>JAVTVJ010000180.1:2400000-3600000 GCA_034509425.1 Eopsaltria australis
GGCACTGAAAGCCCTCTTCCAGGGCCCTTGACCTGCAAGTCCTGGCAAAGATGGCTTTATAGGAAAACAGTTCCTATTCAGTGAGTTCTCAATGTTTTGCCGGGTCCCGGATTGGTCTGAGATGGAGAAATAAATTTAAAAATTTAAAAAATGTCTTATCCAACACTAGGAAAAGAGTTTTGGACAATTAAAACAGTCAAATTTCACAGCCTTCAAAACTATTGCCAGCATTAGTACTGTTTTTTTTCTGCCATTTCAGGAGTTATAAATTAGTCAAAGATCACTTTAAAGGAGCTAATTTTTATGAAATGATAAACCATGACAGGAAACCGCCTGAAATCATTCCTTTCCTACAAAAATGCCCCATTTCTAGGAATCAGCACTTTCTTCTCCAGCTTTACTGAAGCCTTGTGCATGAGGCTGCACTGATGCAGGCCCTTGGTGTCTCCTCCCCAGCTGGCAGCTCTGCCGTGCTGGGATGAGGAATGCTCCAAACCCAGGGGGGCTGCATGGACTGACACACTCTTGTAGCACCTTTGGCTCTGGTTTATTAAAACACAAAGCTGAGGTTTGCTCTTCTGCTGTCATGAGGAACATAAGGACGTGATACAGATGGAAAGGAGTGGCACAGACTGCCAGGCTTGAGAGCAGGATGTGCAGGGGAACAGATTGATGCTTGCAAGGGGAGGACAGGGAAATCCATGTCTGTCTCAGAAATTCCAGGGCAGCAGCAGAGGAAAGAGCAGAGAGAGATGTGGGGATGGATTAGAAGAGCCACTGGAGAACAGGGAGGGTTGAAGTTGTTGATAGAGGTCAATTTATATAAAGAAGGTAGGGGTCAAAATTTTGTGAAACAAAAATGTTGTACAGAAAGAGACTGCAAAGAAAGAAAACAAGAAACTGGAACAAGTCTTGGGAGATGAAGTCACACAGGCTGTCCATGTGCTACCAAGCTGGAGTGTGAAGGCCCTTTGACACTTGTGTAAAGAAAAATAAAGCTTTGCAATGATCCCTACCAACACTTATGCCAGGGATTTACCTCTGGAAGAGTAAGTATCAAGATACTTGCTCGGCACAGAAAACATCTACTTTGGAAAGCAACAAAATGAAGAGAATTTGCAAATATATCAGAAGCAAACCAAGTGGGGGACTTGCAGTAGAGTACATCTTTAAACATGTAGATTCAGAAATGTGCAGATTCAGCATTCTCAATAAATAATGCATATGTCAACTGCTATGAAGTTTAAAGAAATGAGCTGTGGGTGAGCTAGAAAGGGGATGTAGACCTAATGAAAACAAGCACAGAAAGATTTTTTAACCCACTTGATATCTGTAGTTACAACTTCCACGGCTGAAGGCAACTTTAGCATTTGCAAGAGAAGTGCCAACCCCTCCCCTTCAGCCCCAAACCCAAGAAAACTGGCACAATAATGAGATTAATAAGTCTGTTTGTTGGAAGTGGTGATCCAAATGTACATCTCTTGGACATCTCTTAAGAGATCCTCTGAAAGGCAGCAAATGAATAAAATACATGGAAATAAAGGTTAGATGACTCTTTGAACTTGCATTTCCTGACTTCTAAGCTGGTCTGCAAGTCTAGGAAAGAGGGTCCATGCATGGTGGCAGGAAGGTCAGGCCAGGGGCCATCACCTGCCATTATCCACTGTCCATCCCCTCCCTGCACTCACAGGGGAGGATGGGCAGACCTGCAGGAGCAGCAACCATTACTCTGCAAAAACAACCCAAAACCCTGGCAGTCCCCAGCCTTTTCACAGATGGGAATGGCCAGTGAAGGTGCCTCTGAAGTTACTTTGCAGGGTGGTACATGCTCAGGGATAGCTGGAGAGCACCTGCCTTGAGACCCTGTGCCTTTGCCTTCCATCAGGGTCACTTTGCCCAGGTATTTTTGTGCAAATTTGGTGCTGTTGAGATGCAAATGAAAGTGCAACTGCATTTCCCCTCACCTCTGATCTTTAGTTAAGTCTTGATAAATGCATATTGTTTGAACACTCGTGATATGTGTAATTAGGGTTCTTTAATTTATGTTTCAATAAAATGTTCTATAATAAACATTTACTGCTCTGTGAATAAACATTTAAATGAAGCTCCTAATGGGGGTTACATGTTTCGAAGCAGTTCATGGCTTTGCTGAAGTCTCTGCCTATATTTAATGAGAGTCATTTCCATAATCTGTGCATTATTGCTTAAGCCTCCCTTTAGGAATATTTTACAAAGTAAAATTGTGTGAAATATTATCAGCCAGAAGAGAAAATGCTAAGAGGATTATCAACTTGTCCTGTTAAAGGGACAGCACAAACTTTCATTTCCCCCCTGAGATGCCAACACTGTAATTATATAAAATGTGCTTACTAATCATCACACCGGTGTGTTTTTACTGGGTTTTTCCCTCAGAGACACAGGCTAAATTAAAAGGATAGGAGACCCCTGAAAGGTCTGATATGAAGGGCAACATAAAGCTAATTTATTTTCTGATATTAATAAGAGGAAGGACCAAATCCCCCAGGCAAATCTTGTAGATGTCAAGAAACACCAGAGTGGATCGAGTCCTGCTCTGTACAAAGCTGTGCACAGCTGCCCCCACGATGGGGCCCTGCAGACCCACCAGTACACCCGGGGTCTCATCCCCATTTTGCTGAAACTTCCACCCATTTTCTCACTGACTCCAGTAACGGCAGGACTCAGTCTCCCATGTGAGATATAAAGCACAATAGGTCAAGGGAAAGATGATTGTTGGAATACAGAGGGTTTTCAATTCTCTGGAGACTCTGCAAGAATACAAACACCTGTAAGATATTTCTTCCATATGTCTGAGTACATTTGAGGAGAGCATAAAACTGAAATATATCTTCTCTGCTCTAGTAGGGAATAAGAGCATTATAGCAGCAATGGCCCACTCCCCCATTAATGCAGGGAGTAGGGGAGAAGAAGAAAAGATAAATCAGGAATATATGTGACAGGGGGAAGACAAGCCTTACATACCAGTTATTCTGAGAGGGAAATCATTATCTCTAATTTTTGTGGCTATTTTGTGGCCCTTTCAGACAACTGCTGCAATCTCTTCTAGGATGATGACAAGGTTCCTGCAGAATGAAAATACTGTCTCTGTCTCCTCTTTCATTATTTAAAGATGTGTATTGGGTTTTGTGGGTTTCGGTAGCAGGTGGGGCTACAGGGGTGGCTTCCCCTGTGTCCAGTGGAGCCAATTCCTGCAGCTCCAGGATAGATCCACCACTGGTCAAGGCTGAGCCCATCAGCAACAGGGGTGGGACCTCTGGGAAAACAGCTTTAAGGAGGGGGAAAAAGCCCTGTGCAAAAGCATCTACAGCCAGAGAGAAAAATGAGGTGTGAGAGAAACAGCCCTGCAGCCACCAAGGTCAGAGCAGGAGGGCAGGAGCTGCTGCAGCCCCTGGTGCAAATCCTGGTGAGGCAGCTGAGCCCCTGAGGCCCATGGAGGAACACAGTGGGGTAGGGAATGCCCAAAGAAGGCTGAGATCTCATGGGAAGCCCATGCTGGAGCAGGTTTACTGGATCCTATGGGAGGGAATCCCACACTGGAGCATGAGGAGTCCTTCCCCTGTGGGGGAAGGAGCAGCAGAGACAAGTAGGATGAACTTATCACAGCCCCCATTCCCCATCCTCCCGTGGCACTGGAAGGGAGGGGGGAGGCACAATCAGGATTGCAGTCAAGCCTGAGAAGAAGGGAGGGGTAGGGGGAAGGTGGTTTTAAGATTTGGTTTTATTTTTCATTACCATACTCTGATTTGATTGGTAATAAATTAAATTAATTTCCCCAAGTCAGGTCTGTTTTACCAATGACCGTAAATGCTGATTGATCTCCCTCATCCTTATCTCTACCTATGAGCCTTTTGATGTATTTTCTCTCCCCTCTCCAGCTGAGGAAGGGGACTGATAGAGTGACTTTGGTGGGTACCTGGTGTCCAGCCAGGGTCAGCCCACCACAAGATGGAAAAGAGATGCTACTGCACTGAGAAAGAAATGGTTTCTGATGATGGCAATGTGACCAAGCTCATAAGTTTCTGTGGAGGATAGAATGCATTCAAGCCACGCTGCTTCTCATCACAGAATCCATCAGTGCTAAAGGAGATTTCCAAGGCTCTGTGTCAGTACTTTATACCCTTAAGAATACATTTCCCAAGAACTAGCAAATATCTCAGTGCATACCTGTAGAACTCACTAGGCTGTATTTAGTTCTTTATAATATTAAAATTATATATAGCAGCTATGGGTTCCAAAACATGGGCTGTTTCCCTGTTTTATTGCCGAATGTGCACATTCATCACCAAGGTTTAGCTGCTTCAGTTAAACCTTTTAAATGTAAATTATTTTCTGTTATAAAAAGCTGATTGTGGGAGTTTTAGTATTTCAAAGATGGTAATTTATGTGACTGGAACAAAATAAAACATTCAACAGAAACAGAATTTTACTTGATCAGAAACACTTTTATGTTTCAGTATAGTTTTCTTTTCATATTTTCCTCCTGCAGCAGTGGCCTCTGTCTTTCAATTAGCTTGAAACGTAAGATCTTACATAAAACCATAATTTAATGCTATTTGCATATGCATAATTTCACAACTTCTTTGCCTCTCATTTAAATTATTTTAAGGTATTATGAACCATTGCCTGAAATCCTTTGTGCAACCACTCAGGTGTTCACCCCTCAACAGTTCACAGAAGCCTTTGGGACCATGAGGAAGCAGTACCAGTCTCCAAAAACCCCTCAGCATTGTCTCCTCCCTTGTCACTTCATTTCAATGACATATCAGTGAGGGAGCTGAAAATGAAGAAAGCAGATTTTCAGCCTGTATGATTTTCAGCATATGACTGCAGGTCAATCCCATTTTTCTTTGACTCACTTGCCCCCCTCAGTGTTAAATTTGGGATATAAAATTGTTTCATGAAAGTAAACAGCCTCCTTGAAACTCAGACTTCATAGGGCACCTACTACATCTCCCAAAGGGGACTGAAATCCCTGCAACAACTCCTTGGTTCCAGAAGCTGTTGGATCAGGCTTTGCAGAACACTGGGAGCAGCACTGACACCTTTGAAGATTTTGACAACAACCTATACAGACTAACATCTTCTCCCAGGCTACCAGTGCAAAAGCACTGTCATTCTTGACTTCCCAAATAACTAGGATTTTTCTCACCATCTTTCATAATATCCAGCCCTGCTTCAGTTGTCTTTCTGCTCCAGCCAGTGGAAACACACATATTAATTTCAGCTGAAGTCCTTCCTGGTTTGACTAAATCTGGCAAACAGATGTGCTAATAATGGCAAAGGATATATAATAATATGTCCACAAACTTCAGCATAAAATAAAATGCACTCCATTGCCTTTATTCACTGTGTAATACTTTCAAGTTAGATTAGAAAATGTACCAATATTTCTCTCTCAAACATTTTATTAACTTCTTAAAGTACTTTTGTAAGCCCTTGTATGGCAGGCAACATTTGCACAGCTTCCACCTAAGTGTGGTGAGTGGCTGCAAGGCCAACACTGATAAACACACAGAAATGCATCTTCCATTGACTGCTTGCTAAAACAAGAACTCGATCGTTTTAACTTAGCAATTTAATTACAGAAATGTATTATTGATTCAATCTTTCTTCATATTCATGAGCTGGCCAGAGAGAAGAGTGAACTGTTCTGCTTAGTGCACTTTCACCTTGATAAACATGAATTACCCTAATTGGGAAAGAAGTTATTTCAAAATTGTTTAAATCCACAGATTCCTTTCAACAGGGAACTTTGGTGGATTTGTAATGCACGCTGGCGTTTGCCAGGAACCCAGCTGAAAGCACCAGACTTGCTGTCCTGGAGACCTTTCAGCAGACACTTTGTCCAAATGGGTTTGACTGTGACGAGCAGGGCCATATGGGCAGAGGGGGAGCAGAGGTGAACAGTCTGTGATTACGTCCCTAAGTCGTTTAACCTTCAGAATTCCACACACTCTGCCACCCAACAGGAGGCTGTACAAGCAGGTGAAAAGATAGATGTCTATTCTTAATGACTGTTTAGGAGACTGCTGAGCTCTGGTCTGTGCCCATGTTGGTTCAGTTCATTAATGTAATTAACCAACAATCAATCTTTCTAAATTAGTTACACAGAAACAGCTACAGCCGGATCAACTGGCATGAAAGTTAGGTCACGGTCCATTTCTGCACGATTTAGCATCCACACTGGAACAGAAGACAGGGCATGGAAGCATCAGAAACTGGAGCCAAATTCCTTTGAAGCTCTACAACTTAATTAAGGGGTGTAAAACTTGTGCAGCTGCCTTGGTGTTATTTGCATGGCCTTCTGTGCTTGCAGCTCAACACCTTGATGGATGTACAAATTGCTCAGCAAACAAAAGGCAGGGAGGGAAAGGGAAAGAGGAGAGAGGGAGAGAGAGAGGGAGGAAGGAAGGCAGGAAGGAAGGAAGTAAATATTTAGTAATGAAGGAACTTCTATAAATTTAAACAGTATAACTTGAAACTGTACCTTAACAACAGTCTCATGATTCACCAGTGGCTGTTCACAGAATAAAATGAAAACAGAAGGAGCTGCAGTCACTTTTATTCTCTGTTCCCTTTCCAGGGACTAGAAAAGACTAGCAGAGCAACCTGGATTTTCACTGAACACAAAGGTTACCTGTGAGGGTTTACAGCACAGTTCCACCATCAGCCCTGAATGCTGATCTGCTGCCCTGGGATCTGAGCTGCGAGCAGCTTGTAACTGGGGCTCACAACCTGGCTCCTTCCCCTTTCCTCTGGGGGCTGGGAAGGTATTTGGTTGGCCTAAACCTGGTGCAGTGTGTTCCTCAGAAGCGATGGCAGGAGGTTGCTAAGGTGACCGAATCCTGCCCCTATTGCACTCCCGGCCCGGCGCTGCTGGGATGAGGTGCAAACAGCAGCACTGCGGAGTTTGCCTCGGACTGCAGAGACCTCACATCGGGCAGACGTGCCCTGCCTGCTCCAGTCTGAGGGCTGGCCTCAGGAGATGCTGCTCAGGACGCTCTGGATTGTGGTTGCAAGGCCGGGGAAACTGCGGGGAAGCGCCGGCCCCGCATCCCTGGCAGGGTAAGAGGAGGCTCTGCCTGGCGGCTCCGGAGCATCTGCGAGCTCGGTGTGGGTGCACTGTCAGCCCGGTTTGACACTAATAGACAATTTCTTTCCCAACCCTTTAAGCTGAACCTGAACTAAACTGCTTTCAATTTCCTCAAAAGGCCAAGTTTGCAACTTCGCCTTATGCTTGTCCATTAAGAGAGCATCTGGCTCCTTTTAATCCCTTGCACTAACGGAGTTGATCCGATTGCTTCCTCCGGAGACACTGCAACACAGGCATTGCTGCTGAATGACTGCCATGAAACCGGGATCCTCCTCCCAAATCCACCATGAAACGGGTGGGCAGGAGGCACCCTGCGATGCAGGACAGCACAGCACTGCCTGGGCTGGGAGCCTGCAAATGCCTGAGGACATTCCTCAGCTCCTTCCCTGGGCTTTGCCAGAACAGCTATCAAAGGTGTCAGGATCAGACCCAGAGACTCCCCTTGAGTGAAGTGTGAAACACTCACCCGCTTTCCACTCCTGTGAAATCAGGCAACTCGGCTGGTGCAGCAGGAAAGGACTGGGAATTGGGGCAGATGGGGAAGGATGCCTGCTCAAGTTTCATTATGAAAGCTGTGCGTAAATTAGCATGACTGGAGGGGAAAAAAAGGCAATTCTAGGAGACCAAGGAGGAATATGCAACCTGTCACTTAACACTCCCCACCCTCTGCAGTGTTTCTGCCAGAAAACCACCAGAGCAGGTGCCTCCGGAAATGAAACTGAAGGAGACGTAAGTGAATTTAAAACTAATAACAGCAAGAAACTTTAATGAAACTCTCTCTGACTAGCTAGAGCTGCTTTTCTCATATAGGATTTTCTGGAGCTTTCATAACTCTGCACTCAAAAACTATTCTCAAAAGTTGCAGGCAGCATATTATCACTTTGTGCCTCTGTGAACACAAATGCACCTTTCCTGCAGCACACGTATAACAGCAAAATGACAGGAGCCCACCGTGGCAAACTCTTTATTCATTACCACAGTGATCTCTATTTTCTTGGAATATGTGCAATTCTATGTCATTGCTCTAAGATTTAATGCTGCTAATTGCAATTGGGCTGCTTCTGTAGCTGGAGGACCAGGTTACAGGAGCTGGGGGAGTGGAGAACTGGAGCAAAGCTCCCAGTTTGGTCTGGATCTGCCTCACCCCACACGCTGAGCAGGCAGCCTGAGCTATCCATGGTTTTAGTATCCAACATTGCTGCCAGAGTCAAAAGCAAGCTGCAATGCACAAGGAATACAAAATAGGGACCTAGAGGGCAGGCAAAACTTTCATAAATTCAGTTCATCTACCAACATCGAAAGAATTAGTAATCAGAGAAAGAAAGCTACAGAAGTGTTAACATTAATTCTACTCTGCTACAAGCCACGTGGTTAACACCATGACACCTTACCATTTACTGAGGGAGAGCTATTTATTTATGTAACCTATAGCTCACATTTAAATAATTAGTCTGCCTGATAAATTTTAGAACTTGCAATCTGTGTGCCACGTTTGCATAAGCACAGAATATTTAATGCAGGTACGATTGTTCAACACCTCCAGCATCACATTAAAGAGTTTCATATAATTAGCAGAGTTGGGTACTCCAACTTTCAGGCCAGTTACACATTAAAAAAAAAAGGTGCTAGTTGTACAGTGTGAAGCTGCTGCTCCAGAAATGTAGTCTGCACTCCTAACAAGAGATGTTCAGAGAGCAATATGTGCTGCCTAGGAATAAGCAAATCAGGTCAGCTAAGACTGGACTTGATCCAAAGCTCCCCTCAAACCTTCTGTTATCTCCAAGAGTCTGAAGCTCCTCAGATCAGTCTGCAATCTTTGGTTTTCTCTCAGCTCACCAGTAGCAAAGGCCTGAATTTAAGAGGTGCCAACTACTTGTTCCCCTTTCCAGCATCAGAAGCTCAATGCTTCCCTACAGCCAGGTGCCAGAATTCCACCTGCAGACAAGCATTTATACAAGGGCACATTTCTAGAAGGTGAATGTAACACTCCTGGGGTGCTGCTCTGGATGCAGCAGTCCTGACTCTCTAATAAGCAGCATCAGCTACATCAGGATACTCCTAATGAGCTCTATTTACTCCTCAGCAGATCAGTCCCTGCTTCCAGAAGCTGCATCAGGGATGGGCTTCATCTTTGTTGCTATTATTTTGACCTAGCCAAGTAGGCAAAACCCCAGTTGTGTGAATCATATCATGGCAGTCTCTTGGCATCTCAGCAGACTGAGAATGCAATAAATACAGAACCTCGTAGTTCATGTTGTAAACATAAAAATAAAAATGAATTTCAGCTTCAAATTTAAATAGTGGGGGAACCTGAGGTGAAAGCCATGCTCACAGAGAGTGGGTGCCATTGGCATTCCTACTACATCAGAATTCGCTACACAACATGAACAGAACTAGCCTCTATTTTAGAAGTTAAAGCGTGCAAAGTGACAACTAGCAAGCAAAGTGATATTCTGAAAATCAAATCACAAATTGAGAAATTAGAAATGCTCACTTAAGAGCTTTCCTTTGGGCATCTCGTCTGAAAAGAAAGCACAAATAAGTCTGTTTATTTGCTTCTTAGGTAGTCATTTGCTTCTTAGGTAGTCTGGCTCTTAAGCCAGATCATCAAACATCCAAATTTAAAGCCAAATTTCTAAACTCAGCAATGAGCAGCAACTGACATCAACATGTCTTGTCAGATTTTCAAAGCACTTCAATGTTCAGCACACTTCAAAGAAATTAGCCACCTGCATTATTGCCAATCAGTTCTGAAAACCCTGTTTCATCTGTGTTAAGCTCTCATGAAAACTTCTACCTATATGTCTTTTCCAAACGGTGTTTAGGCACTTCAGAAGCTATTCTTTGAATATTTTACAGACATGTCAAGGCCCTTTTCACAGGGAATTATTTTCTAGTTCAATCTATCCAAAATTGTAAAGAAACTGGGATCAATCCTACTGTGTCTATTTATCAAAAATCTTCTATCATCACAGGACCTTCATCTCAGATAAGTAAAATGAAGACAAGCTTCAAGTTAAAAATAGCATTACACAGACTCCTCCGTTGGTAACTCAGCTGCTGGGAACATTTACTTCTATGTTGTTCCAAACTGAGTCGAGCAAATAAACCTTTTCCTACTGCTGGAGAGAGGGAGCAAAGACCAGTACATATTAAAAGAATCTTGATAACTCTGGGAAAAGAAGTTCTTCCTGGGTGATAAGAATATGTTTTCCAAGGAGAACTGCCACAAGCAACTCTTAGCAGGAGGTGTGGGAAAGCACCACATGGGATATTCAGGGACATAAATATTCTTATATTGGCACAAGGAGAGCATAAGAAGATGCAGACAGGGATGAAGTATTCCATATTCTTAGGCATGAGAAAGGAAGAAGCCCATATTTGCAAGTCCAAGGAAAGAACGTGCCTTTGGGTAAGCACCACACAAAATATGGCTGGGGAAAAAAAAGGACCCTCTTTCTCCACAAAGAAAATAAACACTGCACTGAATTAAGTCACACCAAAATCCTCATCTAGCAGGAATTTTAAGGGAATAGTTTTTTCCCCAAATTTTAATGGGAAACAACAGTTTAATAACTTGAAAATAAAGAAATTCCCTCCTCCATTTCTATGAGGAAACAAATTCTCGGTTTTGTACATCTCCAAACATGGAACCAGATCCTTGCCCTCTCCACAAGAGGGAAAAACTGGGGAGATATAGGACCGAAAGGACAGACAAACCTCTCGTTAGACTCTTTAGAGAGGTTTTTCACCCAGAAAGTAGGGACTGCCCTGCCAAGGACGGAGCACATGGAGCAAGGGGCTGATGCTGGGATGGCAGCAGGATAATGAGCAAGGCTGAGACCCTCCAAGCAGGGGCAGTGTGAGGTGCAGCAGTGAGGAGCATCTCAATGTCACGAATCATTTCTCATGCTGAATCAAAGCAAGAATAAATATAATGGAGTAGGCTGTGAAATCATCCTTTGTAATCTGCAGCTCACAAAATCTAACCAAAGGGGGTGTTCCAAAGCAGCTCCTGAAGCTGTGTTTGACAGAACCCCTCCATTTCTGAAATGCTAATCAGGGCAGAGTTAGCTGATCAGGGAAATGCCACGATGGATGAGGACAGGAGGCCAGCAGCAGATTCCAGGTTTAAATAGACTTGTTAACATCTGCTTAGGGTAAACTATAATTAAGAAATCTCCTTTCCTTGTTTGGGGGTTTGAGAGTTTTGTTTGTTTGGGGTTTTGTCTCTGCTAGTTTTCTGCCTTTCCAGTTCTGACAATGAATTTCCTACCAGGACTCTGGGGAAGCAGAGCAGACTTTCAGCATTCACAATCAGCAAAAGCAGAAGATCACGGCAATGGAAAGGCATTTTAGTCCCAGAGTTGTTACATTCTTTCAGAAGATTTTCATCTTATGAATACAAATCTCTAAAAACCTCTCTTTGCTTGTGGATTTATTTCTTTGGGCAGTTGCATCACTACACACCTAAATCTGCAGAAGCCACTGTTGCCCAGTTGTCCATACTTGTTCTGCCACTTCACTCAGTTAAAAAATCAGTTAAAGAAATCAATTCCTTCCATGTGTATAATTAAAAGCAGTTGTCAAAATTACACAACCCTCAATTGATCCCTTTTTCCCTTCAAAATTATGGAGTAAGTCAAAACTTATGAGTAGGGTAATAGTTTTCATAGTGCCCAAATGCATTTCAAAGGGAAGATTTAGAAAGACAGATTTTTTTTTGGACCATCCTGACCAGAGGACATGCATTGCTGATAGCCAGAAAGCACATCTTGGAGGGATAGTGGCTGATGACAGCAAAACAGGCCACAGGTTCACCCAGACAATATAAACTAACATTTGTCTTTGATACATTAATGTTTTAGGGACCTACATTGGCTTTAGACTGCTGAACCCAAAAGGTGCTTTTAGCACAAAGAGTGGGATGGAGCTGTTCACAGGGAGCAACTTGCTGGGAGAGTCAAGAGGACATTGTAACATGAATATCTAAACATAAATTCCAGCCTTTTCCCTCCAGGGAAAGGAAAGCAGAACTCCAAAGGGTAGAGAAAAAAACCATATAATCCAGAGTAATACTACAGGACTCAGTGATTAAACTGGGCTGGCAAAAGCAAGGTATCTGCATCTAAATTTAGCTCCTTAAATGATTTGGTTTGATTTTCCAAGGTGATGAATGCCTCCAGCTCCTGTCGACTTCAGGTGCCCACATTTGAAATGTTTGGCCTTTAGTCTTCAACTCGAACTAATTGAAGGATTTAACATTTCAAAGCTAAGGGGTTTTATCCAATCCAAAGTGCCATAAAGCTGCAGTTCCGAGGCATGAGAGATATGACACACGAACAACTCAAAGGCAAAGCAGGAGAAGAAAGATGATTATTCCCCAAAGTGCATACACTTGAAAGACAGGCTAATGAGTTCTTAAATGACATCATTTAATCCCGATGCTTCTCAAATACAATGCTGGAGTTTTCCCATCCTCAGTCATTACAGAGTGCAGAAGTGACTGTGCTTCCCCTGCCTGCTGAAATACAGCAGAAATGTACCGCTCAGTTAAGCTCCCCCTGAGCTGCATAATAGATGAAATTAGCCAAAACCAGCCCTGCACCACAGCTAGGCAGGAAAGCAAGCCAAAGGGATCCTGTCCTCCCAAAGAGCTGAGACACATTTTCACAGAGATCCAGGGCCCACCAAGCCTGGAACAAAAGCCTGTACAAGAGCATTTCCAGGGGACACATCATGCTTAAAGACATCTGTGGAGAGGGGAAACTGGTGCAGGTGATCCTACAGAGTATCAGGTCCTCAAGGTGCTCATGCCAGGGATGAGCAGAATTTCAAGAAAGCCTTGTGAGCCATTTAACATCCAGTTCAACAGCTGCAGTGCAGAGGTTTTCATAATGGGGCTATTCCAAGGAGACTCTGTCTACCAGGATCCACACTGGCTTTGAACCAGCTTCACTTTGGAAAATTAAATTTACATCAATCTATGTGACAATAAGCAGTACAGTATAGATGCTTAATTATGAGTTAAAAAATTTAATCAAAAGCAAGAACAGTGAAAATACTGTTTACAGAAAGATGTGGTATCAAAGTTCAAGAGAGAGTTCTAGCAGCAGACTGAGGTTAAGTGAGGCTTTCTGTGATATGGTCCTTGGTCTATGTGGTAGAGACATTTCAGAAAGCATGGCAAATTGTGCATAAGGCTGCTACAAGAAAAGGTTAAAGATAAATCCATGGATAAGGTAATCAGACAACACTTTATAGAAGTGAGCCTATCCTTTGCCACAATTTTGCACTGCTTGGAAAGTCCTCTCAGCCAGAACATCTCACAGTTGGTCGCCTTCTGGGCAGCCACATGAAACACACTGGACTGGTCTGCAGAAATCCTGAGCAATGACAAGTTCAGCTGTAGTCTCTAGGAGTCATGAGCTGAATCTGTCATTAAGGTTGCTATGTATGCAGAAGAAATCAAGCTCTAAAGCTAAGTTGTCACCCAAAGAGAATGAGCATTACTTAAAGTATAAAATATGTGTATTAATGCCTCAGAGACATTCAGATACTCTGCTGGGAGGCTCTGTGTGAAAGCTCAGAGGACATTAATAACCTTGTATTCAGGGCAGGGTTTGGATGGCATCTGGAACTTCACACTGAACGATGCAGATAAAAATAAACACTTGATCTTGTCCACCCTGTGCACAGAATAAAGTAGCAGATTGTGATCGAGTCTTTAAGACTGTATCACATTCATCTTCCAAATTAGAGCTACACAGACAGCCCTAATTCTGCCTTTTCCTAATCCTTCAGAGTTTAATTTTACAGTTCTAACTTCCTTTAAACATAGTGGTTTTTGCATATCAGTAATAATTCACCCATCTCTGGCAAGAATGATTTACATCCAGTATACTAGCACAGTAAATCCTAAAGGAATGATCCCATGAATCATAACATAGCATTACATTTAACTGCTATATTCATTAAATAAGAACATTGGATCTTTTTTAAATTAGAAATTTTGAGGTGCTATCAAGTAAGATTAAACTAACAAGATAAGATTTAATAGAATATGTAAGTTATATAAATAAGATTTTATGCTGTGCTCGATTCTAGCTCAATTTTAATTTGATTTAGGACACCAACATCAAACTTTCAGATTTTCAGCTTTCAGATTTGTTTCAGTTAATCTCACGCTAGCTTTAAGAAGTTGAATCTAATAATGATTGCATTGATATCATATTGATTTCTTTTCCTGTTACACATTTTCTGAGCAACACCACTACAACTCCGAAGAAAGCAGGAATGGTGGGCAGGATTTGTTTAGTTGTAAAGGGGTCTGCTTGTGATGGAGGGCTTATATGTAGAGCACAGGATTAACTTTGCAGAGATGTTTCTGAGGCATGTAATTGCAATTCTCACCTTTGTGCAAAGCTGCTCTAGATGGAGCCTCCTCTGGTGACAGGAAGGGTACAGATAAGGTGGCTGCTAGTGCACATTTGTACAGAACAACCTCTGTGTTTCTCATCTCTCTAAAACAGTGCTAATAAGTGTGGAATTACATAATGAGGGGCACTCTTTCAACACGCACCATTTCCACACCTCTGACAAGCTCTTGCATCTCTTTTGTGAAAGTTCAAGGGGTGTCCAGCCTTAAAAAAAAAAAAGGATGCAGAGACCTGCAACAAACTGTCACACAAAGAGAACAAACAACTGGGAATGCCCAGAAATGAGAACACAGAAGCAGGGTGTTTCCATTATCTAGGGAGTTATAAAAGGCATCTGCAGGCTGTTGAAATTAGACTTATGTGGACAAACAGTGTAACTGAGTAACACAGGAGCACCTGGGCAGCATGAAAACAAGCAGTGCAAGCTGAGCAACCCATCTGGGCAAGACAGAAAAACAGGGGGTCTGTGGAAAAGGGACTTGCAATAAGCCAAGGATGAACAATCTTTGACTGAACCCTTTTTGTAGGTGCAGGCAGAGACATTTGACAGAGAACTTCGGAGGTGTTAAACAAATGTTACATCCAAGCCTGAAGAACCAAGAAGGCATCAAACAGCAGCAAGAATCACAACTGAAAACAGTCTCAAGATCATGACTAGCACAATGGGAACAGAGCAGTGCCATAAAGAGAAATAAATAGACAGTTTTGTAACTGAAATCAAAGCTGCATAGTTTGTTTTATGCTGATTTAGATTTTTGTAATTCATGTCAGAGAAAGGCTTTTAGTAATGCTGAGCTATTGAAAGCAAGCTCAAGGACATATTCCTACTAAACCTCACTTTATACACTCCTTGCAGGCGCAGACTGAGCAGCAGCATCCACAGTCAGGCCTACTCCCTTTGTAATGCAAAATTTACTTTAGCACTTCCTGAGCTTTTCCACAGTGTTGAAATTGCACACTCAGATACAGACATTTGTAATTTCAGTAGATCCATCTGCACTTCTTAAGGACTATTACCCTGTGCTCTCCACTTTTCATCCAGCTATGCTATCTGTAAAGAGAAACAATCTCACAAGCCAACAAAACCCTAATAATTTTCAATTTTCTGGCCTATTTTATGTATCTTCAAAACATAAATGTGAAATCTGGACAACCATAAAGATTCTAGTACTGTTTCTTCCCCTACATTCCTGGCATAGTACTGACAGAGAGGTGGAGGGTATTGGAGGAAATCTGAAGGCTGATTAAAGTTTTCTCTCTTGAATAATATATGTAGTAACATAGCACCTTGTTAACATACACTTTGCTACCATAGCTTATCAACCCACTTACAGAAAATAAGCCTTAGAAAATGCTTCAAGATTAGAAAGGGGAAAATACCTCTTGTCAATCAGGACAAATCAGAGCCTCTTTCACTAGAAAACCCCTCGTCCTCCAGCTTTGGGTGTGGCTACAGCCTTTTGAAGACAAACAGGAGCTCATTTTGTCTGCCCAGACGGTGGGATGCAGGCCAGGGTGGCTCCAAGCACCTCAATTCAGAGGGTACCCAGCCCAGGTTTCCAGGTTCATTTACTGGTGTTCACCACGGGGCTCACACAGCCTCCAGGCTTCTGGACCAGTGCTGCTTTGCATCCCCCTGAGCTGCAGCTCAGGCAGAGCCCCAGGTCTTTTTTTTTTTTTTTTTTCATTGGAAGAAGCTCCAAATAAAATGGAAACTCTTTTTGCATTTATACATAACTCATCTATTACACGACACTCCTGTAGATAACAGTATGTGCAGAACACAGACAGTGAGATGTTCGGCAGCCTCCCTGCCATACAGAGTTATCTTGTCATGGAAGAGATGCACCTGCTTCTGATAAGAGTACACAGAAGGTCATATTGATATTGAAGGTTTGATAACTCCCACAGTGCAGAGGTGTCACTCGGTTGCACCATAAAACAGACCCGTTTTTGGCTGCTAAACAGAAATTTACTTCTGTGAGACATTTCAATAGAACTCATGACCAGAGGAATCCCTTAGTGTTGGTTACACTGATATTACTGCATGAGAAGAAGCTATTAGCTAATGAGAAGATTTTCCTTTGTAATCTTCCTTTCATCTTTGGGGAAAAAAAATAATCACATTCCAAGTACTTCAGCATTGCTCAGTTCATTATTTCTGGTTGAAGTTATTGTGTGTTTTTCTTAGGTTTCTAAGAAAGCCCAGGATACACACTTTAGTTGGTATAAGAAATAAACCATTAAACAAAACCAAAAAAGTTTATCTTAACTTTTTCGTGGAGTTAACATTTATCCTCTTGTCTGCATTCTGGATAAGAATGTTATCTTGTTTGCTCTCTATTGTCATTCTTCTGTTTGTGCAGGTCTTCAAGGGCTGTATTTGCATAATCTACACTGAAGTAGCAGAAATACTTAATCTGTTTTGTGCAAGATGAAAACATTTACATTTACAAACTTTCCATGTATTTTTTTTTAATACTGCTGGGTATTTCACATTCTTTCACAGAAATCTCTGTGGTGGTGAGTTCTGCCTCACTACCATTCAGTTTATTCTGCTCTCCCAGTTTATGCATAGGATTAATTGAAACAGATTTTTTTATTTAAAGGAGACCAACCTGCTGTTCATGCAGGCCACTCTAAAGCTGAAAACTGCCTAAATCTACAACAGGACAATTTGTGGAATAAAGCAGCACTCACTGTAACTGTGGTAGGGTAAAATCCAGACCTTTGTACTGCAGGTTTAAAATGTGACTATTTATGATCAATCTGAGCAAAATGAAAATATAAGTGCTTCATTTTCTACGAAGTAAAACCACCTTCACCACAATCACTACTCAAGTAATTTGCCACTTGGTACTTTCCATTCAGGTGTAGGTAGAAAGAACAAAATTACTCAGTCAAAGGTGGCAAAATGCAGTGCAGATTAAAAAGTCTGTAAAAGTAAAGGAGGAAGATAATTACAATCTTTCCGGCACAGAACTATTCTTCTGTGTACAGAACAGCTTTACCTAGTTTCAATCCACATATATTTTCATTTAAATACAGTCCTTTGCTAATTCTACCTCTCTCTAAAGTTTACTGCAGGGAGCATGAAAAAGATGGTCTTTATGAACAGATGGTCTTTTCAAGGAAATGTAGTTACACTTAAATACAGACAAATGCACTGCAGACTAATGGTCCTGTTAGAATGCAAGTTCTGAAAAGGCAAAATATGGGACCACATAATATGCTAGCCCTTAATTATGGTTGTTTCTTTCCACCTTCTGAAGACAAACTAATGGCTAATGAAGCTTAATTAGCAGTAAACAGGTACCAGTGTACAGTCATTCATGTACAAACAGATGTCTATTGATTGTATTTGACTGAATACAAACGTGAGTAGCTGTTGTTCAGGTATTTTAGTATAGGATGGGAAATTGTAACACAGCAGCTCCCTCCTCCATGACAAGTGGACAAATTCAGTCTGTCAAGCACAGCTGCATTCCTACCTGAAAGGATCAGTTTACACCTCAACACCTGGCAGCAACCTCTTGTGTCCAGCATGCTTTCCACTGAGCCTGCTTATATTCAACAGCAGACGTGGAGAGATTTTACCAAGCCACAGCCCAAATGAGCAATATGCTTTCTTTTTTTAAACTTCAGAGACATCTCCTAATATTTGTGGTTTTCCACGTTTTGGCAGAGATCCTGCAATTTTGTGAATGCTGCCTGGGCCAGCTGTAATGCTGAATTGAACACAAAAACAACTGGGACAGAAAAGTCTTTTGGGGGTTTTCTTTTTTGTTTGTTTGTTTTTGTTAAGAAGCTTCTCTCTTTCATGTTTAACAGGGTTCCTTTATCAAGTTCATCAGATCTAAATCTATGAAAGGCTCCTCAACTTCAGGGAGCTGCATGACTTTCACAAGAGTAGAGTATTTGGGGAGTAAACACTGTTAGCTGGGAAACACAGTCCTACCAGGGCAAATCTACAAAGAAACCTTGAAATTGAGAAGAAATCCTAACCTTGAAACTTTATTTGCTTTTCGTGTGCACATGGGTTTGTTTTTTTGAAAGGCTCATTGAGTTCCCTGTCTGAAGTTTAGGGCAATGCCTTTCAATTCTCAACAGCCAGATTTCACTTCCAGGTCTACAAATACAATAAGATAAAATTATGGAAGATAAAGGCACCCTGAATTCTTATTTCTACTGACAGTTTTCTGTTAAGTATAATGTTTTTTGAAAACCATTTGAACCAAAAGAGCAATCTTTTCCTTCCTTCACTCTATTGAGAATGGTGAACCTTTCACCTTCCAGAGAAAAGCTCTAAGGGTTTCCCTATGGGTCTGTGGAAAAGAGCAAAGTTATTTGAATACAGCAACATAGCAATGCCTCCTTTGCCTAGCTCAATTAGAACACTAACTATAATTATCTACTTCACATGCTTCCTGATACAGGAGTGGAGGATTCAAGAGAAATGAGGCTGTGTCTGTACAGCACATACAGTGATTTCAAATTTATCCTCAATATGAATACAAAAATATTATTAATTTAATAATAAAGCAAGTTGTATTTGAAGCTGCTAACAGAAATTTTAATGCTGATCAGGTTCCCACTTATTTTTTATTACAATGAAAAGTGAAATGTTAATTTTAAAGTTACTTAGTGATGATGACTGAAAAAAAAATTAGTGATTAACATATTGATTAAAGAAATAAAGACTATAAGGAATATAGTGACAGATAATGTCACAGCTGAGAGGAAGCAGCTCCCAAAACGAAATATTCTATCATATCACAATATCTTATTCCTGTTTCTCTTCCTTTTTGAAGTACAGAGACTCAGCTAAAGGACAGCAATTCTGCATTCTTTTCAAAATTAGATGAGTGAGTATGCTCAAAACTGTCTTTCTCTTCCCTTGGGCAACAAGGATGATATGGCCAACCTTAAACTGGGATTTGGCAAAATAAAACATGAAAGCTGTAACTAGAGGAATGCCAAATCCATTAAGATGAAGACAAAGGAAGTGTAATGTGCATTACACAATAGGGAGGCTTATTTGAAGCCAATTGAAAAACTCATTCTACCTTTTTTGCTATGGTCAGTATTTCAGTTGAAATCCTAAGTGACTGACCCAAAATTTGATCTTGCCTCTTGGGTACTGAAAATCCAGAATAATTCCACAAAGGAACAGAATTAGTCAGGGTTTACTCTGGTGCTTGTCAGAGTACACTGGCTTCAGTTGTTCCTTTCCCTTTTAGTTTCACCATTTAGTTTTAAATAAGACAGAAAGAGACTTCTCACAGTAGAGCTCTATGCTCACACCCCAGATGTTCTGAATGCCTCAAAACTTATTTCTCTCCCTCAAAAAAGCAACTTGAATCAGACAAATTGGACCAAAACCATGCAGATACCACATCAGAGTTCCTATCTTGAAATGAAGCAGTGAACCAGTGTCTCATCCACAGCCATTTGGGACTCTGGTATTAATTTCACACCAGAGCCACACAGCTTCTCTCAAGTTTGAGTCAGGTGTGTTTGGCAGACACGAGTGTATCCAGCCTCCATTTCTGATCCCTGCCCTCATTTATTTGTTTAATGCTCCTGATACATCAAAACACTTACAGAAAAGTTAAAAAAAAAATATATATAGATAATTGTGTCTGTTCATTTGATAGCTTTTGATTACAAACTTGTGAAAGTAGAAAGAAACCTCTTTAAAATGGTGAACTGCACTGTCTACCACCCAGAATGGTTTCTGTCTATGCTTCAAGGAACATCCCCAAACAAATAACATTACTGCTTTGCTGAGCACGCCCTTCATGTCTTTCTGCCTTGTTTCAACTATAACATGAAAGGTCCTTCATGCAATAACGATCTTTTCCTTTGTAACACAAATATGCTCAGTAACAACAAAATGAATTTTCCAAGGAAAAAATTAATTTGGAAAGGCTGTTTCAAATATTTCATCCCTCTGAAGCACTAAGTAACCCCCATGCTTCTATAACTCAGAAAAGTTTCCTGAAACTATGTATTTGTCCTGGCTTTATTTGTGTAGATACAGTACCCTGAGCACATAATCCTTCACCTTTTACTTCTGTGGCTGATCAGATATGAAATTTCCACTTGGCTCATTAGCCACAGTGTAGGATGAAAATAGTAAAATACTGACTTACGTGAAGTCATCAAATGAGTCTCTGGCAGCTATTTCTGTGGAGACAAGAATGAACTCTACGGCAGCTTTTAAGGAAGTAATCAACACTGGATTAATTCAGCCTGTGCTGTAAATGCTGGAAGTTTAATTGCAGAAGTCAGACAAATGGAGGTAGGTTGATTATAAACACTCAAAAAATATACTTGTACTAAAAAAATAAATATGTATAACATCAATGCTTTGACCACTGTCCTAAGAGGAACTTAGTTTTTCTGTCCTACTTCAGAAGTAAACACATAGGAAGTTGACAATGTCTTTAGAGTTTTCTGATTTGTACCTAAAGAAACAGAACAGGACAAATTGATAGAGATTATTTAAGAATCTCTAGTAACTTTCCATTTCCCCTCAGATTTGACTTTGAATCACAAATACAACATTTGCACTGTTTCTGAAATAGGTGACACGTAGTAGTCCTGCAGAATTTGAGGTTTACAGATTTGAGACACATTTGTAACTGGTCCTGTAGCAGAGCCTCAGATCAAAGTGATGATTAAAATCTAAGTTCTGGTGGGAGTTCAATCACTTCAAAGCCTATAGATAGCAACATTAGCATCCAGCCATGCATAGTTTTAGCGTGTGGCTGGGATCAGAAGTCCCAGAGGGAAATAAGGCAGCCTTTCTGTGGAAGCAGATAACACTCTCAATACTCAAAGGTTTAAATCTCTGCTACTGTCAAACCCTCCTGGATGGTGAGGAGTCCTTTTGTGTTTATCTCAAGAAGAGCAGCATTTAAATTTTTTTTTTCCATTCCTGAAATAGTAACAACAGAATTTCCATATATGAGATTAAAAGCACTGCTGTTACCACACAAGTACAGTGCAATCTTTGCATCAGTTGCAAGCAGACATCTGTTCTGTAAATCCCCCCCCATTATTTTGAAATCATCATTTTCTACTGCAATGCTTAGGAACATTCCCACTGTATTCCTTTGTTGTCTCATTCAATGATACCTCTGCACATAAATGGTACTAAAACAATCAGTTTACCTCTGCTATTATTTATTATTCATGTTGTGGGAGCACACAGAAACCCCAGCCATGGGGCCTTGATCTTATTTGTACGTGCTGAGCAAATACATCCTAAGAGACAAGCTACTGTCCTGAAGAAACATTTTACTTTCAGCCTAAACAGACAAGACAGTCAAAGGGTGGGAGAGGAAATAACGAGGTGGAATGGCTTGCCCACAGTCACAGCACTAAGCACTGATTTACTGAGGACAAGCACCAAGTCACTGAGAAGTCCAGGAAGAGAGCCCTGGTCCATGGGAATGCTGCAAAGAGTGGAACTGCCCTGCCTGCACCCAGAGCACAAAGCTTTGGCTCCATCACCCTTTCACACACAGAGCCTGAGTGCACTCACACAGCCCCTCACACCCCAAAGGCTTTTGCAGAGAAGTTCAGGGTTCAGGAGCCACATGGAGCCTGTGCTGGCACAGCTCAGCTGTGGATCAGCAGCACAGGCTCATCCTGAGAGATGCTCAGTTCCTCCAGCTTTCCTACATGCCCCACAATAACGATGAGGGATTCCTCTTGGGATCCCCCACACAGTTACTGTTACTGCTGCAAGTTTGCCTGAACAGTGCCAAAAATACATTTTTTCATGCCTGTCTTGGTGGCATAAGGAGCAATTACTGCTTATAGGGTTTGAATGAGGAAGTCTGCAGTGATTAAAGAACAGGGCATGGAGAACAGCTCGATCACCTTCACCACTCCTGAAGCACCCAGGCTCATTAGGCTCATCTGTTCATGCAGAACAATGTTAATTCACCCAAAAAAGGATTGTAGGAGAGGTGAAAGGTTGCTACATGTCCCCAGAGCTTACATATGGCACTGATAAGCTACAAGAGACAAAAACCCCCAAACTGGAAATGAGTGGAACAGGGCCTTGGATTGCAGGGCGGCTGGAGGTGAAACATCTGTCACACCCAGCTTTCTGCAGAAGCAGAAAGCTCATTTATTAACCAACTCTCCACCCAGAGATTTCTATGCACAAAAATATCAGCGAGGTGAATGATGTGAAACTAAATAGTGGCAGGTAAGAAGGCAGAGAGACAAAGGAAACTCTCACCAGAGCTATAAGGCTGAAGTGCTGTCTCCTGCTCTTCCCAGATTAGATCCCAGGCCTCTGTTCTGTATAAACACACAGACTGGCACCTGTGCCTCTCCTAACTTACACCCCACTCTCCCACCTTTTAACCAGCCATCAGATTTTTCTTGTGACCTTTTCATGTGCTGCTTTTAAATGGTGGCAGTGTATTTTCCCAAAGACGTGGCTCTGTTCTCTGACAGATGGAATAATTTTAATATATCTTTTTTACCTGCCTCACCAGGGAGCTCTGCAGCATAATTAAAACACAGGACAGATGAAAAGGTTTATAGCACAACTACATCACTGCAATGTAATATTCACTTGAGCATCACTTATACCTTCCTGCTTCCCAAGGGTGCAGCAGAGAGTGCAGTGCTTGCTGGATGCCAGGCTCTTTGGGCTGGGACTCACTGGAGGGCAAAACAAATGCAGTAATTGGCACCAGCTCAGCACCTGAACCTCTGCTGGACCCTGCTAACCCAAAATAACACCCACATCAGATAGAGCAGTTCCATGAAAGCAGATAAACCAGGTGACAGGATCCCACAGTGGAGACTTCACCTCATCCCCACAGCACTGACACAGCAGCTTCACAACTCAGGAAAGACAAGTGTAGTATGGCAAATTTTTTTGCTGAACAAAGAAAACAAAGAAAATTTTTAGCGTCTTCATTTTCTTAACTACCTTAGAACAGAAATTAAGTATAAAAGGTTTAGTGAAGTAAGCAAATCACCACAAACCAGATATGTGGATAAAGCACGTGTGAAATAAGAGATGCAAACAGACATTAACTTTAAAATCCATAAAGTAAAAAAATAGTGGAACACATGAAGGCCGTACAGAGAGATGTTATTATTGAGGTCAAAAACCACTTTACCTTGACACATGCTGATAACCCATCAGGACTGTAGGTATCTGTTCAAGAGTGTGAGCTAACTGCAGGATCAGCAAAGGCAGAAAAAGTTAGTGATTATTATTAAAAATCAGTTGATGTGAAGTCCTCTGAGGACAAACAGCACTTAGGGCCAGAGATACACTCAAGGCTGATCTTTTTAGTGGCAAGATGAAACAATAAATTCACTAATCAGACAAATCTCTCTTCTCACATTTGCCTTGGAAATATCAGTATTCTGTAAGAATATCAAGGAATATATTTTGTTAGACAACATACAGAATATAATTCATTCCATTGGAATTTTAAATTTCAGTATTGGTAATAGAAAAATAAAAATGCCTGCAAAGCTCTGACGTAGTATTATAACAAAGGGACAATGTTAAAAATAAATAAATAAAACAAAAAATTCTTTCCAAGGCAATATCCAGAGGAAGCAGAGTGAAAGGCTGGATTACTTCTGTGTGTGAGCAAATGAAGTTATCTCTGTTGTCAAATAAGTTTTTTGCTACCATTTTATTTTTAAATAATTCATGCCCTTTTTTAGCTCCTTCTTTTGCTAACAGGCTTATGGTTCCTGGTTTTATGTTTTGCAAAAACAAAAAATGTATTTTCTCCTGTGAAACTAAAAACATTCTGGTGTGGTTGGTTTTCTGACATGCATCATGACAGTTCCTCTACAAAAATCCTTTGAGACACCAGGAGGGAAATTCAACATTCAGGGACAGATTCCTGTTCAGCTATCTGCAAAAATCAGACCTCAGCAAACCTACAGAGCAACAGGATTTCTAATAAGCCCTTCTGGCCATAAACATAGTTTATTGTAACATAAATATGATAATGTGAGGAGTTCTTGGCTGTTGTATTTCCAGCTGTCTTTTCTTAATGAACTCTCCTTTAAATCCTGCCCTTCTCTTGCCAGTAAAAGTCAGTCTTCTCTTGGGTCACTTTCTGCCTTTCGATTTTCTAAAAGTATATCTTTAGAAAAACATCTATTTTCCTTGTCATTCCTCCTTCATGGCTCTGTTGGAACCTTTCCCTTTCCTGGGTAATCCCCACCTTGCAGACCCTGTCCCCCCTCTCCCAGAGCTGAGATTGCAGCAGACATTCCTGCCCCAGCCCTCAGCCACTGCCTGCCTTGGTGGGTCAGGGCATTGGCTGAGATCACAGCAAATTTAATCTCCTCCACTTACACCTACCCCCAAAACCCTGTAAATATCTTCCCTTTGCCTGTTATTTTTAACATCCTGCTTCTCTCTTTTCATCCCTGCCTGGGTTCACTGTCTCCTCTTGATTTCACCAAACATTGAAGCTTTTTCTCTTGTGAGAGACATTTCCATCTCTTCCCTATTGCATTCTCTTTTGCTGTCAAATATTTTATTTTAAGATGAAGACAACATTTGTATAATTGCAAGCATGATTATAAGACTTCTGCTACGAGAGAGGCAATGCCTGGCAATAATTCTGTTTTGCTTTTTAAGTAAAGGAAATGGATGTACTTATGCTTTTTAGTAAAGAATTAATTTCTGCCAACATTTTCAAGCAGACAAAATTACATGAGCCAGGCACACAGAGAGTTCTGATAGGCAGAGGCTGAAATATCATCCATCTTCATCCACTGAATTCGTATGGAATATACTTATTCTGTGCTTAGAGGGTAACTCTGCATTACTTCCTTTACATATGACAGATGTTCATTCCTCATTTTTGTTTTAGAATATTACTGAAAAATACCACACGTTTCATTGAACAGCAGAATTTAACTCCAGATTTTGCACTTTAAAATAAAAGTGTGGCTTTTACAGTCATTTGTTCTAAAAATACAGAAATCCACTGGTCTGTAGCAGCTGAGGAGTGTGGGAACAGGCAATCTATTGCAGCCAGTTCTCTGTCAGATTTGCTGGGTGGTAACAGAGCTGTCACCTGGGAGCAGCTGCAACGTAAGCAAAACCACTCATCTCTTTACTCTCAGCTGCTGTGTAGGAAAAAAAATGGCAGCTCTGAACTGGCACTGCCTGATGCCATAACTACCAGATATTATTTCAGCATTTATCACTAAATTTGGTGGCATAAAACCTGATGCTCTCCTGTCAAGCTCTCTCACTACTACGCTGGACAGGAGACTGCAGAGCAGCCAGCTCAGCAGATGGAACTGTGTGTAGTTGCACAAAAAACCTGAATGCCTTAAACTGTGGTGGGGTGACGCTGGCTGGACGGCAGATGCCCACCAAGGTCACTCTATCACTGCCTCTCCCCAGCTGGAAAGGGTAGAGAAAACACATTGGAAGGCTTGTGGGGGAAAGGGGGGAAATCAATCACCAATTATTGTCACGGGCAAAACAGACTTGACTTGGAGAATTAATTTAATTTATTACCAATCAAATCAGAATAGAGTCATGAGTGGGTCTCTCAGAGACACTACCCCTGTTGCTGATGATCTCAGCTTTGGAGGGTCTCTCTTGGAACTGCTGGCATTGGCTCCATCGGGCACAGGGGAAGTTTCTGGGAACTTCTCTCCAAAGCCACCCCTACAGCTCCCCCACCCTGCCACCAAAACCTTGCCACACAAACCCAGTCCTATTAACCAAGCCATTACGTGACTGCAAACAGAACAAGCAGCATGTCATGATAAGAATTCTGCTTTTGATCAAACAGCTTCCCATTTTTATCTGAGATACAGCAGAGGCAGCTCTGGCTCCTCTCACCTTGAACACTTCTGGCCTACAGGAGAAAGATGAGGAGTATCAGTTAAACACTGCAACTCACACCACACCTCAGCTAAATCATTCATACATGCAAATTCAGCAGAGGCTTTGCCTTGCAGGGTGTGTTGGGCTCTGGACTGTGGACAGCAGCCTAATTGAATTTTGCTGTGAGTATGTGCTGGCACTTTGTGCACACCTCTCGCCTGGGGGGCTAAACTTAAAGCATCATTAAATTGACATAAATGCAATGGGCTTCAAATAGGAAGATAAGCATTAGGCCTAGAACAAGACTCTTAAGCCATCTTGTCTGGACCCCTACCCCTCCAGGACCTCTTCCTGTGATTTGCACTGAAATGCTGATTTATGTGCTCCTGGTGTACCTTTTTCCACTCCTGCTGAACATCACCTTGTTAACATTCAAACAAAACAATATCCAAGGCCAATCTGAGTGCATTAGCAGCACCCTGTCCCAAGACACCACCCTGTCTGGAGACATTTGTAAACCTAAACCTTGGTATTCAATTTTTAATTAACAAAGAAAGCTTAATATGCAGGTTTTTTTCATCCATCTGGCACTAAAATTGCTGAGTTGCTTTGTTGCATTTTCAGGAAGAGTTTGGGACTATTTGAAGAAAATTACAATGTATTTCTCCCTCTGTGGTTCACCTGTCTAGTTCAAAGGCAAAGTGTGTTTGGAACTGTGAAAATAAGTGCAAGAGAAGATATTACCTATACACATATTTTTATGCATTCTTTCTACTAGCAGCACAAGGACCTTTTTTTGCCTTTTCATGTGTTTTCTCTGTTCTGTATCAGGCCTCTGTATTTTCCCCCCATCACAACACACAAGAGGACAAAAACCAAACCAAACCAAAAAGCTGCCATTAATGACTTGTCCATAGTTTGACACAGGGCCAAGTTCTCTGTTCCAGTTTAAAGACCCTCTTGTGGTCAGATAACTTAGGAGTAGAATATTTTTATATTGCAATCAAACTCTTGTTCTCCTCAGTGCTTCCTTTATCCTCTTGGGGGTATCTTCAGGGATTGTATATTGAGTTTTCAAATTAAACTCTCTGAGTCTTTTCCTTCTGTTACTTTTAAACTTTTTTCGGAAGGAAATGTTTTTGAGCTTTGCAGAAACTTCTATAGTACTTTTTGCTTGCTACAGCTACATCAAGTACCACATTAAAAGAAATTCAAAGGAACTAGAAACAACTTTGTTTCTAGCTGAAAACAGAGATGGAAGAACATATAAGGAGCATGTCAGGAACTGCTCTTTTTCTGACTTAGTTTCATTAGATATCCCGGCGGAAATATAATATGGAACATATGTTCATAAATAAAGTGAACATCTGATTAATTCTGTTTCTATGCTTTTAATTGATCCATTTCTCAATACATAATGCACAAATTACCATATCTATGTTGCACAAATGAAGGAAAGCCCACATGAAACCCTAGAATATGCAGTGGAAGAGACCTCAGGGATTTTCTAGCACTAGGTAAGTTTTAACTGAGTTCAGTCCCTTTCCTTGCTCCTTTCTGAAAGGCATCCAGCCCAATCCCATTTTATCACCAGCCCCCCTGGGACACCCTTCCCACCAAAAGTGCCACCACCCACCCAAGCCAGCCAAGCAATCCATCAGGGCCAATCCCGTGCTGTGGACTGGCAATTGCCAGATGCTGCAGCAGAAGCTGAATATCTCTTAACAGCACATCTAATTATCTTTATTATCCAGGGGAGGAAAGAAGAGTTCTTTATATCTCCACGCGGCAATCGATAGCTGCAGAACTTGGAAGTCTAATCCTTGACTTAACTATAATTTGTAACTTGTGCCACCACAGATGTCATTTTTCAAACAGAAGCTGCCCAACATTAGATACAAACTTCTGAGTTCATTACTGCAGCCCCTGACAGCAGCAGGGTTTTCCTTCCCTGGTGATAAAGGGTGTGTCTGCACAGCCATCAGTGCAGTCTATCAGAGGCTGAGTTTTAATTGTCTTCCCTCCACAGCCATTACTGCACGACCAAATAGCTCCTTCTTTAAAAGAAATCAGAGAAAGAAGGAAAAGAGAGTTTCCTTCTCAAGCTCAAGGAGGTTTTGTTTTTCTAGATATATGTTCTTTCATTAAAATTGCTGTGCAAAGGAGCAAACCCACAAAACTATGGACTCCAAAGCTGTCAATAAAACACCAAGATTTCTAGGATGCCCTTGAGTATGAGGGAAATTTCCCCAAAGATCAATTTCTCTTACATGAATTTTCTTGTTTATGTTGGCCCCCAACACAGTATGATTATTTAAGTAACCCATGATTAATTATTTCAGTCATTTAACCCAAATCAGTAAGTTGTGAAAGAATGTGAAAGCAAAAATCTTTGTCTTTTATCCTAAAAAAGCTAAAGGAGAAAAGGCTGCATATCTAGGCCCACTCCAGAGTCTGCTGTAACCTAATAAAAAAGGACACAAACTGATGCAGTTTATTCCCCTGGAAACAGGAATTTAAATTTACATTCATTTAATCTGAACACTTCAAAAGGAACATCTTAAAGCAGAATGATGTTCTACAGTTCATATGGCAATTACTACAGGGTCATATTGTCCATTACTCTGGTTCTTCTCCTGCACTGTGTTTTCATTGCTTACTAATTACAGGAATGCAGAATCAATTAAGGGAAAATAATGAAAGGGAATATATAATTTCCATAAATAAAAAGAGCCACTTTCTTTAGAAACATTACATAAGCAAATGAAGGAAATCAGCTTTAATTTAACAGATGGCAATCCTTTTGAGGACACTGCTCACCACTAACCCACACTTCCTAATTAAAGAATTCTGTCACTGTGAACCTTTATGTATGACTGTGTTATGATCTTTCCTGCCTAATCTGCTTTGAAGGGCTAATTAATAGTAACCCACACTAGCCAATACAGATAGACTAAAGTAAAAAGAGAATTAGATATACATTATCTGGAAATAATGCTCACTCTCTGAAAAACAGCTAAAGAACTTTATTGACCTAACTCATTTAACAAATGACACTTAAGTAATTCATTGACAAGGCAGAACAATGGCAGGACTAAAAGCCTATTAAATAATTTTTTCTAACAGACATCACACTGCATTGGCTGTAAATTTCTGGTGTAATTAATTAATTAAGACTTAAATATTTCAGTGATTAATTTCTATTAAAAATTCATAAAACATAATGACACTTAGGGAAAAGAGATTAAGGTTACTAGCATTTATTGACTGGGCTATAAAAAAAAAAATCTATTTAGAAAAAGAACTCTCCTAGTTCAGCCTCAGAACACCGAAACATTTATTGCAAGCACTGTGAAAACACAGGGCTGATATTGCTCATACTTTTGGTGCATTTTCATTTTTCGTTTGAGGATTGCTTTTAGCAGATGCTATTTAGGGACACTTATACAACTCAACAGATGCACACAGAATTTCCAAGTGGTCTGATCCCAAACCTACAAGGATTTGGCTTAAAATGGTGTTGCACCTTGCCTAAATATCTCAGCTCCCTCTGCTCTGTTCCCTGCTGAGCTCCTGCCACATCCAACCCAACCTGCAGGCAAGATCCTGCCAGCCTTTCCCACCTAACCTCAGCCCTGTGTCCTTCTCTATTGCTCCTGAGCATCCTCCCTTCCCAGTACTCCCTCCCAGTATAAACCACATTCTGTCTGCAACAAATGGTAGAGACCTCGTTTTTTATTTCAAAAATTTTTTTTGGTTTTACCACCTTGGAGTGAACTACTCAGCTCAGCCTTCCCATAGAAACAAAGATGATTTGCTTTTATCCCTGCTCCTCACTAAAGCCCCAGTCACACCCGGAGGCAGCTGGGTACCAGTGCACAGAAGCAGCAAAGCCACACGAGGCACTCAGTGCCTGCACAGATAACATTTCCCTCCCATCTGCAGGAGATACAGTTTTTAACACCAGCAGGGGACACCAGATTACCCACCCTGACCTCTGTTTTACGGCACATTAGATTCCTCCCAATTACCATTCCACTGAGATCTGCAGCTTTAGACCAACCAGCTGACTTTGCAAGAACAGGGCTAACCTCTTCCATCCCACAGGAAGTTATAGCAAGAAAAGGAAACTTAGAGGAGAATCAAAAGAAAATAATTTCCTGGCACTCCAGCCTTAGCTGTTATCAATGCATATTGCATTTCAGTTCATCTTCTACATAACCCTCAGCATATTCAGCACCTCTGATGGAAATCAGCATGGTAGAGAGACAACAAACATACCCAGGGCTCTTCAAGCCTCTTGGCTGTATCATTTCTATTTATCTGTTGTCTGCGTAAGTCCCTTTATTATAAACTCTTTCTTGAGGCTAAACATTAATGAGAGATATTGCAAACTCAAAGCTCAAGTTTTCTGCAAGCTCAATAGAATTTATAATCATTGTAAATGCTTTTTATATAAAAAGCTAATATTTTTAATCTTTTTTATTTTTTGAATTAAAAGCCTCTTTCATATTTGATGTTTTAACTGTATTAGCATTTGTTCTCTATGAATATCAAATATTGGTGATAATTATTTGCATGTTAATGCTTATTAGTACATCCAACTGGATGTGAACAATAAACAGAAAAAGGTTTCAAGTGCAAAGCACTTCACATTCTATATTTCTGGAAAAGGATGGGAAGCTGTAATTACCAGTTATTGCAGCCAAGCCTGTAATAATCAGAATGAAATCTAAGGTGAAACTAATATGAAAACTGTAAAGTAGTTTAACATAAGGTAGAGGGTTAAATTAGTTTGTTAAAATTGGCTAGAAAACAGAATAGATGTAGTTTCTTTACATTTGCTCAGGTACAGTGTTTTGAATAATGTAAGCAGTTAAATATCCTTGTCCCTATAGCCCTCCTTAATTCTTACAATAAAATTCTCCTGGTTTTATGCTTGGTTGGTTTTGCTTGTTTGTTTTAAAAGGAAAAAGATTATTTGGGGTCGACTTAGAGACCCAATAACTGCAGGAGAATCTTGCTCAGTTTTCTTTGGGGTCACTGTCCCTCTCTGTCCTTTCCTCTCTGTTTTGCTCCTCAGGGATGTTCTCTCTCTGCTCTCACTGATCACTGCAGGGTTTCTCCTGCTCTTTCAAGCCCAGGACCTTCCCCCCCTGCATTGCCTGGCAGGCTGAAGGAGGGAGAGATGCCAAAGGGGCTCCCAGCAGCAGGAGGGGTAGGATCCAGCAGAGCTCTCTCACCACTCTGTCACCTCCCATTTACAGGGAAATTAGTAGTCCTTTGGGACAAAACCTGTGCCTTGGTGCCCGGGCTCAGACAAGGAGGCTGGCTCTGGATCCCACAGCACTTTGGGGAGTGTGGGGGAACACATCACCCCACATCCATCCCACAGTGACACCTCCTCAGCTGCCCGTGTTTGCTCTCCCTGGGAAAGGGGAATCTCTGCTTAGGAGAGAAGGGATTTATCCCCTGCTGGTTGTTTAATCAAAAACTGCTGTGGGACAGTGAACATACACTTGGACTGTGCCTGTGGGATTTGGGCTGCAGCTCTTGAGGGCACTTAAGAGTCTCTCAGCACAGCCCAGGCAAACAGAGCTCCTTGGTCTGGGACAGGATTTGACCCTACAACAGCCTTGGCCCAAAGGCAGGGGTGACAGCCAGCACCTACGCTGTGGCCACATAACCTCTTCTTTCTGTGTGGAAACCGAGTTAAACTGCAGTTTCATTCAAGATAATGACCAGCATAATTTTCAATAATTGGATACAATTTATCTTTTCTTAATTAAAAAATGGAAATTAGCAAAGAGGAGGGATACTGGAAAATGCTTCATTTGAAACCTCTTCATTAATTATCAGGATGTCTAAACACCATTTTGAGAACTGCACTTACAGAACAAGAATGTGGCTAATAATTTTTTTCATTAATCTGTTGAGTTTACTCTAATTCTCCAATTAAAAAGCACCGCCTACTTTTAGGAGATATCTGTTTTATTTGGGTACTGCTGGCTTTGGTGCCAAAGTGAGTGATAAATCCACATATACTTTCTTGAACAGGCAGCACAACCACCAGGATAAATGTGAACTCATTAAATGAAGATGCTTAGAAGTTACTGACAGTCTTATAAATTGCTTGGATCTTCCCAGAATTTTTAGTGGGCTTTGTATCAACCACAGAATCCTTTAAATCCTTATTTTAAAATTAATTATTATAATTCACATCATGTTCCTTATAACTAAATCTGACATCAGCATTTGATGGATGAAACAAAACAAGCCAGACTTGCAGACGTTGGGTGTCCCTGGTATATGGTTTCATATGACAAAGGTTTATAAACTCAGTGTAACACACTATATTTACCAAGTCTCATTTTACATTTGTGGAGTTACTAAATTACTTTGACATATCCCCAGTTTATGTTCTATTACTGAAGAATAACTACACAACAGATGGCAGTGTGTTTGCATAACAATTTTTTCGGGCAGGTCAATCTACAAGGTAGTTATAGGGATTGATTTATATTGGTGAACATGGGGATTATTTTTGCACTATCAATCAGACAGTCAGTCAGTCAACACAGTAATTTCTATATTGCAAAGGAGAGGTTTAGCAAATATATATCATTATGGACAATTCTTTAAAGAGCAAAACCATAGTACCAAGAGTAGAGCCAGTAGATGGAAAATGATGCTTCTAGATAGAAAAGTTTTCCTGAGGGACTTTAAACCTCTGAATCTTAAAAATAATATTAACAAAGAATGATTATGAAATCATACTGGAATTCATTTGGTGTAGGAATAAATACCTATAGCTGTATCTATTGCTCTCTTCAGCATTAAACAGTACATAATTATGGACTAAGTCATGTCAAGTGAAAATAATATCTTGCAAATAAGGTAATTATTATAAAGGAAAGCTATGCTGCTCTGAGAGCCATGCTGGTTATTTATTAAAAAACAAAAAAGCAAATCCTAACCAAACCTCCAAATCCTTGATTCCTGTAATACAGCCAAAGATATTTGAACCAAAAGTAGCATTTTCCCTTACTTCTTAGTCTAAGGGGAATGACTTTGGTTGTCTTACGTCAGCCAGCACTCTGCAAAGCTCCATAACCTGATGGCACTGATTAATTCATTGGGATTGCTTGATCCTGTGTTAAGATGGAATGACTGGAGAGAGGAGGTAGAAAATTAGTCAACTTGCACCTCAGGATGTCTGGCTTCAATTTCCAGTCCTATCCTGGTGCTGTTGTCTGGATTCAACTATTTGCATGTCAACAGTTAGGACAGTGATTCATTCTCTCTAAGAATATAAAGCATTATACCAAAGAGAGGAACGGTTGTTACTTATTGCTGATGTACATTGTAAGTGCTTCTTTCTGTCTTGTCTGTCTGTAAGAACTGAGGAGCGACATTCCAGCCAATGTTCATCCAAGGAGACAGCCAACATTGATGACTTTGTGTCGAAGCAGTGAAACGAAATAACGAAAGAGTTAACGAAGCACTGTTAGTGTGTGTTCTTTCAGGGAACAACACAAAATTCTTATTTATTAGTGCATTTTTAAAAAAAGTTCTCTTTTGGCATCCTACTGCAGTGTATGGCTGCCACTGGGGAGGGCAGGGAACAGCTGTTTTCCATGAGAAATCCTGGCTGGTCTCTGTGGGTGAGTATTTCTATTTGTATGTACCCTGCTTAGTGCCAGACCACTAACTTTTAGTAATGCGTGCTCTGTCTTTGAAGCACAAAAAGGGTGAAGTGGTGTAATAATTTGGAGGCTGAAAATTCACTGCTTGATGCCTCCTGTAGTAAATTTGACCCTGGAATATTAAGGGGTGTTAAATAAATTGGACAAAGAGGTGTTTGGGGAGTAAAAGTGCCAGACACACTGCCATGAATGAGCAATTAGATGCTCACGAACCAGCTTATCGCAAATTACATGCCTACAATATCTATTACTGTAATGACCTTGAGAGTTGCCTCATATTCTCCCTTAACCTAATGAGCATGCTGTGTATAATCAATTACGTCTGCAATTAAAATTATAATTTGTCTAACAAACTCTTCTTCACTTTCTGACAATTTTTAACAAAGTCTGTTACATACTGGTAAAAGATAAATATTAATTTTCTGTTGTGCTCTATTTTTTTTCTTACTCTGTGGCTAATTTATTAAATCATATTACCGCTCTCCATTATTTTTTAAGTTTTCAGCAGAATTTATTTAAGTATCAGTCCTGAATGTCATGGGATAATTACAACATTTAACAGCAATTTATCATTTCCCAATAGGGTTTGCAACCTGTCTTTGCCTGCTTATTGAAATTTGTTTGCATGTTTCCTCCAACAGTTACTGCAAACATTCTGCCTTTCACTTCTGCACAGATATTCCCTGTTTTACTGGAGTGACCAGAAGATATTCTGCTGAATAGAGCTGACATCTGTTTGCCAGCCCAGACCTCCTGAGGTCAAGTCGACCCGAGGTAAGCAAAACACAGCCCTGACCATTAAGGAACAGGATGTCATCCATTGCAATCTGCTGCTAATTATCGAGCCACCCAGGCAGACCACTACAGAACAACCTTTTTTGCTTATGTATCCTGGTGTTCAACAAATAGAAAGGTTCATATAGAAGTTCAACATGCTAATCATAAGAAAATGGAAAGACATGGAAAAGGGGTTTTAAAAACGGGTCCACACATTTTATATACTGAACAAACAAAACAAACCCTTCCAGCTCTCAAGGAAGGAAAACGTTGGCTTTTCCAATCCCCAGCTGGTTCAGAGGGTGCTGAATCCCCATGCTGAGCCCTAAGAGTTCTGGGTGAATCCCGGTATCCCTGAGCCATCCCTCCCCTCTCCATCTCCCTCCTCTCCCCAGGTCCATCACCACGAGGGGAGCCAGGCTCCTGCTCTGCAGCACAAGGGCAGCAGCCTGGCCCCAGGCACGGACGGGCACTGCCAGGGAAGATCTCCAGGGCATGGCACAAATGAAGCGAAGCTGGAACAGTGCTGTGTCCGCGCCTGGGGGCTCTCCTGAGCCCTTCCCGAGCCCAGCTGCGAGAACCAGCGCAGCGAGAGCACATTGGCAGCACAGCGGTGACGAAACGCGCACCGGGGCTGTACAGATGTGCAGGGTCCTACAGAAACAAGAACTTGTCTCCCCACCCCAGCCTGCTGCCAGGCAAGCCCATCAAATCCGAGCAAAACGCAGCTCTAAAGCCAAGCAATGAGGTGCCTGTGCCCATCCTGAAATGTGCTGTTAATTACGGAGGCACCACCTGAGCCCCAGGTGCCCCCGGGCACTGCGGTGTCACAGCCTGAGCTGAGGAATCGCAGCTCAGGAGTTTTCTCCCCGGGACAGCTCTGCTCTGGCACGGAGCATTTTTTATGCAGAAGGGAATTAGCTGAAAGACTCATTTCCTGCTCCCATGATCAGCTCTTAAAGCTCCCAATTAAGCGAAAGTATGTCAAACCGAAGAGCTTTATTTGCTTGCTTTCCTTCTCCAACGCAGCGTTCCTCTGGACTTACAGGTACTTAATGCTATGAAATATTGATGTCTATCCAGAAATGAGACGTGATGGAGCTGTTAGTTATACAAAAGGAATAAACTTTCCCACAGAAATGAGTTTTGTATCCTCTGGATGGATTTTGTACCTTTATAATGTGTTGCACCTGGATGGGCTCTGAAGGATGAGTGACTGCTGTGGAGTACAGCTAAAAGCACAAGAAATGGGGAAAAAAAGGCCCCTTAAGGTACAGAAATACCCATGAGCCACTTCTCTCAATATGCAACAGATAATGAATAAACTACCCTATATTTTGTATTTATTTTTGTCAACAAAATCTAATCAAAGTTCATTTTTTTAGGAACTCAATAGTTACATTAAATTAGATTACATAGAAAATTAAATCATAAATCCATGTAACTAGACCTTGCCTCTGTCTCCATTGCTCCAAAACACAACTTTGCTCTCTTGAGCACCTCATTTAATTCTAGGAGTCTGAGCTTCCAAACTAGTTATGGATTTGATCATTTAATAACATGAAACAAGTAATTGTGTGAGGAAAAATTTATTATTTAATTAGACCTTACTGGTAATCAATAGCAATCTATTAATTCATTAATTTGCATATCCCTTGTTTTTATGTGTGTCCACAAATTCTGTTAGCTTTTTTTTTTTTTTTATTTATGAACTTTCTACCTTCACTATGCAAAAGAAAGTGCTCAAACTGTGTATGTAAAGCACACAAAACAACTGAGCAGCAGGAATCCCTGTCTGCCCTATAGAACTGACTGCAGGACAAGGTTTAGTACTGAAAACAAGGAAGAGAAATAAAACAACAGGGTCTATTCTCCTCAGGATCCATGCATCATTTTCATTAATGTTAATGAAAGATACTAAATGGATATGCAGTGAGGGGAGTTTATTAGAACTTAATAAATGCTGGCATTTTCCTTTTTTTTTTTTTTTTAACTTTATAGTCATTATAACTGAACTTCTCCAGGTGAAGTGAAAGATATTTAAAGAAAAAATTAAAATGTTATATCAAATTATGCTTCATAGGTTATTTTCTCAAAATGTTACTTTTTCATTCAGAATTATTAGATTTACACATATCATTAATAACTGTAGGCTTAAATTATAAACTATACTGAATCAAAAGGTTACTTACAATTGTAGGATCAAAAATGTTTGTAAAGAAATGGAAAAAGCCTCATTGATTTAGTTCACAGGTTTTCACAAGTAAATAGAACCATTTATACCAGAGAAAAATCTTGCCCCAGACACCAAGGTTGTGCTACTTATATGAGGCTCAGACAATTGAAGACAGGTTATAAATTCATATTCTGCTGCATCATAATTCTGAATGTAACTCTGGGTGGCCTCACCAAAAGGCACAATTGAAAGAATGACTTTTGTTGAGCGCAGAGATGATTTACTTGCAGGAAAAAAAGGATTCATTAAATGCAGTGTGAACTGATCCACTCCTCAATCTGGGCAGACTGACCACAGCCTCAAGATAACTCCCCTCCACCTGAGGTGCTGGAAGGCCAGGTGAGGAAATACCACAGTGATATTACCTTTTCTATACCTTCTCCATGGAGAATTAATAGAGCTCATTCACAGATCCATTAAAAAAGGGAGAGTGTTACCTCTGGGCATTATCTTTACTTCAAATACTAGGAATTATAATTGAAATTGGAGAAATTCAACATTTATGAAATCAGATGGAGGAATTATTCATCATTAGAGATTTTAACATCTTTACAAATAAGATCAAGGCAATCATTCACACAGGCACTTTCCATCTGGTCTAGTTTATTTTCTTTCAGCCTCTCACAGAGAGAATTCAGATCAGGGATGCCAGGCAGATGACATGAAATGAAGATTTCATGGTGGCAATGAACTCACAAAAAGTATAAGTGGAAGAGAAAAGAAAATGGTTTGGTTTCTCCGAGATAACAATGTAGGAGATTACAAAAGGAAAAACCATTTTTCTCCTTCCAAAGACCTGGGCAATCTAACAAACACAGGATCTTTCCAATCTTCTGCACTTACCACAGGCTATAGATTTCCCCAGCTGCTGGCTGCAGAGCCTTGCTCTGAACTCTGCTGGGATGCCTCTCAGCCCAGAGCTGAACCCAGGCCAACAATCCCAGACTGTGAGCATTGGTCCTCAGGGACAGCACCCCCATGGGTTTCATCCAGGATGCAAAATTTCCCAGAGTTCTCCCACTTGGACACGCTGCCCTTCTCCCTGGGATCCCCTCCACACCCTGCACAAAGCTCCAGCTCATGGTGTTGCCTTTTCCCGACCTGGAAATGAAACTTGAGCTCATTTTAGCAAGGAGGTCATATAAAAGGGGATCTTTATTTTGAAAGCCTTCAGGGGCAGTCACGGAAAGATGTCTACAAAAGCCCACCACCCCCAGGGAGGAGTACATGTTTATAGGTTTTAGGAAATTAGCATAATTGATAAAAAGCACCAATTAGGAGGACAAGTAGTGAAAAAAAAGGCAAAAACCAAATGGCATCAATGGGCCAAGGGATGGGAGACAGGAAGGGCCAGGGTAAAAGCAAGACACGGTGCAAAGGAAAATGCTAGAGTAAGAACAAGGCAGAGTGACCCTGCACTGCCTCTGAAGGACAAAGCTCTCACCAAACCCAGCAAAACAAGAATAACAGCTTGGCCCTTCTTTAAATCACTTTTGCCACAACAATGTGGTTGGTAAAATAAAATTACCAGTCTTTTGCATCTAATAAAGGGATTGAGAACTCACGAGAAGAACTGAGACCTTTTAGTGTTAGACCCCAGAAAAAGGCAGTGTGATGGAAAACAAAATGTGTATGGAGACCTAATGGTAAAAAAAAGTGAGTTTCAAGATGGATTTTACTTAGGTGGTCAATTATTGCAAGTGAATTTACCTCTCTGAACAGTTTATCTCCAAAGTAGGTAACTGTGTTAATGCAGGGAATTAAAGTTTCTCCTCAAATTTTCTGTCTGTAATCTCAGTTAAGGAGACAGTTGATAGATTAATTTTGGTTTTCCCCAATATATGTCAATTGTGACATCATTACTAAAATACCCAGAGACGCTTTTATTTACAGAACTTGCTGTGCAGAAGTTTCAATGTTAATTATATTTTCCTTTAAAAGCAAGGGACTGAACACTGGTTATGTATTGAAAGAAAACCCTGAGCAGCAGCACCTAATTCAGACACAGAATAATTTATTTTAAAAATTCTAAACTTGAACTGGCAAGTTATCTACCAGTCAAACAGGGAATTTCTCTCCAGAAAAAGCCTGACAGCTGTGCTGAACTGCACCCATAGATGTTGATTTCTTTTGTGATACAAAGCTGAGAAGAGGCCAAACCTCTCAACCTGATTTTACCCGGTAACTGCCTACATTTACAGAAGAATCAGGCTTTGTTTCATGACTATTCCTTTCTCTTTTTAAAGGCACATCTCCTAACATTTGGTACATCTGTGTGTGCACACAGAGACACTCGGATTTCTGCAAAAGGGGAGGTTTGGATGTTTCTCCCTTCAGGGAATGCTGCACCTCACTTGCCTGGAAAAGCAGCACAGCACAAGCAACAGAGGATTTCTCAGTAGCTGTCACTGAAACTGCAAACCAGCCAGGCAGAGGGGAGTCCAGAGCTCCAGAACTCACCCCCAGCTGAGATGCTGCCTTGGGGAGCCTCCAGCTGAGCTGCACCGCACAAGTGCAGGGCTTTACCCCCATCACTGCAAGGGAAAGGACAATGGAAAATGTGAGCACACGATCTGCTCTGGCTCTGTCCTTGTTCAGCCTCACAGACTGCTGCTCTCACAATATCTCCACTACCAGACAGTGAGGCCTTCTCCTATGGCCAACCAAATGAGGAGGGGTTGTTTGCTAAAGCTCCCTGAGACTGGATTTTAAGGGTGTATTTCAAATTCTTTCAAAGGACAGCTTAGGTTTAGGGTGTGAGCAGAAACCCAGCATACGAGTGGTCTTGCCAGAAGGCACCTGAGCAGCTCTCAGGAGACATGGGGCAAATGAGGCTTGAGAGAAGGGTTTTGTTGCTTTGCAGGAAGCTCTTGGCTTGTCCAACATGAGCATAAACTGCAGTATCCTGAATTACTGACTTTTTTTTTTAAACAGTAAAAATATTACGTACTTTTCACCCTGTCATCCTGTCTGGAGCTTGCTGAGCAAGTTTTATTCTGTTATCTTAACCTTAGTTTTCCATTTCTAAATCACTTCAAGCAGAGACTTTTCTTTCTCAGAAAGAAATTCCTGCATGGGCTAACATGGTGCTGCCAGAACCGACTGAAGTGGACTAGGGCAGATATCCCTGTATTCCAGATGTGATTTCCACACATTACAGAGCAGTGTAACACTGACTCTTTCATGTGATGGAGGAACACAGGGCTAGGAAAGGCCTCCATTCCCTCCACGTTACATGCAAAAATGTTACATACACTCTTTCCTTGTTGACATTTTTAAGAAGGAAACTCCTTCAAGCTGTGCAGGGACACACAGGGATCTACAGGGGATATACAGGGGATCTACAGGGACAGATTGAAGTACACGATTCTTTCATTTTCAGAAGGGGAGGAGATGACTTTCATGGAAAAAATATGGAGCCAAGGTTTTCTTTATTTTGCATTGATGAGGCACCCAGGGCTCTGGTGATTTGCCTTTGTCTGGCTGAAACTGGGTCAGTACCACGACCCTGCTCCTGCCCTTCCCTGGGAGACTCTGGCTGTCACAGCATCCAGCCAGACAGCTGAGGCACCAAAGTTTAGCACAGATCAGTCAACTGAAAATGCCCTTGGGCAAGAACACCCAATAAACCCCACCACAAAACAGTTTAAGTGTGGGTTAATGCCTGCTTATGGAAGGCATGAATTGGCATGAAGCAGAGAAGTCTGATTTGCACATGACCTTTTGACATCCCCTCTAATCTGTGGTCAGCATAGCAATAATTTTATGTGGATCTTGGGAAAAACAGTAGCAGGTAGGTAAGAATGCAAAGAGAAAAGTGCAAAGTCACATGAGATCAGAGCACAGACACATCTTGCTTCATTTTAAAGCATTATATTAATTTTTAGAAAAAGTTACTCAGAAACCCATTGAACTGAAATCTAGCTTTGCAACACTTGCTTAATAAACAATTTTCACCTACTACAAAACACAGAAAAACATCAAGTTACTCATCTGAATTAAATACAGAAAAACATCAAGTTACACGTCTGAATTAAATGGGAATACTTTTGCATGTTTCTTGGTGAGTTACATTTTAGTTGAAAACAATGTTTTGTAACAAAATTTTAAAAAAGAAACAAAACAAACACAAGCATTCCCTCTTAGATGAAGAGTTTTATAAGATATGAGACTGACAAAGAGAAATATTATGGATGAGATGAAACTTGGAAAGAAATTCATACACTAACCACACAAAAATTAATCAGACAGCCTTGACTGTGCTATTAATGATTTTAGACCTCATGCATGGGATTTCAAAAGGTTTTACATTTCAAGTACAATGCAGTATTTGTAGGACCTGTACTCAAGAGTGGCATTTGATTGATTGTACATACTCTGAGACAGAGAATGCTTTAAATGCAAACCATATTGCTCTAACATGGGAACAAAGAAGTGAAAGATACTTTCTAATTAAAACAGAGGAATTTTGATCCTAATCTCAGTCATTGTGGGGCAAATAAAGAGCAGCATGTCATGGATTTCTTAACACCCCCTCCCTATATTGGTTTTTTTGGTCAAAACATGCCAATTCAATAAAACAGCATTTCCAAAGGAGGTTTCGTTTTCACAAAGAAAAATTATTGTTGTCAAATACTCTGTTATAACATTTTCAGAGGAAAAATTTTCTACCTTTTTACTAGAAATACTTTTCCATTTTGAAATGTAACTCTGTTTATTGGAGGGGGAAAAAAAAGACTGATTTGTTCAAGATTCTTGTGCCATGAAAATTGTAAATTTTCATGTAAATTTCCCTGAACATATACCAGGGGAAAAAAAGTTATATTTAATAATCTTTCGTCAAAGCAGGAGAAGGCTGTCCTGGAGCTGCAGAGGGGCAGGGTGTGGAGAACCCTGGTAGTGTTTAACCCTTTCCTGTGGGAATTAGTCAGGCCACCAAAGGTGACTGCTCAGTTCCACTTGGAGCAGCTGCAGGCACAGCCAGGGGCTCCCCGGGCTCTGCTGGCACAGATGGGGCAGCTGGGGACAGGGACAGGCACATCCACACTGCCAGGGACACTCCTGGAAGTGCTCACTTCCCTCCTGCCACACTGGTGCTTGGCAGGGCTCTGGATCCCACGGTCCAGCTCCCACCCACCAACCTTTGGGAGAGGAAATCCCCAGCAGCAGCTCTAAGCTGAACGGGAACGTGCCCAGCCAGGATGGAGCTGGATGTGGCCAGCAGAGCTGCAGGACTTTTAATATCTGCACGCCAAGGCAATTTAAACAAGCATTTGAACCCACTTACTTGCTTATTATAGTTTAATTTAGACAGTGTCAATATCTGTGACTGGCTCTGGGGATATTTTTGGAATTAAACTACCTAAAGAGAACATTCATCTAAGAAATCCATATGGCAGGAAAGAAGGGTAGAACTGCTAGCATGGAATAGTAAAACCTTCCTTTTCATCACTATTCTTCAATTTAAATCTCTGGAAATTTCATTTACTGCCCTCATTTATACTTGCCTATTTTTAACTCTGTTTAGTTTGGGGTTTGGTTTTTTTTTTTTCGGTTTGGTTTTTTATATTTATAATCCAGACAGACCATTCTGTGTTTGTACAGGGACAGAGGATTATATTGCTTTACAAGTCAGAACTACATCATGCCATGACATTCACTACTGGAAATTCAAAATAATTTAGATTCAGAAGTATCATAATTCACTGCTAAAGAGAATCTTTCAAAAATTTCCGTCCCCATCCCTTTGGGGAACTTCACAACCCAGTATTTCTAGATCAGACTTCATTATCCAGGTCATCATTTCAATTTATCAGTGCCTTGGGGCCTTTGGTATTCACAGCTAGGATAGTGTTATGTCCATCAATCACTAGGCTGTTTCCACATCCCCACTTTTCTTTCATCTTCTGCAGTCCTCAAAACAATCTCTATAACTTTCCGTGGGTGTATGTTGGACACAGACACCTCTTACATCTGTCAACTGTTACCATGTTGGAAGTACAGGAACTGATCTGTACAAATTATGGGGGCCAAAAGAACTGTTTTCATTCTAGGTCCTGAATATTATTATTTGTTTTAGGGAAGGGTTTACAGATTTGCCAGTGCCTCTTAAATCTATCAGCCTGTCAAACAACATAGCAATATGTTTTTGCTGGAAAGCTTATTGTTCAGTTGAAAACTAAATGTTACATGTTATGAGCAGAAGCAAGGACCTGACAAAGCAAAGACTTATTAGGACTTAGTTTGCATCATAGAAAACACAGGTCTGGCCAAAGGACTGAAAGGAGATTTAGACCAACACAAGGCAGATTTTGAAAAGAGCCCTGAAAGAAAGGGAAGGAATTATTATTTAGAGTGAGTAGAAAACACAGAGCTGGGCAAAAAGCTTTAAGGGAGGGGCGAGAAACTGTCTGGGTGATCCTGCTGCTTCTCTCTCTCTGTAAGGGGCAGTATAATCCTAGCTTTGAAAATATACATCACTAACCCCAGACCACCCCAAACTAAATATAGTGCTGAAATGGAAAGAAAATGTTGTGCTCAAAACAGACATAGCAGCCCTGACACTACTGAATTCACTGTACCAATTACCTGTCCACAATATTACATAGTCTCCAACCAAATACTATTAGTGTGGTTCTCAGAGAAATTCAAAGACACTGCTGCACTTCCTCAAATCATTTTTGGACAAGCTTTCAAGAGAATCATCATTCTTAAGGGTAAAGCACATATTTCAGTACAATCTGGTTTTCAAAAACTTATTTCTTCCACATCTTTTTGTATCCTAATTTTCAGATTTGTTTAAAGGTAAGAAAAATCTTCGCATTTTTCAAATACCAGATTTTTGTTGTTGTTGTTGTTCTTCTAAGAGAGCAATAGAGGGTTTCTAGTACTCCACTAAACCAGGACTCACATCTGTTGGTCTGCAGGGAAGGCAGGCTGAGGCATCAAAAGTATTGCAGTTAGTGAATTTAATCCTTCCGATGCAATTAGTCTGCAATGTGATCTGATTAAATTTAAAGACTCCAACCTCAAGTCCAGTACTTCAGGTCAAGACATAAATAGACAAAAATGATGAAAGAGAAGTCTGCTGTGGGCTAAAAAGAGCCCTGGGCTCCACAGCTCAGGTTAAGATTTCTGAGGAATGCAAGCCAGGTGGATCGATTTAACACAGCATTAAAAAACATCTGGAAAAGAAAAATATGTACATCAAAAATAATCATGAGACAATCTTCTCAGTATAAAATGACTAGTGGAATATTGCACACATACCCACACTGCCACCATCAGCTTTGCTTTCTCATTTATTATTTAGGAGAACCTGTAATTGGCAAACAGGTCCTTTCTCATGGATAACAGAAGAGGTGCTGAGCTGCTGGAGACTTCAACACTGCTGCAAAATAGAGGATGTGTTCATACATGTTTGTGCAATGGACACTTGCTGTGCAATATCATCTTGTCTCTACAGATAAATTAGTTGCCTCATGCTCCTGCCAGCTTGATTTGTTTAGCCTTTACAGAGTACAGAATCCATGGAGGTTCTTGTGATTGAATCTTACGTAAAAGGTAAACCTGAGAGCTTATTCTACACTAAGCTATACATCCACCCAGGCAGCCAGAGCATTTGCTGACTAGATGATGAAAAGAAGGCTATAAAATATACCAGGGAAATCTTGAAACGTCGCTCACTTGACATAGCAATAAGAGCCCCGCATTAAGATGCAGAGCTGATTTCCCTGATCCATGAAATTGCCTGGATATTTAAGGCATTCTCAAACAGAACCAGCATGAAACTCACCCTCCATTCCTGGCACAAGGACACCATGGGTTTTGTGTTCTCCAATAAAAAGAGAGCTCAAAATTGCAGGGATTAATAGTCTTTAAAGGAGGACCTAAACACAATTTCCTTCCTTTCTCAAATAATAAGTATTCAAAATCTCTTGAATGCTAAAGGATGGTTTGCTTGCTGACACACTGCTCAGGTGCCAGAGATGCTCAAGTTCTCTGTTGTAAGTGGTTCAAGAACCTCTCACAATAAAACAGTGTGCAAGTCTGTGACCATCTTTGAAGAAGGACATTTGTTTCTCTCATAAATAGGTGACAGGGCTGGAATAGGTACAATAGGTGGAAAGCTATGAAAAATACTATGAAGCAATATATTGCATTATTTTATGATCTGGGACATGGGACATGGTTCAGAATTCCTCACCATGTGTATATTTCCAGCTGCCAAAGGGTGAGAAAAGACCCACCTATACTTAAAAATACTGGTGAACTGAGGGTCAGGCATAATTACTTCCAGTGAAAACACAGAGTAAAGGGGAAATTTGAAAGGGCCATAAGCTTCCCTAGAACATTGACCTGCAGGCTCTGCTACCTTAGATGCAAAGGAAGAACAGAGTACAGCAATAATGGAACTACAATTAGATCATGAACAGCTTCCCATCAGGTAACTAGAAAGGCTTTAGCACAGAATGCACACACCAGCAGCTTTCACACCACCAAAAAGGAGATGTAGCACTGGCAGACAAACCTATCGCTGATTTCTAGCCAAAATCACATGGAAAGGGTCATCTCCTTTCAACCTGTTGCACACATTGCACATATAATTTTCAGCATTTCCACTGCAAAGAGAAACCTGAGATACATATTCAGGTTCAAGATTTTTCTTGGGCGTGGATTGCCATTTCTTCTTGCAGACAAAGACAGACAATTCCTTAATCTTTTTCAGACAAAATTTCTCAGTTTTTGCCCTCAGCTAGGCTGACAGCTCTTCCCATTTTGTAGCAAAATTTTGCACTAAGCAATTAAAAAGTCAATACTCTTCTCCTGATTCCTGTATTTCTGTTCCTACATAGCACATACAGTAGCCTATATTTACACAGGTATACAGAATTATTCAAAATACAAAGGGAAAATACTCTTGAAGCCATCTGGTGTGTGACCCCATTCAAAGCAAAATCAGCCACACCTAATTAGCTCCTAAGATACGCTTGCCTACCCTACTTAAACAGTCTCCACAAACTCCCTTGGATATTTGTTGTGATGTTTTGCTATTTTTACTTTTAGAATGTTTTTCTAATGTTTAGTCTGTTTCAGAAATTTTAATTAAAAGCTCCCTCAGAGGAGACTGGATTATTGTGGATTCTCATACATGAAAAAAAAACCCCAAATAAATCCACACATAGAAACAGGACACATTGAATTTAAGGTTCATAAGTTATTGTAGGTCACATAGGTGTTTTTTCAAACTTCGTGATTCAGAACAGTTCAAATGAAACCAGCCACTTATGTATCCTCCCTATTGTTCACTTAAAAGAAGATCTTGATCACAGTAATTTCTTTCCTGATTGAAGTTTTGAAAGCTCTAAATTCTCTGAAGAAAATAGTTGTTGGCACTTTTGGATGATAAACATCCCAAAGCGATGATGATAAATTACAGTGTTGCCCAATGATGCAGAAAAGTAGAGAAATACAAACTGATAACCTCTGATTTATGAATACATGCTCATAATTGCAAAGTCTGTGGGTTCACAGTTGTAAGAACGGGTCATTTTCATCTCAGTGTTTATTAAAAGTGTGAGAAGGAGGCATGAAGGGTGGCTGCCATTTTGCAATGAACACTTAATGCTCTTTGTTTCCAGTACAAATACAAAGCAATACAGAACTTCCTGCCTTTTTAAGGCCTACAGAAGCATTTGTTGCTGTTCACAATCACAGAAGATGGGAATTTTTACATCTGCCTTTGCTTGTTCATATAAATTATTCTTCTTACACATAATCATTCGTATTCACCTTTTCTTTATAGAGAGAAAAACATTTGTCCAAGATATCAAAAGAAATCCCAAAACTTTCTTCTTAAATCAGATAGGTGATAATAACAAAGTTTACTTCAAAAGTATTTAAACTTATTATTTCACCTATCAACAGAAGACACTGCCAGTGAAATCAACCCAATGCACTCAAAGTCATGAGCCAAGGAACCTCTTTTACCACAGTACAGAAATAAATTGCATTACATTCCTTCATCACATCCCAAGCTTGGTGATATTCTAATTTCTTCTTCTCTCTCCCTATTACCTCTCTGTTAAATATTCAAAACAGGCAGCAAAAGGGAGAAGGAAAAATAAGGTCAATACAGCAAATGGGAGAAAAAGTAAAATGTTCCTCTCCACCGTCACTTGGCTGTTAGAATTATCTTAATCAACTCAAACAGGTTGTCTGAGACATCTAATTTGATTTTACAAAGTGCTAACCCATAGCCATATTTGACTTTCCTTTGATTCCAAACGTAAAAAATAGCCTTTATCTAATGTTGAGGCATATCATCTAACTACACATGCAATTGCATTTGCATTACGAGGCAGTGAAACATGGTTGCAGAGACATCTTGGATGTTATCTATGTTATTACTCAAGTGGAGAATATAATCATAAATCCTTCTCTTCCCTTCCACCCTCCCACCTTCTTTTTTGGAAGTACACTTAAAATCTGGTTTTCAGCTTCACTGGGCCCATTACATTTGAACTTCAGTAACAAGAATGTGATATGAATACGTCGAGAGAAAGCACAGACAAAAGGTATACTTTCATAATGTGGCTCAGTTTAACTGCTCCTATAATTAGCTACAACTCATTAGGCAATAAACAGAAAAACAAAGAGATCATGAATGGTAGGGCAATATTTTCTCCATAAAACAAACAAAAAACTAAACCAGATGCCTCTTTCATGAGGCTTTCCTTGCATAATACACTCAGCAGCTTAGAAAAGATATTTTCTTGATTGAAAATTTTTGTCTAGGAAGAAAACCTGGAAACATTATCTTGTACAATTTCAGTAAAAAGTATTTACTGCTATTGTACACTTGGGATTTTTTAATCTCAAGGATAAAGTAACAATACAGCAATGGACTGCAGGTGATGAGCTTTGATCTTTCATTCTTATAATTGTGTCTTAATTTGTATTCTGCATAATAAGCACTTACCTTCACTGTTTGTCCAGCTTCAGGGCCATCCTGTAAGCAAAGGAAAAAGTCTCAGGTTAGAGGATCTAACAAGCATCACACAGGAATTCAGAAATCTTACTCAATAATCATTTACATCAATTACACTGTCTGTAAATTGGCACATTTTTCCTGAGGACCATTCAACACTAAGTTTTTGGACAAAGCTCCTTTCCATATCAGACCCTGGCAAAGTGGGAAACTATCTCACATCACAGAAACAACAGTTTCTATTTTTCATTCTTTCAGATCATATTTTTCAACAGCTAGCAATAGATTTCTGATCCTTGTGAACATAAAATCACACGTGGAAGTAAGAATTTAATCAAAGTATGCTTGCTTAAATTCTGATTGCAATGAATGGGCTTAGTCTCCTGGTTTGCTTTAAACAGAGTTCATTTTTGGTATAAAAACACCGAGCACAAACAACTGAAAGGTCAGAATTTATAATGTATTTACATGGCTACATCTCTCTGCCTGCATATAAATAGCTGTGAGGAGGGATCACCTCTCACAAGCACAGGCAGTGGGTTATGTGTGGAACAGGGGATGTGGCTGCCTTCTCTAGAGGTCAACCCTGCAAACACTTCTTTGAAGGAAGAATATTTCCTGAAATACTCACAAACCACCACAGTGTTTGAGAGTGTTTTCTGGCTTCATCCAAAGCTTTGCAGTTATTAATTAACCACACCTTCCCACTGGTTTCCTTTTTAGATTTTTCAATGGCCAATCTGGAAGACTGCAATGCAGTTACTTGGCTTCTTGTGTTTTATTGCTGTTATTTTGCATTTATTGCCCCTTGAAGTTCCAATGTCCCTTTGTGATTGGAAAAGGGAAAAAGGCTGAAAGCTTGATAAAACAAACCATTAAACCTTTCTTAGCTGACTGGTTTACAAACCTGGATGGAAAAGGTGAGCGAGGTGCCACAGAAATGTTTCTCCACCACGTTTCCAACCCTTTGTGCTGTACAAAACAAATCAGCCACTTCCTCGGGACGCAGGTCACGGAAACGCTCCACCGGCCGCAGGGGACACACAAGGACATCTGAAGGTGGCAGTGTCAAGGCACAAACACAAATCTGAGTAGTCCAGAACAGTCTCAGTCCCCAGCCTGTAACCTGGTTCTGATCACCCTTGAATCGCCTGAGCTCCTCCTCTCTGGTGATACAGCAGGAGCTTCAAAAACAGAGGGCTAATTACACGGAATTATACAATGCTTTGCTCAGAATTCTGTTCCTCAAATCCCTCAGATATGGGCAAAATGACCAAGGCTCTTGTGCTATACAGAGACATTTAGGGGAAAACAAATTTTTCACAGACTGAAATCTACCATCTCAATGGAGAAGTGCTGGTATTTATCTCCTGTGAAAGTCAGAGACATTTTCTTTTGTGACTAAAAATGGGGGGAAGCCAAAGAAGTTTAAGAGGGCTTTGAATGTGTGGTCTGAGACAGAAGCTTTACAATGCTTTTCCCCATATGTGATATATATTTTCAAAAATCTTGATCTTCCACCTCTTCCACCTCTAATTTTAGGCACCTAAATATGACAAGCTGGCACTACGTTGATCATAGCAGACCACTTATTTCTACACATTAATTACAATTCACAAGGAATGTTAACCTGTTGTAACTATATTGTGATTTTAAAAATACATTAAGATAATTAAGATTATTTTCTTTTAAGCACAGTGTTCACAACTCTGTAAATATACTTTGATTTAATTCTACCTTGGTGACTGTGATTTGTGAGTCAGTGAAACGAAGCTATAAAGTAAATAATGGAAGTACACAGACATCTGATCTGCTGTGTTCACAGTAATTAATAATTGCTATGATTCCTCACTTGGAAGTCAATTTTGTATCATTATTAATATGGTCCAGAATTCTTAGCAGAGCCTCAGTTGTGTAGATCCAACAAGCAAGTACTTGATTCTCATTTCAATTCCCTGCAGACAGCATTCTTGCTGACTTACAGAATAGAATTTGCAGAATGAAGACCTTAAAGTAACCTTTAGCATCACTTGAACTTTCATGACCAAAGGCTATGAAAATTATTTTTTCCAGTATTAAAACAAGTGTTCAAAGGACTATTTGAAGAAAATTAAGTTCCATGTCATTGTATTACAGTCATCTTTATTTTTACTGCATCTTGGAGCCCGCAGGTATTCAGGAATATCTCTATAATCCAGGAAAGGTAACTAGGAGCAGCTCTGCAGTTAACAGGTTCACAAGAAGGTTACATCAACCTGATTGTCAAGAACCATGTGAGACATTGGAAATAAGGAGAGATTAATACATGTGAAAGATCAATTATTTCCATAAGCACAGAGACAACATGTTTACATACACCAAGGTTATATTGTAGAAATCACACTTATAATTCTGATAGGAGAGAAACCCAGACATTATCTTGAAGTAAAGATGTAGTGGCAGGTTTTGATCATTTTTCAAAATCCAGATGAGGACAGGCAAGTGTGTAATGGGTATTTGCTAAATTAGGAGTAGAATTGAGCAAGCTGTACCTGCAGCAGATCCCAAAAGAACAGAAGGAGGCTGGTCCCAGCTGTGGGTGTTAATCTGCTTAGAAAATATGTCTCTTAGAGGTTTTCTTGTACAGGATCAGCTATGCCACCACTATTTGCTTGTTACAACTTATGGTATTAACATTTAAGAAAAGAGAAAAGTATATTTATAAAGCAGGTCCTTGGAAACAAAACAATCCTATATGGGGACAAAAACCCTAGTTTTGTGGGGTTTTAGTTCTGAAATGCTGTGTCCCTTGGTAAGTTACTGGGCATAGTAAACCCCTTGTAATTCATTTGTGCCTTGCCAGTGCATTGTACAAAGCACATCCAAAAAGGATGCTATTGGCTAAACTTGGGGCCCAAGGGAAGAGCTGAAAAGTTGCTTGGCAGACCTGATTTCCATACCAGGAATAAAGGAATAGAAAAACTAATTAATTTTACTCATAAAAAGGAAATCCATGTCAACACTAAACCAGGAAAAAGGACATTCGTTTAATCTGAGTTCATTTTTCAAGAGGAGAGAAGGGAAGCTTGCACCCTTAGGGCATCTGATACTTAAGTAGATAATTATCCTTCTTCTGCAGCACTGCTTTATTATCATGGCTCAATGAACCATTTATAAATGAAGAATTTCCCCTCACTTACCTCTAGCAAAACTGCTGCTTACATTAAGACAAGTTTCCTTTCCTCTTTTCGAATTTTCCCCAGCAGTGTCTCACCCTCTCAGGCTCGCACACGCCTCACCAGCGATTGTTTGTTCTCTACCTAGCTCAGGGCCACAGCCACAATTTCTGCATGAATGATGGTTTCTGCAAACTGATGTTAGCACTGTACCACTTGCCACTGCGATGGGTTGTGGAAAACATGAGCTAAACAGTTCTTGGGAAAGCTTTTGTTTCCACAGCACATCGCAGAGAGAGCGAGGGCTGGTTCTGACCAAAACAGGACGGGTTTTCTCTTTATTTTGTCACTAATCTGCACTGTCATTTCATAAGTTCTCTGTATCTCTCTCTGACTCTCCTCTTCCACACATTATCTGTCTCATCTGCTTAGATAACATTTGCCAGTTGGTGCTGTGACATTTTTTATTAACCATGAACCTCTCTGCTCATGTGAGGTCAGCAGTGCTCCTGCAGTACCTAATGCTGCACCCACGGCATTCTGCAAAAAGGACATGCCCTTCCTCCTTACATTACCAAAACTCATTTACAACTCAAACTAGATTTTAGCTATGTTTCTGTCTTTGAATTTGATAAATAATTCAGAAGCATAATCACACAATGGAGCATCTTTGCTGAACTTTCCATCATTTCAAAATAATTCTCAAAGAATAATGATAGAAATTCTGAATCAGACCTAATTAACATGAGAATGTAATTAGGACAACATTCAAGATATATTTAACTGTGAATATATTAAAAGGAAAATGTTAGAATGAATTCATTGATTTGAGGTCATTAAGAAAACAACCATCCACTGCAACTTTAAATCATAGTTTTTAACTACAATTTTTGAAGCTAGGGTAGTTGTTAACTTTATATCTGGTCAGATCTTAAGCTTTACACCTGCTCTATTCACCTCAGAATTCTTACTAAGTTTAAAATTAGGTAAACTTTTTGTTACTTTCTACAATAACTCACTGCAAACACTGCTATGAAACCACTTCAGCTGACAATGTATTAAAAATGTGAGAGAAAGTGAGTCTGTACTTATGTTTATGTGCAATTACTCCTTAGACTGAAGCATCTTCTGCCATCTGAGATGCCTCAGGGCATCCAGCTGCCACTCCAGAAGGGCAGGAGTCTTCCATATGCCCCATGTCAGAACTGCCAGTCAGGTGGGAAACCTGAATCATCCTGGAGTATCTGAAATCTGAGTTTGGACAGGAGCCCCCAGTTTAACTGAGTGGCTCAGCAGAACAAGGTGCTGCCACCCAGCACAGACGAGCTGCAACACTGATGACAGCATCCTGCCTTCAGAAAGTTTGAACTTTGTTTCCTTTCTCTAAACACTATAATTAATAACTTTGTGATTTCTTCATTCATTCTAAACTGCTACTGACTGATGAAGTTTCTATTTTTAAGCTTTGATGTGCACAGCTCTTATTTCCTTCAAGTTCTCTGAGTCAGTCCACATCACAGAGCACACGCAATTTAATATGTCAACTTCTCCATGTTAAGGAGTGAAAAACATCTACACCTTATTATAATCTGCAACAATACGTTTCTCTCTCTAAATCTTGAAGTCTCTCAACAGTCTTATTGCACTCCCTAATACCTAAATATGCATACACAAATCAATATGCAAACCCTCACACACTAAAAGCTCCATTAAAGATTCATCAAATAACTGGGAATGTCACTATTTTTCAGATTACCGGCCTAAAACTCCAGGTAATTTAGTGGAAGTGAACAACCACAAAATAGCAGTAAAGCAAGAGTGGATCAGACCCATTTCCCTCAAACTGAGCTAAAATCTAAGGATGACCTATGTTCGCAATGGAATCACTTGTACTTTTACATTGGGCACAGCAGGCCACTCCCTGCATGATGTTGGGCGGGTTGTTTAATGCACCAAAGACCATGAGGCTCATCCATAATTCAAATTAACAGCCTGTTGGTCTATTAAGATCTTAACCTGTTTGGAAAAGCTGTGGCCAAGCAAGCAGGGTTCACTTTCCTGAGCAGCTGCAGCACAGGGATGCTTACCCACACGTGTGCCACCTCTCAGCCCTCACCAGCCCCTCTGCACACACCCTGTAAATCTCTTGTTTCCCATTGCCCTCTGAGGCTATGAGAACTGGAGATGGGCAGTCAGGGACATTTACTGTGATGTGGCTCTGCAAGGGGCACCTGCACACTGCCACAGCCCTGCTCAGCAGTTCCAAGCACAGGCACAAATCCCCCATGGACACGTGGGGACTGAAGGATGTGCTCACCCTGGGGATTTTGGAGCACAACTGAAAAGTCACCATTTGATAACTGCATGCTGACTTTAAGCTGAACAGAGAGAGAAGGCTCAGCTTCTACAAGAAAAATCAAAACTCCTGGCCAACATCTGCATGGTGACTGCATGACCACTTCAAATGTAATTTTCCTTCCACTAATGCACACAGAGCGGAGGCTGAAATTCAAAGGCTCAGTAGTAATTTTTATTTGCTTTATATGGATTTTGACTTTGAAGCCTAAATTATTGTAATTGTGTATTTAAGGCCTAGGCCAGGCTCTGTGTTCCCTTCAACAGGACTCCACTCAACCCCACAAAGTGCCTATTATAAATTTTCACACATAACTATCAAGGTACACACGTTCTGTAGTTCTGAAATGCTGGAATAACGGCCTTTGGGGGGTCAAAAAAAAAGAAAGAAAACCAAAAAAAAAGAAACCCCAAAGAGGTTAAAATTCCTTTTATGTGACAAGCTTTAGAACTGAACACAGCTTTTTCCTGGTTAAGTCCATTAATTTGCCATATAGAAACATACTTTCAGTTTTGACTCTTGTTTTATTCCTGAATTTGAACTTCAAACAGAACAATTCAAAGCTTTAAAAAGGAAAAAATTAAAGGCTCTCCAGGTACTGACACTCTAACAATAGGAATAAAGTTCTTTTTTTTTTTCTTTGTCTTTTTGAGGAACCACTTAAAAACATTAAAATTGACAGATTTTCTTAATATGTGAGGCTTTAAAAGAACAAAATACAAGGGGAAAAAGGCAAAATATCTAAAAGTGAAAGGGTAATTGCTACTTTATGAAGCTCCTTGGTTTCACCAATATTGTTAGCTTTCTATACCATTTGTTATAAAATTTTTTAACTTAGGAAAATTATTTATTTTCAATGTGTAACATAGTCAGGAATTCATAGCTTACATCAGAATGGAAACACTTCCTGTTTCTTCAAAAAGTCTTCCTTCTCACAAGAGGGAGTGAAAGAGTCAACACCTAAAAAAACCACAAGAAACTCAAAAGTCCCCACAAAAACAACCAAAGCAAAGACATATTTTAATGATAAAAAGCAGAAGTTAATAAAATCTCCAAAAGTTTAAAAAGTCTGAAATACCTATTTTTAGCATTCTATTTTTTTACATAAAAAGTACTTTAGTTACTAATAAAAATTTTTCTTAATGATTTAATTTTGGGAAACACCTCAAAAACTACTTTTTCATTAATTTTTTGGTTTTGACTAATTGGTTTTCATTTAAAAACTACAAAAAACTAATTCCCAAACTATAATACCTAAAGAGACTTAATACAGAGACTTAATATTCCTGCATGCATTCCATAAGCTTAGGGAAGTAACTTAAGGCACAGCAGCCTCTGCTTTCCCTCCAGGCTGAAAAGACCCCAATCACCCAGAGAGCAACCCCCAACAGGGATTCCTGCTTTGGAAATTGGGGCTGTGCTCATTTTAGGATTAACACAGATTAGAAACTGCCACCATCTCTTGGTAACAGCAGGAAGAACTTGATGGACACGAGAGATGGACCTGAGAGCAGGAGGCTGCTCAGGGCCAGCCCAGCCCTCACTGAGCAGGGAGGACAATGCCTTGGGGTGGGTGCTGGGACCTCAGGGACTGCAAGAACCAGCTGCAGAAAACTGTAATAAATTTTTATTTCCAATTATTTCATGTGTCTGTGTGAAAGAATCCTTCTGCACACCCATGAACTGATGGGAATGCAGAAATAATGCACTGTGGGGGGCAGCAGGAGGGATTATTCTTTTCTTACACTGTTTTACATGAATTTGCATCAAGTGCCCCAAGCAGAGAGAATCACTCAAAGCTTCAGGTATTAAAACTCACCACAACATCCCCAGATTCAGCTGAGGAGTGTGGGCAGGGGTACTAAATTCATCATTGAATCTAAGGAGAAGTTTTCTTTGTTCAAAAGCTCTAATTGCTATGAGAAAGAAGTCCCAGAGCTCTGAAAAAACACAGGAGAATGTATGACTAATAAAACTAATATAACTGAAAAACAACTGCCAGTCATTTATCTTTTTTCTGCCCTTGAACAATTCTTCACATTTTGAAGGCTATGGGAGCAATTTCTCTATGTGAGGAAAACAATAATGGTTTCACAGATGCTGCCTATAGGAGGAGTTAAGAAGGAAGAGAATGCTAAAACAGCACATGCAGAGGGCATCAAAAAGCCTTTAAAAATTAATCAAATGCATATTTTGCTTCATTTCAACAATATGTCAAGGCACTCATTCAGTTCCCAGAAAACCCACAGAATTAGGACATCCATAAACCTGTAGCAATGCAAAACCTGACGTTTCCCCCAGCCCAGAACAATCCAAATTCAATAAGATGGAGTGACTGACTTGAGGAAGGAAATCTGTAGAGGCTGCTTGGATTAAGAAGGAGCATCTCATAATAGGAAAACCTGAAGGAGAACTCTTTAGTGGATTTACATGTAGAACTGTATTTAAATATATGTTAGAGGAGTGCTTTGGTACAATACAGGAAATAGTACATCATAAAGTCTGCTAGTTTGGGAAAAAACATAGCTCTGAACAATAAAGATGATTAAGAACCAATACAAATGCAATGAAGTTACAATAAAAACTTTAAAATTGCTTCAGACTATTAAACCCACATACAACTTTTAAAATATTTTATTTATATTTTTATATTATTATTAGCATTAATAAAAAAAGCCATTATGATAAGACAAATTATCTAAATAATTTGATCTTGATAAGGCAGCTCAGTACATGTTTACAGTAATGCAGAAAACCAGATTTATGCTTTATATCAGAGAAGTAGTGGTTCCACTAGAACAAAGAGCAATCATTGCATATCTTTGACATGGATCTCTCCACGATATGGTAAGTGCACTCTTTGAAGACCACATTGCAGCTTTTATAGAGGGGTTTTTATTCTACTTGATCTTCTCACCCCACTGAAACTACTTAAAATAACTTTTCATGTCAGTGAAACACACAATAGTTCCCAGAAATGAACAATAAACATTATTTTACTTTTAAAAGTCAATACATCTAATTCAAATATAGATATGGTTTATAGTCTGGATCTTGCTAGATAGCACTGCAAAGTACAGAGTACTGCTACCCAAGGTACAGAGACTCCACAAGACACAGGGCCACAGCGGGGAAATGCGACATTCAGAACTGTTCACTTTTCATTTAAACAAGCCTTTTGTGTATTTGATATTCCCTTTAAATGCCTTTAGGGTATGTCAAGTAGGTCAACTAAAAGCTCAGTTCCTCATAGCAAGTGGTATTTTACTGCAGGATTCGTCCTTTTCTGCTGGCTCCTGGCCTTGGGGACAGCCTCGGGCAGTAGCAGGTGCCTAAGTGGAACCACAGTGAGAGCAGCTGTGGGAGAGCCTGTGGCTCAGAAACACACCTCTGATCCAAGTCTCATCTGGTGGAAATTTACTCAAGATCTAAACTTACATTTGTAACAGGAATCATGACCGTATTCTTAGTCACATCAAGCTTCTGATCTTGGAAGGCCAAAAAGCGATAAATAACAGTGACCAACACCGAAATACACCAGTCCCAATACAGAAGGATGTCAGCTGGGATGCTCTGAGATCCTGTGAAGAAATCCTTCTGTACAGCAATCCGTTCCAGCTAAGAACTACATCTTAATTGCTCCAGATGATAAATCCTTTTTCTAAATATATGACAAAGCTGGTCATAATTACACGAAGCAATCGATGCAACGACAGCAACTGTAAATGTACAAGACCACTGCAACAAACAGCCATGCCCAAAGCTGACAGCAGAGACCAAGCAACATTTGGGGTGCAAGAGTCAAAAAGCAGGGCTTTGTCCTAAACATGGAGCAATGGCATTTGTCATAGAACTGATATGTTCATGCAGAACTGCTCAGCAGCCCCAAGTCTTGTCCAAATGACCTGCACCACCAGAACACTGCACTGAAATCAATTTACCAAAATAACTCTGCTGGAATTGCAACATGCCATTGCAATGCTCCATTTCAAACACAGAAAGTGAGCTCGTGATCCAACCCCTCCACCTGAGAATAAAAAACAACTTGTGAGAAAATGCTTCAGCATTTGTTCTTAATTAAGGCTGCAGCACTATCATACTCAAAAACTAATGTGATCATTATGAAACTATATTCTAGCTCATGATTCGGAAGCTATAATGAGGGAATAATTAATTACTAAATATTAGTTATGACAAATTTACTTTCTTGAAATTTATTGGATGTCATATTCCAGGCAATAAGTTTTAGTGGAAACAAGATTCTACCTGGTAGAAAGATACCACAGAATGTGTGGGAAATTAAGGTTCTGTACAAACCATAAGCATTATTGACCTTGTTGTCTATGGCACTTGAAAATAAAATCTTTTCTCTGTTCTGGGTATCTATGGTGGGTGACAGTAGTAAATTAATCAGATTAATATTTGGTGAATCTCCCAGGGATTTCTCTCACCTAATTGTGAAGGCAAATTGGTTTGACCAGAGTAAACCAGTGGATTTAGAACTGTGAAAAGCCGGATCTTTATTGGCAATGTTGAAGTACTTTGCTGTTTAGGAAGTTTCATTTCATCCTCTTCTGTTTTCTTCAAAGTTATGTCAAGGATGGTTCTGTTGGATCTGCTGCTGGAGAAATTGGTAACAGCTCTACTTTCTCCAAACACCTATCAGTGCAGATGATCAAGGGCTTTCCATGTACTGTTTGGAACTCTGCACCAACTTAATGCTGAGCAGCACAGAAAAGGATAAACCTGTAGGAGCACTTGGCAATCAACTGTGCCTTCATTCCGTAACCAGTGAAGCATCAGCTGGAGCAATGATCAATTACCAGAGTATCACAGGGGACAATGAATATGTTTGGATAACCAAGGTTTCAGGTAATTAAGGTAATTTTGAATGTAATTTATAGATAATGAGAGATATGAATAACAGGGAGTTTTGGAAAACTGAATTTGGATAATTCAGGCTACCTTACAATAAGCGTAATCCTCCAAGAATATTGTAATGTATATTGGGATTTTCAAAGGTTTTAAATGGACTAAACTACCTGAGTCCCATTAATTTCTAGGGTTGGTTTTCTACCTGGTTCTGTTAGGGTATTCAGAAAACTGCTCCAATAAAAGTCAATGGAGAGCTGTGTTTGCCTTAAACTGGAAGTGCTCATGGCATATTTTGCATAGTTACTGAAATTGCACCTAAAGCAACAGGCATCTAAGGCAATGCTGTTCCAGGGAACTATTCCATGAGAGTAGAAGGAGTCTAATTTAGTACACCCCTTGCAGTAATGGCTCAGCCCTCTGTAAAAGCACCAGCATCTTCAGGAACAGTCCAAAAGACGAGAGAATCTTCTGTCCCCCTTGTGAAAGAGCTGTTCACCACCCTTGCATGACAGAGAAGTAAATTATAATATCTCTGCCCTGCAATATCACATTTTTGATGTGATACACATCCCAGTGTGTTTTTATCAGTTCCTCTGAATGCTTAAAATTGCAAAGTCCTTGATAATGGATGTGTGCCCCCATGGCATTGGCCAATGCACTGTTGAAGTGAATGCAGAGAAATTACTTTCCAAGTAAGAGAGTTGATTACTAGTTTTGTAAAAGTAAATTTCTTTGCTGTTTAGCAGGACTACTGAAAGCACCCCTGTTAACATCTGAAGGAGTTCTGCAGCATTCATCAGTGAAGCCCTGGAGCACACACACCCCTCTGTGCGTCAGGAGTCAGGCTGACCCTTACAAACCTTAATATCTGGACAACAAGGACACTGAAAGGGTAAACGAGGGAAAGGTAAGTGGGGGCTGTCAGAGGTACTTCAAAAGGAAAAGGCATAGAGCAATAGTCTCTTCTGCAGTTTATGTCTCTGGGGATTAAAACAACGAGCGAGCGCAGCTAAGCAGGGAATCAGCCCTCACTCAGCTACAGTAGAGAGAAAGGTGGGATGGAAATATCAAAGACCCTTTGTAGCATTTAAGAAGAGACTAAGAGGTAACTCAACATGAAAAGAAATTATTTTAAGCCACTATTCTTTAGCTGCTTAATTTTGACAACTTATTTCATACCTGCTTTAACACAAAAACTTTGGTGTCGATGAGAAGGTTCAGAGAGTGTGTGTGTCAGGACAAAATGTTCCCAAAGGTGCATTTTTCCTCACCTTGCCAGAAGAGTCAGTTTCAAGAAAGTCATAGTTAAGGGCTGAGAAAATGTAAAACAAATGTAGAGTACATCTTCAACATGAAACTATCCGTACAAAGCACTCCTTTTAGTACAAAATAAAACTCAAGCAGAGATGGTAAAACATAGCTTGCAAAGCACCCGAGACAGTGAAAGCTATAAAGGAGGAGGGAATCAGAAAGTAGGTCTCCTTCCTGTTTTTCACTTGCATAATAAGCTGTCTTGGATAAGGACAACAGGGCCCTGTGTCATGATTGCCTCTGTAGATGCTGTTCTAATACCATTATTGTCATTAATGCACATTGTTCCCAGCTCTGCTGAATCGCTACGCCTTGCATGGTACATAAATTCATACTCTCATCCAGGACTCCTGCAATATTCAAGAACATGGGAATGAAGAAGACAAACTAGCAGCTTAACTCTGAATAACCTTATTTTCTGTGAGTGTCATCTGAAACCATTACTTTAATGTGATTATCTGTTTTTATTATTTCCTTTCTGTGGACTTGGAATAAAGACACAACTGAGACTCCCTTAGACACGGTCATTGGCATCATTACAGTCTTTCTGCTGTCAGCAGCAGAGATCTGATCTGTAAATCAAGTTAGACTGTAAGGGCTACTGAAAAGCAAGCACTCTTTATCATCCTATTACATACCCAAGCTAGCGCTTCCTCTGGCTCACTGAGAAAAACAGACTGTTTTAGTTCCTTTACATAACCAGAGGAGTTCTTAATGCACAGATTATTGACTTAGTGGAGTTTTATCATGTCCCAGTGTACCAGGGGATTTTTAATCCAGGACTTCTTTACATGATCTATTTTCATGGCTCTTTTCATTGTCACAGTGTGTCATTATAATGATTTGCAAATCCAGAACCAGCGTATGCTTAACTCCTTAACAGGTGCTCAAGGAGGAGATGGGGGAAGGCATCTCCCCCCTCTGCTCTGCCCTCTGTGAGGGCCAAACCCCATCACATGCAGTAGCACAGAATCCCTTCAGGGCTGTGTGCAGCAGGAGCTGGGATGGCTTTCTGCCCACAGGAGCATTTCCACATTAGCCCATCACCTCCAAGAAAGCAGCTGGATGCAGATCCTCCTGTGCTGGTCTCAGCAGTGCTCAGCCTTTGTGGAGAGGCACAGAAATGCACAAATTCTTGAGGAGCTAAGTCTAAAAATGGCCTCCTGCACGACATCAGTTGCTTGTAAAAGCCACTGATGTTTTCTTCCTTTATTGATACTATTGGAAGTAGCCAAGGATGCTCATTCCTAGTACAGGGTCAATTCTGGGAAAAACAAATGCTCCGAATCAAAGGGGTGGTGTCACATAAATAGCAAGGGGAAACCTGGAATGTCGTGTTGCTGTGAGATCAACAAAAAAAAAATCAACTGTACAAGGGGTATGAAAGGATGTTTGCAGAGGTGAAATCTTCTGTGTTTCCCACTGTGGTTTTCTGCTCTGCAGAGACTCAAACCTGCTCTCCTTCCTTCCACTTCTTTCTCCAGTTTTATTGCACAGGTCCAGATGGAAACACCCACATGAGCCTCAACACCTGCATGTAGTCCCCTATAAGTGCTGTACAGTGTGAGGTTTTTGGATACTTTAGGCTGATATCCATTAAGGCAAGCATCTGATTTCATGGCACTCCAACCCTTACATCCTACCTCACCCTCAACAGCAGATATTTCCCTTTCCACTGCTGGAACCAGTGGGACAATCTGCAAGATCCCTGTGCACTCCAAATTAATCCCAGACCTAAAAGTCTCACTGGAGCAAGATCTGAGTATCTGTTAGAACTCCACAGTGTGCCTGCACATCCCCAAAGATCTGGGCTGTGATCTTTGGTTTGGAACTCTCTGTGTTACCATAATACAAGCTGATGACAACAATATGTCACTGCACTTATTGCCAGTAGACAGTTCCCTGGAGGGAAGAAAAAAATGGTTTAAATCTGACGTGCTATCAGTGTGGAAAGAGAAAGTAAATATATGCCAAAAACAAACAAACAAAAAAAAATCCAACAGAGAAAGATGACAGTATTCCAACTGCATCCTGGACGTGAGGGAGAAAATTGATGTTGAATTTAGTATCTGCAAATGAATTTCCAGATCTCTGTGTTTCTTCCTTAAATTACAAACACACAGCATATCTTGGGGGTTTATGATCACCATCAAAGCCATCTTGCTGAGAAATGTGAATTTCTTTCTCTTTCTGAAGGTCACAAAGTAGATATCCCATATCTAGGGGCTGAAAAAGCAGGAGCATTTGGTATTCCTCCAAATGAAAGCATCTCCACTGTCATTTGTTCAGCTTCCCCTTGCTGAGCTGCTGGATGTGAATCACTCAGCGACCTCCCAACATGTCAGTGGTGGCTGTGTGCAGTCAGAGAGCTCTGTCTTGCAAAAGTGACGTGCAGACTTGTTGCTCTGGAAATTAAAGATGTTCTCTGCAGAGTCCCCTTGAATGTGCCTGTCTGCATTTCACATGCAGCCCCATGCTGATCCTTACTGCTGGTGTGAAAAACACTTGAGAATCATTTTTCCCTGGGCTTTATATTACTATCTCAGGATTTTTATCAGGCCACTCAGAAAGTTGTGGCACAGTCATTCCTGGCTGCATGTCACTGATACAGAATGGAAGACACAAGAGATGCCTAAGCATAAGCAAGCAAACAGCAGTATAACTAAAAAAGGCAGAAAAAACTGCTTTTTTTTGGTTATTTATAGGAACTTCAAAGTTCTCCTCAGTTATAAATCATTCTGAGCTACCAGTCTGCCTAAGGATGGCTGTGCTTTTGAAGGTGAAAGCTTGAAGATCAGACCTTGGGTGATAAAAAGAATGTTGGTTCCACTACAGACAAATTCGATTGCAGAGGAGATAAAATGGTGTCCAAGAATAGGATAGATTAGGCTGAGATGTTTTTGCCATGCAACCACTCATCAAGAGATAAAAGTGCTTCTACAGGGTAGATTTTCAGTAGGAGAGAATTAAACTATCTTAAACAATATTTCCCATCAGAAAGAGTAAATAAATTTTCCATTTGACTGTCACTTTTTTAGGACACTTGATTAGAATGGAAAGTTAATGACTAAAACCCCCAACTTTTTAAACCAAACTTGGAAAAAAGTTAAACCAATAGCGAACAATTTAAAAAACCCCTTGCAGCCATGATGCCAGATCCAATTATATTTGTACTACTAATTTATATGTGCAAGATAAGCAAAGTCATGAATGGAGATGAGAAGCCAAAGAATTGTAAGAGGCAAGGGAAATTGTTCTGTAGCAAAACACGCTTAGGCTGTCCTCAAAAGAGGAACCAACAAGCAATTTAATGTTGTTTCAGTGTCTTCTGTTCCAGAAACAGCTCATCAGGCTGTGTATGAAAAAAAGAGGACTGGCTCATAAAACTTTCAGACAAACTATGTTTAGAAAGCATTAAAAAAACAACAGCAACAAAAAAATCAGCCTTTTCCTGGAAGAAAGTGATTTGTATGCAAATATACCCCAACATTTGTCACCAAAACTCAGGGATTTTGAAGCGAGAGAAGGTTTTTTTTGAATATAGTTTATCACTACCTTGATGAAATGAGATGCCAGCTGCAAGGCTGCTGCTGTCTCCTTTAATAGCAATTAGGAGGCTGGGAAATGGAGCTGTAGCTTGTGCTCACAGGCAGAGCTGACACCACATATGTAGCACAATTCTGACACCTAAACCTCCAGTGGCAGCAGCCAAGACATCAAGAGCCCCACACTTGGAAGTAAAATACTGCACTTACTGGCAACCTCTATGACCTGAGGTGCTACAAAATGCATGAAACACCCAGTATCACTCATAATAATTTAATGTTTTCCAGTGGGAGGAGGAATAGGGAACAAGTGTTTGAATAAAGCTAAAAGCAAACTCTGCTGCTGAGAAAGAATGGTCTGAGTAGTTTTGCCTTACACACTTTAATTTTCTTTCAGTTTGTTCAAAAAAGTGTGTTTGCCCTTGGACGTCTTGGACAGTTTCACCTGGGCCTTCCAGCCAGCATGGACTGAGCAGGAAAGAAGCACCAGGAATTACATTTGGTAGCCATGCCTGCCTCCTGAAGCCTCAGGGCAGGGATGAGCCTTCCAGCATGGATGAGATCTTAAAGGTCAAGAGGAGCAGACAGAGCTCAAAGCCATGGGGGCCACTTAGAGAACGCCCTGAGAGCAGCTCTGTCTTGCACACTTTAGATTTGGAAAGATTCAGTGACAAATTATACCTCTGCATTTTTATCTGCACTTACACAAGTCCTAAAACAATGGAATTCTGCAAGGAGGAGCTTCTTCCTCCCCCAGTAATTTTGCCCTCAAAAAGTACTGGAACATTCAAAAGCCTTGCTCAGACTTAGAAAACTATCCCCACTTCCAGATGCTATCACCATTGCTCTGCAATAGTCAATTGCTAATTGATTTCCTTTAAACCTGTGTAAGCTATAGATATATAGATGTGCACGTGCATTGAAACCCAAAGTGTGTTTCCTTGTTCAGAACTCCAATATCAAAACATCTCCAATCTCCCCAAGTGTGCTCTAGGACAACCTACAGGACAAAAGGAAATCAGTTTTAACAAAGCAGGAGAGATTGCTAGGGTAATGAACATCTTAAAATACAATTTTTATCATTATTTTCTTGCCTTAATTCACATAGCCACACAATCGTGTTTTGGAGGATGACATTTCTGAGACTGCCACTGATCTATCAAAAAACTCAAACTTAGCAACAACTAAAACTCTCTCTTGGAGGTTTGGCTTATGTTCCTGCACGTTCACACCTGCTTCCTCTGTTTGCATGCTATAAACATTTTCCAGAAATAAAAGTCCTAATAGGTGAAGGCTAAAGTCATTAAATGTAATTTTGAATACATCAAAGAACAAAGTGTTCCCACGCTGGCAAGTGCAATGCAATAGAACACATCTGCACATAATGGCATGCAAAACATTGTGGAAGCAGATGTCAGGAAAATTATTTACCTTGATTCAGATTCTTCAAGGAGAAGGATTTCTGAATATTTTTCTGAAGCATGGCTGAACACTGCTGGACAGGAGGCTGGACTGAGCAGCTGGGACATTTGCAGCCCTATTCTCCCACAACACCTGTGTGGCTGGAAGCACATTGGGATCATTCCCCTGCCCTGGGCACATGAAAGGAAACACCAGGCACGGCTGGATGTGCTGCTGACACCCAGCCGGGCCCAGGGGGCAGAGCCACGGGCAGGAGGATGCAGCAGGCTGGGACACAGCCCTCCCCTCGTGTGTCTCACCTTGTGCATCCTCCCGCTGCTCAGGGAGCTCACAGCACAAATCCTGCCCTCAGCAAAGCACACCTGAAATATCCAACATTCTACATTACCACAAAAATAGCTGCCTGCACAGCACAGGCCCCTCCAGAGCTGTCAAATGAGATTTGAAACCCAGTTCCTCTGGCATGGGACGCACAAATCTGCAACAGCTACAGGAGATCTTGACTGACAGCAGGAGCAGCAAGCTGATATTGTTTGTTGTGTACTCAAAACCACACAAAGCAGAAACAGTTTGGGGACTTAAGCTCTACGAAATAGTTTTACTGTTCAGTAATGCTAACCCTTGAGATACTGGAAAAAAAAAGAAAAGCAAAAAAGTTTTCTGAGGTAACAACATTTTTAGCTACAAGAATGTTTTAAAACCCCCAAAAAAGTGAAGAAAGGAGCCTGGGATCCATACATCCTGCTGCACATAATCCCCAAACAGGCTGTGTGCAATAAGAAAAATATTATTACTTAATATTTTTGCCTTACATAATTCAGTACAGCACTGGATGTTGCTAAACCTTTTAACCTCTGCATTTTTTCCCCCTCTCAATTTCCACAAAAACTGGTGACTTTTCTCTAAGGAAGTAAGATATACAAGTTAATAAGTTGAGTAGCATTTCATCCTCACGTGATAAAAATTCATTAAAAATTCTTTAAAAAACAAACCAGGATAAATCCCAAACAGAAGAAAATCAGTAGTGCTAGAGCTTCCACAGAGGGCAACTGAGATGGCCTCACTTGGAACACAGCCCTTCACTCAAAAGGAAAATCAAGGATATCTATTGCATCTTGTACAAATGCACCTTGGAAGCCACAAAAAAAAAGTAATTGTAACAGCATGTCAGGCAATGTAAATATGCAGGTAGGTGTCCAATTACTTCAGCTTTAAAGATCAGTGTAGTCTTTCTCTTTATAAGCAGACAGGGTGCACACAGGTTTTGATACACACTCTTGATGTATTTACCTTTGAAATCTGGCACTGCTGGGGACTGTTGTTGTTCAACCAAAGTGTATGTATGCAAAAGCTGGATCATTTTCATCATGCTGTGTGGTGTATGGCTGTGCTTTTGAGAATAAATATCTATACTGCTGAAGAAAATGCCCTTTTTCTTTTGAAGTAGCAGAGTACAAACCTCAAAGGTTCATTCCTTTGCAAAGACTAAGGCCCTAATGATCATAAGCAGCACACAAATTCAGCAGCTCCAGAGTTACATGGAATACATCCCAGGCAGATCCTTGTCAATACAGCTCAGAGCACATTGCAGAGAATAAAGTTGGTATAAACTATTCATTCATACATTACTTCATATTGAAAGATATATTGGTGACCTTCTCCAGCTTGACTGTTATAATAGTAATAAAACTGAATCCTGGAAGATTGCACTTGTGGTCAAAGTAGTAAAATATGACCTTATGCTATTCAACATTGACATTTATTATATTAATTCAAACACAAAAACTGCATTAAAATGATGTTAAGTGTCTGGCTTTCAAGCACAACAGCTAAGAAATCTCATCTGCCAGTAAGAGTTCTTCACCAACCATTTCACTTTTCACCATTTCAACATGAGGCACATCATTTACCAAATCTGGTAGTTTAGGTTCTTTAAATAAAAATCAACTTGTATCTCAGCCACAGGGATTATGGCAGAGGTGACACCATACAGTGAATCTACAGTGTTCATACAATAAAAACAGAAGCTAAATAAATCCCCAGAATCAGGAGTTCATCTTTTCTCTTCAAGTGAAAACACAAAGGGCTAAATGCAAAACACCCAGCTGCAACAAGAGTGAAATTTTTCACAGTCATTTTTCATATCACAGCAGCACATCCATTTCAAACACAGAAAGAAAACCTAGTCTCAGGTCAGCAAGGAATATTGAGGATTCTGCAGTCCCACATACTCTGAACTCCTACTGGTTTCCCTAAAAATACAGGACAGAGAGCAGCATACCAGAGCAGAGATGTGCACTACAGATCTCAGAGCACAATGAGGTCTACAGCTATTTTGGGATACAGTAAAAGTTGAAGAGTAGAGCTATCTGGCATTCTTTTTTTATTTTTCTGCCGCAGTTAGTGTTGGTTCACAAGTAAATATTTGTCAGGATTACAAAACAATTAGTAGTTTAAAATAAAATAAAGGAAAAATCAAAATATTCCAGACTCTCAGTGATCTCAGATCAGTCAACAATAGGGGCATTTGAGCATTTATTTGGAGCCTGGTAATTCTGCATAGAGACCTGTCTCCTGTTATGAGCATCCTGACTGTTCTGTGCTGTGTTACACACTCACAGTGATTTTTAATGAGAAATTCAACAGCCATGTCAGCAACAACAGACAGAAGCAAATCAACCATTTTTTCTCAGAACAGAACTCTTACTTTTAGTCAGCCTAAATTTGAAAATACGCTTAATTCAGAGAATTAAATGAGAACACTAATGCCTCCCACTATGCTGGCAAGTTGCAAATTTTCAGACAGAAAGAGAAAAACATTGGGTTTTTACAATCCAGGTTGCATAATCTGTCAAGAACAATGATTTGCGTCTGGCAAATGCTGATATGCATTTTTAGTGGAGCTGAGCAACATCAGCTCAGAGAAGAGAGCAAAATCCCCCTGCCTGTGGGCCAGGCACTGAAAAATGAAGCTTAAAAAAAAAAAAAGAAAAAAGAATGAAAGGAAAAGTGGGCTTGTCATCGGGGTGGCAGACGACGACAGCGATTTCATTTCAGCTACCTAGAATACAGACTTTCTGTTCCCAGGCCATGACTGACAGAGCTGCAGCTCCCCTGTAGTAAGAGTGGCATCTCATTTCAACAGCAGCTTCACCCCAAGACATCCTCTAGGGTAGGCACAGCAGGCATACTCTCTGGCCAGAACCTCCAGCTTTGCTGGAGCATCTGAGTGGCACATTTGTGCAGGAGATCTGTTCTGCCTTGGCAGAAGCTGCTCCTGTGGTGCTCAGTGTCTACACAGATCCCTTTATTTGGTTCCCTTCCTCTCACAGGGGTGCAACTGGGTCAGACTTTTTCTTTTTTTAAAACTCCTTTTGGTCACATTTCAGCAACTTTCTCCTCATCCACCCATATTCCTGCTTCCTCTTTTAACAAAGTGTGATGCACAGCAGGTCCTCACACCTGGACACAAAAACCTTCTTTCTTTGCTCTTTACCTCTTTCCCTACATTATTTGCAACCAACTTTGATTCATTTCCTCTTATTTAAGAGGACAGAAATGTGACTAGTAAGGCATGTTATGAACTAGAGTATTTCACAAAAAAATCTGCCAAGCCCTCCATGGCCAAACTAATTATAACTGTACTCTCTGCGGCTTGATGAAGCTAAATGGAGATCTACAAACTGCTTTAGTAAATAGAAAAACATGCAAGTGAAAAATGTTCATTTGGAGAAATATGCATCCAGCATCGAGGCTTCAGGAGCAGCAGTTTATAGACCCAGCTACTACTACATGCATTTTCAATTTGAATGCCTCCTCAGTATTCATGAAGTGTACCACAGTTCAATAGTTGTTTTCATGAGTTGTGCCTTCATTAGGTGAACAACATTAAACACCTGGGATACTGTTCAAACTAGTCCTAAGGGGCAAATTTTCATGACAAATGAGCTGAGATAAATTTTACAACTGAAAAAAAAAATCTCAATTTTGCAATGGTAAATTTACTACTTGTTTCAAAGAAATAAAATAAAGCAACAAAGACACAAAGTTAATATTAATATTACTTCTACAAAATCCCACAGAAAAGATTTCAGTTTGCTCTGCAAAAAAGAACACTTTCAAATACCAGAAGAAGAGTAAATATTTATCGACACATGCTTTTGTTTCCCCTTTCAAGTTAATGGGGTTAATTCCCCACTATCTTTGCAACCTTCTGTATATTCATTATCAGGATGACTTCTTTTGCCTTTATGGCATAATGTCTTACAGATTTTGTTCAAATCTCTTTCTTTTTTTTTCTTTCTTTCCTAGGGCCTGCACCATGCTTGTTTGGATCCTTATTTGGATAATGTACCACTGGAGATGTTGTCAAATGTACATTTCTGTGTGTCCTCTCCCTCACTGGGAGCCTCCCTTGCTCACAACAGAGCCCGAAGTGCCTCAGTGCACACACAGCACTCCAGCTCTCCCACCCAGAAGATTTGGGAATGCACAGAGAGAGCTAATTGCAAGAAAGTCCTCTTGCCCTGCAGCCCTGCCATGGCTTCCCTTAATTCTGGCCATCCCCACTGCACACATGGGAATGTTTGATTCCCCTCTGGGCACTGCTCTCAGGAGTGAGAAACTGTTTGTATTTGGGGTTTGCTTCTGTCTGCTCACAGCTATCCCTGTGCAAACGGGTGTTACCCTTGACAGCCCACTGGACTGGAAAAGACTTAAAATAACTCAGATTGGAGGTCTGACAGTTCAGGACTTGACATCAGTCTGATATCAATGTCATACAGTCTGGCTGAGTCAGAGAACTGGCCAGCTTTGCTGGGTGCCTGCACGCCAGGCTGTTTGAGGCAGCACGGCACCCTCAGCCCCAGCCCTGCAGAGGAACACTGCCACTGTCACCTGCACCCCCAGCACTCAGGCCAGAGGCAATAAGCACATGGAGATGCATTTACACCTATGTTTTGTTCAGACCCCAAGGTCATAGAGAAGAGAAGGTGGAAAGGAAGAAAGGACAGGAAGAACCATCCTTCTGTTCCTACAGCAGCCAGAATCCTGTACAGGAAGATTCAGCCTGTGGTCCTTGTGTTTTTTGTCTTCTTGCAAGCACTACAATAGCAGCAAATAGGGAAAAACAGCTGCATTTTCAGATCATCCTAACAACAATTACTATTTCCATAAGCCTTTATTCCAGCTTTTTAAGTCCCAATTTCCCCATCAATGGCACCATTACAGTAAGGTAATACTGTCCAGTTGAGTAATTTGTATAGATGCACAAACACCCCTAGCACAACAGAAGCTCTCAGAACATTTTTTTCTCTGCCTCTTTTTTACCGTCTTTCTGGTTTATTTTACCCTAAACAATCCCTCCCTCAGGGGGCCTTCCAGCTATCTTCCAAGCAGCCACTGAGCCTTTCATACTTTAATAAAACATAGAAATTAAAGCAATGAATATTAGAAATATCCATCTTACTCAATTAGATACTCCATAGTGGACTGTAAACCTTTGAATGTGGTTGGCTAATCCCATTAGCTGGTCAAGCAATTTTCTCTACTGCTTCTAGGAGTACAGAGCTCACTAGAAAATACATTTAGAACTGTGCCCACCCTTTAGATTAGATTAAGCTGCCTATAGAAGTCCAAAGTGTTTCCCTAAGCTTTAAGACCTATACAGTAATTCCTGTAGTTTTTCACAATTCACTGTGTATGCGCCGCTCCTAAAAATTACTACAGGCTCAGTTTCACTTAAAGGTTAGATCCTCCTCCAAAGTACCAGTTACTGTGGAATTACAGGCCAAGGGAACAAGGACTTTCTTTAAAGATTATTCAAATTATCTTTTCCCTTGTAGTGAGAAAGAATTCCTCCAAATTTGGTTTATTAGCAAATTCAAGGAAGGCTCAAACAGGAGCAGTCTGGTCCTGGATTGCATTCCAAAGACTTCTGGCCCTTGCTGTGCTGGAGGTTGCAAACTGTGACCCAAGTCTCCTCTCTGCTGGTTCCCATCTATAAGGATCTGTGCTTGATTGCTGTCAGTTCATGCTTCCAGCCCTCCCTGAGAGAACAGGGAGATGAGAGAGGATGCTCAGAGTCTGCCTCCCACACCCAAACATCTCACATGGTCACCAGGGAACCTCTGAACATATTCCCCTTCCCTTCCCTGTCAAAGCTGGTCAATGGGCTCAGATATGATGGGGATGATTGGATCTGAATCCAGTTTTTCTCTTGATTTGAAAGCAGATAAGGCAGATGGTTCATGATCAACATCAGTTTGTTGTGGTTTTTTTATCTGCACTATAAAAACCCAATCCCTTCAGGCCCCAAAAGCCAAACTCGAGGCAAGGTGTGAGGTCCTGTACAGATGAAGTAAGAAACAGCCCCTGCTCAGAAGCCACACAGGAGAAACTGGGGACAGGAACACAGAAGAAGAAGAAATAAAGCACATGTTCAAAACAGAGATATGCAGCACAAGCATATAAATGTCATTTCCTAGGGAAACTATGCTAAAAATCTTCCATAATCTAACTCAGCAGAACACTGCTGCAGATCACTAAAGAACCCAGCAGTGCTTGGAATGTGAACCCTCCTATCCACGTCAACTCTTTTAGGAGAGAAAAAAAGCAAATCAGTACCAAAGTTTAGTTATTTCCATCAGATAAAAACGCCAAAACCAGGTTATGTCACTTCATATTTTATGTCTAAACAAAGGAAGCAAGACAAGCAGAAGGAAGATATAAGAAATCAGTTACTAGAAAGGCAAATTATTTTAATTTTAAAATGGTGACATCTTGAAGAGTGTTTGAATGAAGGTTCATAAATTGGTTGGAATTAAAGCAGAGTTTAGCTCAGAATATTCTTCATAGTTGAATTATTCAAACAACATGCGGCTACTGAGAAAACATTTTCTGAGCTAAACCCTAATTATAACGGTGCAAAACAAACCACTTTAACTAATAGAGCACATCTTTCAGAGATGTCTGTTCTGAAAAATGCTACTTTTTGTAATATGTGGGGATTCTCTAAAATTTTCAGGAAGCAGTAGATAAATAGTAAATATTTAGTTGGCACAGTTTCAGCACACAGATCACATACCCGAGATTTGAGAGCTCTCAGACAAGAAAACGCTTCAGTGAATACTTAAGTTTGAGTAGTTACATATCAGCTGCCTTTGCCCACAGTTGCTCCCCACAAGCCCCCTGCATGACAGCACAACCTAGCAGGCTCTGTTCCAGATAAATTAAAAGCAGAGTGTGCTGGAAATCATGAATATCTGCAGTGTCTGCTCTAAACCAGAATTTAAAGGTCCTTATTTTCATAAATGAAGCCCCCGAAGAGTCCAGCTGAGCTCGGCACTGATGCTGTTTTGGTTTTGCCTTTTTTTCTGTGTTCTCTTTATTTTTTTGCACATACATATTTGTAGTTCTGTAGCCTATTGTATTAGTGACTAGTTTTCTCAGTAATTTTCCATGGCCTTTCCCTAGGCAGAAAGACAAAACTAATTCCAGGGCTCCAAGGCCCTGTCTTATCTTGGTTCTACCAGGTAACCAAAGCCAAGAAGAACTCTTCAAGATACATTCTCATGGACAAAGTACAGCCAGTGCTGAGGTGGGGACTCCAGAGAAGGGTCTTGACCTGGGGAAGAACTGCATCACCACTTGTCTTCTTAATTGGGCTTTTTATTAATTATGCTAATTTCATAAAACCTATAAAAATGTATTCTCCCCTGTGGGGTGGGCTTTTGTGGACATCTTTCCATAACAGCACCTGAAGGTTTTCAAATAAAGATCTGCTCCTATATTACCTCCTTACTAAAATTATCTCAAGTTCCATTTCTAGGTTAAGAAAAAGGCAGCAGTTATTCTGGCACACCCAGACTGGAAGACACTGAGGATCCAGATTCCGATGGATCAGTTGGTGTGAGAAATGCTGGATACAGAAAGAATGGAGTCCATAATCAGGGCAGAACAAGTAGATTCATCCCATGGCAGACACACCTTTTATCTACTTAGCAGCGTCTGACACGTTAAGGGAGCCAGCACACGTAGAAGAGAGAATGCATTTCAGTCGGTGACATTTTCACTACAATACTCAGAGTTAAAAATGCATTAGCAGTAACTTTCCATCTATCAAAACCATGAGGCAGGAAGCAACACTTGCCTGGCAAAGTCTAAGAACGCTATTAAATGTGCTGGAGGCCAGACTCTGTCCTTTTTTATGATCCATTTGCATAAGTAGGACATTTTCACATAAGTCTACATGGCTTTAGGGCAGCATAACTTGCCACCTCTCTACCTGACTGCTACTTGCCTGACTACCAAGCATCAAGAGCTGACTAAATGTGGTTTTTACAAAACATTTTTATCCTGACCCACACAATGTTTGCTCATTACCTGAGTTTTTATAATATATGAACAGCAAATAATTGCAAAACTGTCAGGGACACAAAGCTACCACACATCAGCTGAATCACAGGAGCCATACAAGCACATTCTAGCAGCCCTTAGTGAGTAGAAGGGACTTAGCTTGTGCTCAAGGCAAGAATATTCCTGTTTAGCAATGAGGTCTAGAAAGCCCTTACCTGCTGCTGTGTGTCCAGCTTGCCACAGACATGTCTTTGTTTTCAAACCCATGAACAACCCTGTCCCCCTTGCTCTTTTCCTGTTACACAAACTGCAGATCTCTTGCTGTATCACAAGAGCTGCTCACACTTGCAGCTCCCTGCTGGTGCAAGAAATGCTGCTCACGTGGGACCAGCAGAAAACTGGGGACGAAGGGAAATAAAATACCACTCCACAGTGCCATGGTGCATGGACTCTGAACTGCCCCACGCAGAGAGGATGTGAAGTTTGTCACAAAATGCTAACAGTCGAAAGTATCCCAAAGCTGCACCATCAAAAAAAGGCCCAGTGCTGCCCATAAGACTGGCCAGGGCTTTTCTGGTTTGGCTGTCAGTACTCCACATAAATTAGCTGCTACATCCCAGGGAATTCTGTGTTTATAGAACAAACACCAAAGTCCAGTATCCTGTGGTACACAGTACACTCAGTCAACTTCTATCTGCATATTCAGCTCTCTACAGAAGACTTGTGTAAGAGACTTTCAAAGAAACTTCTTTGAAGAGGTGTAAGGTAGAAGGCAGCCACAGGCACGTTTGCTCCTGCTCCCTGTGGGAGGAAAGGAGGAGGACAGGCAAATACCCCCGGTGTCACTCTCTCTCTGCCGTTCTAATGAACGCTCCTCACAGCCGCCTTTCTGACAGAAAGCCTGCAGTTTCTTTACATAATGACTTCAGAATAAATTGCATGGGGATCAGAACAGAGGGAAAATTATAACTTGCAAGTACAGTTCCCCATCAAAGGCTTCTTAGTTACTCCCTTATTTGGATCATTCTCACCGTGTTCCTGATGATGCACAAACGTGTGCAGTGCCTTCACCACAACTGAGGGTTACTCTGGAGTAAAGCCACGTGTGTGTGGGCAGCATTTCAAGTAGCCAGGTGCCTAACTGTGAATAGAATAAATGCAGGTTTCCTTGCCATTTCCTCAGGGTCCCAACAGTTAATCCTAAAGCCTGTTACCTGACACGGAATTTTAGACACTACTTGAAAGCAACTCGCAACTTCAGGAGTAGGTAAACTATCATTTATTTCTTCTTTAGGTGTCCCTGTTGAGCGATATTCTCTAGGAATTGTTATGGGCATCTAAGGATCTGGACAAAGTAGGCTCTTCTCAGATAATGTTGTTCTTGCAGTCAGTAAGACAGCCAAGAGCTGCTGCAAGTGCTGCCCTGTGGCACTTGGAATGGCAAAGCTATTTCTGTTAGCAAGGGCAGGGGAAGGACCTGAGAGCAGAGGTTTAGAAATATTTCTAGCCCAGGCAGCTTCCTGCAGACAAAAGTTCTCAAGATGCTAAGAAAGAAAAATTTCTGTTCTTGAATCCAATAAATGCTGTGGGGAGAACCAAGGGAAAATTCTCCTTGGGTCTTAGATACAAAAATATGAAAGTCTTAAACTCCCCCACTCATTTCATGCTGCACCTTTTGCTCACTTCACCCAACTTTAGCCATCTAAATATTAGGATAGTTTAAATGTGTGCAAATCTAGTTTATAGCCATCCCTTAGGGGAAAAAGCAAGATTTCTCTAGAATGCAATTTTCCTGTCCTATGGCAGCTGTCTCAGATAACCAGGATAAATTGGCTCCTGGAATCATCTGATTCTTTCCAGCCCAGATGGCTGCCAGAAACCAGTGCTGAGCCATGTGAAAGGAAGGGCTGGGTACTACAGGGTGTGAGTGTGTGGGGTTATTGTGCCCAGCAAACAAGGATGGAGGTTCCAGCTTGCCCCAGGAGGAGCAATGTTATGAGGAGACTCTGCCTGGCTCATGGCTTTAGCCTAGAACTGCTTTCTGATCAAGGAAAGAAAGGCAGTCCCTGGCTTCTAAAGATCCACAGCCCCACACCTGACAGACTCCAGCCAAATGGGGAAGTCATCAATTCCTGTCTTCCACAAACTGCAATGGAGCAACAGCCGACAACAGAAAGCAGAAATGCTGGTGGTGTCAGGAACTTGTGCTGAATTGCAGCCAAGTGTACCAGCACAGCAGCCAGGCAGGCAGTGTGGGCTACAGAGGCACCAAAAAATCTAGAAGCAGGCCCTAATTTCTAACACTTAGGCTAGGTGCTGTGTCCAGGTGTGCTCAGTGTTAGTCTCTGTTATTTGTCTCACCCTGGTCTGTGTAATCTGCAAAACTGAATAGTGAGAGTCCAGTGCCTTCATCCCCACTACTGACAGAAATACTAGAAGTGACAAGTGATACTAAGTTGAAGGATACATGGAAATCTTACAGCAGTGTTATCAGCTTTATCAGCACAACCTAAAATCACATTTAAGTCTGCCCAGCCAGTCCCATAAGAGCCATTTGCTTCAAATGTACAGTGAGAAGCATCATCTTCTTTTCATTTCATCAGCATTATTAATTAAAACTTACATCAATCTCTCTGTTATTTTGTCATAAAAGCAAAGCTTACAACTTTTAAATAGTACCACAACATTAGATTTGCTCTACTTTTCTGGAAATCAAAGCCTTCAGAGTCCTATTAACAGTCAACATTAACGGTCAACTCTTAAAAAGCTCAAGAATGTAAGCTACATGTTAAATGTAACAACTGAAAACAAAGAAAATAATGCCTGACTTTTCCCTGACTACCGAATTATTTTGCAATATTCAAGTTCCTAACTGGTAATTTCTGTTCAATCATTATCATGTAGAAGTGGGTGAATAACACTACCAGGAAAACCTGTCCTTATTCTTCCCTTATCATGTTTCCACCAGTCTGAGCTCTGATTTACAACAAAATAGTGAGTGTTTCAAGTCCCATGAAACTTTGAAATAGCTGTGATTTTTACTAATTATTTTGTCACAGACAATAATTTAAAGTCTAGAAAATAATTAAATTTAAAGCTTCCCCCATATTAAAGTTACAAAATTGCCATAGATACCTAGCTATGTTTTTAATCACTGGGATATAAAGCCTTGGGAAGAGAGAGCAAAAGCAAGGAAGCAGAATGACAGATATATTTGCAGGAACCACATACATGTCTAAATTAATAAATATATCTGCCTGCATAGGCATTTATCTAACAAAAAGAAATGGAGATAAAATGTTCAAAGAGAAACAGTAATTGTAAATAACAGTCTCTCTTGCACTCATTTCTTTCTAAAATTAGTCAATTTGATTTCTGAGGTCTTGATCTACATTTTCTATGGCGGGCAATTTATTCCAAACACAAGAAGTCAAAGCATCTACAAAACTTCAGTCTATTAACCTTGGGACTGGCAGCTTATTAAAAGTCATAGGTTGAGTATTCCAATTATCAGCCAAGGAGATAGAGAGAAACAAATTAAACATTGTGGCAAACAACGAGGGTCTTGTGGCCCACTGCAAGCAGGAAGATCTTGTTTTGTCTAGAGCCTATTATTTTGGAACAGAGCTCTCAAAGGGCTGGAGATTGAGAATATTGTGCTCTTATTCAGAGATTCTTGTATGTTTGTCTCTGTTATGTAAATCCCAGCACACATCAGGGATGAAAGCTATTAATAGAGATCACAAGGACTGAGAAAATGGCATATTTCTCTTCCTGTACTACTTTAGACTTTGATTTTCAAACACTAAGGCACATCAAAAAAACCAGACACAAACTTGTAGTACCTTAAACATGCAGGTGTCCATGCCAAAATGTAGGCTGTATTTCCTACCTTACATCTCACCTGCTCACAAAGTTGTTTTTTCATTTCTAACTTAAGACTGTTGTACCACAGCATGGAAATTCTTGCTTTTGAAACCTGTCAATTCCACAGGCCACATGTCAGACCATATCCTTTTTAATTAGCTTGATAAATTGTAATATTGGCTATTTAATACCACATAGAGATCACAGTTGTTGGATTACATGATGAAATCTCTGTTGTGGGACAAAAAATAACTGTGCTTGTATATGTAAGAGAAAACTTCCAGGAGCTCTCTGTTTTACAGCATCTTGACTGCCTTTTTTATTACTTCCTATTCAAATAATCTACACCATTTTGTACCCACAACCGTGCATTTATGCATGATTTGCTTTGCTTGTATCCAAAGAGCTTACTGCTGGCACCACAAAGGAAGCTGCTGCTGCTGAAAAAACCAAGTGGCTTGAAGGAACTGGAGCTCCTGCTTCTCCTGTGCCAGCCTTTGCCCAGTCCCAAGCACTGCAGCCCTTCACAGTGAATTTGTTAAGCTGATGCACTGTGGAGAGAGTGGTGTTTTCCTTTCCATGGAAGGAAATCATATCTAAGACTAAATACTTTTTATTCACCAGAGCTACTGAGAATTGCAGTGTGGTGTTGTTTTCTACCCAGCATTAAATAGCAAGTTTGTTTGGAATAGTTAGTTCTACTACAGATGCTGATTCGAGGCACTACAGAGGAAAATCTGAGGTACGTTTATCCCCCTTAAGACCTGAACAGAAAATCTAAATCAGTCACCCACCTATTATCTACATTTTGTACTGATTTGCAGGGAGCTACATCTCAGAAGTATTTATCCAAATTTCTACTCAGGTATACAGTGGGTAATCACAGTGTCAGATTGAGAAGAAATAAATAGCCTTAAGATGAAATGGAGAATAGAATTTTCTGCAGAAAAAGGCTATCCTTACTAATTGGAAGTCAGAAATTACATCGTGCAAGTGTACAGAGGCAGTTCCTGTTCCCCACTTGGAACAGAAGCCCCGCAAAGTTAGGGGGAATTATTACACTGCATGCAAATAAATTGTGAAAAACTTTTGTATTACTCCTGAAGTGTAAAACTGAAATGCAGAAGGGTGTAACAACAAATGAAGAGTCTTATAAATGCATGGGACATCAGCACTTTGAAGATTTTTTTTCTTTATGTCTCTTACTGCTATTCCTGATCATCAATTCTGGTATTAATTCCTTATATCCAATGACATTGCTTAGTGACTCAGGGAGAAATTATGCATAGTTCTCAAAATAGCCAAAAATCCAAGAAGCACAAGTTTTCTTGCCTTACCACACCCTAAAAATACAAAAAAAAATGCTGAAAAAGGATTGTTCTGCAAAGCAAATGGAGGAGAAGCCCCCTAATGTGGAACAGCTGCACAGCACAACAGTAACAAAAGGAGTAATAAGATCTGAATGTCATCTCATAATATGATTCTCTACAGAAACAAAATACTTTATGAATAATAGAACATTCCCATTCAGAATTACAGTCTCATTCTTTTGTATTTTTAACCTCTCTTCTTATGTGATAAGGAAGGTACCCTTGACTGCTTTGTACTTCTATCCTCTTGAAGCTGAAATGCACTGGCACATCCTCTATGAGGCACAGAAGAGACTTCATTAGCAATTCCAGATCCAGGATGCTATGAACTGACATCTCTAGTGTGCATCTCCTTGTCACTTTACCTTTCCTTAGCACAGAAAGAAAAAAATTCCTGTCAAACACTCTTCTAGACACATGAGTCTCTAGATGGAAGAGTATTTTAAAACAGAATCCTGTACCCAGAAAAGGCAATGAGAAATGTGGTGAGTGATGCACAGTTACAATATTCCACATTGATTATGAATCTTCAAGCCCAGTGACATTACTCTGAAGGTTTCCTCTCTTCCATACAAATACTTAAGGCAGCTGCTTAAGCGTAAAGAAATCTATCAACAGAGTAACAAGAATATTTATGAACAAATAAAACTTTGTAGAAATACTCAGGAGCAGAATTACACATTGGAGATGTCCATAACACCCAGGAAATCCATCACAAGGGCCATTGAATAAGCTTCCAGTTCACTAATTCTTAGTGTACAAAAATAAGCAGTTATTTGTTTATTGAATATCCTTCACTATGGTACAAAGACAACTTACGTTGCCCAATCAATTCTTTTGGCTTTAAAATATGTTATGGACAGAACATAACAAGAATCTGCTTCCAGCACCAGCTGGGCTTCTTTCTACACTGAGCAATGTTGAGAGATGCCCACCTTGCCTCTTGGAAAACAATCCCCATGGACCTGCTCTACCTTCATGTACAGACAACTGTCAGCCACAGGAAGACAGGACAGTTCTGGCATTAAAATTATTTAAATATTTTAAAGAACTGGAAAATGAAATTTTCTTTCAAGTGAAAATTCTGGAAGTTCACAATTTGTTTTCACCTTGAACAGACAAAAATGAAAGCTCCCCCCACAAAAATATTGAGATTTTGACACTGAGAGGGATAGTTTCTGCATTTTAAAATAAAAATACAAGCTTGATGGGAAGACTGAAAAATGTAATCAAACCAGATGTTACATGATCTGAATCCCATTTTTAAACACAAATGATTTGTAGTATGACATGGCAGAAAGATCTGTGCTTTTTAAATACCTTGGTCTGAAGACAAATCTATATATAGTCAAGTTTTTTTAATTAAAATGTTTAGATAATGGCTAATACTAAATTTGTAACAGAATCTTTGCTCTTCAGGTTTACATATTTCTTCTAACAGTTTCAGTTAGAAGATAGATGGCAGCTTGCATTCACAAAATACCATGCAAAGCATTAATCACATAATCTTCACTGTCTGCTCTGTAATACATCTCAGAAAAAAACATTTCACAAAGAGAGAAACTGAGCAGCCAGGCAGGTCGACCACAAGCAAAGCTGCCATTTATGCTTAAGACTTTCTAATTCCACTCTTGACCCAGCTTAATGCCCCTTCTGCACTGCCTGTACTCTGCACAGCCTTCTCAGTAACACATCTGCAACTTCTCAGCACCTACAGGCTCATTTCCAGGTAGTTTTGTTTATTCCAGTGTAAAATACTTGAGAACAGAAACTCAGCTAAGCAGAGCTGCCAGAAAGGTGCTCTGCCCATCCCAGGAGCAGCACAGCACCCACCTGGCCAGCCAGATAAACTACCCAGGTATTTCCTTCTGCCAAAAATACAACCCAGGGCTGGGATTCAAAAACCTGTAGCCCAAGGACCAGTTTGGAGCAACACTGCTGGGTGACTTTGGTCCAGCTTTACTGAGAAAACTGTTGCTTGAACTGGAACAGAGAACGTGAGCTAAAGCCATGCAAGATAGGAACAAAAACATCCAAGTGTAATTGTTGAGCTGCTGATTATCAGCCACGCCAACAAAAGTATTGGTTTGAAAATATATAAAACTATATGAAATAAGAATCAAAAAAGCAAAAGACTGACCTCAGCAAGACTGAGGATCAGCCTCTTTGAAGAGAAAAGAGGTCAATGCTTCCCTCCTGCCTGGCCCCAGGAGCTCTTTGGCATCTCCTTGGTGGTGATGAGCACACTGTGAGCATAATGCTAATACATGACGCTGTATTCAGATGTCCACATAAATACATCTGTAACTTCGTGAAGCATTGAAGGATGTTTGGCCTGAGGTGAGAGAGCAGAGCAAGATATTTCAGTAATGGATTTGAGCAGGTACAAAGAATTTACAAAGAATTCTACTTGGTAGGACAGTGAGACTGCTGTAGCAATAGAGGTCTGCAGCATAACATCTAAAACCAGAGTGATCTCAATCTCTCCAAATCCAGATGTGATTTAAAATGAAATTTATTTCATTACTGTTGTCCTTGGCATAGTAGTGGATACATTTTGTGCCAAGACTTCAGATGCAGAAGTAAACAGGATGCTCTTCCAGTCAAGAACAAGTGACAATACATTTTCTCTCACACTCTGATGTGGGTTTCTCAAGACAACACACAAATTATCTAAACATTTTTTAAATTCTCTTTTCAAAAGCCAATTTGGTGAAAACTACCTGAACCAACAGAATGCAAACTTGACACAGACACAAATGCAAACACACGACACATATTTGAACTTAAAGCCTAAGATGATGAATTTCTAGAACCAAAATCAATGAAATTTAATTTCACTTTGTATTTTGGGATTCTCTTTCAGCAAAATTAATCCATAGCTTGCTATACTTCCCTGGTAGGAATACTGGGTCCCAGGGCTGACTTCAAAGAGCTAGGGGACGACTAGACGGAAATGGGAAGAAGGCCAAAAAGCAATTAATTTTTGTTCTACCATTTCATTCTATTTACACATACATGGAAATACACAGCCAAATATCATTCCAAGGTTTTCTTTAATCAGGCTAAACAAGCAATGCTCAGCAGATGTCTGGTGGGCAGCAGTCAATGAAAAGTCATGTTTTGGACTGTGGCTTTCCTGACTGCCCCAGATAATTTGATTTCTCTTGCCACACAAGTATTCCCAAGGGTGGAATCCCTGCACACCTACATAACTACAGGTGTCTCAACTACTGCTGGATTCTGACAGCCCACACTGAGCTTTCTAATTGGTGCTTGCCTATGGGCTTGGGTTTGGTTTGTTGGGGTTTGGGGTTTTTCTTTTGAATTAGGGTATTTTCCACGATTCTTACAATTTCCTGAGAGTTCTCCAAAGTCACTGGAAAGGTATTCAGTGAATTGCCTGAGTTTCAGGCCAGGTCCTGTGGAACTTTTTTGACTAAAGCATAGCACAGCTCCAAGCAGCAGATGAAGAACAGAGAGAGATAGATTTCCTCTAGGGAATTGTACCTACTGATTTTAGGGGCAGGGGAGAGAATATATTTAATAGTTCCTGTAATCGTGTTACTTTATATGATCAAGCAGATAATATATCACAAAATGAGAGTATAAATAATATGCATATAATGAACAACAACTCAACTGTTCATAATATATCCCTGAAGCAAGATTGAAATCTGAATAACAAAGTCCTGCCTATCATGTAAAATATAAATGAGACAAACTATTTTTAAAAAGTACATTTCATATTTCAAAGGTATTTCTAAGTAACCTATTTCCCACTGTGTACCTAACACTTCACTAACTGTAATAGCAGCAACATAAACTAGACTGATTACACTTGCAGGATAGATGTTTCCAAGAAAAATTCCAGCCAGTCTGGGTGCCAGCAGCTGACCATTTCAATTGACTAAATAAGTAAAATCAAATATTACAGAGGTCAAATTTTAAATAGGTTCAAACTACATTTCTGAAAGTAGGAACTTTGTATGAAATACAGTTGTATAATATTTTTATATATGTTTTTTGGGGTTTTTTTGATTGCCACTTCTAAGGACCAAAAGAGAATGAGTAATTCATTCAGCTGTACTCACCATTAACTTATGGGATCTGGTAACTCACTGTTAGGAACTAAAACTATTGGCTTCAGCAAACTTGATTATAGCAGCACTGTGAGTCAAACTTATACCATAAAAGCTATTTTGAGAAACACTTATGCAACTTCTGGGGCTCATTTCAAGACATGTCAGACTCCTCTATTTGGTAAAGTGCTGTGCCTAAGTTTTCTGGAAGTCAGTGTCCAACCTTTCTTCTTCCAAGTTCCCCCAAATTTAATCAGTTTTGGTTTAATCTGAGACAGTATTTTTTTCATTATAAAACCCAGATTGATTATTCCACCTCTTGGCATCCTACACTTGGGTGGTTTTAAAGTGTCTCATTCTTATTTAATTGCTTTCAGGCAGACTTTAGAAAAAACTCAGGACAATCCCTCACTGATGGAAAACCTCTGCTCTGTTAAAAAGCCACAAAAAACGCACCTTTTCCCTTTTGCACCCAACTAATCAGCACAAAGAAACTGTGTTTAAGGAATAAACATTCTTAGGAAGATCCTTTTTGAACTTAGCTACCCACTGGCATCTCCTGAGTGATAATTCATAGCTCAAGATATACTTCACAATACTGTCCTAAATAGTGTTAAATTGGTATTCTCTGCTCCACTGGGCAATCTATCTAGATGTGTAAAGAAAAATCAAGACAGTCACAATTATTTATGGTTGACAGACACTGGCAACAAGAAATTGCACAATAACTCTTGGAAAGCTCTGTACCTTGTTTGAACAATAAAAAGATGAAGTTTTGTAGCAAATTGGTTATTATGATTAGAAGGAAATAATAAACACCCCAAGCCAAACAAGCACCTCAGCAATCAAGTGTCACTTAAATTGCTTGAATCATTTGACATATCTTTAAAGTGCAATACATATTAATATAACAAATGAGGAGTACTGCTGAGATTTCAGAGGACAGCACTACAGTACAGCTGGAGAAAAATCAACTTAAAATGAATTTAGATCATGGAATCGATATCTAGGGATTTACTAAGGATCACTGAATCCTTCATTATTGATCCACAAAAATACCATCCTTTTACCATGCAGCACACAATTACTAGTTATTTTTACAAATTCACACAATAAGAATCAACAAACTGTGTGCTGATTAAAATTCAGTGCTGAATATATTACATAAGGAATTAAAGTCATCACAAAAATGAGAGCATGTTACAAAATTCATAGGCTTCATGTTCTTAACTGGAGATATGAAATGCATGCTTGCATCCTTGTCATTTCTGTCTTTCTGGGAGCTTGATGCTAATTGGACCTCTACATCTTCTAACATAGAAGGAGGATTTAAAATTACAATTACTCAAATAAACTCTATGGGAAGATTTTCACTATATTTTTCTACTTTATAAAGACAACTGGTTGACTGTTTTCTGGTAAAACCCAGTAAACAAACTACATTGTATTTGTGTAGTTCAATCTCTTATTTTATCAGTGACTCACTGCATTACATACAAAGAACACTGCCACTCAAATTGCATTGCTCATAAATTATATCATGCTAGAATATGTTTTTCCCTCAGTTTTGCACCTCACCCTCAGAAAATAATAAAGGGCGTACAAGAGGCACATGAGAAGAATTTTTTTTTTTACAAAAGCATTACACAAATGTTGTCCCCCATCAATAATCTCCACCTCTGCAGGGCAACTTTCCAGTACCAAAGAAAGTTCTGGTCTTGCATTCAGGTCTCCAATGCCCTGGCTGAAAAACCTGGGGCATAGTTGAGATAAATCCACCTAAAACCTTTCAAATAATGGAGGCTGTATTAATTAGCCACACTTTGAGAAAAATAGAATAAAATATGTTAATTTAAAAATCTACCACACATACAGGAATAACAAGTGCCTTATGAAAACATAACCAACAGATTTTAAACAAGAATCTCTCAGGATGTCTAAACTGTTTGTTACCTATATCTGAAATAATAACTATTGCTATTTTATTCATATCAGAATGCCACAGGGATGTTTTAGTTGCCCATTTTTGCATCAGTGAGACCATTGGGCTGTGCTACAAGTCATGGTTAACACAACAGTCTCAGCCAGAAATAGAGCACGATGTCTATTTTATATTTGTCTGTTTTCAAAAAGACTAACAGAAATCTGTTGATACGTAGCAAATTTCAGACAAAATTGCATCACTGTGAAGTTTGTACAAGCAGAAATATTTGCACCAGAAATATCTAATGAAAAAAAAAAACCCCCAAACAACATAGGAACATTTACCCCATAAATATTCTTAGCACAGTCATATATATAGGTTTCAGATTTATAAAGAGATGCAATTCCAGAGCATGCAGTCAGTCAAACAAGAGAATGTGTCAGAAAAAAAGAGGAAAAAAGGGAAACCCAAAAAAACAACAACAAAACTTAAAAAAAAAAAAAAAAAAAGAGAGAGCAAACAAAGTCCAAGAAGTCAGAACAATTTTTGGATCACGGAATTTTCTAACATGTTATTTGTTAGAATAAAAAGAATTAGGAACATTCCAAGTGTGCAGAATAATGTCATCCCACAACATGGAAATCATATAAAATGAAAGTGCTTTATAGCTAATTATAAAAAATGGTAAATTAAATTAGGCAGTTAGGAGAGGCAAATACTCCCACTATCCTGCTATATTATCATGCCTTATATGCAGAAATCAGCCTCCAATGCTTCTCAAATCTCACCTTGTGAGGCTCAGTCCCCAGAGGATGCCTCTAAATACAGCCCTGCTTTACAAGCTTTCTACTCAAATAAAAAAGCTGTTGCATTGCAAGTAAATTTAATTTCTAAAATTTCATTTCCTAGCACAATCCCTCTCTCTTTTAAACTTTGAAAGAAAGACAAAGAAAAAATAAATCATTTTGTGAAGGCAGTAAAACAATATAGTTTATAATTTTCCTTTTCCTGACCTTTGAATGTGTGCAGTTCTCTCTGAACTTACTCCAGCGAGCTGTGCAGTGCTTGGCATTTTTCAATTTGAAGCAGTAATGAAGGAGTGTAACTATGACTAATGTGCAGCACTTGCTTTGCTCTGTTCTGTCATTTCCTTCCATCCTGAACAGGGAGATCCCCCCTGCATTTTAACAGAGCACTCTGAGGCCTTTCAGCTCTCCCTGCACACCGTGCCCCATTGTAAACAAGCTGCAGTGATATTCCCCAAGGAAAATGGGCTGGGCTGCAGCCCTGGGAGAGCCTCTGCCACTGAGAGAGGAGCAAGGGCAGGCACATTGCACAGGGATGGACCACGAGGGTTGTTAACTTCACCCATTTTTCTTTTGTATTGCTTTTCCATTTTTATCCATAATGCATCTTTAATGTATCACAAAAGGTATAACATTTTCCAAGTCAATTTTCTGGGGAGGTGAAGGGCTGAATCCTTAACAGAGTGAAAATGCAGGAACTTGGAAACCTGCACCAGTGTATTCCAACAGAAGGTCCTCTTCAATATCTGAATTATCCCTGTAATCTATATTTCTTTACTACAGAAGGCGAGTGTGGCAAATCTCAGCACATAAGTTATTTCTGTTGGGTTCCTTCTGGAGATTTCTCCATATTGGTGCCAGCAGGGTATACTGGGAAAAAATTATAAATTTAATCATACATTATCATGCCAAATGAGCCCTCTTCATAAAGGGTGGGCTGAAGGAAGTGAAATTACAGCAATATTTGACTTTCTCTTACCAGAGAAGAGCCCCTTAACTAAGAGCATTTTTTCCCCACACAATCTCTAGTTCAGGACTACTTTGTATATTAGCTCCATATTCTCACTGAAATCAACTGAGACTGTATCTTACTAAATAAATATTTCTTTAATTCAAGACTGTTAAATACACTGTGTTTCAAGGCAGACCAAAAGCACTTTCATAATGATCTGGCCATTGAAATGGTTACTTTCCAAGCACTGACCCTAAATGCTGTTAAACCCCAAACCAACAAAATCCAAGACTTTTCTCTAAATTATTATAAAGCTGAATTCTCTTTAAATTATTCACAACATGAAGAAATATGATTAAATAGTCAATGCTCTTAAAATGCTGTGAAAATGTTCTAAGGAAGAATTGAATTCCAAACGAAAAATCCTCACTGTCTCCTCCACCTTGGGTAGTGTGACATTTACCACTTCCAACAAAATAAACTGGGAAAACTCTAACAGATGTCTAGAAATCATGCACTGCTTACTAATAAGTGAAACTTTTTTTTCCTGAAAAAGTTTTGTGGAAGAGTTGAGCACTGCCTATTAGTATTACAAGCCTCTCAAGAGAAACATGAATGAAATCTTGCATCTCATTAGAATTGCATCCTTTTCCCAAAGTATTTGGTCCATTTCTTTTGCCTGATAGTAAAGAAAAAGAACAAGGTCTTTCCCTCAGACTGCAAGTCTTATCTGAATTTTTTATGTGATCTAACTGCTAAGTGTGTGCTCTGGAGGAGCTGTAGTCTCCTGATCTCCTTGGAGGAAGCAGCCCAGGCAATAAACCTGCTCTCTGTCCCTTGCTCTGGGCACCAGCAGCTCTTCCCCACATTTCCTATCCCCAAATGTCTTGACCTTCAGCAGTGGGGTCTGATACACTTCAGCAAGGAACAGCCTCAACATAAAAATTCATAGATATTTCACTGAAATTGGCAGGAGGAGAGGGGAGTGCTGGGGATAACATTACACTGAGAGAAAGGCCGGGGACAGCAGCAGCCACAGCCTCCGAGAGCTGCTGGGGCTGCTTGGCACATTTGGAATGTCAGAGACGTAGGACAGGATGTGTGCACCATGTATTGTTCCATTTATGATCAGACAGCTGCTCTGAGAAGCATGCAGTTTAGGGTTCAGACTGCAAACAGGAGTAGGGGGAGATTCAAAACATGGATCAGAGAAGGACCTTTCTAAATTCCACCATCACACAAGTTCTGCTTTTGGGAGAAGCCAACACAAGTGCCTAGAGGGCTGTAACTGACCTGGAGAGTCTGAAGATCTACAGAGAAATGCTCAGCACCATTGGAGAATGGGAGCATTCAGACTTTCTGAGAAAACAGGTGTGTGAGTTGGCACTGTGCTGCAACAGTCCCCTTCTGAGAAAGGGATGCATCTTCCCCCAAGCACTCGAAGCTACAGTAGCTCTTAATTAGGACTGTTAGAAAAGGAACAGACCACTCTCATTCCCTCTATGATTTCCCTTGAAATGTCACATAACTGAAAGAAATTTCTAAAACTGAAACCATTACCCCCATTTTCCAGGGCCCCACAGTGTGCAGCAAACTGCTGCCTGTTTGCTCCTTGGTGCTGGCTTGTTTTGAAGGCTGCTTTCCAAAGGGGACAATATTTGCATGGCTCTTGAAACCTTGTTCTGTCATGACTGGATTTCACACAGGACTGGATCTCCCACCCTCCTGCACACTGCCAAAAGAGAGCACCCTGCATATTGCAGGAAAATTGAATCAATACGTCTGAGCAGAGCAGACATTCTCTGGCCTCTCTGGTCAGAGCAGCTCTCCCAGCCACGTCAGCTCTTCAACCCACAGCAGTTGGGAACAGGAAAACTGTTTTATTTCAGCAGGGAGGATATTACAGTCTCTAATACTATTACCCAAAAGAGGTTTTCTAGTGGGAATCAACATCTTGTCGTATTTGCAGAGGCTTTTCTCATCCCCTATCTCATTTCCCTCTGGGCTCCCATTAAATTAATATATTAACCCAACATTGTGTCGGTGGTACTGGAAATAACCTGTGAGTACAACCTATTAATGTTATGGTGCATTGCAGGGAACCTTGCTGAGAGTGATGACCAGAACAGCTGCCCTTCATTTGGGAGAGTTGTGGGGGATCACTGAGCTCACTTACAGACTCAGGAGGAAAAAAACTGCAGCAGGTTCCAGCCCTGGCATACAGCTATGCCTCCACACCAACAAAAATAAGTTTTCTGAATGTCATTTGAGTTAAAAGTGTGGTCATACATTTGAAAGACAGAAAGGTCAGAAACAGATTAAATGAAAAGCACAACCCCAACCCAGCTTCAGTGATCATGAGACAAAAACTTTGGGGTAATGGTGGCATGAACAGCAAATTTTTTTCTGCCTGATTCCTTCAGTGCAGGGTTGGCTTTTTTTTCCCCCTCTGAGTAATCTGCAAGAGATCAAATGATCCAGTGGATCAAACACCAAATTTAGCTTCTAACTGAGATAACCCCTATCCTAAATTTTGAGATCCTAAATTTTGAAAAAAAGTGTGTCTTGAGGCTACAAAACTTCTTTACTTATACACTTCATTTCTATAGCAACTCCAGAGCACTGTATTTATTAGCAGAATTGTCATATTAGTAGAAGTAATTGGCAAAAAAATCTTTAAATTTTGCTTTGGATGATGCAGATTCTGGACTTGGAAGTTCCAGAGTCTCCAATAATATTTTTAATTGCTTTTACTCTATAGAGAGTTCAGATGTTTCCAGGTTATTACCTTCTTAATATATATATTAAAAAATCTTGTCAATAATTATCCAACCTTAGTAAAAGAGCATCATGGGACAGGCAGAGAGAAAAGAGAAGTGTCTTGGCTAAAGTGCTGAGCAGAGACACTGGAGCACTGGAGAGCTGGATAATGTCCAGCATTCCCTCATCCCACAGCATCCCCTCATCCCACAGCATCCCCTGGGCTCTGTGGGCAACTCCCAGCTCCACAGGGATGGTGCAACAGCACCTTCAACAATAACTGGGGAGTCTAGAGATCCTGCACTAGTTTCAACCATAGGTTTCCTCTCCATTTCAGCCAGGACTGTAGATCAAACCTAAGGGTCCACACAGCATCTTGCTTATCCATAATTTTATGATACATCTTTGAGTGTCTGCCTAACAGGCAGAAGAATATAGTTTACCACACTTTTTGAGCAGCAAAGCATGCTATCTGTGCTCAGACTAAAATCCTTTATTATAATTTTTCCAACATTCTGAGTAGCCTGCCAGGAGATATTTAGAAGAATAATAAATCTTACTGGTGCCAGGGATGTGGGAGAAGGGCTCAGGACTAATGCAAAGATCTGTTTTATGAGTGTCATCTGTTCCTGTTCTGCCAAAGGAAGAATGGCATATTGAAATTACTCTGCTGTAGGCAAAAACAGCAAGGACAGCACATTATCCTCTGTTGGCACCCAGGGAGGGAAAAAAAAAAAGAAAAAAGAAAAAGAGAAACATGAAAACCACATTGACGCCAGTATTGGGAAATACAGCAGATAATGTGGTGCAAGTTAAAATATTAAGGTACTTAGTTACTGAAGCAGCAAAAATTCCAGGGAGTTGCATACAGTAACCTGCTGTTCCTGCCTTCTTTCCTTTTTTTTCTTGTTGTAGGAAAGATTTTCAGAGCATTACAGCAAATAAGCATGATATCATGTAAGCAGGAGAGGGGGAAGGCACGTGCTAATAAAAGCAAAACAGCTCTCAACTCAATGTCTGCTAATGCAGGCAAAGGATCCTGGCATGGCTGAAGCAACCAACACATATCAGCTGCCCACAGGATGACATAATGAGCCTCGAGAGAATTTATTGCAAAATTAAAGAGATCTTGCACATCTTGGCAAAGAAATCACAATGAGGGCAGGTATTCTCTCATGCTATGTGAAAGGACACCTAGAAGATGTGAGCACTTAAACCTGTAATGGGAAGGAGAGAATAAAGTTGAGAACAGAGGAATTTTACTTCTTCTGTTCATCAGGTTTTGGTCAGCATGTACGACACCTACATTGGTGATGTTCATTTACAACCAGCAGTCACACATCAGTGACCACTGAGCTCTTGAAAATTTCTTCTGCCCAGGGAGGGTGCTGAAGACTTTAGAAAAAAATCTTAAATGACATCACTGGTAATAGGCTACAGGAACCCAAGGAAGGAAATACATGAACATAACAATCTTGAGGTATATATAGATCTGTTGCAAAGAGGAGACACTGTTCTTGGTGTGTCTGGCCAGAAAACATAATGAACTTAAACTGCAGCACAAAGGGACCACTAGAGAAAAGAAAATATTTCTTTGGAGGGATACCAAGTAGGGCTCAAGGGCAGATGTTTCCAAAGAGACTGTGGAATCTTGCACTGGTGATAAAGGCATAGATAATAAGTCCTGGGACAGAAAACAGATTAAGCAACACCTGAAGTCTCCTTGGAATGTTTTTATGTCATTCCGGCACATGTTGCAGTCATCATGATGGGGAAGCTGTGAAATTAGAAAAAGCCATAGCAAATGGTTCCCATACCAAGGTAGAGAGTGCATGAGCTCTAGAACAGCAGATTCTGCTATAGAGCAGAACTCAAAGGAAAGATGTTCCATTTTCCACTGAACAATTAAAACAATTTAGAGTCACTGGTTATAAAACAGACATTTGTTGCAACAAGGTCAAATTGGCCTCATCATTGGGCACAATGTGCACACAGAGCTGCCAAGACAACCAATAATGTTATGCCAAGTACAGAGGATAAACTACAGACTGGAACTCCTGAGACTTCCCCATGATTTTATCTAGGATTTCAGTCTCCTCGATTTTTTTTCCCCACAGAGACCTAGAAAGGCTGAAAGTAACAGACTGTTTTCTTCCAACTGCAAGATTTAGTACACATATTGACATGTTTTCCCAACTTCAAAAACGTATCATTTCAGTCTGTGGAACAGGGTTGGCTGGTTCTTAGGACAACCACATCAAGTGACCCATCAACAGCAGAAACTCATTTTCAAAGACACAGCTTTCAGCATGGCTTTTATCTCCCAAGGAGGAGAAAAAAGGGTTGTCTTTATTTAAAGATCTTAAATGCAGTGCCAATTACTTCTAAGAATCATCCAGAAAGAATCTCTTCAAACAGAAGCATGGACACACAACAAGTAATATTTCAAGTGAAAATGTATCCTGTTTTTTAAAGAAACTCTGAAAACTGGGCAGCTCCATATGTTAATATATTCCAGGGTGTGAAACCCCCCAGATTCACAGATTTCTCTGCTTCAATGCTCCACTTTCACCACCATCCAGCTGCTTTTTTGTGCACTACAGAAACAGCCCTGCAAGGGCTCTTCATGCAAGCTCATTCAGAAAAAAAAACAAAAAAAAAAAAGCCTGAAATATTAAGGCTTACATGTAACAAAGTAAGAAAAGGAAACAGCAAAGCATAGACAGGTGTCAGAAAGTTGCACTCTTAAAACAAAAAAACTCTATTTTTTAGCATGACAAGTAAGTGATGCTTTCACAGTACGAAATGGGATCAAATCCTCAGGCAATGCACTGTAGAAAAGCAGGCACCCTCACTGAACCATTCTCATTAAAACACCCTCCCTCTGCCAATGTAACATTAGGGGTTTTTTCAAAAAGGAAAAGAAAAATCAGCTTTCATTTTCAAGTGACCTTTTTAAAAAATCCTTCCTAAAAAATATTAAAAGCATTGTTGAATACAACAACTCCAATTTCTGTGCTGATAAAACCATGGGTTGATTACAAACCTTTGTGTTTCTTCCTGTATTAAGGTAGCATTGTGCAATCATTGTTGACCTGGAATGAAAAGGAACAAAACAAAAACCTACAAGCATAAACTCACAACTATCATTATCCATGCAGGCTCACCAGGCAGAAGCTGGGATATTAGCTGGAATTGTGCAAGATGAGAGAGGAAGGGACTGTGATAGATGAGGAGATAATATCACACAATGTCACCTAGCAAATGGTGAGCACTCTGCAGCCCAACAGCCACGCTGATCTCCAGCAGCAACATAATTATGTTTCAAATTAGTTTTCTGCAATGCAAAAGGGGAAATAAAAAAGATCATCTGATGTGATCGTGGCACAGAAAGAGACCTGAGTAATACATTAGGGTTTCTGGCCCATTATTATACACAGAAAATGAGGTTGCACAATTCCAGTTCATTTCTGAAGGTTCAGGGTCATCTTATTAGGAACAACATATTTACTGTGAGCCTGAAGAACCATTATTGATTTGAATGCAAGTGTCTATGCTTGGTTTTAGGATCCCTCTTTTCCTGTGCTGCCCTAATGAGCCATGAAAGGAACCTCAGCTAAATCAGAAATGCCCAACCATGGCTGGAACAGGCCTTCTATCTGTGCTGTTCTTTTGGCACCAGTAAAACAGAGGGAACAGATTTCCAGCTCAGTGGTTTTCAGGAAGTACTGGGAACCAGCAAGAGGATATGGGAACATCAGGATTGATTTTGTAGTGAAAAGCTTAACAGAGGCACAATCCAGTCCTGACACCTCCATGTAATTACAGGACCAGAAGACAGTTTTTGTGCTTTGTTTCATCTCCTTCTGTATTGTCTGCAAATGTATAAAAGGTGGCAGCTTAGGTGTTGCCAAACCTGGAGTTTTGGACTAGTTCAAAGATGCATCAAGGGAAAGCAGGGTATAGAAGGGCCATATCTGCACCAACACAGACATGGATCCCAAACCCCCTGATAAGATGACATAGAGATGCTTCTCAGTGGCACAAATAATGTCCAAACAAACTGTGTATCCTCCCAATGGTTCTGTTTCTCCTGAATTCATTAGAAAAGCAGAGCCATTTGGAGGATTCTTTTAGGTAACACACTTTGAAATTATCATTTTTACATTCCCTTTTGTTTTAATGGATTTCTTGCTTCTTGTTTGGTGTTTGGTGGAAGGAAACGTCTGCCCTATGAAAGAAACTTAGGAATGGAGTGAACAAGTGTCATAGGTTACAATGTAAGATGCGACCAAAAGTATGTATTGTATCACCCTCTCCATAAGCTGTTACAACCAGGTGGGGCAGTGTTCTTTATCTCCATGCCTCACCCCTGGTAACTCCCTCTGGGGGATATCTTCTGTTAATGGGCCATCAAGGTCTCACACATGACTCATAAAGTTACATCTCCCATTGTGAGATGCTCCAACCAGGGGGAGGAACCAAACATTCCTACCTGGATATAATCTGAGGTTTGGAACACCACAGGCAGCCCTACCTACTGGATTCCGAGGGGAGAAGAGCTGCATAACCACCACTGGACCTTCAGAGGAAGATCAGACCCTTCTACAGGATCACTGCTTCCACATCTATCACTCCAACAGGACTGCAGCCACCATTTAATTGGACTGCTACCACCACCCTGACCAAGAAGGTGTCAGGTTGTATCCTGACTCTGTCAGGTTAAGCCAGTATTTTTCTGCCTTTATTTTAATTTTCCTATTAAATTGTAGTTCTGACTTGGGAACTCTCACTGATTTACTTTCAAAGTAGTACAACCAACCACTATTACAGTCTTTAGCTGTACCAGGGCAAGTTTAGGTTAGATATCAGGAAAAAAATTCTTCACTGAAAGAGTGATTGGGCAATGGAATCATCTGCCCAGGGAGGTGGTGGGGTCACCATCCCTTGATGTGTTTAAAAAACAACTGGATGTGGCACTCAGTGCCATGGTTTAGCTGACGAGGAGGAGTTAGGTCATAGGTTGGACTTGATGATCTCAAGCAAGATTTCCAGCCTAATTCATTCTGTGATTATGGGTGAGATGCAAAGCAAAGGCATTCAGTAACTCCATTTCATTTGGACTAAATGTAGGAAGCAGCTATGACGTAGAATAATTGAAGCAGCACTGATTCATCCACCCAAACAAACTTTGGGGAAAGCTGGGAATCAGCCTATATGGACAGGAATGTTTGCTAGATAATACTGCCAAGACATGCATGCATGGAGGAAGCAGAAAGAACAGAAACACCTTAAACCTTTTAAGTGCTAAGAGAGAGAAACATCCCAAAAGTTACGCATTAAGAACAGGACTGGAAAATTTGCCGTGTGAGACCAGAAACAGAGCCTTTGACTAAAGCCCTGGCTTCACAGTAAAGTAGTCTCGTTATCTGCTGTCTAATGTGTCTGGAGAAATGGGTCACAGGGTGCTTTCTTCAAGAATAAACTTGATGGCTGCAGAGAAATCCAGTCTGGCTCATCAGCTTCTCCTCCCTGAGGAAATAGCCTGCTAGGCTCCAGACGCTGGCTACCCTCTCAGGGATTCTACTGATTGATGCCTCCAGCTAATTTTAAGCCCAGGCATTGTATTTAAGTACCTCACTGCATAATGACAGCTGCATAAGATAAAACTATATTTTTACAAGTAATTTCCTTGTGTTTTTGTAGCAAGTGGCTATGGATGCTAGTGCAGAAGGTCACCTTTGTGCACAAATGCAAGTTGAAAGGTGATGGTGTCTTTTAAAATGTAGGGGTTTTATCTACCAGGACCTGGCAAGTGCTGGTCCTACTGAGCTCACTGGCAAATCTGCTGCTTCCTGTATACCCTGGGTCAGACCTGTGCTTGTGAATCCCATCACACAAACAAGCTTTGCAAAATAACAACACAAGGCTGGCAGCTCAGGGGCACCGTGAGGCCAGTGGGGGCAGAAGGCTTTATTTCATTTCATTTAATTTCTGAAGATATCACCCTGTCTCCTTCTTTCTGCTTCCATTCTTTTTCCATCTGCCCAGAATGTTTCTGTCCATTCATTCTGCATTTCCCTCTTCTATTTCTCTGCTGTCATCTGTCAATATTTTCTTGTCCCACCCTCTCATTTTGCTGTCTCTTCTTTTAAAGAAGCAGTAATTCAAGGGTGAAAAGACAAGAAAGAGAAAAGGACAAGACATGGAAAAAAAGCTGAAGATTGCTCCCACTGCAGTTTATAACTCACTTCTATGGCTCCCCCTGAATACTGCAACATTTTCTAGCCACCAAGGAGTCACAGTAAAATATAACCCCTGATTATGGGGTAAGAAAAGCAAGTGGCACAGAAAACTTTGTAATTCTCATCTAAGGGCTGCAGGTACCAATCGGCAGCAGGACTAAAGTGACAGAGTCTGATTTAGGGTCCTTACCAGAATCTACCCTGGTGTTAAACCAACTAATAAAGTGTTGCAACAGAGATGTGCTAATTATATTTTTCCACTTCATTGTGTACTGAACATTGTAAACTATCATTTAGTGTCATTATTTTAATGATATATTATGCTGATAATACAATCTGGGTTAATTCCCAAAAGCGAAATCTAGGGGAAAAAATGCTTCTCTGATATTTTTAAAATGCAATTTCTAGCTAACCCTAAACCAGAAAGTACTATAGCCCCAGCTCAGGAAAAACATTCATTTACCATCAAAGGTAGCAAATATAATTATTATGGAAACAGTTGTCGCAAACCAATTGTCATCTCTATTATTTTAGTAGGGGGAAAAACCCCAAAAGATAAAACCAGAATTTTTTATAGTAAGGCCCATAATTAAGTGCCTTCTTTTAAGGGATGTCTCATCTTTTGCTGAGAGAGAGCAAACAGTCAGCAGTGTATTCAGCACTGGCACAGAAGGAGAAAATAGATGTATGCCTGTTCCAAAGGTATCAGGATATCAAAGTGTAATGAAGTGAAAGCAAAATACATAACTCTAATCATTCATGTTCCTCATCATTTTAAGCAGCATAAGTCACTCCATATTTTAATAGCAATTTTTCCCCCTAGCCTGTTAGCTTGCAATTACAATAATCATTAACTCTGAAATTCCACCTGAATCAAGAGACAGATCTTTCCTTACATATTTAGGCAATGACTCCAACCCAACTCTGGCTGTGAAGGACAGGTATTTGTTTACTATTTTATACCTCATTGTCAGGTGTCCCTGGATGACTGCAGAAGCAAAGAGCCATCTGTGGCCTCCCTGACCATGAAATATTTCACCAATTATCCAAGGAGAAGATCAAGTGTTTATTAACCTGACTATCAGAATCACGTTTTCTTCAGGCAAGTAGTTTTACCTACCTTGGCCTTATGTATTCCTGGTTGATATCCTCATATCTCTCTAAAAGAAGTTTAAAGATTGTATTTAAGATTTAAGCTTTTAACATGCTTGAAAGTCACTACAAAAACCCAAACAACCAAAGAAACCTGTTTAAAGTCTACATGTCTGAATGGTCCTCTAGACAAATGTATACTGCCAAGAACCTTATGTTTTCTTCTCTAACGCTCATGACATCAGAAAAGACCACCCTGAGTGAAAGAGGGATCTGCTCTTTTACTATGCCAACAACAGAAATGAATGAAGTCTGAGATTTTCAGCATCTTCCTCTGCTTCCTGCAGAGGCAGCTGTGGGAGCACTGATCTGCTGCAGATTGCCAGAATAATCTCTCTGCTGAACCCCACACACCTTCAGTGCCAACTACTTGTTAACAGAGCCCAAACAGATTCATTCAGTGTTTATCAAACCACGGAAAAACAATGGTTTTCCCCAGAGAGAGGCAGAAGATTTCAAAAGGATCACAAAGCACTGACATTAACCACTGCTGGCAGAGCTCTCAGGGACAGAGAATGAGTCTTTGCTGCTGAAGCCACTAATCACTGGGTGCAGGTTCTCATCCCCAGCCCTGGAGGAACAGCTGCTCCCAGCAGTTACAGGCAGCCAAAACAGTTAGAAAAACAATGGATTTTAGAAATTCAATACATTGGAGAGTGATTAAGGCATTTCACCATAGCATCAAAGGCAGGGTTTGATTCTCACTTCCAACTGTCATGAGCTGACCAAAGCAAAAATAGAACCTCATCACGGAGAAAAGCAATCCAAATCCCTTCAATTTATCCTCTGCTGTCCTATTTTTACCCCAAATCTACCCCAGCACAGGGAAGATGTGAGAACTTGCAGGTTACACAACCCTGTGTTTTCACAGCGTTGTTGGGTGCTGCGATGGCTGTAATTGTGATACACTGAGAATGTTTGCAGCCTTCTGCAGATCTCACACTCACACTTCTGCCCAACTGGTGTGATGTGCTTGTGTTATAACAGTTCAACGTGTTGTAACCAAAAGCTGTCAGGAATGCTGGTTCAACTGATTTCTCTCCAAACACCGTCCTTTGTTTAGGTCTTTACATCTAGCAGTGAGCAGGGGACGGACACTTTGTGCTATTCACAGCCTGATTCCCTATTGTGACCCTGGGAAACCCATCTCACCTGTGTCTCAGCACCCTTGGTTGTCAGTCTGATACACAATGCCCTGCTCACAAGGGCGAGTGATCATAAGGCTTTGGAAATGAAGGACCAGGTGGGTGGCACCTCTCTACAGATACGTTAATTGTGTAAATCAGGTAGAGGTTTATGACAGATTAGGTATTCCAGGAAGTCTAATGATCTTGGTGATCCTGGTCATACCACAGAGCAGTTAATTGTATTTTCCATCAATTCACTAATGCATGAATTAAAAGACAATGTTTCCAAGCAGCTGCACTCAGACAGAACAGCAAACATTCTTAGTAACAATCCTGACTGCAATATCCAAACCACGCTGAGTCTGGAGAGGAACTAACAACAAATGAAATCTCTCAAAGTAAGCCATTCCTTTTCCAACTCAAAACACTGCTGGACTCACATGTGTTGCCTGGGGCATGAAGCAGGGAGTTTTGTTTGAAGTTCTCTTGATTTGTCTGAATTTTTTCTCTCCTCAGACTCTTTGACCCCTTGGGAAGCTTCTGCTCTGTCAGGTACGCAATCAAGCCCAAGGGGAAATCAAATGGGCTCGCTTACACAGTCATTAGTGGTCCCTACAAAGCTCAAGGGGCTCATGCTTTCTGAGACTTGTAAGGTAAATTGGGAAAGAGTTATAAAATAAAGGAAATCGAGACTGGAGGAGAGTTGGAAGATTTGATTGAAAAGGCCTACTGAAGGCACCCCACTTTTCGCAGCAAACCCAGCATCTCTGCTGAGATTTGTTGTAGAACAGGAGCCATGAGATGTGAACCATTGGCCCTTTGCAAAGTTTTTTCAATCTGCACCACATGCATCAATGTTCCAGCTGCAGGCAAGTCAGTGTCATTTTCTCAACAAACAGTTTCTCTGCAAAGCACCAAGAGAACAGGCATAACCTATTAGAAAGGGCTGACAATAAATCCCTTATCTTTATTAAGATTCAAATCTTGCTCCACCCCACACTTATCAAACCTATTGATTTCAAAGTAAACAAAACCCTCTGTATAGATTGGCTGTATGTGAATCTTGAATTTAATCTAAGTGTGCAGGTACCATGATTTAAGCAATAGAAAATTGAACCATCACAACGGGCTAGGAAATCATGAAGAAAAATTTGCATTCAATCAAAATATATGCTATGTATGTTATTTGCTATATTGTGTCCTTAATTTTAACCCCCATGAATCACCCAGCTAAAGAACTGTGAAACATTTGCACATGAAAATCAAGGTAAAAAATTAATAATGAGTTGATTCGTGAATTGTTTGGGGAAAAAATTGTTATCCACTTGAAGCCATCATTGGAGAAATTGCTTTTCAAATCTATTACATCTCTGGCATACTAAGTACACTCTAATGAGTTCAAAAATGTGTAATGACACTGTTAATTCTATGGCTAGCTTCAAATCAAGACTTTTTCTTTCCTTCAAAGGAAAATAGGATTATTAAGTGCACTAGGAGAATTTCCTTAACATGATTGATAGGAGGAAAGAGTAATCACCTTTGAAGTGCCACTACGTATAATACCTCTCCAGTGTTCTCTTTCTCCTCCTGACATCCATGAGTAATTGAAAGTAAAGAAGCTGCTTAGTGTGATCAATGAAGCCCAGATGACAGCCTGTTCTACAGCACCTACCAGCACTGCTGGGTGACAACTGAGTCATCTTTGATACTTTGGGGTTGACACAGGGCAGGACATTTCTGAAGTGCCAGACTCCAGTTTGGCAGGAATGACACTGCCACCATCACTAATGACTTGTATCAGGTGCTCCTCCATCAGCACCGAGGGCCTCTCGCTTTGCAGGGAATAATGCTGCAAGCCAGGCTGGAAACTGAGCCAGGCTGGGTCTGGGCTCAGCCTCATAAAGCCAGGATGCTGCTGCAGAGAAGCCTCAGGAGCCCAGGTTTGTGGCTGTTGGATGCCCCTGTCTGCAGCACATCAGGGACATCACAGGGGAGCAGCTCTGGCAGTGCCACACAGCAGGGCAGAGCAGCAGGGGCACTGCCATGGTCCCCAGCCTGTCACAAACAGACCTAGAGGCATTTTTCTGTTAGTCACAAACTCTGGGAATTGGAAAATAGAACAAAATTGCTGCACCCAAGTAGACTGGGGTTGACTCACTGCAGGTTTCTGAGGGAATAAATTATCTAAAAAAATACCTGTTTGGATTGCTTCACATTTATCCGTGTAATGCTGTTTTGATATTAACAGCTTAGGTATTTCTAATGAATCAAATTACTATTATATAAGGAAGTAGCAAACAACTCTCTATTTTACGGAGTTCTTTGCTAGACATCAGGCAGTCTGAGCTGACTTCTCTGAGAAAAATTCCCTTAAAAGATAACCCAAAAATCATGAAAATGCATACAAATTTGGCTTCTGTCCTGAGCACCAGGATAAAAAGAATCTGCTACATACAGAGCATCTCTAAAAACATAAAACTAAATGAAATTTTATTGAAGTTTCAACAGCTCAGATGAGTTCTATTGTTTCACAGTCCTAGGCATTGAAATTGGAGGTGGTACACCAAGGTTAAATCACAGTAGTGACAGCTTCCTGTGTCAGACACCTGTCAAAGTGTAATAAGAAATCTGTGAAAAGAAATAAGATGCCAAAAGCACATCACAACAGGGTTTTTTCATTTTCATACTTCATGATTCATAAGTCACAGAAACTGTATACCTATGAAAAGAAGGTGGCAGCTACACGCCAACGCTTCTTGTTTGGCAGGAAATGAGACTGGGTCAAACTGTAAAGACAGGTCCTGCCCAGCCATGCTTAAGAAAGGCTGTATAATCCCACCCACAGAATAATTTATACAGGGCAGTGGGAAGGGGACAAGTTGTGCTTTGCCTGGTAGACCTGGCAGAGGAGCAGGGATGGCTGGAGTGAGGCCAAATCAATACCTCGACTCAGCACCCCACATCTGCAGGGCCTGCAGATTCTCCATGGGGTCTCCCTCACACCTCTTTTCCATGGGCACACACCAGCAACCCAAGCTCCCATTCCTTTACAAAAAACCCAGTGAGTGTCAGACACACTGACACCAAACAATGGAATCATTTCAGAAAAATCAAAGCCATCAAAACTGAGCCACGCCAACATGCTCAAAAAATCTTTAGTTAATTCATTTTATAGCAGACCTATCAAAGGAATGAGGAAAATGGAGCAATCACAAAGACAGACAGTTTCAAATCTGCAGATGGGCCTATGAGCACAGGAAGGAAATAGGTACAAGGGTGTAGTTCTGGCTCCTTTTTGAAAAAAGGGATTTTTAAAATACCTGTTCTTTGAAATTAAAGTGAAGACTCACACAGATGGGCTGTCTGAATGTTATTCAAGTTATCAAATGATGCAGTCACAGAATAACAGATACCATGCACACCTCTGAGCTTGCAAGCCTGCTTTAACAAATTCTAGCTTTAGAGCAATAAGCAACCTTCAGTAAATCCCCTCCTCCCTCTTACCTTTATTACCTTTATTTATATGAGAAGACTAATGGAAACAGTGGCCAAAACCATGCATACATTAAGAAGAAGCAATATTCATCTCCGTGCGAAGATGTCTTTACTTTCAGAGCCTGGGCAGCTTTTTCTGGTTTGCTTTTAAATAGCCCTACTCTGCAATATAGGACAGTGCTGCATTTCCTTGAAAGCCTGCTTCTTGAAGCTGATTTCTTTAAAACTGTGAATGATACAGTCTGTTCTGAACTACCTATGCAGAGCTTTGGCAGTAACACTCCTACTGGCAGGAAGGGGAGTTTATAGCTGCAGCTTTGCAAGAAACAAATAACATTTTCCTCTGACTATTGATTGCCATCTATTTTTATGACACATTTGTGACTTTCAGTGACTTACACAAGTGTTCTGCATTAATAATATATCTGCTCCAGTTATTTATATATTTCCTTGATAAATTAAAAAATACATACTAATAAAACAAGTGTGATGTTCTCCAGAGAGGAAAATATTAAATGACTGCTTTTATATGAAAGGCCACAGAGCAACACCCAACGAGAGACCAATTTGTTATTTGTACAGACACATGCAGGCAATGTCACATACATCACTGTGTATACATGTCCCCTGCCTTTTCCTCACTCCCCTTTAGGTGGTTCAGTGACCTGCCACTTCCTCCCTTGCCAGCAGGGCCAGTAGCTGGGCTCAGCACCACCTGCCCCTTCAGAAGATGAGATTCTGGGCCTTAGGCCTGATCTTTACCACAAGCAATGTGAAAGGGACAAAGTTGGCAACAGTGGTCATTTCCCTGAAGCTCCTCATGCCTGTGATATTAGTAGGACTAGAGAGACCTGCCACAGAATAAACATTGCTATTTACCTTTTATTTTCCTGGCAATTTCTAAGCATCCAAAAAAATAATTTAAAAAAAGTCTCACTCAGCTGGATGGACACACACGTAAAGCCTATGACACTAATGGTAGCTGTGACGTGTAGAAATATCCTTTAATCAGAGTTATCTTAAAATCATCTTCCCATGCTCTGCACTTTATAATTATAACATGCTAGCCAGAAGGAAATGTTAGATTAACTAGCATCCACAACATGTCTTTGAGCAGAGATTTATAGAGAAAAAGTCATTTAAAACTGAAAGATATTCCAATCCATTCTCAAGAGTCCTGCAGAACATGAGTGGAAGTGTAAAGAGAACAGCCAGAACTAGTCATACAGACTGCTAATGTCAAAGATGATGAAAATACAAAGTTGTGTATTCCAGTTCTAGAGGAAGAAAGATTCTGCCTCAGCCTGCCAGCTAACCCTGGAAAAAATCCTGTATCTGCACCTCCCATTGCAGAGAGATTCCTTATCTCCCCCTCCCTGCTCATGTGGATTTCCTTTTAAAAAAGTACTTTAAAATCTCCTGACCATTTGGAGCCTGTCTTTGTGAGGCTGGGGATCCACACAATGGGTTGTAATCTGCCAGGAAAGTCCCTTGATCCAGGTCTCCAGGCTGTGCCACCACAGCACAAGGGAGGCATGGAGTGCAGAGCAGGAACCAGGGCAACATCAAGGACAGAAACCATTAAGCTGCCACTAAACGTGAAACCACAGCCCAGCTGAAATAAATGGGGCATATTTCCTGTAAAACCATGAAGCAAAAGAGTTCAGCAGCTGAGCTGCCAAGAGGAAAGAGCAGGAGTCAAAGGCACTGTAGCATTATATGTGTATCTGGGTTGGTTTATATGCTTGTAAAACTGCCCACTTCTTTTCACCTCTAAAATCAGTCTCTTAAGAGAAGCCTTCTCATACTGGGTGACCTCAATAGTCTATTAGGAAATGCTTTCATCCACTGGAGTGTCCTTGTTTGCCCACTGGCGATGGAAAAAGCATTCTGGACTGAGGTGCTTTAACTCCACACCTGCTGCCAGACCAGATGAACCCTGAGCCCAAACATCCTCTTCCATATTCAGGGAGATGTTTCTGGTGATGCTATGGAAACCAGAGCTTTCCTCTACAGAGACTCAAAGCTGCATTAAACATGTTCTTTTATCAACTTTCCTTCTTACAATGTTAGGACCATTAGGAGAATGGATGCTGGTGGGCTTTGCTCTTGACCTCGGTTCAAGCTCCCTGTGTTTTCCTATTAATCCCAAACAAAGAGTTAAATGCTAAGGGTGGCTTACAAAACACTAAGGTCTGGGGAAAGAGTGAGGAAAAATGCTTATATTACCATACTGCTCTCCAGTTAAAGCAAGGGACTCGGTTAGATGCTGCACTTTGCGTGTTATAAATCTGGAAGTTTCAGTTTTAAATCCCAAAGCAAATGCTGTTCTGCCAACCCTTCTCTTTCCAGCCTTTAACAACTGCACCCCATCCTTAGTCCTTGATAACACACATCTATGCAATGCTAGAACCTGCTGCAACTCAGTCACTGAGTCCCGTCTCAAAAACCAGGTATTTAATGCAGGACACTTCAAAGACGTGTAACAACCAAAGGAGCAGGGGTCATTGCTCCTTAGGTCCTTCAGTTTTAGCTTCTGGTTTTGAAATATGTCTGCCTTTCTAATTAGATAAGTATCTGCTGTTGTTTTCTTAATTGTTTTACATGCATCTCTTCACTCCAAACAGATTAAGATGAGAAAATGGATCACACACATGCAGGCAGCTTCTGAATAGACAGTACCTACCTGAGTATTATTTGCATGCATGCCATGCTGCACTGAAATCAAATGCATGTTCCATGGCATGTAAACTAAATCACTACAACAGAAGAAAAACAGGAGCTAATTAAAACACAAAGGTGAAAGACAAAATAAACAGAACAAGCAATGAGCCAGATGACAACGTTCTTCAGGTCATTACAAGGAGGCTGCTTCTCCATAGTGCTTGGTAGAAGCAACTATCTCTGATAGAGAGGTTTCTGTTGTTCTGTGTAAAGATTTTTGCTTTTATTGGCATTGATCTCACTTTTCAAATGGACAATACACGGGTCAAATCCATTTTGGACCACTTATATATGAGTGAGTCCCAGTGAATGTTATGGGCAGAATAGTCTCATGCTTCATCTTCCAGGAGTGCTGCTCACAGCTGCAACAGTTGGATTTTCCCTTTGGTTGATGGGATAAATTGCTTTCAGGAATATTCCTGCTTTTACTGAAAACACAAATCTTTTTTTTTTTTTTAATCTTCCTGATTGATAAGAAAAGCCTGAAAGTGTATCTCAATGCACCCAAAATGTTCAGAAACTAAAACACAAATAATAGTAAATCCAAGGTTAGTCCTTCTCTTTCCTCTGAATCTCTTTATTAAGTCAATTTTAGAATTTTCAAAGGCAAATCCATGTTTCCTGAAACCTGAAGGTTGCCATTCCCACTACTAAACCCATTTCATAATGGCTTAAGGGAAGCTCCCCTTTTGTGAAGAAATTTTTGTGTTCGAGCTAAGGATGCTCTGTAACCAAGACAAGACATTTCTCTACTTAACTTGAGCCCCAAACAACTTCAATATACTTCATGTTCTCTCTTATCTCTAGGGCTCTGCTCAGGAATTACAAACTGACTGCACAGGTAGGTGCAGGTCTGTTCTCTCCTTTCCACAGGGACACTGCAGCAGCCCCTTCCTAGCCCACAGCTGTGTCTGGCTCTGAGCACAGGGAGCCTAAAGCCTAGCTGGGGTCTGTAGGGAGGGCACTGAGCTCATCCAGTCCCCAGCCCTTTCCCCTCCACGCTGGCTGAGGGAAGCTCAGACTTTTTGCCACTGTAGGTGACTCACAGCTAACACTGCTCAATAAAACCTCAGAGTTAAAAACACGGGACTTCATCTTCCCTTGTGTTACCCACACGCCTCCAGCCAAACAGAGAGACTAAAGATACAGTTTGTCTCTTAGCTCTTAAATATTTAATCCACACCTTCTACATGATATTCTAGCTTCTAGATACAATCCTGTAAATCACTGAACGTCTGTAAGAAGTTACACTGTTTTAGATTTTTTATATTTCCTTCTGTGGCACATCCACTTACCATGTGAAGGCTGATTAAGTTACGCCTTTACATATTCTGACAAGGTCTTCCAACAGTGCTCAGGAATATTTCAGGCAAGAGAAAGAAACAGTACTGAAACACAGAAACCTGCCAATTCTCACCCTTGCAGATAACCTACGTCAAGTCCATCCTAAATGCTAAATCCTTCAGAAAAACAGATGCAGGATGTAACAGTGCGAGAGAGATACAGATAAGAAGAAAGAAAAGTGGGTTTTTTAGCCCTCCAAAAAATTTTTGCTTCACAACAAATACATCATTGAAATTAAATGTCTTTTCCAAAGAAAAGCACATTATACTGATAAATTAAGTAAATTGCTAAAGGACTCAAGAAACTTGAATCATCACTGGAGATGTCTTCTACCAGGCCATTGCCGTGTCATTTTGTAAATGACATTTGGTTGTCACTGCATTTCACCACAGCTGAATAATAAGGGATTTATGAACTGTGGGCAGGATTTTAAGCAGGATTTGTCAGCAGGATTTTAAGTAACACAGGTACAATTAGCATCTAGACACCCAGAGAATGAAGGACAAATGTCCATTTTTCCTTTGATGCATGTAAGGTGGAATGTGATTCTTTGATAATGCAAACATAGGACTGTGTCCTGAACAGTGCTTTTGCCTTGAAAAAATGTGAAGAGACAGAATGATGCTCTGCTTGAGAATAAGACATGGCTGAGTGCTTGACTGCTCAGACACTTACAGTCATTTCTAGAACAGTCCTTCCAGGAAGGGAGTTACCTACCATTTTATATTGTGAAACAAATAATTAGATGCATTTTCCACTGTAGTTCACAAGAAATAAAGTTCTTTTATTCCTCAGAATGAAACACTACCCTCATGTAGAATTTTACTTTTTGTCTCTACTCTTTTGTCTTTCTGTTTAATTGTAAATGCCTCAACTGCTAAATGAAACCAGAACTTGATGATCTTTAAGAACTCTTCCAGCCCAAGACTTTCTATGATTCTATGAATAAGTAACTAAGCTCCATGGGCAGGGTTGAAGAAACTTTTATTAATGTTAGAAGTCACAATTTTTTTCCACCTTTATAACATCCTGTAATAGGTTTCCAGGATAAGTTTGTTTATTAATTGAATCTGTCATATCAAGAACACAAAGAGCATTCAGATTAGGATGGAGCTCTGAGAACCTGCTCTAATGGAAAGTGCCCCTGCCCATGGCAGAGGATTGTAACAAGGTCTTTAAGGCCCCTTCCAACCCAAACCATTCTACGATTCTGTGATTCTATTTTACAAAAGGACATAAAAACCAATGTCACCTTGTATTGATTTTACACAGCCTGGTTTTTGGTAGCAGGGGGGGCCACAGAGGCAGCTCCTGTGAGAAGCTGCTGGAAGCTTCCACCATGTCCAGCACAGGACACACAAGTTTGCTGTCACATGTTAAATTAACTGCTCAGAAATATCAGGGTACGAGAGAACCAGCGAGTAATAGGATGGGTTCTAAGATAGGATTAAAAAATTCCAGGTATAGGTTACTTTCACTTATTTCAGCTCTCCTAGAGGGGATCTACTGTCTCCAAGTATTAAAATTAAAGAGTCAGCAAAAGGATGTGCTGAATCCCAGATGTTAATTGCACAGACTCACTGGATTAGAACTGCAGATAATTAATTGCAAAATTTTAATACATTCTGAACTAAATGGATGATAAGATTTCCAGTAGGTAGTTCTGAGGTCCAGAAGGGGAAGATTATTTCTTAAAATGTGAGAGCCCTCAAGGCCCAAGCCATCTAAAATGTCTAATTTCAGGAAGTCAGAGAAGCTTGGGAGACTGGTGGAAGGACAAAGTGAGGAGCTGTGACTCTTGAGTGCAGCAGCTCAAGTGAGCTTATGTGCTGCTAAATTCTTTTTGGTGAGAAGGAAGCAACTTTTCAGCTTTTAGAAATTGGGAGTAATTGTTGGCTGTGTTTCTTGTAAGGTCAGTTATATACAAAATGCTCTGTTAGATTAAAAAAAAAAAACAAACAAAAACATAGCATTTGTTGTTACGATCCTGTAATCTCATCATCCCAATTATCAGGAGTTCAGTTTGTCAGTTAAAACTTGGAGTAAAATGACAGCAGAACTAAGGTATAAACCTTTTAAAGGGAAAAATACCTACCTTTATGAGGACATTTTTATCTGGAAAGTACATGAGGTTAAAACAACACGACTAACACAGAAAGGAATTATTTTATCACCTTTGCAATAGAATATGTGAAGGACTTCAGCTCTGATAAAAGCTACACTGTACTTAATGTTGCCTGCTCATTAAAATCTGAACTGAAAAGGAACAGCAAAAGTAAATTGTGGCACAGGCTTTAAGACACATGTAGTCTGTAACAGATCTGGGCATTGATCCTCAGCCTCAAGTCCCCTGCCTGGTTTATTAACCTCATACTCCCTTCTAACTCCATGCACCAGAGCACTGCCCCGTTCCAAGCAGCCTTCCTGGTGTCTTCACTGGCACAGAGAGAATAAGACTTTTGAATTTTATTTTTCTCTCCAGAAATGTGCCATGGAGGCTCTCAGGCTGAAATTCACTGGTGTGTGTCATGTGCTCCTAGGGTTTTATTAGGAACTATGACTCAGAGGTATAATTTGAAACTATTCTTATACTTCTAAGGCCAGGTTTATTTTCCTGCAACAGGTGACCCAAGGGAAGTAATTTCCTGTTTGATGAGACACCTAAATGACATTTAGCTGTGGGTATCAGAAAAACATGCCCTACAATTAGATTTTTAAAATGTTGAACTTATTTTGGCTGGTGCCTGATACCTTTTGAATTTCACTTCATCCTTTGCAGCTCCTTTTCAAGGAAGTTTTAAAGTGTCTGGTTTGAAGGTTCCTGACCTAGAGGTCATCTTTGATATCAGCCCAGCTTTTGATTATCAGTTTAGCTACATAACAAAAACTTCTACATCTGCAGAGGATAGTAAGTAAAGCTACAAGCAAGGCTGTCTCAGGAGGGTGCTAGGCTGTCATTCATGCTTTCATTGCATCTCAGCTGGATTATCGAAACACATTGTTCGCATGCCTTCCAGACCAGGCACTTCACAAACTGCAACACAGCAAAAATATTGAAGCTGGAGGGATAAGTAGCTGTCAGAGAGCACAACCCACTGCACTCATGCTGAGAGCTTAACAAGAACCTCAGGCAAGGCAGGAACTGCAGTTCTTGTCTCCAACCCCACCTCTAATAATAGTTCTCCACATCTGCACCAGCAGCGAGCCCAAGAAATAGATTTGGCCCCTCTGGGTGTTATTTGGTTATTAATGACAGGGCAGAGAGAGGTTCAGCACTTGTTGAGCACTGTGTGGTGCTCTGCACTTCAGAACATTGATTTTCCCTACCCCGGTAAAAAGCAGATTTGCCTTCACACCCTCCCAGAGCCCAGGGATTCTCCTGTCAAACTCGGGCAACAGACTCACATTTCATTTGCTCAAACCTATTTGTTTTACTAAAGGGAAAATATTCAAGACTGGCCAGGCTTTCTCAATTCTCCTAGACATCACCCAATTCACCCATGTAAATACCAACTCTCTAGTTTTGAACCAGAATAATTTTTTAAAAAAATAAAATTTCACCACTTCAATATTAAACAGAACATTTTTTTCAAGTAAGAAACTTTATTAAGAAGACGATTAACACATTACTCAGTTGTGGGGTTAAAGTACAAAGCAGATCATATGCTGTATTAGCAGAGGGCTGCAGTGATTCCTCCCTTCAGTCTGCCTGGAAATACAACTAAGTGATACCAAAGACTCTTGGAGAACATAAATTAAGAAAGGCCAACTCTGACAACCACCAGGATTTGTGTGTTAACAGAATCATGAGAGCTAATCATCCAGAATGTGTCTTTAACATAGATTTTACATTGAAGTGAGTTGAGTCATAACTCACTGAGCATAACACTACAACCTTGGGATACTTTTAAACATGGACTAAATATATTATTCATCTGCATGTATTCACAATGGTACTTCAACATCTCTTCCATTTAAGTACTACCTCAGCTTTTATTGTATAGTTTGTTATTTCTGTGATTCTCCTACATTTGAAGGGCATTCAGAAGTTTTCTGTATTTCATAATATATTGGTATAATTACAAAATCTCATTAAGGAGGACTTTATTATTGATTTACTGGTTTTCTATTCATTAAATTTCACTGTAAAAAGGATTATTACTTTTAAAGTCAGCATGCTTAAACACAAATGGAATTATCGTAAGAGAAACAACATAAAATGGGGCTATTAATATTAAAGCAGCTATACTTTGAAGATTATTCATTTAATAAATCTTTGTGATATTAGCAAGATTGATGAGCAGTAGTACAAATGAGGGGAACATGGGAGAGATGATCATTTATTATCATTACAGAGATATAAAGTATGATTCAGTGTTTCATAATGGATGTTAAATTTGATTTAACATATGGCTGACTCATTCTCTGAAAACTATTCTTAAAGACATAAACTCATTGAAAAGTCAAATCCATTGTCTTAATAATACTCATGAATTATCTTTTGATAAGAAAATAAGTACTGTGTCCTCAGACAAATCAGGCAGGTTGTGGCAGAGCTCTATGCCAGAAAACACACACCTGGAGACACAAACAGCACCTTGAGTGCACCCAGGCAGGGGAGAACTGAAAATGAGCAGAAAATGTCTCCTCCTTTTGCTCACCCACAGGCCATTTGTGCCGTGCATGCTGCCCAACACTGCCTGTACCTGTGCCACAGACCAAGGCAAGCACATCTGATTGTGAATGGAGCAAGGCTTCCAAGTGATGTCACAGGAGATTCCCTGAAAACATGTTCAATCCTTATTCAAGAGTTACCTTGAAGTACTTGGTATGTACCGAGAAGGGCCTCTGAGACAGGACTGTTTGTCTCTAAGTTAGAACCTCTGCACAATTCAGATATTACCAACTCCATGCCAATGCTGAGCAACAGCATTTTGAGACCCTGTTGACACTATTCACATAAAATCAAATAAACTGGACAATTAATTGCCTGGTCATGTAAGAAATATTGATGTTTCAAATACACTATCAAATTAAAATACACCTTAAATGAAGACACCTTAAATGAAGGACTGGTATTTCTGCTAAATCAAGCCCTGATACCTGCTCAGAAAATACCTGTCTATCCAAATTAAATGTGGAGTCACAGAAAGTTCTGTGTCATGGTGATCTTTCTGCTTAGTAATCCTGGCCACAAAAACTTCTGAAAATTCCTTCTGTAGATCCATCATTATTTTGCAGTGAACCAAGAGCAATTCAAATATCTTCTTCCCTACCCTGCCCCCATATGAACAGGGCACAGATGAGACCAAATGCACACCATGTCCTTGGTACATTTAACAACTGTATCGTGTGCGTTTTCCACAGAGGGCACTTCTGCTACCTCTTTCTTTGCCTTTAGTTATCTGCAATATTTTCTGTTTAATTAGGAAACTAATTGAATCAATACCTCACCACCTCACTGTTCCTCTCCCCTGAGATGCAGCACTAACAGGATATATTCATACATTTATTCATTCATCATCCTATTGTGATAGTCTAATCCTTGCTGCAACAGCAGCAGCACAAGTCCCAGCAGTATGGATTACTGGAATGTTTAGTGTTCTGGACTACCAGGTTCCTGCTTAGAAATCATCCTTAGAAACAGACTCCAGTAAAGGTCTGATGCTTTAATTTCCCACCTCCTCAGACTTCTAGTTGTTTCTGCACTCTGTCATGTGCTACAACTAATCCAGACCTGTACTTAATGGAAAAGGATTGCTGAGCTGCTCCACTACCCCTCTGCATAAAACTCTTTCCATGTCCAAAGGAAAGGCTCTGCCCTGTTCTAAGAAACCCCAGCCCCCACCATGGAGCCTGCTGCAGAATCTGGCCTTTAAAAACAGACACAATTCCTATGCATAAATCTTCCCAAGCACCATCTCACTTAAGTGAAACGTGACAGACTTGAAAGTAAAGAAGAGTAACAGAGTAATAGAGTCTTTATTCTTTGAATATTATAATAATGTAATCATCTGCAAAAATGACCTATTCACTATCTCTACTCAGCCATTTGTTTATTTAGGTAGGAATTGACTCTGCACATCAACTTTACACACATCTTAGACTCGTCATACTTTGCCTGCCTCACCTTTTCTCCATCTCTTGTGAGAATTTACTTCCACTCATGTAGCACTACCCAGGCAAACTTCCCAGTTGCTAAATGCACTAAGTAGTATGAGAAGAAAATTGTGACGGGATGAAAAGGTTTCAGAACAGCTGGAAATGGATGGATATGCAGATTGTCTACTGAGGCAGAGATGATTTGTAATAGGAAAATTTTAGTCTCTACATAGGTTTTAACTCACTCTTCTTTCTAATTTTACAGACTGACAATGGATTCAAAAGCTCCCAGGAGAAAGTGAGCATGCTGAAATCCAGGAGATCTGGTACAAAAATGAGCAATGGTTGTTAAGTGAAACCTTTTGACTACATATTCTCTTTTCTGTTTGCTGCAGTGACTTTCTCTACTCTTGGTAATTGACTTTTGCTTGTTTACAATTAAAGGATAACATACGTATACAAGTGAAAAAGTGCTTTCTGCAGGTGGTTAAATGTCACAGAAAGATAAGGATGTATGTTAGCTGTGAAAGCTGTTAATTGCAAATATACTCCAGCATTAGCAGCACTGCCCCTCTTTCACTCTCCTTAGCAAATCACAGCTGAGAAAGGATATTTGCATGCCCTTCTCATGCCCTTTGCATGTCCACATGGAGACATGGAGATTTTTTCCTAATTCCTTGTGGACTACCCATGGATTCTCACTCAGTGCAGTTTCCCACATGTGAATAAACTATCCAAAGGTAAACCCCTGAATATTCAGTGAAGTGCTGAGGAGACAGAATTAAGAAAAAAAAAAAAAATCTTTAATTGGTTTTGCTTAGTTTGCAGTTAATCAAAATTATGTCTCTTCTCATAATTACTTAGCAGGTATTCAGAAAAATATTATATTTTAATCAGACACATGTCCAGGTTGGGTAAATTATCCAGTGGTGAAATAGCAGATCAGCCAGATCTAAACAGCAGTATTTTCCTAAGTGTATAAAAGTAGTAAACATAACCACAAGATTTGCACTAAATGGCAAGTTGTTGCCTATATAAACTGAACTTCAAGCACGCTTTGTCCCAGCATCATTCCTTCCAGTACTGGACCAATCCCAGTCCCAATTAAATCCGCACCAGCATCCCTTTGTTAAAGTAAGAAATTCTGCAAGGCTTGTTGTGTTTCACTGTACATATTCACCCTGTCAGATACAGGTTCACCTTCTGCTTATTTGACTTCACTTTCTTCAGTTTTATTATTGCCTTTATTATAGATGATTTAATACCTTTTTTTCTTTTCTTTCTTTTCTCCATATGAAGAGAATATCTAATTCCAGAATTTTATCCTTTCAACTTCAGTCTTATTCCATCACTTTGAGCACATCTATATGGAACAGGTGTCATGTGAATATTTGAAGTGAGAAAGACTGGTTCATTATAGAGTTTGGAAATTCAAATAATGTTACTCTATCTTTGATGCTCATCTTCTTTGGCCAAGTCATCACAGATTTCTTAAGTAGTATTCTGTTCTTTTACATCCACTGTAACTTTTTTCTACTTCTTGTTGTTTCATATATCTTTCTCTATATCTGTTCAATATATATCTGGATCTAGACAGATATTTATATGAATTCCAAAATAATGACATTCATAATTCACTTAAATTATCTGATTGTTTCTACAAGTTTTTGAGAAAGAAAACAATCCAAACCAGTTAGTAGCTGGAACACATCAAATACTAAGGATACCAAGTCTCTAATTTTGATAACTGCTTTCTCCTGCTGTCTCTTCAGTGGGGCTGCCTCAACCTCCTGGCACACTCAGTCCTCAGCAGACTCAAGCACCCTTGATTTGTAGGATCTATAGTTTCTAAGGATACTCAGAGCTGTCATTTTAGGTGAAGAGCTGGGCATATTTGCACCACTGTAAAGTACTACCAGACTATGAAAATGATCCCAGCCCCAAGAACATAAAGTACGGAGGTCTGGAAACGCCAGACATAGATATCGTTAATTGTGTCTTTTCCTCCTCATAGTCCCAGCTTCTAAAATGTCCCTCCAAATAGGAGCTGAGGATGTAAATGAGAGAAAGCCTTTTTTATGCAGCACCATGTTTTATCTGCATCTTTCCAATCTCTCCCAGCCGAGCTTAAATGCCATGTAGATGACTTCCACAATATATGGCTTGTCTGTTCTTTTTTCTTCTTGGGCTCCGAACACCGAAGCTATTGTTGAGCACTCAAAGGCTCTTTGTAGCCCAAAATAGCTGTACCAAAGCCTTTGCCGTATTCAGTCCTTTTACCCAGAACCTGATTCCTATTCTGTGGAGTAGTGATGAGTCTTTTAAACCCTGCATGCTTTTGCAGGCATTTAAGGTTCAAAAGTCCCTGATGTCTAGCTAATCAATACTTTAGGAAGATCTTGTGTAATGCTCATTAAAGTCTAACGCACTGTATTTCTTCAGCTCCTCTGTGCTCCATGCTCAGAATACCCTGCAGCTTCTCTCCAGCTAAATGGCCTTTGAGTTCCCCTCACAGCTTGTTGAGGTGTTTTCCTGCCCATTTTCCAGTGATACAGCTTAATATCTCAGATAAATCTTTCGTCCTGAATCCTTCCTCTGCTACAGACGATCCTTCAAGGAGCGGTGAGGAGAACCAACCTCCCAAGCATTAATTCCTGGAGCTGCTGCTGTGTTTTTTGCTCTACAGTGAAAAACCTGCAGGCTGCTGAGCACACAGTAAGACATCCTCACACATTCCAGTCCACACAGATAAATGGTTGGGAGTCTTTAAATGAGTTATTTTCTCCACCTTGCTCTTTGAACTCTCCTGTAGGCAAAGCTGATGGTGGCTACATTGCCTGCTCTTCTGTCTGCTGCCTCCAACACCAGCCAAAGATTCCACGGGATGTTGGCCCAAACAAAGCTAAGTGTCATTTAACCTCTAATCAAGTCTTATCTCTTTGGGAGTGCTAGAACAAAGCTATTTATTTTGCTTATTTACAATTTCTGGCCTATTTAAAGTGTTGGAGTTGTCCACACATGCAGATGCCAGCCATCTGCTCAGGCAAACAGGTGCTAGATACCTACTCAGGACTACAGTTCAGCCCAGACTAACTCCTCTTACCCTGAACCAGGAGTCTGAGCTGCTCACAGCTGGACCTAGGCTATTGAGCAAACTCTTCCTTCAGCAGTAATGAACCAGACAGAGCTACCAGCAACAGCCACACTGGGGAGAAGGAAGAGGCTGCCACAGAGAGGAATTATAGCACATAGGTGCTGCTTGGGCATCATTTGGCAACTCACTGGCTCTGACTAGAGTTACACAGCAACCCTTCACACTACCTGAGAGAAATATGAAATAGTATAGCAAAGAAAATAGTATAGCAAAGAAAATCCCTCCTGGCTGTAAACTCAACCCATCTTTCATTTCACCATGTTGGAGTGACATTCAAACGAACATGCTGTTTACATTTTCTCCTTCCTTCCCTTCTCCATAGCTACATTTCTATTGATCAAATGAGATCAACTCAGTAAAAGTAAACAACACCAGAGAGAAAACAAAGAATTTTTGAAAACAAATTTATATCCTGCTAATTGAGAAGAAAGGCTTCTTATAAATACCAAAGCAGTGGCTAATAGTTATTTCGACAAGTCAGGATCTCCTAGTTTTATGCACCAAGATGGGCTTCTCTCTCCAGGCTAAAAAGCCAGGGCAGTGTTTAGCCTCAGCCTATGTCCTTGTTTCATAATAAGATGGGATGTACCAAGTAATCGAAACTACAAGCTACTGTCACTCTTTTTTGTAGCTGTGATGTTTAAAACAGCAGTTCAGCAGATAAATATATCTTTTGCTACTGTATCTGGAAAGAACTGTAAAATGACCACCTGTCAATCTCAAATCAGAGCTCATGACAAGTGAAAATCATGTCTGTATTACCAGCATAATTTTGCATTCAATTGATTTTTTAGAAGTAGATTTTACAGAAATCAAACTGGAACATAATCAGGCAGGTAAGAGCTTCACAGTGTAAGCCTGGATGCTTCTTGGTGTGTAAAGACACTTAATTACACGACTAGATGAGAACTACAGTTCAGAACCAAATGTGTCTATTTTCAGATAGAGTTCACATGCCGCCCCACGAGCCTGGCAGAAACCCCATCCAACAAGGCAGTCTTGGATTTGGGAATGTGAAATACATAAATGCAATCTATACTCCCACACACACTTCCAAAGCATTTCCCCAAAGACAGCAGAATTACCTCCATTCCATGTAATGTGTTTTTGCATTCTCTTCTTCTGAAAGATATTAATAAACTGATGTGACAAATTATCGGAGGGGAGAGACACAAAATGAAACTTGTTTTGCTAAAGTTGCCTTACTACCCTGAAATGCTCTGATAAAGCAAGGCCCAAACCAATGCTGACCCCCACAAAAAGGTCAATTAGAATCACACAGCAGCACTGCTGGCCTTGGCACAGGACACGGTTTTCTAATGGCAACAGCCACTACAAGGAGACGCTGCCTTTAGACCTGTCAGACCCAGGCTAGTCAGAACCAGCCATTTCACCAAATTAAAACACAGATCGGCTCTGGTCTGACTGGCATTTCCAGAGTAAATTTGCTCATCTTTCTGCAAACTCAACCTCAGGCCTATGAAAGTCAAGCTGTGCTCTCTGGCTCCCGCTGCAGAGGTGGCAGCAGCACCAAGATTCTCCTGACCAAATCCTGCCCTCAGTTACACCCAGGCAATCCTGGCTCTGGGAGTTTCACTGGAGTACAAAACAAGTAAAAATGTGAGAAAGGCAGCACATGTGGCTCAGCATGGACACAAGACTGGTTTGTTGGCAAAGACATTCTGAGGTGATTTTTCTGACCTACCCTAACTTTAAAGCAATTCTGTAACCAGCTAGTTGTAGTAAGCGGAGGAAAAAACTGCTGCAATTTCAAAAGAGAGTCTAAGTAAGGACTTTTAGATGAAGTCCATTCCAAGCTCACTGAAACTCCTTTGGGAACATGTTTGAGCACTTTTACTCATGCCTGTGAACACTGGTAAAAGGGTCCATCAGTTTTTCCAGTGCCCAGCACAGGGATTACTATGCCCTAAAGAGTGCACAGCACTGATTTCCCTGTTCAGTGACACAGGAACAAATGGGGTGCTTTAATTCCCCTTCAGGCTTTTTTTCCATTTCAGAATATCTTAGTCATAAGAATTCTAGTGTTCATGGGAAGCAACAGATGCCAATTGCTCAATTTATTTCCTCCTAAATTAGGTCTATCCATCCTACTGCAACCCAGTGTCAGGTGGAATGGGTACACCAAATCTATGACCTATATAGCAAGTTCCCAACCATTTTTGGTTTCTGCTTGGGAGAATAATGATTTCCTAAGCTAATTCTTAAGAAAGAAATGCTTAGACCTGATTATGTTTTCTTCTAGGGAATGAAACACAACAAAACCTACTAATTTCTGAGTGCCTTGGAAATAATTGCTCTTTTATTTAGATGATGCTTCTTGCTCTCAGTCTCAGGGAGGTAAATCCAAAGCAACTACTTGAAATCAGTGGAACAACCACTTCAATTTGACCCTCATTTTCATAAGCTTATATAAAAAGTACTTGACTAGCAAAAGCTGAAAATTATAAATAATAATAAACTACAATTTTAGTTTGACAGAGAGGAAAAAAAAACTATCCTAATTCTACCTGAAAGAATAAAAAATTAAGCTTTTCCAAATAATGCCAAAAGTTAATGGAACTGTGCAGCAACAATTGCAGTAGGAGCAGCAAAACAAGCATGGCCTCAGTCCTGGGTACAGACATGAGCCTTTTAGAAAAATTGAATCACCTGTGTCCCACACAGCTCTGCAGGATGCACCTGCCCCCCAAATAACAGGGCTTCCTAACACCTTATAGAGCAAAGAATTCTAATTTCTGAGGCAGAAGCAGTATCCTGTTACCAGCCAGGTGAACTAATCCCAGGCTCTCCTTTCAACAGGATCCTACCCAAATCCATTTGTTTATTATAATGCTGAGCTTTTCCCTCTCCTATTTCCATGACCTTCACATTTCCATGAGACACGACTAAGTACCATCATCCTATCCAATTTCAATTACTGCTCTGATATTTTGTTGCTCAAAGCTGTCAAATTCAGTGTGATTCCACTCTCACAGAAAGTAGTAAGAATGTGATTATCACTGGGAGAAAAGTTTTGAACCATCTGCAAAAAATAGCAATAATAATGGAATAAGCTTTTCCAAAGATGCCATATATCACCTTTGTTTAATATTTTTGTCAGTTCCACTTAAAAAAATTAATGCCTTGGGAAAAAATAATTGAAAGTGTCTTTCTGGAGTACTGTAAGCACACCCTTGGGGTGTTTATTATTCTAACAATTTCCCATTTTAAAATACACAGGTACTAACAACCAACAAATTATTACATTTCCTTTAAATGAACTGAAACAACAAAGATAATTAACTAAGAACATAAGCCTGCTTTCCATATGGTAATACACATCCCAAGGGCAAAGCACTTCTCTTTTAAGAGATTCCCCATGGAATTCTTATCCACCTTGTAAGGGTAATTAACAACCTCAAAACACAACTGAACTTGCTTAATGTCACAATATTCTGCAATGTATTATTTTCCATGGGTGAATATGGTCTGTAAAAAAGAGCACAGGACCTTGGAACAATAGGGCATTATTTTCTGTCATGGAGAATGCTGATGTAACTGGCAGTATGATTTAAACTCTGAAAAGGTGGTCAGAGCAATGTTTACATTGAAGGTTATGTCAAAAAGAAAGCTAAAATGGGAGCCCTGGTTTCCCACTTAGCTAAGTGGTGGTTTATGGTATCTCCCGTGAACAACAATTTTGTGGGGAAATAAGAAAGGAACACAGAGGCTAATAGGTATCTAATGTGTTAAAAATCAGGTTACATAAGGCAAACTATACTTTTATTTTAATTTTATTAGTTGAAGCAAACAGGAAATAATACTAATGCTTTCTTAGCATGCACAGTGCTTATTAAAATTCAAAAGCATCTTGTCTACACCACAATTTTAAGCTTGAAAGGTGTACTAGGCAACAAGCTTATTGTTACCAGGAACAATACAAGGAAGAATGGGGTAAGTGGAATGAAATTAAAACTCAAAACCTAAAACCAGGGTAAGCACAGGGGAGCAACTCAGGTGAAAAGGATTTGAATTGTCCAGGTCTGGGGTCCCCAACACAAGAACAAGATGAACCTGTTGGAATGAGTCCAGAGAAGAACCACTAAGCTGCTCACAGGGCTGAAGAATTTCTGCCATGGAGGCAGGCTGAGAGAGTTGGGGCTGCTCGTCCTGGAGAAGAGAAGGCTTTGGGGAAACCTTGAGGTCCCTTCTAGTACCTAAAAGGGCTCCAGAAGATCTGGAGAGGGACTTTCCACAGGGGCATGTAGTGATAGGACAAGGGGACATTGCTTTAAACTGAAGGAAGGTAGATTTAGATTAGACATTAGGAAGAAATCCTTTCCTGTGAGGATGGTGAGGCTCTGGCACAGGCTGCAGGCAGACCATGCAGTGATGAGTAACCTAACTCTGGTTAGTGGTCACGTTTTCATATTTCATTACACGGCTTCAGTGAGGGATTTGACACCTTACTATTGGTGCAATGTGGACCTGTTTAAATACAAGAACATTTTACAAGGGAGAAATCACCGAGCTGGAAGAAAGTGAATGATTGGCACAGGGCAGAAGCACTTTTTGCTTCAAGGCTCTGGCCTGTCGTTTGCTGGAAAATCTGTTTTATTAAATGCCATTCACACTTCCCAGATAAGTCACTGAGGGATATGCCAGATTCTTTCCCAAATACTACTTGATACTCAGTGCTGATCACTGATGCGAGCACAACATCTCTTTCGATGTTCCTAAACACTGACGTGGATACATCTCCCTGCACACCAAATGTTTATAAGGCTAAAAAAGAGAAAGATATCAACCCTTTGGACAGAGAAAGGGCAGAGGAAACTGGGTTTATTTAAATACACATATCAGATACTTCAAGCTCAGGAAAACCCAAACTAGGTGCCACTTGCCCTATGATTGTTTTTACTGTTACAGCAAGTTTTGCTTAGGTGTAATTTCAGTCAATCAAATCAACATTACCAGGAGACAGGATGCAAGAGGGTAATGAGGGGTACAGTGACATCCCAAGAGTCCTCACTGTAGCTCCTGATCCACTCCTGTACAATCCCTCTCTCTAAGCTACCCATGCAGAGCAGGGTGCAGGGTCAGGGCCAACGTTTGCAGGTGACTTTGAAGGCCAAAGGAGCAAACAGAAGCTGACTTGGACACACATTTGGCTACAGATGCACACAGATGCATTTAGTTGAACTAAGGCCCCTCATTTGACTCAGCTGGTATTTGTCAGATGTGACAGCTAAACACTGATATTGTCCACATCAGAGGCTACTTTTCACTTCTGCTGCACATGTCAAAGAAAAGAAACATATTCCAGTGACACCCAGCAATCAGGCAGATTATCAGCATGGAAATTCTACTGTATTCAGGGACTACACAGAATATTTTTCTGCTTAGTGCCTTCAATCATACAGAACATTAAATAATTTCTTCAAAAAGCTCATGGGCTCAGATCACCCTTAAAGAGCAGCAAAGTGCTCTTACATCCAAGTCCCTTAACACTGACCATTTAACACACATAGTACCTACAGCAATAAATGAAGTAGATTTACCATTAAAGCTGAGAAAATCAAGGATGTTACTACTGCAAGCCTATCCATCACCAGCACTTATTTCAAACAGCTTTTTCTGCAGCTCAGGTTTGTATAAAAATTTCTCTAATCAGGCACCACAAAGATTCCAGAATGATGCAATATCACAGCTCTAACACCCATTATGCTTTACAGACCGGTTTAAAAAAATAATGTGAAAAGCCTTGTTGAGTATTTTTGTCTGTATCATCTGCATTACTGTTCTAATCTCCCTTTCTTTTTTCCTTTGTACCAAAGCCAATGACAAACTGCATGCCCACATTCACATTATCAAGGAGACTCACTACTAACCCTAATACATTAAACTAATTATTTTCTACAAAGGAGTGCATTATACTTGATAATAACTAGCAGCAGATCACTATAAATTATATTTACAAACAGTAGAGCAAGAAATAAACATTCACAAGACAAGCAAAGATGACTTTACCTGAAGCATAGCTCAGACGGTGAAGTTAAAGACCACCAATATTTTCAGGCTCAGTAAATGCAGCACATGCCAGGTTGCAGACATGGTCACACAAAATGCTATCAGTTAATATCCAAGTGAAAATAACACCTCTGCTCAGCTGAAGGTTCTGATTCCTGGCAGCTGCTCCATGGGATTTGCAGCAGCTCACAGAGCACCATCTCCAGGTGAGCTCTGGCCCCACTCACAAGGTCTCCTCCAGCCCTCCTGCAGTGAGGGGGGATGTGTGGCATCTCCTGGCATCTCCTGGCCTGGGATTTCCCATCCTGCACAATGGCATCACCTGCCTCGGGTACCAACACGTGCTACAACCCCCTCAAAATCTCCATGAGAGCACAGGCCACAGGCAGAGATATTCAGCTGTTACAGAGTGTCCAGAGGAGAGCCACAAGAACAACGCTTCTGTTCTTAGCACCTTTCAGTGTTCGTCCCTCCTGATGAACCAGAGCTCAGAGCATGGTCAGCAGCTCCCCACAGCCACTTCTTCCCCCCTGGGGCTGCTCCAGCCCCACCAAACACCTGGAATCTCTGGGGAAGCTGAGCCTCCAGGTATGGCTGCAGTGAGACAGTCAGGGCCAACGAGCCCAGCCAGGCATCAGGGCATCCCTACAACACCAAGATCTCACAGTCACTCCAGACAAAGCTTTGTACCCACCTCAGACAGGAGATTAAAGGTAAAAGAACTTGGTCTTGAGGCAAGCTTTACTACAAGAACTGACAAATTCCAGCAGGTTCAAAGTTTTAACTGAAGCCTCACCTGCTTGTCTCTATTGCTCTTTCCTTCATAAACCCAGACCTTATCAAATGTGTTAGGAGTGTGATACCTCCGTACATCATAAAATATGTAAGAGGGTAGAGGATAGCAAAGCAAATGGCTCCAGAAATAGTGAGACCCTTGGTATTGCCTGACTTTGGGGTACTTTTTATTCTTACTATTGCATTAGTGGTTTTTTCCAAGTGTTTGATGCAGTATTAACTAGCATCATGTTTTGAGGAATAGAGTTGTACAACACTGCCCAAAGGAAAGGGAAAATACCTTGAAATGAAATGTGTGATCATTTACAATGCCGAAAGCTTTTTAGCTACGGGCATTATTTCACAGCCAAGGTAAGCACTCTCTCCTAGGGGTACAACTGCACAGCTGCTGTTTAGAAAGGAAACTGGGTTTCTCTTTCCAGTCTACCCTTCTTAAATTCACATGGATGAGAACTGATCTTCCAGCCCTGGAGGTAACAGGGCTGCCCCCAAACCAGGCCAGGAGCAGCCACAAAGGGTTTTCCTCCAGGCAGCCCCTCCAGCCTCCTGCAGCACATTCCCTGCACACAGAAGTGAGCTCAGCTGCAGGGAAACCCACGGAGCTGATGGACATACCTGATCCAGGCAGCAGAGAGGGATATGAAATTCAGAACTGCCCTGATGCTGCTTTAAGGCAGCAAGGTGCCACAGGCAAGTCACTGGAGTGAGGCCAGTAAAAGCAGGGGAGAGAAGAAAGATGCTTCTTCCAGAGTCCATCAGCCATCCCAGTAGCAGCAAACCAGACCAGAATCCTCCCAGGGCTGGAGACAGGCACAAGCACAGCACAGCTCAGGGCTGAGCTTAAACCTCGGGGCAGAAAGCTGAGGGGGTGTGGGAGGAGGTCTCAGGACAATCCAGCACAATCAGAACCCTGGAGATGGGCTGCACAAGGGTGCAGGAGCCTTGGCAGGCGTGTCTGTCTCACTCAGAAGGAAGGAGGAGGTGGCAAATTTGAGACCCCTCTGTTTAAATATATTGTGAATTGCAGAGCTAAAACAAAAGACTTCTGTAAGCCCTTCATTTGGGCTCTCCAAACCCACCCCAGTTTTTAGAAGGAACAGCATAAGTGAATACATGCAACCCCTCCACCAGCTGAAGCACACAGTGAAAAAAAGGAATTAACATTTGAATTAAAGTAATTAAATGCATGTAGCATTCTCAGACTGAGAGTTTATTTAATTTCCCATGTTCCTTATTCCTGGAAAAGAAATTAAGTTTCATCTCATGAAGACTTGAAAGCTGGATAATCTCTGATAAAAATCTGCCTTTCAAGAATGCTAGAAATGGGAAAAAATATACTCTGTGCAGCATAAATAAACCTTAGCCTACAAAGAGGCTGCCTTCAGCTATACATACATGAGTGTGCAAACATATAATTGATGCACACATTTATTAATGCAAGCTCAGAAGCTTTACACCTTATAATCAAGTGGACATATGATCTTTTAATTTTATTTTCCAATAGGAGATAAAAGTAGTGCAGAACTGATAAAACTGTTTGAGATTAAATTGGATTTTCCACTACAGAAAGCTGTTTGGAGACAGGTATTCCAACAGCGAGAGACAGTACAAAAAAGTCTCTCAGAGCCTTAATGAGAGTGACAAGGGGAAAAAAAAGTGTCTCTGCTCTTCTAGAATGTTACTCCAAATGCTGTTTTTGTCATAAAATACTTCTGCTTCTTTGCAGAAACTATTTTCTTGTTGTTGTTATTATTTTGCAGTATTTAGCTGAAAGGTTGGAACAAGAAAGCTGCATTATGTCAAAATGTCTTATGTGCTATTCAAGCAAAATGTGACACCAGTTTAGGGTGCAACACATAATAAACTCATTATGCACTGATTCAAAGATCTACATTCACTATAATGAATATGAAATATTAGGATTCCCCTCACAGTACTGAGGGGTTGCATTATTAGTAAAGTTATCATAAGAAATATGGGATAGCAGCGGGTCTGGCTCCACAGACTGAGCTCTCTGCAGAAGTCCAGGGCTTCCTCCACATTTCCATCTCTTTCTCCACCCTGATCTCCTTGCTGGTCAGGTCCTCCTTCCCCACACCACTGGGACTGCCTGCAGCCCACAAACCCTCCCACCTCCATAACTGGGGAACAGCTTGTCCCTCTTTCTCTCTTTCCTAGACAGAGACAGCTCACTGTGTCCCAAACACCCTCACATCCCTTCTGCCTTTTCATCCGCATTCCTCTTCTCCTTCATATCCTTCCTCTTCACCTGCATATTTCTCTCTGCCACCAATAGGTGTTTTTTATTCTCTCCCCAAAGACAATTCCTCAATGCACACCACCTTGCAGCCCATCCCAGGATCTCTCAGCCCTCCACTCCACCACATCTCTGGATACACATGTACTTCCTTCTTCAGAATGCTTCTTATCTCCTGTTCCTCTGTGATGGCACACATCTTTGACTCCATTTATGTTTTCTACTCACAGCTCCTGGATAAAGACAAAAGGAAAACCACAAATCCCCAAACTGTGTCACAAACTGCAGGACAAACGAAAAACTTCCTTTCCTTCTATTCCCAGATCTCTGCAGTCTAGTAAGAGATTGAAGTTTAGACAAATCGAAGATCCCATTGAAGTTGTGAAGGCCCTTACAACCTGAATTATTCCCTGATTCCATGTGAATTTGATCAGCACTGGAGCTGGCAAAAAGTTAGTTGTGGCTCACAGGCAGCTGTGGTTGAAAAAGCGATGTTAACAGGTTTTTTTCGGCCAGATCAGACAGTTCCAGTATTGTTGCTTATGCAGAGAAGTTCATTGAACCAGGAGGGTCTGAGCTGAAACACACTCAGCTGAATGAACCACACATTCTGGTTCAACCTTGTCATTTCACAACATAACTCTAAAGCCACACAGATCAAGGAAAACTTCAGGTCAAAAAATTGTGCACAATTTATGTGACTTTCCTGAAGTGCAGAATGATAGCAGGTTGTTGGTGGCACTACTAATGGAGCAGGTTAAGAGAATCTGTCTTTCCAGGGAAAAGCATTTGTAGGCTGAGTTATCAATTAAATCCAAATACTTCAAGTCCAATACTGAGGACTCAGAGAGTAAATACAGACTGGTTGTGCAAGATGCAAGAAGGGATTTGTTGTGCCATTCACCAAAGACCCACATGAGCAACTTCTGATAACTCACAGTTGTAAACCCAAATATATATTTATATATATATATATATTCACACTATTTTAATGTAATGGTTAGCCCTATAACAGACCAGTTTCTCCCAGTAGCACATTAAGAGCAAAACTGTTGTTTGTTCTCTGGTGCTCTTTACAGTGGATCTTCCTGGAGTTTTGTGGCTCAATCCATTACAAACCCTGCAAGAGGGACCTGTTCATGTGGGACATCCCTTCACAAGCAACATCCCACTGTGATGGGCCATGCAAAGTTTGCATCCAAACAGAATTAAAACCAGACACCCCACACTGTCCATTGGTTCTATTTTGTGATTGGATCCAAGTGGCAAAAGAAGCTTTTCCCAGTGAATTGCACAGGCAATCCTAATTTCAGAATTTCCAATCTCCTCTTCGGTATGTGCTTCTAAAATAATTTTGTGCATTACATACATTACATAATGCTTAAAAAAACCCCAAGTTCATGCTTTTGATGTTTGATAAAATTTAATAGTTCAACAATTCAGCTATATTCAGGTACAGGTGGTTACTGACAACCACCAATGCACTGTATGCATATCATCATTTATAGAAATCTATTGCTTTTTTTGAGATATTTAACAAATTACCTCAACCACTTTTTAAAAAGGAATTATCATCAAAATTCAGTGAAACACCTTCAATTAATTTTTACTTCTGAGAGAAAGATCCACTTTCTGAAAACAAAATAAATAGTTAGCAATAATTTATGGCAAATTTCCCCTTGACTTCTCATCAGCTTACATTCAATAACCACTTTGAATAGAACTAACACGTTATTCAGGGTTGTCTTAGGCTTGCTAATCTCCAGTATTTCCTGACTTCTGAGTTGTTTTTATTATTACCAAAAGATGGATGATAGTAATAACCAACTCTTCTGGAGGATGTACTTCAGGGATTTCATTTCCCACTTTCAAATATCATTTATTTGTAGGTTTAAAGAAAAACATTAATATTGAAATTAAAACCCATCTGTAAACTCAATCGAATTATTCCATAGTATATAGATACTGATCAGGAATTGATCTGATACAAGCAGAAATCAATGGAAGGCGGGTTATTGGCCTTAGGTCATGCTCTCTAGAGAGTGAAAGAGATCCTTTACAGAATCGTGGTAAAATAACTCCAGTGTGTCAACACCTCTGTACAGGTCTAGAGCACACATTTTGCATATTTTAAGTGTGTGAAGCCTTTGTTGGAGGGAACATGAAAAGGTTCCTTGAAGCAGCTTTCTTCCCAAACAGAAAGACTGCCCATTATCTGGGTAGAAAGGAAGGAGCAGCAGCTGGAAGCAGTGAGGTACCACACACACCAGAAGTTTTGGGCAAATTGTACTGCACAGTTAGAACAAGAAGCACTTCTTGGAGACTGACTCAAAGCTCAGAGACTGTCCCAATACTCCAAATGAATTAAAGCAGCAGAGGAAAACAGACATGAATGTGACTCCAAGAAAAACTGATTTCTGTGCACCTAAAACCTGATAGAAAAACCTGCTCAGAAAAGTCAGCTCCAAAATGACACAACAACTAAACCTCCTCTATTTATGGGAATGTTGTTCTGAGTAAAAAAGTGGGAAAGGAATGAACAACTTGTGATCACTGGGCAGAAAATAAGAGTCAGCATTCAGGGCTATTATTTGGGTCAAAGAAGCAAGAGAAGAGGAAGCGAGCCGTGATGGCTTGGACACAAATGGAATGAACTGTACCCAGTAAGGAAGATAAATATTGAGAAGAAATTTGCCAGGTAAATGTGAAAATAAGGAGCCTGAGGCCCTTTTTAGATGGGCCATCCTTTGATAAACTCAGAACACAGTCACACACTGTCAACAAATATTCAAGTTTCACCTGCTCTGCCATACTCTTTAACAACTTAAACAAACTACTTTGCTTTACATCATGAAAATGCAGAGGACAGTAATGTAGAACTGAAAACTTTTTACTTTTAATTTGTGCAAGTGGGTGAAACTCTGAACACAGTAAATCAATTTGAATTTTGCCTGTGCTCTTATTAAATCAACCATTTATCATTTAACTTTGTAGTTCTAGCTGGTCAATGAGATGCCTTCAGAGAGTGGAACAGGTATAATTTTTCAGGGAATTAGAGTGAGAGATGGCTTGGATACAGTTCATAGTAAGTATTCAGAACCTGAAATTTGGGATTAGTTTATTTTAATTTGTCACTAAATAGAGACCACCTGAAATTTTTCTTTTTTTACATGTACCTATTGTAATCCAGCACAAAGCATGAATGGTCACTGTTAGGAATATAATTTTCCCTCCCTGTATGTATTGTGCCTTATCTGGTAAATATTTGTTTTTCCTACTGTTAGTCTGCCTAGTGCATGCATTTGTTCAAATAATCACAGAGAGAGTAAACATGTAAACAGGTATTTCACTTGGCTGCACATGGAAGAAGACAGTAGCAGAAATTTTGGAGCACAATATAACCAGCTGCAAGGGCAGTACTATTAAATCTATACAATACTATCACAAAAATGATAAATTAGAAAAAGGTTTACAGCATTCACATGAAATTCTGGTAATTTTACTATTTTATGTCAGTAACAATTAGTAACAAAGTTTAACAAATTTGTACTATCAGGGATTGGTACCAATTTAGGTTATTTTTTAAGGTCAATTACAGAATATGAATGAAATGAGGTATTTGTATCTCATGGTATCATCACACATACAAAAAGAACCCAATAATTTCTTTTTTTATAGTAAGCATGTGCAGGCTTAATATATTCTATGTAATAAACAGAATTTATAAGCTGTAGAGATAGCATTTTTAATTGTTGCCTAGTAACAGTTACAGTTTTGTAACTGACCTTCAGCTAAAAAGTAAAGAAAATATTACAAAGAAAAATTACAAGACAAAATTTCTTTATTAAAAATATAAAATTATTTTTAAATTATTGTGCTACCATTTCTAAAGGTTCATTTTAACTTCTTCCTATAAAATGCCTGGAAGACTTAAATAATGCCCTTGTTAAGCCATTTCCCACTTCACCATCCAAGCTCAGATTTTATGAAGTGTTGCTAAAATACGACACAGAGGATGAGTCTGTCACCTTGACAGCAAAAGTGTCCTGGTTTCTGCTGGGATAAAGGTAATTTTCCTCCTAGTAGCTGGTACAGTGCTGTGTTTTGGATTTAAGACAAGAGTAATGTTGGTAACTCAGGGATGTTTCTGTTATTGCTGGGCAGTGCCCACACAGAGCCGAGGCCTTTGCTGCTCCTCATCCCATCCCAGCAGTGAGGAAACTGGGGGGATCAGGAAGGTGGGAGGGGACACAGCTGGGACAGATGATCCCAAGGGATCCAAGGGATGCTCCACAGCAGCATTCAGAGCTGGGGGAAGCTGCCTGGGGGCTGCTGCTTGGGAACTGGCCAAGCATCAGTCAGTGAGTGGTGAGCAATTGAACTGTGCATCTCTTGTTTTGTACAGTCTGATTATTTTATCATCATCATTAATTATCATTATCATTATTATCATAATAATAATCATTATTTCCCTTTCCTGTCCTATTAAACTCTCTTTATGTCAACCCACAGATTTTAGCTTTTTTCTTCCAGTAGTCTCCCCCATCTCACTGCTGGGGAGAGAGTGAGCAGGTGCCTGTGTGGTGTTGAGCTGCCTGCCAGGCTGAACCCCAGAAAAAAGCCAAATTGAAATCTAAAGTGAACTCCTGATGTCTGAGAAACTTCAAAGAATAACATAAAGAATTACCTACGTGCTCTGTGTTTGCTAAATGCATTTTAAGTTTTGTTTTCACTGTAAATCAAATATGTATAAAATTTGCACTCACCAAAAGAAATTAGCAGGTTCTGAGGAAGTTCTTACTTGTCAGAATAATCTCTGACATGCAGCTCTGGCTGGAAATCCCCTTTTGTGTGACCAAACAACATGCAGTCACATTTTTAAAAGCATTAACAAATTTACATATGGTGCAATCTGACATATACAAAATCCTGGACTACAGCTCCTCTTAGTTCCTCCACTATTCTGCTGTAAATATTCTATGATGTTAAACCTATAGCTGTAGATATAGAGTTAAAAGTTCTTTTCATGAATGCTGAGTATTTCAGCACTGAAACAGATCCTTCAACATTCAGAGGTAGCAAATCTGGGGACTATTTCCAGCAGTCATACATATTGAGGAACATATTTCTCAAAAAAAGGTATTTCCTAGGTTTAAAGGTTAACCAGATACACACCTAAAGGGCACTCCTAAAAGGGTTGTCTGTTTTCAGGTCAGTTCCCTTGTTTAGAAGGTTCAGCTCTAATTGAAGCAGTAAGTTAGCTGATTTTACACATTTGGATGGAAGAGGAAAATGGCTTTTGTGATGAGCATCTGCTGTTTTGTTAAAAATGTGGTTAAAGACATTAACAAAAGTGACATTACCAGCTGTTCGAATGTCAAACAGCTTAGTAAAACTGTTTTTTGTCAAATGACAACATATGACACCAAAATCAATTCCAAACCAATAACACTCTCTTAGTTGCAAAACAGGCTGCAATCTAGAAAAAAAATGTTAATTAAAGTACAAATTATGCTTTTTTTTTTCCCCTGGAAGAACAGAGCACCAGATTTGATGACAAAACTCAACCTCTTTTCTAAATTCATAAAAGGCAGAATATCATTTACAATAAGTCCTCTGATGTATAAATAACACCTTATTCCCATAGTACACCCGTGATAGCAATAGAACATGACAGGCTGAGCCTTGCAGGGTAATTAAACATGCCCCTGGTGTTCCAAGTACCGTGGCCTTTGGACTTGCAGCTTGCAAATCCCCCTCCCCTTTGTGCTGCAATCATCAGGCTGGCCCTGCCTGGTGTGTGCTGCTGCTCCACCACCCCACACTCCTTTGCATCATTTGTAATTATCAGATTATTAGAAGGTGACACATCAGCAGCCTTGCCAGCCAGCATTCTTCTAAGGGGAAGATTACAGTCTTTGTGTGTTTGGGCCAATGGCTTTAATGTTCTCTAAAATATGATTCGGAAGGGAAGTAGCCATAAAATAAATTACCAAACTAGAAATGGCATCATTTCTACCTTAAAGTCAGGCTTCAAGCAAAAGTGGACAAATTTGCCTTCAGTGTCTTAAGCAACCTGTTATCAGATCCTAAATGCTGGCTGGTTCACACCTTATTTAAGAGTATACCCTGGATTTTTTAATTAGGAAAAAATGTTTGGGAAGTGTTTGGGAAAACGCCTTCCCAAAACATACGGAGAATTACACGAGTAGAGAGACTCAAGGTAAGCTCAGTCCTCTGAGACAGCTTTGCTGCAAAAGGGATCAGTGGGAGAAGGAGGGGAACAGCTGTGCCTTCTTGTTAACTGAATAAAGGACAAATGCTTTAAATCATGATCGATGTTTGCAAACTCGCAGCCCTTGAAAAACATGGAATCTGCAATAATGGCTTCCAGATGGAATTGCAGTAGTGCTTCAGTGACCGAGGTACAGAGGTCTGGTGACACCCATTGGACTCCATGCTTTTGAACAGAAATCCAGCTTGCTCAGGGCCATCATGGCAGTTTTCATTTCTAAAACACCGATTTCTATTAAAACATTTTAAAATGAATGTTATTTTCTATTTTGAGCACCCAAACACACTTCAATACACATTTTTAGCCAGCTGCAGCAAAGAAACAGGATATGTAACATAAGTGTTTGTTGCTGTCCCCTCACACCACAGCATATGGTAGGTGAGTTACAGACACTTGTGTTGCTGCTGCAGCTCTTGAAAAATAAATTGTTACATTAGAACCTCAGGCATATGCTATTTTCAAGCTGTAAAATACCTGCTTCCTTAAACACACAGATGCCAATAATCCCCATATGTCTTGAGAAGATTTTGAGGCACTTTTAATAATTGATTAGCTCTGTGAAATGCAAATTTGAAAATGTAATAAGAAGAGGAAAGAAATTTCTCACATTTGTTAAAATTAACTGAAGTGTTGAATCCATCCCCCTTTGCAGGCTGAATTCACATCCTGCATGCTGGACCAAGTGGTTTCAGCCTTTGTCATATACTCAGAGTCACACTTTCCCTGCTAGAGGTACCCTTGCTCTTTTCTGTGGCTGGTTAAATCCTAATTTGGAGGTTATTTATGTGGTAGAGGATGGGGTGGGGCTGGTCCTCTCTCCTTGGTGCCCAGGAGACGAGACACTGCCAGGCAAGCTGATCCTACTTGAGGAAACAAAGAAAAAGCAAACCCATAAGTGGCAAGAGTAGGGGAGGGAAACATGTCAGGGAATAACAAAGGTTGTACTTGAAAAGTACAAGAAAAACAAGAAATAAATATTCAGTGGCAGAGGATCCTGATGAGGGAAGGAATGCAACTCTTGCACCAGATGACAGGTGCCTTGCATTCCCCTTCAGTCTCCTGGAAATTTCAGTAAAAGGGAGAATTGCCTGGTAGGAACCACAATTATGTGAATGCAATGTCTCTGCAGACCTGTTTGCAAGGCCTCACTTACTTATAAGCAAATCATTATGTACAGTAAATATAAGGGACTGAACACACACAGTGCAGCCATTAATCCAATGCTCCCACTGCATCCACCTGAGTAATAAGATGCTTTTCTTTCCAGCCATCTGCAGAGCTGTGGATTCTCCTCCCACAACTTCCTGCTTCAGTTTGCTCTAAAACATCACACACACACAGACAAATCAAGACATACACATTCCATAGCAATTCATTAGGATTTCCTAGCTGCTATTATTATTGATTACTAATTGTTTGTCCCTGCTGCAAACAGAATTTATATTCTGCATGTTAAAATGAGGCACTGCCCAGGAAAATAAGAAGAATTATGCAAAAGGCTGACAATACAGTTCAAACACTCAAAACCAAACACACAGAGACAGCAGCAGACTGATTTCTAAAATGTAGGATTAATCTGTAAACTTAAAGCTTAACCACTTTGTATGGTTTTATCAGGACAAAATCTAATAATAAAATACAACAGCAGGCTCCAGTGCTCCCAAGTCTGCCATTTCTCCCCAGCTGTGCAGCAGCATGTTACACTGGTGAAAATTAGAAAGCAATGTAACCTCAGCTGACAGGTTTATTAAGACACAGAAGACATTACACAAGCCCCTTTGACATTATAATCACTAACTCAGTCAGGAGCAGAAACCTACTTGCTACCATTATTGGAAGTAATTGGTAAAAAGAAAAAAGGTAGAAAAAAAGAGGAAAAGAGTAAGCAAACAGCCTTGTAAATGTCATGTTAATTATTTAGGATACAGGTGCTTTCAGCCACATAGATTGCATCCCATCTGTACTTGGGTGGTTTTCAATGATCAAAAGGAAAAACCCAGTGAAGGAGTCTGCTTTGACCTTGCTCCCTCAATTCGACTGCTCTTAGCTGTGTTAAAGAAACAGTTTGCATCATTGCTACCAGTGTAAGTCTCAGTTTGCAAGGATTTATATTTAAATTATACAAAATTGCCCTAAGCTGGGACTTGGTCCACACAGCCACCACATGAGTCCTTCTCCTTTGTTCTCAACCAAGTTGGATTTTAATTGAGTTGTCCAATATTGTTATTTCTGTTAGGGAAGGAGAAAGATTTCATGGTTTTATGGCTTTCTGAACTGTCAGAAAACATCAATCCAAGAGTCAAAATTTCTGGAAAACACGTAAGTAGTTGTCAGTCCTTCACCTATGGGACACCATCTAGTGCAGGCAAGTCAAACCTGTTGTATCCCATATTTAAAACCCTGCTCATTGCCATTCTTCCCATGCCATCCCACTGCTGAAACCACCATGGCAGGCACTGAATGACAGAAAAGCACAATTCCTACTTCTAGAGTTTGCAATCAACATACAAAGACCAGGAAAAAAAACCCAGGTCATTGGCAAGTACAAACTAAACTAAAAAAACTAAATAAAACTAAAATGGAGATGTGAACCGTCTGCTGAGGAAAAATCTTACCATCTTTTTATTGGTCGTGCAGCCCTCTTAGAGCTTGGGCTGTCTGAAGAGCGGGGTGGAAGACTGTCTAGCTTTTAACCTTTTCTTTCTCTACTCCATTGTTTAAGAGATTCAAACGCTTCATCCAACTATTCCCACAGCCCTAGAAAACACTTCAAAACAAGACTAAGAGCTACATTTTGAGAAGTGCTCAGACAGTGCTTTTCTCACTGTGATCTGTGAGTGAGCACACATGGAAATGCTGCCCAGAATACCCTTTTCTGAGGAGAACCAGACAATAATTTAAACAATTTCAGTCTCAACACATATTTGAACTTCTCCTTTTGTAAATTTTTGTTCTGCTTCTGTGGGCAGGACCTCTCTTTCTGCCTGTGTCTGCCTTCTCTGGGCAAGACCTCTCTTTCTGCCTGTGTCCTCAGAGAGCCTGGAGCCTCAGGCATGTCCTGTGTAGACCTTCTGAAACTGCCTCTGGCTCAAATGATTGTTTCCCTCTGCCCTCAGGCACAACACAGGTATCTGGCATGAACTGCAAAGGACAAAAGCTTTGCTGTTAAGGGGCACAAAGTGAAGGTGCTCACAGCTGCAGTCTCCTCCATGGATTTCCCTAGGACCCAGACCCAGTTCCCTTACAACCCTGATCCAGTCCCACGTGCCAGAGAAATCAGAGAGAGAAATTAGTAACTGCAAATAACAGCTTGTGAGTTCATGAGCTCAGAGCTCCTCAGTTAACTTCAAACCTGGGGCCACCTTCAGTGTGTTACTGCAGGCCTTGCATGGCTGAAAGGAGATTTGAAAGTTCAGAGCAATGCACTCATTTTATCTACCAACTTTTCTCAATAACAATAAATGCAAAGCTAAAAAACATTTACTGCATTGGATTTCCCAATTTCCACTAGACTGTGCCACAAGGGTCCATTTAATACAAAGGAATAGCAAAAAGACTTGAATATACAGCCTTTTGATACTAAGCGGCCTCTGTAAGCATTAAATGTTCAATATACCTACAAATATCTTTCAAAGATGATACAAACACATATGATGACATGACTCAGCTAGCTTTACCTTGTGCCCTGGGGGGACTTAGTGGATGATTTAACAGGTACAGAAATGCTTTTGTTAGGAGAGTCCTTTAATTTATTTATTTTGCCTTTAGAGCTCTCTTCTGAAGAAGTCTCTGCAAGGAATTCAGGAAAGGTCATATTGCTTGGAATTTTACACCTTGTACAGAGAGTCCTCCAGAGAGCTACCTGCACCAGCAGTGAATAAACATTCCTTAGTGCTGTTTGCTCCCACCTTACCTCAGCAGCCTGTGAGACAAGAGCAGAGCTCTGCTTTCCCTTGCAGGATACATGCCTTTCATTTTAATGACTGAGCTGAGGCAAGATCTGCTTTTGTTTCCTCCCATTTCCAGCGGCCTTTTTTCTCTGTCAGAACTGACAACTTAGAGGACAATCAAAACACGAAGTAAGAAACCCTTTTTGACCTTACTGCCAGGAGTCTTACAAAATTAATGTTTACAGCTATTTATATGCATTGGGAAATCACCGTTTCCCCTTTGAGTTTACATGTTCCAAAATATCTCTTTCTAGGTCTCTGGACATCATCAACTTTGAGAACTTTCCATGAGCCATGATCTTTACTTTAACAATCATACCAGGATTGATGAGAAATTGATGTTTCTCAAATACCCAGTGAGAAACTGTCCAGTCACCATCCAAGGGGTTGATCTATTCTACACAATTCCAGGCATAAAACATTTTCCAAGCACACAGCTTCCAAACCCACCTGTATTACACTGTATTTTCTGCTCCAAATCTATACCAATGCCAGTCATTAATCCAGCAATATTTCTATCCAAAACACAGGGGCATCCCCTTGTCTGTCTTCTTGGAAGTTACAGCTGATCATTGTATTAACCCTATCACTTGGAACGTTTTGCAGGCCCAGCTTACTTTCCCAATAAAAAGATTCTCTTTTAGCAGTAGTTGTACCTACTGACTATTCAGTTAAAAACAAAAGCAAGAATAAAACAGAATTTAACAGAATAAAGCAAAATGATTGCACGCATTATTCTGTTCTCAATGAAAGAAGTATTTGTGTTCAACTTCTGTACATCTGTACTCTTTAGATTATCAGTAGAACTGGACACAAAGTCATTTGAAGTTTAAAAGTCAGACGGTGCTTCTTTTACAACTGATACTTTTCTCCAAGAAAACACTTGAGTTTGAACAGTTATGATCTTTCATTCCTTTAAAAAATAAAAACTGAGTTATGTTTTAAAGCTCCTAAGGAAGAGCAGCACAAGCCCTGAAGAAATCAAATTAGGAAGACCAGCTTGATATGCTGGGAATCATCAAGCAAACTTTATCAGATGTCCAGCCCTTGGGTACTGCTTGAAACTGTGCCAGGACATTCTGTAACACCAGGTAAAAGCATGTATGTGACCTAAACAGAGAAAAACAGCTTAATCCACTCACCATGCCAGTGCTAGACATTACCTTTCAACAGAAAGGGAAAAGGAATGCACAGATTTAATAAGGAGCAGATGTCATTTTCTCTCTAGTAGGAGACTGGCATCAGGGAAACGTTTGAAAAATTGTTAAATCAACTGTTGTGGCAGCTGAACATCCTTGAGTTTAGCCAATGTGATCTAAGCCTTCACAATGTGATTTGAAAATCCCACCAAGCAACCTGGACTGGAAATTGCAGTGAAGGTAAAAACATAGCTTCTAGGTCTTTAAGTACCAGGTAGAGATTGTTCTTTACAGTTGCTTCCTGCAGAGAAGGAGTTGGAAATGTGGGGATTGTGAAAGGAAGCCCTGTCAATCAAATTTTACAATTATTTTTTCAATGGTTTATTTTCACCCCAAAGCAATGCAATTCACCTCAGCAGGAAAAGTGCCTGAAAACCTTCCAAAATGTCAAAGACCACTTGGGTACAAGAAAGGAAGGTAACGTGCTGTGTGCGCCATTAGGGCAGCATCAACACAAGGTGAATGGTGGAATGGATGTTGATTTTTTGTCCATTTTTTCTTCTTTTTTTTTTCCCCAGTAGCAGAGCCCCAAAAGAGCCATTAGTGAGAAACACAGGTGGAGTAAAGGCAGCCAGAATGGTACACTATCAATGGGTTGAAAAATAAAATTGTATTGATTTTATAGACATGCCGAGATTTCTGAGTAGCAAATTGCATCTTTTTAATGCCTTTAATTTCAAGTGTACTTCTGATTGTACACAGAAGAATCAGGATACCCTCAGTTAAAGTGCAGCCAGTTCTCAGGTCACTGACAGAGCTCTTACAAAGCTTCCAATCCTCACTGAGCAGGGCTGCAAATCTTCAGTACAAGGACCAAAAAACCCACTGCGAATAACCTTCACTGAGTATATTCTTGTGTGGGAAGCTAAGAAAAATATGGTAATTATGGTGCAGGAGGAGGAATATAGATAAAATAGAATGCAATCCTGAAACTTGTAATTTACCCAGGATATCATATTTTATATATTATGTTCAGTAGGCTTAGAAAGAAGAGCGATGCGATTGTCAGGAATTAGTGGAACCCAGGAGGTCCTCATTTACTCTACAAGACTGAAAGTCTTGGACAGGCTTTGATTCCTCAACATTCTGCAACAATTGCCACTGTGTAACACCAAAAAGGCAATTTCTGAGAAAACAAATTGCGGAGAAATCTAGGGATGTACAGAGCTGAAGGTGAAACCTGAGGGACATTTATTCCTTTTCCATCCTGCTGTCTCTAAGGATACCCATGCATCCCTCTCCTAGACTGGGCTCCACTAGGTTGCTGCTGAAAAGGATTTACAACATTCATTTGAACAGCAATATCACAGGGTAATTGTTGTTCCATTGGATTTTGGTTAAATATTTACCTGTACTTTGAAATCACAGCCTGAGCAGGAGCCTTCACAGACGTGTGAGTTCTCAGCAATTCTTTTAACTAGCAAGAATGACAGTGTGTGACACAAGGATTAAGATTTCTCTTTCCGATCTCCCCTAATGGTTGGGAAAAATCTTCCTGGTTGTCTCCTCAGCTTTTGTGCTGCACTCCCTCCAAGCAGCATTTACACTTGTCAGAAAGCTGTGCTGTTACTACGCTCTCGAGTTTTATCTTGCATAGCCAAAATGCTGTGTTAGGCCTATCTGCAAATTTCAGCCCAGTGCTCTGCAGCATGTTCATAAAACAGAAGTTCATACACACAAAGCCAACATTAATATGCAGCAGTTGAAAATGGATAATCTCAGTACACTGAATGCCAATGCTGTAAAACTGTGAGATACACTAAACTTGGATATACTGTCCTATTAAATACAAAACTAATGTTACTTTAGTGGTGAAACGGAGCATCGGAATTACCAGAACTGTGTTCCCAGTGTTACAGTGGGAATAATTACAGGGTATTGAATACATTATGGAGGGAATTTGACAACGTGAAGCAATGATGTAACAAGGGAAGTGTTTCCATACAGTTTCTGCTCTTCATTCCTTTGGGTAACAGTGACAGAAAAAATAAAGAGGGTAAGAGACAGAGAAAGAACACTAAACTCTTTCTAATCACCTTAAGTATACATTAGAGATTCTGACTGCAACATTAGTGAAATTACACAGCATAGCTCAGATCAGAGGGACTGGATTTAATATACAGAAACCCTTTCACAGGCTGCACTGAGGATAATATGGTAAGGAACATTGGGCTGGAAATTTGCAGGTTGAAAAAACACACACTGTACAGTTTCATTAAAAGTTTGAGAGCAGCTGATATTCTCAGTAACAAATCTTTCAAGAAGCTGCAGCAGCAAGACACAAACTAATACAGCCTTAAGCTGGTAGCAATTACACAGCAGTTTAAATATAATACATGACTGGCCAGGAGAGGGATTACCACATTCACAGACACTCTGGGCAGCCTATCTTGAAGACACCAGGACTAGTTTGGAATATAAATTATGGGAAAACCCAAAGACGACCTTTGACAAAACCAGCCTAGACAGAACAAAGCACTGAAAATCGCTCAAAGCAGAATAACTGAACATGAAATCACATTGATTTACATTGTAGTCCCAAGGCCCAGACAGACACTTGACAACCAGCAGTTGCATGTCAGAAAAGAAGAAACATCTGGGAAGGCAGATGCCATACAGGGAAATGCGTGTTTGTGGGTAAGAGATGGGGACTGGGCAGTGGGGGAGAGTGTGTGGATGTGTTACAGACAAATGCTGTAACTTACACCCCCACAGAGGTGTTGGCTAGGCAGAAATTCTGCTGTCCAGAAAGTGCACCATGACAGAGCCTAAACCTGGGAAACAGAAGGTGTGCTACAGGAATTGGAATTAACTAGGTCTGTGCCAAAGCTCTCAACCCAGGAAATGTCCATACAACCAGCAAGAGGTCAACAGATCAAATCTGCCAAGGAAGATCCCCAAACTTACCTTCACACCTGTCCATAACTTTCAGCTCTTTCCACAATTATCAACAGGAAGAGAAGCACTGGATTTTTCACTGCACAGATGAGAGAAGAGAGACACAAAAGGGTACAGCACAAAGATAAATATGTGGAGAGAGGTGCAGAATGATGGGCAACAGATAGGAACAGAACATCAGTAGAAGGAGAGTTTTGTAGGGAAAAGGAGGAATTACAAAGACAAGTGTTCAAAGGAGCTGGAGGCTGTCACACAACTAGAAAGAGTAGAAACACACAAAGAGCTGAGGAGGCAGCGTTCATCTGGAATAAAAGAGCAGGCAATGAGGCATAGAGCAGAGACACAAAGAGAAAAGAGGGGCTGGAAGAGGAAGAAGTGTTTGCACACTTTTCCTGGAGGGTGAAGAGGGTTCATGAGCATACATGAAGGTGTGCAGCAATGATGGAATGCTGAAACCAGCATCTCCCTCCAACCCTTTGGACTGCATCAATTGACTTGTAAGCCATGCTGTAAGGCTGTGCTGCAGTTTCAGGTGAAGGCTGTGGAATGAGGAGAGCTGTTCATTAAGATGGAGCAGTATTTTATACCGTGTGGGAGGGTGTTGGTCTGCTGTGATGCACTGTGTGGTGTTTGCATTTACAGCAGTGCCAACAGCACAGACAGATGCTTTATTAAACAAACTGTGGACATCTTGAAAGTCAAAGGTACAGGAATGTGCCAACACAAGGCAAATACTGCCGGTGTTTTTTCTAAGTGCAGAAAAAGCCCATTCACACAGCTCAAACATGGTTAAGGAAAATAAAGCTAAACTAGGCCAAGATTAAGATTGATACACTGCTTATTTAAGCACCTGCAGAAGAAATGCTGAGCTTCATTCTCAAAGGGCAGTGCTCACACCCTGAGCACTCATCAGAAGTGGAATCCTGTGTTTTATCCCCAGTTGAAAGAAGCCATTGATACAATCCATCTCTGGAACTCTCAGCTTCCTGCCCGTACCCCACCCTTGGCTTAGACCATGGCACACAGGCAGTGAAGCTAAAGTCTCCTTTTTTCTGTCAATAAAACCAGTGCTGAGCTTCACACTGCCAGGGTACTCAGAGACATCCTCAGTGCTCCAAAGCAGGTTATGGGTAACTGGCATGACCAGAGGTAAAGCTGGCCAAAGAACAGCTGCTGAATAGTTAGGAACATAAAAACATACAGGGTGATTACTTGAAAAAGGGCTGTCAAGTAACCCTTCTCAGAAAGGGTTAAAGATCCAGGAAGAACCCAGAGGGAGGTGCACATCCATCCTTGTGACCACAGAGGGGTCTCTGCTGAGAGGATGGGGACTGCAGAGCTCTGTGTCTTTCCTCACCCCTGTCTTAAGCTCCAGAACAGTTCATACAAAATAAAGGCTCTCAAATAGGCAGCACTGCTACTTAGGAAAGGAAATTATTTCTGCCTACCATCCTCCAGAATCCCTTTCTACACAGCTTGGGGAAGGGTCATGGGCCTGCACAGTCATCCACTATCTCCCCCAGAACAAAAATGCCCTGAGAACTGAGGTTGGTGACAGCACAGACAGGCAGGGAAGATCACAGAGCGTGATCTCAAAAAGTTACAGCAAGGACAGATAATGCATCAACTTAACCAGATGTTGTCAGATCAAATCAGAAACACTGCTGCTACCCAGCTGTGAGTTAATGTAGGTCAAGACACTCTGTTCCTCTCATCTATATTCTCTCCCACACTTGCTATGTAGATAAATGCAAAACAAACAGCACTCTAAAAATGGGATGAAAAGCCAAAAAGATTACTCAGATTATGCCGTGAGTAGGTAAACCAGCAGGAAAGCAACAGCTCTCAGATTTGAGAGATGGGGTAAATTCATATTGTTTAAGATTATTTGTTCTGTTCTCAGGGTGCAATTTAATTGCTCTAAGTTGACAGGTTAGAGAGAAACGCCACAGTGTGTAATGTATTCACAGTAAATATAGATATATGACCAATGCAAAGCTTTTCAGTGGAATTTACAGAGCTGATAAAAAGGGTCATACCAGAAATGCAGTGACCAAATCAAATTACAAGGCCTCTCTTGATAGACCATGCACTCAGGTACATATAAATTAGCTCACTCTGTAAAAAGCCTTTTTAAAAATCAAGCACAAGCCAAAAGCAGCAGAAGCTTAGCTGCAGTTGTGTTACACTGTTATCAGTTGAAAGGTCTAATTAAAAAAAATATTAATTCCAATTTTTACCTAAAGATAGAAAATATGGTGACACCAATTCAGACCCAGTGAAGGAAAATGGTGCGTAAAAGAAAGATGCATGAGAGCTGTTTTTAATAAAGAAAATTTAAAATAATACAACCTCCTGCCTCTCACGTGCAGTGGACTCATCATGAAGTGACATGGAAGCTGTTGGTTTGCCCAAGCTAAGGACACATTTGTTTCTTTCTCATTTCTTCACCATTGTGTGACTTGAGAAAATGGAGGAGGAAGAACTGCAAGAGCTACAAGTTAGAGCAGAAAGTGACGAGAACTTCTGCTGCTTTGTAAATCATCATTGCAAGCATCAGGTTATTCTGCTTAAAACCACCTTCATACAGGGACTTTTAAAACACTGGTATTTGGTAAGTCACATCTTCAGCACTTCAGTGTTGCTGAACCTTTTTCCTCTACAGGTTTCTCTTTCCCCTGAGTCACTGCAGCAGCTTCTCCTGGGGCAATAACCCTGTTCAGGCAGAGTTTGGGGAGCTGCAGCCCAGCCTTGAGCTGTGTCCCTGGAGCTGAGACTCAGTGACCGGGCATGTGAAGCAACCAGTTCTAACTCAGAGCAAAGGAAAACACTTCTGCTTTAGTCATCTTCAATTATTTAAGGCCACCTTGCTGTGACTTGCACTGGAAGAGTCCGGACAGGATTATGATTCCCTTTATGCGGAGAGCAGCAGTTCCCAGCTGTGGCTGTGATCTGTCCCAATGTGTGTTTTCACATGATTTCACTTTTTCAGAAAAGGGTGTGAATCCTTCCTCAGCTGTGGCACAGAAAGACTGGGACAACTGGCTTCTCTTCAGGCAAGCTGAAGGGCAGTGTCTCAGCTGAAATGGCTCCACCTGGACCCTGTTGTGAACCCATTTGTTGTATGATAGGAGGATCCATGTGGCTAAAGATGGAGTGCAGGGAGGTTCCAGCACCACTAAATGTACGAAAATCTGTCTGCTTTTACTCCTGGCCAGTAATTTCACCAATCTCTCATGAAGTGCTGGGGAAAACAAACAGGTTTTCCTGACAAATTAATTGATGAAAGGGAAAACAGCCCAGCTGAGCTTAAAATTGTCAGACTGGAAGCAGAAGCATTTCAATGGTGAAGAAGAAAAGGGAAGTATTCTAACACTATATATGTAAAGAAATTGTAAAAAGCTTTAAAGAGAAAAGTAAGGAGCCTCACAGCTGTCTTTTGCAAAATACAAAATATTAGTGTTCGCTTACAAAGCACAAAACAGAATTTAAATGATGCACATAGCATAAAAAGAAAAAAATAAGTTCAGCAACCAGAGTCAGGCAGGGGGTTTGAAGTACTCTGTAAACAGCAGGAATAACCCAAAGCGATTTAACTGAGCTATTACCACAAAAAACAACAACTTACATCTTAGTACATTATTTTCCAGTTAAACCAATTACACACAAATCCATTTTTGATGGTTAACAGGAGATGGTAAAAATATTCTATAATGGGATACAAAACCTACATTCTGAAGTTAAAGAAACCACCCACACTACATAATTCTGTAATTTATTTTCAAGTAAATATCCCATGAATTTGAAATGCATAGCCTGGGCTGGAAGTTGACAGGTACGATCAAATGATGAGGTACTAAAATTTTTAATTTTGAATTTTAATCAAATTTTCTACCCTAAACATCAAACAGATTTTATGTCTAAAATACCATGTAAAAATGACACTCTTCCCTGGGAGATTTATTACTTCAGAGCACAAACACAAAATCTGATCCTCCAAATGCTCCCACACGAGTAACCTCTGATCCAGGCTGGGTCTCAAATTACTTCCTGGCATGAATCCAGTGACCAGTGGGTCAAAGGGGGTGGACACTGGCACCACCACAACTCACACCACTGTGAGTCCGAGTGTTTGTCTCAATTTCTGCAGAATTAGACCCACAAACATGGGTCCATAACACAGCTATTATTCACTGCTGAGCAGTGACAATGCTGAATTCCCTGTGCACTGGGACAGCAGCAGACAGCCCACAGTCAGAACCAGAGCCCTGCTGAAAAGCCTTTCCCACATGCAGTCTTGAATCCCATATATGAGTATAGTAACTCTTTAGTAGAAAATGTGGAAAAGGGAAGTAACTCCACCAGTGCAATATGGTGGATATGACTGAGGGAGATATATGAAACCACCTTGGAGCAGGAAATAAGAGGGAAGGACAAGTCTTGCCCAACAGATTCATACTCTTTCAGTAAGCATGGTGTCAGAAAGGTTTCACAAAAAGAAGTCATCAGAAAACAGATTTAAACTGGAAGCAAGATACCAGAATGAGCCAAAGTTGAACAACCCTTTTGAAGTCCAAAACATCTTTTAAATTATTTCAAACAGCATCATGAGAACAGGTTCATTGGGGGTATAGAGTGAGAAGCAGAGGACAAAACCAGCCTTGGTTTTACTGATGCAGCAATTCATCCCAAAATGAAAAGGTCTGGAATGGGCACCTCCTCAGCACACTGGCCACTGACAGCCACGACCAACAGCAGCACTGGAAGGTCCTGGTTCACTCTGCCTCCATCACCACTGTAGAAACCTCTCAATATTTCAGGGTATCTCACCACAAGTGCTTCAGTGAGAAGAAACGAAGACTGTTTCAATAGAAGGAATTCTTTAAAGTGCAAGGCCAAGGAGCCTTGAACTCCTGATTCCTGCTGTGCATTGCCCTGCTCAGGACACAGGGCTCTGCTCCCTTGACCTTCCATGGCCAATGTTTTCTCCTCACGTATGTTGGAAACAATTTTGTAACGACTGTGCTCACAAAACCTCCAAAATGGTGCTTCAGCTGTAAAAGAGGTGCTTGTAAAGATTCGTTTCTTGGAGTTTAGCAACAGGGCCACTTGATGGAGACCTCTGTGACGAACCTCAACAGGAAGAGATTCACAGCCTTTGCCTTTGCCTTGCTCCCCGTGGCCCTGCAGAGGAGCAGGTTTCAATGCAATGTGTCTCCTTCCACACATTTCTCAGCACCAGCACTCCCAGGCAGGACGCAGAGAAGTTGTAAAGTGAAGTTGAACAGTAACGTTGCAGATGACAATCCAATTCCAATTTCAAGCCTCACAGGGTGCTATTACAAACAGCAGGGAAAAATTACAGGAGGTACTTTGGCACCTTTAACTTTTAATAGTCATTTTAATCAGATGATCTTGACATAATTTTCCTGCCTGTTTGGTAATCTTATTTGGAAAACGGAATGAACACAAGATCATTTTGCAACACACAATAATAATTATTTTTTTCCAGTACCTGTTTTTCTGAGCTTCCTTCCAGGGGAATCTTATCATAAATCAGTATACTCTGAATTGCTGGAATTGACTGTGTTGGCAGCTGCTGCTGATAACTACAAATGTGAGCCACAGAACTGTAAATTAGAATATAGAGCATCAATGGATTTCTTTAGGCAGAGACTTTTTAATAGCATTAAAGGAGTGACTGCATTTATGGCTCAAGTGGTATCTTGAATTCTTTTCCAGCTTAAATTGTAAAGTCAGTTTAGTGGAAGTGAGACTTTAGCAATTTTTTCCCCTAAAATTTATGTTTACAAAAAGAAGAGAAGGAAAATAACCAAAAAAAGCTTTCACTTCTTACTGGTGCCTCTTTTTGGGGAAGTGAAAAAACAGAACAATCAAACCAAAGCCCTCTTAAAAACCCAGAGCAGGGGCGTGGCTACACAGGCTAGGATTTTTATGAAGATTAACATGACATCTTTGAGTCTGTGTCCCTTAGCACTTCAGCATAAAGATGATGAAACTATAAATAAAACTTCTGTGTACAGCTTTACCAATAAAAATACTTAGAACAAGTAACAGAGCTTTAGATGAAGTTGCAGTGCAAAATCCCAAGGCTGATTTGACATCCCACACATTTGTCTCTCTGCCTTCTGGAGATATCGATGGGCCAAATGGTCTGTTTTATATTTACCAATATTTTTGCCATGACAGCAGGACATCAGAACCAGCTTTCCATGGGGTTTGTGTTTTTATAAGCCCCAGAGAGATTTTTTTCCTAGACATAAAGCTATTGAGAAAAACGTAATTAGAATTAATATACTTTCCATGGATGCAGAAATAAACTCTCACACATTAGAAGTCAGAGGAAAAACCAAGCCAGATATTTAGATCATACAAAATTGAAAAAAAAAAGAAAAAAAAAGAAGAAAATGAAAACAATTATTAAAACTGGCAGATCAGAAATAGGGGGGGAAAGGTTTCTCTGTAACAAAATTTAAATGTTACATTTCAGTCTAAAGCTTAAAAAAATTAAGCAAAGAAGTGCTAACTTTTAAGCAGATGGTTTGAAAGAAATCTTATTCTGAAAATGGAAAATATTTTATTTTAGAAACTGACAAAACTAAATGTTTAAAATTATTTTGTTTTTAAATGCCGAAATTGAAATTTGACTATTTATGCCAAATGAAGCTCTGCTCCTCGACATCTGTTTCAGGTAACCCAATTGTTTCTATATTCACATCAATCAAAATGAGTGCTAAGAGTCTGGAATACAGCAGAACTCCCTGCTATGAATGCACAGAGAATCAGCTGGGATGCATCATTGTACAGCACAGTAATTCCAACAGTAATCCTCCCCAAAAACCTTAAAAAAAACAGCAAGGAAAAAAAAGAGTAAATTTTACTTTCTCACTGGAAAAAAATTCCCATCATTACTTTCACTGACATTAATAATTTTTTTTTTTAATGTGTATCTTGAAGCTTTAAACATAGCTGGAATATGAGAACAGTAGAGTAACAATTCTAATAGAGATAAGGATTCTTCTACTCCTGAACTGATAGAAGTGTGAGTCAAGATTTGCTGTATTTATCCTCTGTGTCCATTTAATGTAACTCAGGTACTTCCTTGGGAACTCAGGCTTCCTAAGCTATCCTGTTCCTTTGGAATGGACTTCTGGAAATGCCCCATGGAAAAGCTCACATGCAACTCTGAGTCCAATCTGCCAGCCAGGGCAGCTGGAGCTCAAGTCAAACAGATCAATATTTGTTAGATGCCTTTGCTGTGTGACTGGACTTGTTCATGTTAGACCTCTGAATTCCAGAAAAAATGCGTAAATTCTGAATGCAGGAACCAGTGCAGTTGTTTTCACAAGATCAGAGGCAACTATAATGGAGCAATATGTGTACCATTGTTGTTTTTCAAGTCACTGTTCCATCTGGATGAAGAATAGCAAATCTAGCAGTAAGAATTTTTAATAAATTAATATTTGGGAAACTGGAGATAACAAAGATTGGAAATGCTATGTTACATTCAGAACACTAAAATTTAAGGAAAACAAATTTTTCAGATATCAATATGATGCCTTTAAACTAAAAACCCCTGCTAACATAATTAAAGTCTGCCTGAGACTTAATGATTCAGGGGTGATATTTAAATTGTGATTTCATCTCATTTCTCAATTTCTAAGAGTAAAAGTTTTCCCTTCATTCAAGCTATGGGATCATTTTGGTCCATATCTGCCTCAGATCTCTTGCTGCCTTTTATTTTTATTATTATTATTATTATTATTATTATTATTATTAAATAAAAAATGAAAGTGATCAGAATTAGAGTCTGCAGGAAGCAAGTGAATGCAGGACAAGGTCAAATAAATGTTTTGCTGTCCCAGGGGCACCACAAGAAATGAAGTGGTGAGAATTCTGAACCCCTTCCCTGTTCTCTGTGCCTGTTTACAGATGATAAAACACAGATTTCTCAGTCACTCATACCCAGAATTCACACCAGTGAATCCATAAGGGACAAAGCCCTTAATTCTGTCACACTGAGCTCACATTATTACACATTTAGCCCCTGTTTCTTGTGATTTGTAAAAGAAAGAAGGAAAGATAGATCAAATTATAGATACAATGCAAAAAGATAATCAAAAGATGCTGAAGTTGTGCTAAAAGGCTGTCCTTTGAGAACTGAAGTGTATAACTTTGTAATTAGACTTTGGATGAGAGGACTATCATGTCTTAGTCTATTGTTGTTCTTATCAGTGATCTCTGGAGACTGTGGACAACATCCAGTAATGATTGCAGAATTTGATCATGTTTCTAAATTAATTGTGCTGTGGCCTGTTGGGAGTATGCAGTCATATCCAGTGGAGAGGAAGGGAATAATATTGTATCATGCCAAATAACCCCAAATAGTCATTGTTCCCAGCCTAGGCTGTGATCTAAATCAACTCAATTTACATAACTAAGTTGAACATATTAATTTACATAATCAGGTCTAAGTACAGAAAAGGTATGGGACTGCAGCACTAAAATACATTTCTCATTCAGGATTTGCAGTCTATTAGTGGTATTCAAATGACCTGAAGTCTTAAAAATTTCAATACAGTGTTAACATGGCAAAGAAAAGGATTTACTTGGCTGAATAAGGTGGGGTTGGGAGAAAGATTAAAGAGAAGCGAATATTACAATATTTATTTTTTAAATTCCTACATGCCTGACCTGTCAGCACCTAAGAACTGGCACCTCAACATCTGTGACAACTCCAAACAGGATTCTTACGAGGAATCAAGCTGCTGTGGAAACTCCAAACACAAAACCCACAAACACATTGCAGTACTTCGTGTAAAAAAATAGGAAAGGACTTTGAAGATGTTGCAGTATTGAGCCACTCAAATGCTTTTCCCATCAAAGCTTCACAGATTTCTAACTAAAGAACAACTGTTTCTTTCAGACAGTGAGAAAGCCAGATTGGCATTTAGCAGAATGTGTTCTTTAGCACTGTTCAAGATACTGTAACCTCATAGTCTGAAAAGCCACCCAAAAATCACATCAATATTCAGGCCACTCCAGCTGAGTGCTCCTGGTTGCAGGTGGTGCCAGTGGGACAGGAGTGGCTCAGCTTCAAGGGCTGCTCAGCCTGAGGAGATGGATGTAGTGAGCACAAACCTGGGCTTCTTATCAGCCCCCATGAAGCTTTGGCACAGCTCACATTGACCTGCAGGGTTTGGACATTGTCCCCAGCACTGATCTGTGCATTTCACCTGCAATTCCTGTAATTCTTGGGTTAGGACACTTGTCCCTGCCCTCACTGACTCACCCTGGGCCAAAGGGCAGCACAGAAGTGTCACAGTTCCCTCCATGCTGTGCACAGACTGCAGCTCTTATCCACTTTTGTGCTGCAGAAGCTTTACCTGGGCTCCCTACTTCTCACCAAGGGCTGACAGTGCTCAACAGATAAACTCATTTATTCCAAGTAGAACTTCAGAGGAGCTCTAAAATTCTTCTTTGGCAGCTGTGGCTCCTCTTGCCAAGCATGAAGCCACAGTGGAGCAGCTGCTTGGGCATTTGTGCATCAGCTGTCTGGGCCACATGTCCAGCCCAGGGCATCTGAGCCCTCACAATCAGCACTCTGCCACTGCATCTCTGGGCTCCTCCTCATCTTAGCTGCAGGGCCCCCCACGAGATGGGAAAAATTGATTACACTTCAAGAAATTTCTGGAAAATACATGGCTGTTTAAAATGTGGGGGGTTCCTTTCTGCAGTTTTTTCATTAGGAATAAAAAAAAAACAAAAACAAAACAAACAAATAAAAAATCCCAAAACAAAACCAAACAAAAACCCCTCAAAACTCAAAACCCTGCAAACGAAAAAAAACCCAACCCAAACAAAGAGCACACAAAAAACCCAACCCAACCAAAAAACACACATACATAAAAAAAACAAAAAACCCCCAAAAAAACACAAACCCAACAAAAAACCCCAACCAAACAAAAAACAAAAAACACCCTGCCAAACCCAAAAATTAAACAAAAATCTCCACCCAGAAACAAAATAAAAAAAGAAATTTGCAGCCCCACAAATAAAAACTAATTCACTTACAGAGTTTCTAACATTTCCATTCTGGCTCTGCCTTTGAAAGCCAGTTTGAAACAACCCCTGCCTACCAAATTGCAGAGGAATTATTCTCAATTACAGCCCTCCATCTGTTAAAAAGTATAGTCACTGATCAGTGCTGACCTCTCCTGTGACAGGTCAAACAGATGAAAAATTCTGACAGCTGCTCAGTTTTGAAGCTCCAGGGAGAAGCAGACAGAGAAAGAAGGAGAGAAATCAGGTTCCTTTGCTCAATTTTATTTCAGTCTTTTTTGTCAAAGTAAAACCACATTTGCTTTCTCTCTAGTGAATAAATTGCACATGGCAATGCAATTTTCTTTAAAGTCATTAGCTTAATGTTTTAATTTTGGTATCATTTGCAGAAATCTTCACCCAATCAATCACTTCAGCTTTTGTTTCCTAGTTCTGGACAGTTCTGCTGAGCAGCACAACTCTGCTCCCCTCTCTGTTCCAGCACCTTTACAACTAGGTTGCACATAAATCTAATAGGATTCAGCAAAGTCACACTGCTGGGAGAGACCTATTGCTGGGGACACCTTGCCAAGCCACAGAGAAATCACTGAAAACACTCTTTCAAAGCAGATTTGGGTTAATTAACCTTAACTGCATGAAGGGAGTCTCCTCTAAAAACTGTGACATTTACCTGTGACTGCTCCCTGCAAGAGAGGGGTTTCTGTGACGGAACAGACACTGACCTAATGAAAGGTAAACACAAATCAGTCTCATTGAAGACTGACTTAGCAAAGTCTATATACAACTGCATCCGCAAGGTAGAGCTGTTAATTAGGAGTGGGAACTACTTACAGAGCTGGGCTGCCACTTCTAAGGATTTTAAAAAGATTAAAAGGACCAAAGAAAGAAGTGTCCCCTCAGGAGCACTTCCAACCCACATTTAGGTCAGCTCATGACTGATCCTTCAGATACACCAGATGTGTTTTATTAGAGAATGCTGCCTTCTGCTCCCAAAAGAAATGCAGTTATTGAAGCTTGCTGGAAAGAGCAAAACCCGGCTGGTGCAGCCTGGACAGGCCAAAGAAAACAGGAAAGCAACATTTTCAATGACTGTGAAAGCCTTACAGAAAATGCTGATATTCACGTTCATCTGCTACTCTGCTAATTTTTTTAACTAAAATAAACAGGAAAAGGAGGTCTAGTGCTATTAAATAATTTCTTCTTGAGATAATTTCTAAGCAGGAGAAAAAATAAAAACAACCTGTAACTTCACATTGTCAAATATATAAAATGTGTGGATTTTTAAAATTAAAACAAAAGCAAAAAACCAGCCAAACCATCTGATATGACACCACATTTTTATTGCAGGTTAACCAGAGCTGTCCCTTCAAGTTATACTAAATGATTACCAGGTTAGGATGCACATGTCATGAGGGAACTTGCCTAATCAAATCACACTGATCTCAGAAGAAAATGTTATTCTGGAGCAAAAATTCAAATGATTTATTTTTAACATGTCAAATCTAAGGAATATTTTCCTACAGCTGTGCATGCTAACTATAGAAAGTTTTTTTTCATTGACCGCTTTAAGCAGCAGATAAGTTCTTTTTGTGAAAAAAAAAACCCCACAAATTCAGTTGCTTCTGTACCTTTTCTTAAAGTGGCATGAAATTATTTGGTTGTTGGTTTTGTCTTAAACTAATTGTGGGACAAACTTTGGCTTTTGCTACTCACAGCTTAAGACACGAGCAGCCCCAGCAGCCCAGTGGGACAATTCCACACCCTGAAGCTGATCCTCGAGGGCTCTTTCTGCCTCATTCTCATATTCTCATTACTCTCTTACAGTTGCAGGCATTTTCTCCATTTCTTGACTCACTGTTATTGTTCTTTGCTGCAGTCTCACTGTTTTCCAATGTCCTGTGAGCACCAGAGCTGAGAGTGGTATCCTAGCACTGGCCTCCCTGATGTGATGAGTGAGAAGGCAAAAAGCTTTGGAGAAGATAATTTCATCAGCTCCACTGAGAGCAAAGACTGCTGCAAATTCATCAAAACAAAAGGTGCTGTGGTCATGCAGACTGCTCTTTGTCCCCTGCAATTAACAGGTTAATATTTGCAAACTGAATTCTAGATATCAATTCCCCAGAAAACTGGTTTTAAAAAATAATAAGCCCGTTTCACTTGAAGTGAAATGCACATGTAGGAACAGGAGAGGTCCCATGGCAGATCTCCAATGCAGCAGTACAAGGTGAAGCCCAGGGAAGCCCTGGTGATTGAGCAGGTGATTATTCTTACATCCCCCTGAAATGTTACAGATGCAGGATCTCACTGCAAGGACAGGTGGGCGTTGAGGAGTCAATCTGAGGACTAAGATTTGGCACCAAAAAATCAGACCTGAAGACTTGGTGTTCTTCATTCCTATGGTGATTTGTATAATCTCAGGAATGGGGAACTTGCCACTGTTGGTGATTTTCAGTTACATTTTGACCACAACTCCTTACACACTTTTCTGTTGAAGCCTGAAAGGTGGATTTTTTTTCCAGGTCTTACATATTACTTGGCACTGCTGATAGATTTCCACCTCTTTCCCTAGAAAGGATGAGCAAAGCAGCTATAGCACAACCCCTGGCATGCTCCACAGCCCACCTCCACTGCTGAGATGCTGTCCTGACTAAGGCTAGCAGAACATGACCTGCATTTCACCCAGTCCTTGACAATAAAAGACAATAATTATCTTGATCGTAATTGCAATTCTAATAATCTGACAAGAGACGTAGCTCAGAATATACTCTGGAGAGCTTTATCAATTAAAGTCACCTCCTCAGTTACCATTGCAACTCATACAAGGTCTGCAGCACTTTTCAGCTTTGCTATCTTGGGTGGTGATAAATACACTTTTATGACTTTCCAGATGTTAGTGTACAAAGTCTCTTTCATTATCCATGCTCCATAAACCCATAGAAAGAGCTGGGCACAGATCAAGCACATGGGAAACCTAATTCCAACTATCTCACCATATTTTAGGTGTAATTTAGCAACAGCATGCTCAGTGCCCTTATTTATGAAGGTTATCTGCCTTAGAAATATATAAAGCCTCTGCTTGTCCTTTTACAGAAGTTTTTCACTGCTGAAGCTTGAAACACATCATGATAGCATAAGTCACACAAACAGCAAGAGATACAACAAAGCCTGATTTAACTGACAATCTCTGCTTTGAAGGTAAAACTTCCCAAGGAACTCAGACCCAGAAGTTGACCTGAAGGCTCATCTAACAACACTTTGTGTTGTTAAATATGAAGGAGTCAAAGACTTAAAGACTCCAGGAAGAATCATGCAACCATGGTTTCAGTTCTCTTTTTTTTAACAGGGTTTTTAGAGGTTTATTTTGCATTTTAGGAGACTGAGGATCTTCGTTTAAACCAGTTCTTAGCCACCTGTTTGATCACATTACACCAAGAGCATTCAGAATTAAAAACCAGATTTTTCTAGTCAACTAAGAAATGCTACCAAAACACCTATTTTATATTGATGTTGGCAAAGATGAAAATGCTTCACAAGATAAAAATCTGTGTTCACATTTTACATGTTAGCAGCATGGTCTCCTTTCTGCAGATGGGTTCCAGCCTCTGGGACTAGAAATCTCCAAACCAGTCATGAGCAACAAGCAGAACAGCAGAAGAAACTCCAGATTCAAACGAAAAGGTCTCAGTGAAATATCCCCAATTCCTCTGATTCCTCCCTCACGAGTGACACATGTGAAGGCAGGGGGTCACAAACCATAGTCATGAGTGACACAGGGCATGCAAACTGCCCCCTGAAGCAAGGGGCATTCTGAGAGAGCCAGAGAGCTCTGAAGACAAGGACTACACCAAACCTGCCAAAATCCACAGGGTGGGGTTTACTTGCTTGTTTTCTCACTCTGGAAGATCCTGCAAAGCAACCAACGGGCACAAGAGTTTTGGGAGATTCAGAAAGCAAAGCTCCAGTGGCAGAATATTCTTTCTTGCTTGATGAAGGGTGGAGACAATTCCTCCATCTTAATTCATAATTTCCCTCTGTGCAGAAATAAAGAGCGCAGGGAGTGTTCTGTCCTAAACAGTAGAAAAGGAACCAAAACCCCAAACTGCATGTATTTGTGTGTATGTGGCTGCTACCTTTTTTAATCATAGTGTTTCTTTGCCAAGAGATCATTTACAACATATGTATCAAATCAGCACTTTCACAGAGCCAACTGTGGAGGAAAAAAAAAAAGTTTCTTTTCTCATTCCTTTAAGGGACACAACCAGAATGAAATAATTGCAGCCCTTTTCCAGCACTAAGCACCCTTCCAAGCCTCTCCTCATCCACAGACTGGGCAGTCCAGCTCAAAAGAGAGTGCCCCTCCCAACTTTCTGAACCCAAAAACTCAAGAGGAGCAAATCCACAGTGAGAGCCAGTGTGATACCTGGCTCTCCATCCTCAGCTTGATGAGTGCACAGAGGTGAATTCATGGTTCTGTCCTCCCTCTGTTGCTGACAAAGTCCCTGTCCCAGGCAAGGGAAATTGGAATCAGGGCTCTCTGGGACACCCCTGCTCTGCACACTCTGGGAAAGCATAACCAGGTCATTGACACGCCACAGGGAGGGCTGGATTTGCACCAACAAAACAAAAATCCAGTGTTACATGAAAGGGATCACTTTGCCTTTTAAATTAAACCAAGGTAAACCAGCTTCAATTTACCCCAGACATCCAAAACTCACCCTTCCTTACAATACTCAGTTGCAGTAACACTGAACTATCCTCTGATCACTTCACTTTAAACAATTCCTTGGAAGTGATAAGCATAAAGCTAAAAGTTATAAAAAGTTTAGGTGATTTCAAGAGGGTTTGTTATCATGAAAAGCTCCAAGCTTATGACAAACAGAAATTTCACAACTGATTCACTGAAATTAGGACCAAAACAAAAGTGTAAGAAACTCTCAAAAAAGCATGAAGTGAGTGTACATCCACGTTTGTCATTCTATAAAATCAGTTCTGTTTCTAGGAAATCCTGCCTGCCTTTCCTGACGATGGATATAACAAATGTATTATTTTCCTTAGAGGCAAAGCAGAAATTAGAAATGCATTAATTCAAACAAACTGAGATCTGGGATATATCTGTTTTGTTTTGTTCTATTATTAAAATAAGAAATTTTAAACAAGAGGAAAATTTGGTATGAAACATAATCCTGAAAGTCCTAGGGTCCACTACAACGCTTGGACAAAATTCAAATACATTTTATCCAAAGTATGGCACCAGCTTCCATCAAAAAATTATATGTTCAGTCACAAATGGTTATTGTAAAATCTTTATTAACCTAAGTGCATATAAAAATTGTGAATTCTTAATACAAAGCAGTATTTGACTTTTAAATTTCATTTTAAGCTTGCCCTGTTCACTTGGAATGTGATTACAGAGTAAATTAAAAAGTAATCACATGTGAATTACATTTCCTCATGAATGTAATGACTTCAGGAGACTGATTAATGTTAAGCAGTGCCTGTCCTACCTCATGCATACCTTCCCAGGTGAGATGTGCAAGATAGCTGTCGTGAGTTGATTTAATTTCCTTTCTCTGGTAGTCCAGTGAGAAATGTTGAACAGAAAGCAATCCAGCGCGTTCATTAGATCTGTGTATGTTCACTTCTTTTGTCCACCCAAGCACCATCTGCAAAATGCTATCAGTGTCAGCTCATGATTGTGAGCAAGGCCCCAGAGACTTGGCTCATCCTGTACACTGCATCCGAGCCAGGAAAACCCTTTACATTTAGATAGAACAACTCAGCTGCTGCACAGAGTAAGAGATACATATGTGTCAGCATATTAAAGCCTGATGAAAAAGAATATCTTGTCAATAAACTAGGAAATAGGCCAGTCTGGGAAAACACACACACAAATATATGTACACACCCCTCTAAAAAGCTCAAAACATGCCTAAAACATTTTCTTTAAAAATTATTTCTAAATGAATGTAGGTATTACATTAAAAATCATTAAATTTACAGGAATAATTTTTTATCTATGAGTAAAACAAATGGCACAGAATTCTGTTTCTAACTCAATAGCCACACAATGGTTCAGTTCAAAATTTGTTTCCCAAGAATTATTTTTAATTTAAAAAAGAAGCAGAAGGGATAGTAGCCTTATTCTCAGTTTGTTTGGATCAGTTCACCTTACATCCCATCTTTTCCAGGGAAAGACTCTTATCCCTCTTTTAATCTTGACTTTAATAATAAATAGGAATCCATTTACTATCACAGCGCAAGTGAATCACAAGAAATAAACCCAAATTTCTGCACAGATTTGTTTGTTTCTATAGATGGTTTCTATTCAGATAATCATATCTCTAGACCCTTTTGTAAGAAAACATTCCCCAAGTTACAGAGAACCAGCAGGATGTTCAATGCAGAATGTCTCTGAATCCAGGAAAGGAAAACTCATCCAAAGGAACCAGCCCTACATGACCCAGCACTGGTCTCAAAGGGTGATACTGATGTTTTTCCAGTCTTAGATACCTTGGTGGGCAGTAATGAAATTGAGATTAATATAGGGACACCTGCATTTACAAAATAAATCTCTCACTTAGTTTTCACCCAGACAGAAAAAAATTAAATTAAAAAAGTATAGACCCTGCAATCATCTTAGCTGTATTAATTTTGCAGCTAAATTCAGCCTTGTAAATACTAAAGACAAAAGCATAGTCTAATTGTTACAGAGTTCATCTCTGATGGCAAGAGGACTGTTCTGAATTCTAAGTGAGCTTTTTAGTGGCAGCATGAGAATAAATTCCAATATATTAACAAGACTTTTTGCAATTATATATTCATATGTACATATACTCGTTTTCATCACCTTATGTTTTCACTTTCCATTATTTCTGTATCCTCAGCAGTAAGACTTTGTTTCTCACTGATTTTCCTCCCCATCCCAAGCCTGCTCCATCTCCTCTTAGCAGTGCTCCTAACACAACACAGCCTAAGGCTTCTCCTGCCTTTGCCATCCTGGTTTGATCCCAGGTGGAGCCACCCTCTCACAGCCTCATTTTTTGGCTGGCCTGGCTGCAATTCTCTTCCACCATCCAACCATGTCCAAACAGGTCACATTTTAGATATATTAGATAATAATGGTTCCATTTAAAACTCCATCTCTATTCTGATGCAGCAGCAGAAAAAATCCTCTCCAAACTGGACTATCTCCTGGTAGGAATAAAAACCCCTGTGAGTAATAACTTTTTTTAATCTATATGTGAAAGTTCAAAATATCTAAACATCTTCCTAAAAAGAAAAGGTCACCTGTAGCAAGGGACAACATCACTATGTGACTATTAATGCATCTCTGTTTACAAAGAGGAGCCTTTGTTATGCAATGTCATGATCCTTTTTCAGCCCACGGCATCATTGCTTTAAACCTTCCTCTTGACACCCAGCACTCCAGTTTCCCTTCATGAGAAGGGCACTCAATCACCAAACACCATTTTTCATAAAGCATATGATGGTGCTCTCCTCCCATCTGCTTCTTTGTGTTTCATTGGATGTCAGGATCTCAAGAGACCATTCATAAAGACAGCAAGAGACACTGCTGCCCCAACCATCATTCTGTTTCTTAAATAATATAACTGGAAATTAATTGGCATTAATTCACTTGTTCAGAGTCGTACAGGAGATGTTGCTTGCAAACAGCAGCCATGGTTGACTGATTACAGATAGGCAATTAATTAGGAAAAAGGATATTGTAAAATAGGAACCCAATTTCATCTCAGTAGGTGTCACTGCAGTCAGAAGAACATGTCAGAAAAAGAATGCTAAATATCTAGATGGCACTGGCACCTGTCCTGCTCAAAGGAAATATTTCTTCTATTTACCTGGCCTCTTCCAGTTTTGAACACATCTTTAATCACAAATATTCAATTCAGAGATTAAGTTTGTTGTTTGCTGTAATAAAGATTCAGAGGGCAAGCACAGTATTTCTCTGCCCAGAATGAGCCTGCTGCAGCACACACTACTTGTAATGACTGTGAGCATTGAGACATTTTTCTGCAAAATGTGTTTCCTGAATTATAAATGAAAATAAAATGAAACATCTAGCTTGACACAGGTTACTTCAGTATGCACCTATTGCCATTTTTCAGGGCAGGATGTTTTCACAAGCAAAGCAGTGAAGGGACAGAATGTCAGTGTGGATGTCAGGATGCCTGAGTGTATTTGAGCTCTGCCATTCATTTGCCATCTTCTCCAAACGACATCTTACCTCCGTGCCCTCTTCTCCTGCCATATTTACTTCTTATACTTACTTAGCTCTCAATCTTTTCTAAATCACCTCTTTCATGTTTGTGCAGCCTGTAACCTGGTGGAGTTCCAGCTTTGATTTAGACCAGAGAGCGCAGTCACAGCTCTGGGGGAGGGGTGATGCTCATCCTGTGCCCCCTTGTCCCACACTGGCTCTGCCCCCCAGCAGCAGCAAACTGGACACTGCCCACTTCAGCCAACATGGCTTGGGCCAGTCCTGTTTCTTACTGACCTATTGGTTTTCCTTTCTCACAGATTATATGATGTTCATAAAGCAAAACAGAAGCCTTGATAAGCTCAGCATTTCTCTACTATCAGCATCTAATCCACAAAATATAAAACTAGCAAGATTTTAATATTAACTGATGTGGCATGGCTGTGAATGGGTATGGTAGCTAAGGGCAGTGCCCATATGCACTTTTACAGCCATGTAATAGATTTTTTTCTGTTAAAAGTTATGTATTGCATAACGAGTAGCATAATCAGCCACTGAAATGTGCCACTTAAAAATCATAAGACAGCCTGAGGAAAGCTTTTAGAATAGAAAACCTAAAATTTTATCAAGTGTTCTCTAACTGTTTCCCATTCAATTTTGAAAGGGACCAAACCAGAGACAGAATTTTAGAACATGCATTTACAAGGGACACATTTCTGAAGCCATCTCCTCTCAAACAAGACAGTAGCACAAAGAAAGGGGGAAAATAAAATCAGCTCAGATCAGGGTGTCAGCACCTTTCTGAATTACCAGAAAGCACGAGCATTTCTAATATATAAATATTCTCCACCTTACTTGATATTACTGGCTTCCTACTGAAGATCTGCCCAGCTCCCAGCACCATCCACTGCAGACACTTCCTCATGCCCCACAAAAACACAGATCAGCTACAGAGTAAGCATGAGATCTGAAAAGCAATTTTTACCTCCTGACAACTTCCAAAAAATCCCATCCCTGGTGCTCTTTTCCTTGATAGCTTGGAAACTCAGGTTCAAGGCCAAAAGAGCAAAGAGGCAGTGCTCCAGCTGATTCCATGGATTTGCAGCTTGACAAACCAGAAGACAAATGATCTCAGAGAAGCTTTGTGAGGAAGCTGAATGAGCTGAAGGGAAGCAGCACCTCCTCACCAAAGCCATTGTATTGTCATGGAGCTGCATGTGGGGCTGTAACACGACAGTGTGGCAATTAAAGTTTTCTAAACAAAGGCAGCTTGGAAGGACCTCAAGGGATGGGCAAAAACTGCTCATCTGTACACACTTCACTTTGAAAAACTTGTTTGACCATTACCAAGGGACAACAGGAAACCACAACACCTTTAATAGTCCATGCCCCACATGTACAGCTGATGTAGTAGCAGTCAACATACTAAAAGAAAGGAAAATTTAAAAAAAAGAAAAAAGAAAAAAATACCAGAACACTCATTTAGGATGCAGAAAACCTAACTTCAAATCTCTTTGCTGTTTCTCTCAGTAGCTTTAGTCTGGTTCATGCCAAAGGAATGCCCTAAGCACTGAGTAACTTTGAAGTGCAGCAGATTTCTTGTGCTTGTATTTTGTAAAATCTCTCAAAAGATCTTTTCATTCCAGTGAAAATGAAGCTGATGTCACAGTATCATGTTTTTGTGCACCTTGGAATCCGAGTCCTCCTGCCAGCCATGTTAACATTCTACAAAGCTCCATTCAAGAATAAGTGACATTACCTCAATCTTCTTAAAAACCTGAAGATAATTTGGGATTAATTTTCTCAATAGCCTTGATCTGAAATACTCAAACATAGTTTGATTCATTAAGGCGTTAAGTAAATATTCCTTTAATAACTGAATTTATCTCGGCATTCAGCCTTTATCACCTATTGTAAGAAGTCGAGCTACTATAGAAAACCAATGATTTTCAACAAAGAAGTAAAGACATCAGTTAAATCTCCAGCAGTGACAACAGAATAGTCAATTTAATGGATTGGTATTTTTTTCTGACTTTTACAGTTAGGCCTCTGGCTTCATTCATGCTAAAGGGCAGCAGTGAGAGACATAACAGTAATTTCTCCAAGTGCCACCACAACCTTTAGGCATCATTAAGAAATCCAGCCAGCATTTTGGAAAGTAGAAATTATACCCTTACACTCTGTAATTTTTAAGACAATTGGCTGAAATACCAATTCACATCTTGTGTCCTTTGTCTTACTAATAAAATAAATAAAATATAGCCTACTACTAAGGGTAATAAGAGGTACATTTTCCTTTTGACAGAGATATAAAACTATCATTAATATGTTATAAGGGAAGATTATAGTCCTAAATGTAGCTATCCTTTCAACTTCTGACATGTCAAATTAATCTTTGCTTACACCATTACATGAACTAGACACAAGATGAAAATTCATGCCCCTGTAAAATGACACTGCAAGACCCCTGCAATACTGAATTTCCATTGTGAGTGTTAAGTGGGAACATGTACCCCATTGCTGCCATGAATCATACGTGCAAGAGTCAGATATTTCCATGACAATTGACAACAGAGCCTCCTAAAGCTGTTAGCAAGGAGGATACAGCAGTGCTGTCTTCATTGGCCGAATTTTACCTACCAAGTACAAATTACACACATAGTATATATTATGTATATTTGTGTTCAGAGTTACTAATTCATGATCCAGATGGTTAATAATGACACAGAACTTGGACTGCCTTACAAGCCACACAGCAGAAGACAAATCTGTTTGACTGCTCGAGACACAGACCTTACCTTCACTTCTCGATAGGAATAGATTCAAAGCTGAACTGCCTAATTTTAAGATTAAAAATGAAATAAAGACTAAGTTTAATAACATTCACAGTGTTTAAGCAAAGATTGCCAGCTGACACCTCCTAGGGAAAAAGCTCAAATTAATTCTGTCTGCTTCCTTTTGAACAGTTATGTGCTACAGTGATAAGAGGGGCAGCAATTTTGTTTTAAAAGTTGACTGCAGCCGTGTTCAGAGGACCCAAGCAGAACATTGTGTTACAGGCTCAAAAGGAAAACAAATACAGAGATTGCTCAGCACAATTAATTTTCAGAGCTTCCAACCATGGCCATGTAATCCCAGTTCTTTTGTAAACACGTAAATTGCAGAGATTCAGGAAGCAAGTAAAGAAAGATGAAAGGACGATGCTTCCTCACAAAAAGCTTCGAACAACAGCATTGCTCCACTAGGCCTTGTTTGCTGTCAGAAACTTGGGCTGTTCTGACTGTGGGTTCATTGGTAGCTCAAGGAAGGCAAATATGTGTTATTAAAATACCACATTTTCCATATGAGGAGGAGAATAAGGTTATCAAACAACACCCCCAAGGTTTTAAGCCACTGTGACTCCATCCAAAGGAGAATTGCACCTTTGTGTGCACTGAGCTCCCATAAACACATTGCATCAAAAATCTGGGAGAGTTTTTTTTAGTATTGAATTTCTTGCTGCTATCACATTGACAGTCTTCAACAGCATTAGTGAAGAGGGCCCCAGAGAGGCCAGTCCTGGGGAATCCCATGCAGTATCCAGGGGTGTTCACAGAGGCACCACCAGCTGGAAAGCCCTCAGGGTTTGCACAATCTCCCACCCCACAGGTGCCTGGACAGTTTGGCAGGAGCTCCTGAAATGAGTAACTCACAACAGCTACTCATCAATTCGCTTTACTTTGTTCTGTACTCTTCATCTTCGGGAGTGCAGCTGATAAATCTCTTTCTCTGATTTTGGTATGGTTGGTCTGATGTTCATCCAGAGCTGCTGTGGGCCATTTCTCCAGAAACAGCAGCCTCTGTGAATACAGCTCTTTGTGACTATTTCCATCTCAACACGCCTGGTTGTGAAGGAAGGATACAAGTAATCTCTTTACATGGAAATGTCACAATTTAATTTTCTCCACACCTGTCAGGTCCAGAAAGACTGTTAGAAATTTCTGCTAAAGTGTTGCAAAGCTCAAGCTAAGATTTGGTGTGTTGGAAAACACTGTACCTCAAATTGATCCCTGACCTGGGTTTCAGTATTGCCTTTGAGCAGTGAAATCCCTCACTTGGCTGGGAATGATGAAATCTCTGTGGCATGCAGATATTTTAAAGAGCAATCTGACACAGTCTGCTATCAGACAGAAAGTTGGAGAGTATCCAGTGAGACAGGATATATAGAGAATCTACCATGTGTGCATCAGGAGGGCATACAGAAAAGCAGAGGTGTGTGCTATCTATAAATACCTTTATGTATATCAACACCCACGTGCAGAGGCTGCTAAATTAGAGCTGCTAAAATTATACATTCCAAGAGTATAGATTCCATCTGATCAATCATTCAGGATATGTCTACCTTTAGTCTGCATAAAGGACATGATGAGAAAGCCAAATATGTCACTGCAAGGATGCAAAATCAAAGAAATTCAGAGTGCTTTGGGCAAAACCCCATTACTATTACTTTAATCACATTCTTATAGTGAAAGTGACATAAATATTTGCCATTGCTGGAAATCTGACCAAATTCTTTTGATGTCTTGCCCAGCATGAAGTGAGCCAAGGAAGCCCTGGAATCACACAACTTTTTTTGTAAATTCACTTTTAAAAAATTGATATGAGCCTATAGTGAAATTCAAAATCTGAAAGGGTATCACAAAAGTGTGTTAATACCTAAATCTATTGAAACAAGAAGTTATCTAAAGTAGTAAGGGCACAGCAACCACAATCTTCACTTCTTTTAATTTGAACTGCTAGCGACCTTTCTCAGTTGGTCATTTTTAGAGATTTCAAAGTGCCTTGAAAACTGAAACAGGGCCTTAAGATTCTCTTGTAAAAAAAGAAATAAAAGACTTCCTTAGACATAGCAAAATCCAGCCATAAAACTACCTCCTGGACACCCTTCCAGTGTGCTACATTAGAGCTGGGGAAAGCCCAATATTACAAAAACCTGTAACAGAGCACGGGGTGCTGCTACCACCTTGTTTAACTCCCCTTCCTCTCCCACACTTCTGGTTCAGTTGGTGAGTCTCTTCCATCACCACATTTGCAGGGTCAGGATGTTAAAATGAAGCCAGCACATCCTCCTTGTGCCTGGGCTGACCGAGACAGTCTCTACACAGCATCACACCAGTTTCCATTCATAGCAGTTACTTGCAATGGGCAGGTTGGGAAGATAAAGGAGAACCAAAAGCAGAGGGGTGTGTGTGTGTGTGTGTGTGTGTGTACAAAAGATACAGACATTGTACATATACACCAGAAATGAAAATTATCAATGTCAATCCATGCCATGGATCACATATATTAAAATGAGAAAGTAACAGAGTGCAATGATTTTCACTCAGCAGAGCTCAGCACTCCTGCCTACAATAAAATGAGACTAAATAGGGCCTCTTTGCCAAGTTTGCAGAGTTTTTTGAATGGAGGCTGATGCCCAATTCCTGACGGACAAAAAATCAGTGTTATTTGGTCTGCACATTTCTCTTTGTCTAAACAAGTCCTGTTCCAATTAAAAATATTGGTATTAGGCTGTGTCTCACTGAGTGCTTTTAGTTATGGACCATGTAGTGTTCAATGACCCCAAAAGTCAATACCTCAAAATGTTAATGCAAGGTGTTCTATGTTACATCCCCACAGAAAAGAGAGAATCCCATTATTAAGATATTTGACAGAAAAGTGAAGCAATCTTACCTCAACTTCTTTCTTCTCTCCTAAACTTAGCAATGCAACATCAGCAAAGAACTTAATTTCTCATTAACCTTTCCTGCTAACAACACTTCATGCTGCTGGGGCTATACAGAACCATTATTAAACACGAATGCCCATTTTATTCATTAGGTTATACATACTTTTCCTGAAATCAGTGCAGGAAATCAGAAATTATAAAATGGAAAAAAAAAAAACATTCTGAAGGTAAATAGGTGCAAAATGTACTGCACAGAGGATATTTTCTATATTCTAATCCTATCCTATAATCTATCCTTCTTTGACTAGCAAGGGGAGAGTTTTCTCTATCAGTTTCTAATTGCTACATAAATACTTACCAAGTGAATACTGGCACCAGCTTGTTTTGATGGTGAGGGTAAAAAACTAGATATAAATGTTCTATTAAAATGTGAAACAAAACTTGGCAATTTTTACTAAAAATTATAGCAGTTGTCTTTTTTCCTCCCTTTTAAAACCTACTATAACTTTTAAAAGATCTCATGGGATGAAGTCAGCCCCTATACTTGATAATTAAATACAACTTACTACTACACATCAAGGCAGCATGAAAATACATTAAAAAAAAATCTACATTTAAAGCAGATTAAAAAATGTTTGTTGAGAGTTTTCAGTAAACCTTGTGCAACATGGCAGCAAAGCAGTCTACTGTCAGATGGCAATCTCTCTAGGAAAAATATGATTCCATCCACATGACTCTGTAAATTACCCAAAGACTATAGGTAATTTCATAGCATTACCTCCAAGAAAATAAGAGTAATCTTCGCATATTGCTCCAGGGAGGGGTCCTGATATTAAGGGGATGATGATGACCTTGAAATATAAATGGGAAAGAAGAGATGAAAGGAAAATTACCTGTAATTTTTGTTCTCAACCACTGGTAAATCTAAAGAATCCCTGGGTGAACTCCATGTCTTGTGTTTCTGGCAGAGGCAAAGCACACTGAGTTACTAAAATAACTCACTGGTGATGGATACCTGCTTCTGCCACCACCATGTCCTTCATAGGAAATTTCAGCCAATAAGTTTGTTGGTTCTGCTCATGAATATGTAGAAAGCTTGTTAGAGCAAAAGCACATTTCAGCTGGGCTTCTCTGAGAAACTTAACTTTTTTATTTTCCTTAAGCAATACAGTTACTCTTTTAAGAAAACAGCTTTTGCCAAGAGCTCTCAAACACTAGGTCACTGTAAATATTCCTTCCTTGAAATAAAAAGGAATAGTTTCAGTAATGTTAATTTTTAAATAGAAAGAACAGTGCATTTTCTCTTTCTATCTGCTTCAATTCAGATATTAAGAAGCCTTACATGGAAATAGTAAATTTGACTTTTGTTTGATCAGTGTTGCACTTGCTTTCCCTCTGGTATTGTTATTATGCAATTTTTTGCCTTTTTTGCTCAAAATGGTGCTGTCCTTAAAGACATTTGAAGGTGAAAGATGCACCCCAGACAGTAGAAGACATGGCACACCTAGTACAAGAGAGGGGGCATTTTATATTCTTTTTATAGCCCCCAAGAGACTTAGTCCTGCTATCCAGAGAGCAGTGAAGAAATTAAATTCCAGTGCCAGCTCATTGCACTCTCTGCCACAGAAGAAATCAGGAAGTAGAGACAGATGTAGAAGCTGTTGAGGAGGTAAAACAGTACAGGTGATTGCTAAGTTCCTGTTACTCCAATTTTTATTTGAGCTAAAATAAACGGTTCATTAATGAGCAAAGGCCACACTGAGGGATGGAGACAGAGCCCTTTGCTCTGTGTTTTGGCCCAGGCTTTGGAAGTATGGGCAAAACAAGACCCATCCCTTTCCTGCAGACTGAGTAACACCTCATGGAATCACAGAATGGTTTGGGTTGGAAGGGACCTTAAAGATCACCTCATTCCAATCCCTGCCATGGCCAGGGACACCTTCCACTATCCCAGCTTAATCTAAGCCCCATCTAATCCGGCCTTGGAAACTTCCAGAGATGGGGCAGCCACCACTGTGCCCTTCAAGGACGCACAGTTTCATCAGTCTGAAGTCTGAGCCTACATAAAATATAGCCTATATAAAATGCTCAAGAGTAACTAAGAAACAGCAATATAACACATACAGACACAGCAGAATCTTCCTGAAACATGTCATGAGATGCAGAGGGCTCAGTGTAACTTTCAGGCACAGTATACAGAGCAAGCCAGAGGGTATGGTGAAGCACCAAATAAATAGCCAAATTACATATACTGTATTTCAGTAAAATTAGTGACAAACTGAACTCAGAGGCACCTCATCTAAATTTGAAATGGAAATTTGCATCTGCCATGTTTATTTCATTATTATTTCATGAGGAGTCTATGCTTGTTTATGAATTCTTAAAGTATATTTAAGCAATCAAGCATAATAGTGGTGTAATTATCTCAAACCTATTGCGGTTCCAGGACTTTATGAGGAATCTAAGTGCATTTCATGTAGCTAGCTCCTAAGGTGTCTCACTCATGAGCTTATTCCCTGCTGTGTCTCACTGAAAAGAGGCACTGACAAGGAAAAAAAAACAACAACCCAAACCCTGTTACCAGGAAGGGGAAGGCAAAGCATCCGCAGTGTGAACTGACCCCACTCCCGTAATCCGTGTCCACAACCATCCCTGCACCAGCCTGGAGCCTGTGGCACAGACCTTACAAGGCAGAGTTTTTATTGGGTTCAAAGCTACCTCAGTGATGCATTTCTGAACCAGGCTCCTGTGCCTGGCAGCCAGCCTGCAATAGAGTTGCCACCTTTGGGGGAAAAGAATCCAGTTGGGGAGCTGGTATGTAATGAAAGTGCTTGAAAAGTGGCTTTGCACTTAATAACACTGCTGCCATGGTGATCTCTTCCACTCTGCTGCTCTCTGGGTAGAAGGCACTTGCCTGTTCCCCTTCACATGTGATATCAGCTCTTTCTTAAAAAGAGACAGAGGTGGTAATGCTTGGCAGCTTGGAGATCAGCAGGGCTGCAGAAAGCAGAAAAACTCTGTTGGGCTGAAGGAGGCAAGCACTGTCAGAGACCAGTAAAGCCCTCTCCCTTTCTTCCAAACTGAAGTATCATAGGCTTAAAAATTAGCTTGTTCAAGCTAGAAAATTCTTGTCCAGACTTGCTACTACCAGGGCATGTTTCCAGCAGATGTGGGCCACTTTTCCTGTGAAATCAAATATGGGCATGGGGTTTAGTTTTGGAGTGGGACTGAAACTGTCACCTTGGACTGGCTGCAGCACAAATTATCTTTTGTCTCCTTGAAACTGGTTCAGCCAGCTGAACTCTTCCCATTCAGTAAAAGCAAATGGAGTCAAACACAGGAAAGATCATTTGCTGCACAAATTATTCTTAAGTTAAGCTTTTCCCAGACAACAAATCTAATTATGAATGATTTAAAGGGTGTGAAAAGTGAGCTCCAGGACACGTTTGTAAATCTTGCCAGGAGGCCTGCCTTAAACTCAGCTCCAACAATTGCCACTGCTCTAAATTCTGATACACACCTTTGAACTTTCAGTCTTGCACTAGTACAATCAAGACAAATGGGAGGTGACAGCTAAGTAGCAAGAGTTCTTTAGTATAAAACGAAATTCATTAGATGAACTTTCTAAAAGTCTATACAGTGTCTCATACAGAGCAGCTTTTCTACAGCCTGATTCAAGACATCCAAGAATATCTTGCTCCAAGACAAGTCTGGCTGCAGGAGAATTTGTCAAAAAATTCTGAACTGATGCAATAACTGGATACACAGGCATTGACAAGGATTAGGAGGTTTCCTTAATGGTGATACTATAAAAGGATTAGTTCTTTGGTTTTACAGTATAAATCCCTAAAGGCAGATTTTATTTTTTTTTTTTTAATATATGAACTACAAAAATATCATAGTATTTCTTTGTGAGATATGAACTTCCTGCAATTTTTAAAACACTCATCTTTATCTTTATTGCTGTATTCCAGTAGACAAACACTTCCCATGCAATCTTTCCTTTTTGTTCACTCTCTGCTTTATTAACTGGGTCCTTTTCAGCCCTAGTTCAGGTGATATTTGATTAATTTGTGATCACTGCTTCTGGGCATCGTGTTCTTTAAGATACAGTATTGTCCAGAGAATTATACATGAGAAATAACATCCTTTATGTTTACCTTTTATTATCTTTTCTCCTAGTTTCTCCTAGTATTTTTCCTCCTGTGCCACAAATACTGTATCTTACTGTACCACTGTATTTTCCTAGCCACAAAGCTTTGGTCTCTGGTAATTGAAAAAATTCTCTATCCATTGCTATTACATTTACTGAGGTCAAAAACTATGAACATCTCAGATGTTTGAAATGCATTCGATTACACGGTCAGGTAAGTATGGAGTTGTTTAAAAGAATCATGCACAACTGCTTTTTAATCAGCAAAGACCCTTTAAAGTCGTTATCAGCACTGCACTATCAGGAACTGCTATTTAGATGCTGCTACTAAAAGCACAAAGATTATTCAATCTTCTTTAACCTAAATTAAACTCAGGTTGCCTGACACCAAAACATGATGTATATACATAGTTTAGTCCATACACTAGAAGTAGTTGGGCTCATAATTTCTTTTCTACTAATATTGTAGAAATGAAACCATAGAGCTTGTCCCTTTGAGACAGGAAAATCATAGAGATACTCTTGGATCCAATGGTGCTGTATGTTAAAGGACTTATTAGAATTTAAATTACTATTGTGTATTGTTTTAATATGTCTTCACAGCATGCACCACAACAGTTCCTTTGCAGCTATTACACTGTACATTGGCTACATCAATTAACAGAAATGCACATTATATATTATCGACCTATTTAATACCTAATACATTTTTCCACAGTCTATTTATTCTTCCTAATGTGCACTCAGAAAATACACTATGAGTTAGTTTTGCTAAGAAAGTCATGTATCTGTGCACTTACTCCAAGAACACTGTGCATATAGATATATATCTGAATCTAATGATTCCTTTTTAAAATTGAATTTTACTGTTTTCTTTCCTTTTGCAATGTCAAAATCCCACTGTGTTTCTTTTAAAAATATATATATTTAAAAATAGAATATTAATGCCAAGTTAGGGACAAACCCTCATTAAGTGGTCCCAAGCAGCACAGAAAAAACTTTTGCAAGTTTAAATAACTTTATACATGTGAAAAACATCAGATCTAGGTCAACATGACAAGTGAAGTATATCTGATGTGTAATATTACTCAACAAACAGACTGAAAAAGATCTAAATGCAGTTCACTAAATCAAGACAAAATGTTGAAATTGGCTTTCTTATGGATCACTTTTTCTAAAATCGATATTCTAACACTAAATTTTATATTTGTGACTGCCTCAGAAAGCAAAAAATAAAATCTTCAAAGCAGTGCTGAGAATTTGAATATTTAACTTTGACAGTCTGAAAAAAAATATCCAACCATTTAAAAGAATTTCAATTATGTAAATGAGAAGAGAGTTTATACATAACTGATTAAATGAACTGTTTCTTTGGTGGCCTATTAGTATTGAAATGGCTAAACCAACATCTCTGCTACATTGATCATAGTGACTTAGAACCATACAATGACTTAATGGTAAAATATCTTATCTATATATAATGCTACTGAATGCAAAAGCCTTTATGCATTTCCAGGTCTGAAATGAAGCATACATACGCGAAGAAAAAAAGGGGATAAAAAGAAAGCTTTTCTAAACTTTATGCAAAGGGCTAAGCAGCTCTGGTTGCTGACAATAAAATAAAATAGTTCCTATTTCAAGACTTCTGATTTAAATTCAATCTGTGTTGGAAATGACCAAAAGCTGCTTAAACGTGACATGGTCTGTGTGGAAAAAGTCAGTGGCTTTGCAGGAGTGGATGAGGTCTCTGTCTTGGAAAGTTTCCTCACCAGGCAGAATGCCAGGGCCAGCTCCCAGGAGAGGCTTAGCTTCCTTCTCCAGGCTGCAACCCCTCCCTGGCTCACCTGGGGTGCCTGACACTCATGTTTTAGTGAACAACTGTTTTACAGGAGTGCTTGGGCTCCAAACCCGCTGCTCACCTTGGCTCTGAACTCTTGTGGCAGCTCACAGACCCGACCATGGGAGGGTGAAAGACCACTCAAAGACTCAGTACCGAGGCAAACTTTTTGGAGGTCTCCAGCAGTGATCTGAGTGCAGATGAGCTACACACAATCCTCTTTTGCCCTGTCCAGAGGACATCCTGGAGCCTGGATTTAATGTGGGTCAAGGAGAGTACAAAGAAAAAAGGATTGGGTTCACAAAGCCTTCACAAATCCTTCTTTTTTCCCTGTCTCATTCCCCTCCTTTAATGTCTCCTTTCATGTTTCTTTTCTTCTCCCTCTCTTCATGCCCAAGCAGTGGTGCTGAATGCTAACAAGACCTGACCCAGCCAGTTAGTCACTCTGGATAATTTCTTAGGGTATGAGCCATGTGATTTGCTCTTTGTGTATCCACCCAGATACCACGAGGTAGGACTCTTCATTGAAAGTAATGTTCTGGTATCCAATTTTCACAACCTGCCTACCTGATAGCAATCTCCTGATTCCATGTCTATTGTAGCTTTGGTTCTCTTTAATGGAGCCTTTTTCATTTTCTCTTCACAAATGTTCTTCAATCTATCTTACATTTTAATTGAATCAAATTTAATTTAAACCAAATCAAAGGTCCTTTCAATACATCTACATAAGAAAGCACTTAATCTTAATAAACTACCATTTAAGATGGAGAGGAAATCTACAGTAGCAGTGAAATATATAGCAAATCAAAATTCTCTCTGTTCATATAAAGGAATGAAGCCAAAATAAGCTCACTCTACTGTTTAAACTGTGCTGCATGTAATGTGTAAGGAAGAGAAATGTGCTGCTAAAGTAATACACTGTGACTGTGAACTATTCGCTGAAATCTGAAAAGAATCCCATTTCCCAAAGCAGCTTAGAAAATGACATTTGCTGGGACCCTGTATTAATGAGATGAAGATCCTTACCCCCTTCAGATTTTATTACATTTCAGAAGACATTTCAAAAAGTCAAATAATTTACTTTGCTTAGGTGAGGAGGAGTTAACCCTCTGGGATTCGCTGTCTCTTCAGCTCTACAGTTGTCTAGCATATGAATTTTACTAGAGCTGTTAACTTTTATTTCCTGCAATGCATGGATATGAAATACTAACTGCTCCTCCTCCCTCCTCTCTGCCTTTGCACTGCCAAGTGTGTACAATTCTTCAAAACCAAACACTGTATAGTCCTACATTAGCTGGCCCATGCACACATATATTATTTACTACAATTTACATAAGAACTAGCTCACACCAAAGAAAGATTTGTGATCTTTCAACAGGAGTGAATAAGAGACATTTGTTTATGGGAGACAACTCAATTATCTTTCAAAGTTCTGCAATAAGATCATTAGATTTCTCCCTCACAAGAGCATTTCTACAGGTTGCTTAGTGAAAAGGAAGCAGCGTTAGGTACAAATCCTTAAGTTAATGCATTTTCAAAACCTTAAAACAGAACATTAGTTCTGGAAAAATCTGTTTAAGTTTGTGGAGAGGCAACTCCAGTGACACCTCAGCTGATTTTGTGAGGGGATCAGAGAGCAGTCAGGGTCTTCCACAGCCTCTGCACTGGACTCTGGGTCACTTTATGGTAACACCACACAACTAAAAAGGTGTCATGCTGCTCTACAGCAATAGCAGCATTTTAATATCAGTGGTAAAACCACAAGACTGAGAAGCCATGGAAGAGTCTAGACTGGCAAAAGCATGAATGTAATACCTGCACCACAGCCTCTTAAGAGACCCTGCTCTGGTCAGCCCTTCTGCTTCCATGCTCACAAGGAAATAAGTAGGGAGAAACTGGGGGATGCTAGTGCACAGATGAGAGTGCAAATCAGGCCACTATGAATTAGGGTTTCCTCCACCCTCCACTTGTGGGGGCACTATTGTTAGCACAGAGCATGTCAAGGAGGAGCACTGATGGTTACTGTGGTTTTGGCTGCTAGAAAAATAGCAGGGTGCCAATAGTACTTGGCTTCCTGGTGACAGTGGGACGACTAAGGCACTTCTCTTTGTGGGAGTAACACCCTCACATGAAAGAATTTCTTCCTAATGTCTAATCTAAACCTAGTCTCAGATTAAAACCATTCCCTCTTGCCTATGTAAATAGTCTCTCTCCATTTTTCCTGTAAGTTCCCTTCAGGTACTGAAGGGAACTTCAGTTCTCCATGAAGCCTTCCCTTTCCCAGACTGAACAATCCCAGTTCCCTCAGCCTTTCCTCATGGCAGAGGTGCTCCATCCCTCTGATCATTCTGGTGGCTTCCTCTGGACTTCCTCCAACAGCTCCATGTCCTTCTGAGCTGGGCCCCAGAGCTGGAGGCAGCTCTGCAGGTGGAGTCTCACCAGAGCAGGGCAGAGGGGCAGAATCCCCTGCCTCACCTGCTGCTCTGGATGCAGCCCAGGATATGGGGTACACGTGTCTTTTGTGATCTAACTGGTTTTAAAATCGAGCAGGTACAATATATTGCACATTACTCACACATCAACCATCCTCTCTCTCTTCCTTGCCCTTTTTATTGTTGTATTAAAGATTAGTCTTTTCCTGGGAAGCTATCATTATGTTTGTTGAAGATATTTTTATGTGGCAGCTAGAGAGGAATTACTGTCTGGCATCCCCTGATAAGGTTACAGGTGAATACAGAAGTATAACTTTCCCTCTCTGTTACATGTTCTAATGGAGTAATGTTTTGTTTTGCTTTCTTTCAATTCTTTCCATATCTCACTAATTTGAGGACTTGTGTGTTATGAGGAGCACCAAAGACTGAATCAAGCATTTTAATATTAACTGTTTCCTGATAGGTATGGTATTTCTGTGGTTATAAATTTTATGGAAACCTCCCACGTTTGATCCTCCACACATAGTCTTAAATGCACTGGTGGGTAAAAAATGGTCTTTCCTCCTCCCCCTATAGCAGTTATTCATTTGAAGCATCTTTCAGCTGAAGAGAGAAGGAGAACATGCATCAGTAGAGTCACTGTTGATCCTAAACTCCCCATTCCTAAAGGTGCTGCTGACACTGCATTCCATTAACTTCTCAATAGCTTTGATGCTTGGGCACACAAAAAGTAAATTGGGCACACATTCTCCCAGGAGCAAACTTCTCATTTATGTGTGGCTCAAACATCCAGCTAACATGTTTAGCAAAAAAAAAAAGGAAGCTTCCTACCTAGAAATATCTCTTCTCCAACACATACAGCAAAAGGGAAAAATGTCTGTGGCACAACATCCACTCATATGTCTCTCCAGGGACCTGTCTCCCCATCACCAGGCAGGAGGCTCAACACAGGATTATGAATGGAGCCTATTCAGAATCACATCAAAACAATTGCTTACTGTACCATTCCCTGAAACTACAGGACCTGAAGCTATTTGTTCTGATAGTTCTGCAAAAAAAGGGGTGGGTTATCTAAAGTGCTGAGAGTTGGCTCGAATAAAACAAGGGAGAGCAAGTTCTGAAAAACAAGTTTGAAAATCATAAGGACAATGTCTGATTGTACCTGTTCCTCTTTGCATTTCCAGTTGGAATTCAACTGTAATGATAAGATAGCACAAAAATCTCTCCTTTTTAAAGTTTTAAAAGTGATCATGTTTGGGGCCAAATGAGATTTTATACAATGTATCTTCTACTGTCCTAGGGAAAGCACATAAAATATTACAAAGGAGATAAAGCAAGATATTGCTTATGATTTTTGAACTGCTGGCCCTCTTCTAACTGGAAATTACCCTTATTTAAGCAGTTTTAAATGATGAACTGAGGCTTAAAAATGCCTAGAGATGCTAAGAGAAAGATGATTCTTCTTTTTATTCCTTCCTTTCAGATGACTTTTCCTACACTCTGCATTAGCTTCTTGCTGTAGCCAGTATTTGTTATTGTAGTATTAACCACCTACATTATTCACAAGAACAAAAGTTCCAATATCTTCCTGAAAGATAGTAAGATTTAGGCTCCTTTTGTGACTTCTGATCAAAGTATAGCATGTATAGCAAAATTCTTCATTATTTGGCAGATACCAAATAAGGAGAAATACTTCAGAGATAAATAACATCCTATAAACTAGGTCAGTTCTTCCTCCTTAAGCTGAAAGGTTCCCCAGTAACTGTGAACCATCACAGAAAAAAAATGTATCCTTATTCTGCCTGACCAAGATATGGATAAAGATTAAAATAAGCCAGAGAAGATTTGAGCCCGAGGAATAGCAGGTATATTTAAAAGCTTTCATTTGCAGACAGTTCTAATGGCTATGTCTGGCTTCACTTTAATCAGAAAAATGAAGAAGAATTCATAGGCTCCCTTCAGCTGTGTGAGGACATTATGTGGCAGCTGTTTGTTCATATGGTAAATGTATAACACCATGCCTTGATTATTAAATATGTATTTGCAGGTTTACAGGAATATTCCTCTGTCAGACTTCAGCATACTTTATATTCAGGTGCAACAGCCGTATCTTGTGTTAAGCAACCTCAGCATATTAAGTACACTTTGATTTTCCCACAGTTATTCCATGATGCTTAAAAAATTGATTTTTAAGATTTTTATCAATGACTTTCAGGTTGTTTTGGGAATGATTCTCTGCTATCACAAGGATTCATGGTGGACTTTCATGCCTCGTTGTTGTCCACCACTCCTCTGCAGTGCTCATTTCTTTATATACATTATCTTTTGAGAAATCTTTGTACTAGATTAATTGCAAGTACAATTAAGCTCTTCTTGAGATTACTCTTTCTGTGCATCTTCCTGCACTATGATTTCTCATTCTTACATGTTAAAACTAATGACCAGGAGCTTGCCGTACCTGATTACATTGCATGATAATGAATTTCCTGCTTTAGTGTAATTTTATGTTACTGTTCCAGTTACACAGGCCCAGAATATAGATTTCTACTTGCATGCACAATTTCTTTCACTGAAATTAAAATACAAATTTCCCAAAGCCTTCTTTAAAGAGATGTTGGTATCATGCTCCAGCCTAGAAAACAAGCTCAGACCAAGCAATTTCTGCCTGAAGGGGCTACCATGGGTATTAAGAGTTGGAGTCAATGATCCTTGTGGGTCATTTCCAGCTTAGGATATTCTGTGATGCATCCACTGCCTGTGTTACACGAAAGAACAGACCACCTGATCTTATAGGTCCTTTCTAGTCTGAAAATCCAAGAATCAACTATGATTGTAGCATAACCCTCTGCATTGTCACCATTATAAAAGGATGCTCAGCTGAGACACAAGAATCTGGAGGTTCTTGACATAGATGGAAAAAATCATTCCAGCAAATTATCCTGATCTGTGGATGCAACAGAAGACTCACTGGAGTAGAATAATTTTCACAGTCCTATGTGTACCCTGGGAAAAGAAAGAGTATCAATTCTCATTTTCCTTATGGCTAACATATATCCATTTCTCTGAAAATGAGATGTGAGTGTATACAAATTAACTATGTAAGCAAAACCAGACTCACCCTTTCCCACACGGTAACCCCAAATGTAACAGCATTCTCAGTCCATTTGTCATCTCAGCCACAAGTGAGCTGAATCTGGCATCTGAACTCCTTTTTCACTCAAGCAAACTTCTATATAGGTCAAAGGAAAATTGCTTTTGTAAAGACTGTGAAAACTGAGCAAGGAACAGAGGAGCAGGTACACAAGGAGCAGGATGCAGGATGTCACTGGGAGATTACACTGTTTAGCTCTCCATCTCCACCATCCCTCTCAGCTAAGGACACGGCTGCAGGAGCAGAAAACACAGCCCACACTCTGCACTGCTGAAATACAACAGAGTGTCAAAAACAACTGAGGGAAAACAGTGTCTGATACAGAGACAAATGGAAACACCGTGTCTCCCATCAAGGCACTGGAGCCAAATTAAAAGTACAGTCAGTGACTTTGGTCAGGCATCTTCTCCTGCTGTGAACACCTTTTTTCCAGAGGTGTAGTGCATGGACCTTACTGTTTGCTCCTTTAACAGCATAAATAACTCAGCCACTATCCTGAGAAAACATCCATGCTGGAAACTGGGAATTACTGTGGGGAAAGTGTCAATTTACCTGCCCAGTTCTGCTGCTCCCTTTTGGAACCTGTGATTCCTGCACCAGGGTCATCTGTGCTCCTTCAGGAAGAAGAGAGCCTAAAATGAACTTCTCTGGGTCCCACTGCCAAAATAAGGGAGTATAACCCTAATGCAATAATACTGCATTTGAAATGTCTGTGCAGCTTGCACTTTATATGAATTCTAAAATTTTGTATTAAATATATCTATGGGGTTGTAATTATATCTTGAAAGTAATTGTGAAAGGGCTTTCACTTCTAAGATCTGATAATAAAAGAGTGAGGAAAAAACATAAAGACCTTTTTAGATTTATTTTTCCCAGACATTAAAAACACTGAAAGGGAAACACTTCAGAATGACTCATTTGTAACCTCACAATTGAAAAAAATTATTTTAAAATGCCCCAAACTTGACAGCCTACAATCAAATAAATCAAATAGGAACAGAACCCAGCCAGGAGCTTCTACCACATATTGGCATCTAGAAAATGTGACTCTGGGAAGCCATCACTCTCCAACTGCAATGACCTGAAATTATTTGGTAAACAACATGACTGCAACGTAAAGGTACAATAAACAAAGCAATATTAAAAATTCAGGAATGACTGCAGGGACTGTGGAAATTATTACTCTATGTTTTTTGTTTTATTCAAGTGCCAAAAATATTTAGTCATCTTTCTTTCTTTCTTATTTTTCTTTCTTGCATGCCTTTCAGAACACACTTGTTTTGGTAATGCATTAGGTTAACCCTAACTAAACAGCTACAGAACATGTAACTTGAATATCAGCACTGCAGTCTTACAGCCCTGAGGAGCCTCAGCACGAAGGTTTTAAAGAAAAATTCACAAATAATGATCCATACAATGTGCATTGATTGTACTCTATGGGGATTTTTACCCAAAAGCACAGATAAAAACTCATGCTGCTTTTTGGTATCAAACACTAAATTCAGAGAAACCACCTTCCCAAAGGCTAAATAACCTGCTCAGCCAAAACACACACCAAGATCATACACAGGCCCCACAGTCTGAAGGGCACTGCTGCCCCAAACAACCGTTTTATTTTACAAGAGTAGATTCCCAAGTTGGATTCCAACAAGGTAATTGAGGTTCATATTCTCTGGAAAGACTGAATAAACAAACCTCAAATGTTCACTTGACAAAGTGCTCTCTCTGGTGGAACTGCCAAGCTAAAGGACAAGAGAGGCAGCTGGTTCAGCCCCAAGCAGCTGTTCCCAACCACACAGCCTCACCAACACCAGTGAACCCTCACTGCAGTGAAAATCAGCAGAGTTCAGCCAAAAACTGCAGTCAATAGCACTTGATCATACCCAGCTGAAAAGGCTGGAGACCAAAACACTGCCATGCTTTCCAAGCTGCAGTCAACACAGCTTCAGGCTTACTCTGCTTTCCACAACAACCATGGCACATTCACATTTTTGCCGTGGGAATGCTCAGAGTTTGGGCAATTAAAATCCACGAGGATTAGGCTCCAGGACAGGACACATCCTCATCAAGGACATGGGCACCTCAGTGCAGAATGTCCCTTAAAAAAACAGTGAAAGATCAGCCTGTGACCTCCTGAGGACTTAAACCACCAGTTTATGCCTGCAAAGGGCATTTCATAGAAGTGCACATACATGGTATTATGGTTAAATAGAAGAAATGCAGGAAATCTTGCAAGGACAGGATGACAGAAATTATTTTGCTTGGTCACAGTTGATGCATCTGTTCAGTGCAACCTCTGAGGGTTGTCAGAGGGTCAGAGGACAATGCACTTTCAAGAAGACACAGAGAGTCTGGTTGAATTTCTACTTATCCTAATCAATGCAACTACTTTTTTCTTTCCAATTCTCTGTATTGTTATCCTTCAATATTGGCCTCTCTAGTTTCAGAGGAAGACATGTTTCAAATGGAAAGCCAAGTCCTTCCCTTGAGATCTATGGCAAGTGGAAACCCTTTTGGCAGATATAAAAGGAGTGAGTGACTATCCTGTCCCTGAGTTCTGTTGTGTTAATTTTTCAACATGAGAAAAAACCCAAGCATTGAACTTCACCTTTCTGTAATAAGCCACTCACATGTTGAGGTTCTTGAGCTTGGAAGTCAGGAACTTCCAGGTGTGCAGTCACCCCAAAGGGCAATGTGGATTGATGCATCTGAACTGAGATCGGATCCTGGGTTTCATCTGCCTATAGCTACAAGCAGGACCTGCCAGGAAATTCTGTAAATTGATCAACTCTCAAACTCCAGATTCTCTCATCCCAGCCACAAAGTAATCCCAAGTTAAAATTATGATAATTTTCATATAAATATTCATATTTTAATGAGATATATTATTATTAACATAACTTAAAATAGTTTAAATTTTAAAATTTTCTGATGTTGATTTAATAAAGATCTGCATTTACCTTCTGATCTATCAACAAACTAACATGGAAAAACATTTGAGAATATCAATATACTCAAACATCAAATTTCTCCTTAAGAAATTACTTTGTAGACAAAAAACTTCACATTTTCCAAATCTGGCCATACCAGTATTTATATATCAGGTCACTTCAGTACTGAGTTTTCAGATTTTTCCTCTAACTCACGCACAGCCTTCATGCACCTGGATTTTATTTGGCTTTAATGGTGTTGATTATATTTTGTCAATGATATTTTCACATAGTTCTCTGTATTTTCCTCTTATTACTCAAACAGATTCACACCTGCCTTTGGCATCTCTGCTACCCAGAAGTTTGACATTCTTGCCTTAATCAAGCTTTTCCATAATTGCTCCAAAAATCTTTTTAGGATATATAGGGTTCATGGCTACTCTGAATTATTCAGCCATTTTTACTCCAAGAAAGTAAAAATTAAGGAATGGCTTAGATATAAACCATAACCATGTGTAAGGAATTATTTCAGTTGTACAAATCATTGTTGATAACAGTTACTCGACTGATTGATTTGCTTCAAGTCATGAAGGAGTAGTCTGTGCATTCACAGCAGCTATTCATACACACAAAGCTACCAAATGTATATTCATTTTGACACATTCCCACTATCATGATTTGATCTGAGCATGATGCTCATTAATCTAGCACAACAACCACCTTTTAAACTTTGCTGCAGTGTTTACACTTGGATATAATGAGACAGACATTGTAAATTAGACAGCACACTAGGGCAATAGAATAGTTTTAAAACCAACAAAAACACCACAAACATCTCATCAAAAGCCACAAAGAAAATTTAGGTGACATAGGCCTTTTCTTAGATAGCTTTATTTTTTAATTTACTTGAAATACTTTCACACAGTGGGAAAACACTGCAGCCTTCTAGAGAGGATGAGTTATTAGTGGCCGTCGATTGATCTGACTAAAGCCTTCATCATAAAAAATGTATAGCTTCATATAATTAAAAAAATCCAAGCACTGTAAGTTGACTAAAATTCTGTGGACTTTTAAATAATTCAAATTTGTGTTTAGTTACAGCAGCTGTTTAATTAAAAGGTAGAAACTGCAACTAATCCACTATGGTTGAATGAAATATAATCTATAACAGAATTTAATCCCCCTAAGACAGAGAACACTGATATGGATTCTAGAAGTCAGGGGCTCCATTTAATGAATCTCACTAAAGGGATCATAATACATCTGAGCCAGCTCATCTTTGTTTCTCTGATTATCCAAATAATTAATCATTTCCCAGCTTGGTGCTGAAATTATAATTTTTGTTTTTTAATATTAAAAAGAAAGGTCTTTCACATGCATTATGTAAACTCCTCTGCTGGAATTTGTATTCAAAGCTTTACCAGAGTGAGAAAATAGATGCACAAGGATAGAAGAAATGCAATTTTTGACTCTTAGATAACTACTTAATTGTTCATAATTAAAACATTTTGTAACAAAATTCTTGCACAAATGGCCTGGAAGAATTTTTTGCAACGTAAAAGTCAGCAAAGGAAACTGCTGCACACAGGAGGTCTGCAGTTGCCTGCTCTAACTCAGCTGCAATGATTCAGGCATGATTTCAACTTTATATCAATTCCCAGGAGGACACTTCAAGGCAGGCGTGGAACAAAACATTTTTTCTTTACTTCTATATTTTTAATTACAAAACAGAATGAACAAAGGGAAAAATCACCATGTTTTCCTCCTCAGATCCAGAGAGCATTCATTAGTTTGGGATGCTTGTAATCATTCTGAATTTTGTGCACGCCAAGGCAGAGGGGATATCAAAGCAGACAATGGTAGTCCTTAATTAGAGAGGCCAGGTGGCACACAGAGTCACAGCACAAGTTCCTTTCCACGTCCCTGCCAATGATTGAAAACTTGACCTCAGCAGCCATTCTTCAGGGGTGAAAAATAATACAGTCACCAGGTGGCCATCTCTTCAACATCGACAGCCATCTGCACCAAAATGTGCTAAATTATGTTTAGTTCTTTTTAATGTGAACCATCATCCATTAGAGTCACAGCAGGAAACCATGAGGTCCTGTTAATTGAAACTTCAACTGTGACTTAAACCTCTGTCCCAGACAGGAGACAGACACCTCACCTGCTGAGTCCTTCAGCCTAACACATGCAACATTTTTTCTGAGTGTCTGATCAGATACAGAACAGTAAATGCCTGCTCTGCAAAACAGGCCAGGATTTGTAGAAGAAATCATTCTGTGGAAGTGTTTTTATAGGCATCTCAGTGCAGTCTGCCACACCAAAAACCAGTTTGATTTTGCACACCAGCGTTTATTTTACTGATGAGCTGACACACAGTTGTATTTGTGATTTGTCAACAAGCAGCTTTTTAACCCCTTCCTAGGGATGCCCTGAGAGGATGAAATGCGATGCAAGCTGCCAGAGCCAAGACCTGTGCAGAAAGAGGGAGTTCTCTGCCAGGAGAACCCAAAACTTGTCCTAGTCTGTCTCCTAGAATTAATCACAGAGTTTGCTTCCTCATCTGCTCCTTAAGTAAGAGGAGACTGAAAATGTACACCCGAACAGAGGGGGAACATGTTGGGAAAAAACCCCAGAGGCACTGGAAAAACAAGAGAGAAACTTTCACCCATCATGAAGATACTCCCTTAAATGTTCAGTTCTCCCCAAGCACCTTGAGTGCTGTATCCAGGAGAGGATCAATGTGAGCCAAGGTCCATCTTTACCAAGAACAGGGCCCTTGGCTGGCACACCCTGGCACCTGGCAATATTTCCCCTTTGTTATTTTCACTGCACCTGAGAGAGATCCAGCAGTGCCAGGAATTGCCATGAGGAACAGCCATCAGACAAAGACCACTTCAAGAATCTGGCACAAGGCAACCTGCAAGATAAGGAAATATCTGATGGAGCTGGAAGCTTGGGACACAGTGATCCAACACATTCTGCTCCTGGAGGAGCGGGGACTGTGAATAAAAGGCACCTGTGACTCCTGAAAAAACTCAATTAAAGGTTCATGGGCCCCTCACTGGTTTGTGAACTGGTGGCACTGCTGAGCCACTTGTGATTTGTGCCCTCTGGGAGCTGAGCCCTGTGCTCAGTGAATTGTCTACACTGTCACATCCCCAGGCACAGCCCTGGAGCTGGGCAGGCAGAGGGGGTCACAGCCAAGCACAGACCTTCACTCAGAGATGTTTTTATTCAATCAAATATAATAGCAAAGACACAAAGTGCTGTGACTCTGAGCCTGCACATTAACAGAATCGTGGTTCATCAATTTTTAAATCCACATTTAGAGCCTCCTCCTAAAAGCCAAAAAGTAGCTACAATAGATTGTCTTGCAAAACACGGCATCTGTTCTCTTTCATTCCATGGTTATGGATAACCTTCATAAGCTGATTTGCTCATGACAATAAATTTATTTTCAGAAATTATACTCCTGATCTAATATGAAAAAATAAATAATTCAGAAGTTTCACATTATTACAGGGAATTATATTTAGGAGATCAACTAGGGATCTCTGTAATGAGAAACATTCACCTTGCTAGAGGAATGCTACTCTGCATTTAATCTTATAATATTCCCTTCAGGGTGTACAAGACAGCTTGCTGGAAAATATAATGACTCCTTAACTGTTTTCTGAAGAAAAAAAAAAAAAAAGAGTAAAGAAAACAGTGATATGGAAATGAGATCTACATTTCATTTGAAATTCCATATGCACTATTTTAAAGCCACCTTGTTTCAATATGGAGAAAATAAAAAGATTTTGATGGGTCTGTTATTTGGAAAAAGATATTAAAACCACAAAGAAACAAAAGGATGTGGCATGTGTGGTCATGGTAATATAAAGTCATTTGTATTTCACAAGAAGAAAAAAGCTGCTTCAGCTGTTTCTACTTTATTATTTGTTACTAGAAAGAGAAAAGTTGGTTCACAAAGTTCCCATTGGCCAAGAAATAGAAACATCTGTTGAAGCCACGTGCAGAGCCCTGGTGCTGCAGCAGCTCTGCTCCTGTCCCCTGCACACCTGGGGCAGCAGCAGCAGCTCCTGCTGAGATCTGTGGGAACAGAGCAGTGCAGCCACACCTGAGCACAGCTCAAAACAACCACACTGCAGCCCAGCATTGCTCTCTCTTGGCTGTCCTCTCCAACTGTTGTAATTTGTGTCGGTCAGAAAAGGAAACTTCCTGCTTTTCCCAACTAAAACTAATGTTGGGTGTCTGCTGCACTCGGGTAATGAATATTGATGTTTGTAGCCATCTTCCAAATGAGGTAACTAAACAATACACACACAGTTTCCACCAGTCTGGAGTCTCCAAGGAAAATCATTAAATTGTCAGTATGGATGATCAGCTCTGAAGGAAAAATAAGTATTATTGATGATGACAGCATGCTATTGTATCTCTGCATCATTATGCCAGAGGTGTACCTTTTCAAAGCATCCCATGAGAAGTAGACAGACAATACCAATAATTGCCTGTGGGATTGCCATTTAGATGCAACAGCCTGAAAAAACATGTCTAAATCTTCTAAATGTCTTATTATTTTTTTAAAGCATGGTACTTTCTGCCTCGGAGTATTTCAAATTATATCATTCCATGTAATTAAAAATCTTCTCCCAATTAACTTTGGGGCAGAAAAGAAATCTTGAAGACTAAGAAGAGATCATTTGAACGATAACTTGGATACCTCAGAAAGTACACATAGTCTACAATTGAAAAGAGTTCCAGGAACAGGGACCACAAAAATTTCCATTTCAGTTTCCAGCCATGTTATTATTACACATCAAACATCCATAGACAACTGCCATCACAAAAATTATTGAGTTAAAAATTTCTACTGAGGCACTAATTTCAGGGTTTCACTTTGAAACAAGGATTCTGACATAAATTAAGTCTTACAGCATTTTTTTCCTCTAATAAGTCTCAAAAATCAAAGGTCTTTGCTATATGTATGCAGTAACACAGTGTTTGACACAGAATCAGTCCCTGTATCACCAGATCTCACAACAGCAATGCACATACACAGATGCCTGCCAACTACCTTTATTTTTATTTTTGTTCAGTTTTGACAGTTTTCCTCCAGAACTGACTTTATTAAAAACATTCACAAATTATCTTCCTGCTTCCATTTTAGTGGTTTGGAGAGAAGGTTCAGCCCATGGGTATAATATATTGTACCCAGCCTAGCAAGACATGCTGGGCAGTCCATGTGAAAAGGGACACTGAATATGGAATATCCTGATGTAGTTCCATCCATAGGTAGTCACAAAAATAAAACTTCTATGCACTGCAAATCCTGAGGCAAATTAGAAAGAAATCTTTACCATTATCAAGAAAACCTAATTTCTCTTCCCCTTGGAAATGAAGCTAAAATTTTTGGTACTAGTGTTGGTGAACAGCATTCACTACAAATATGTTAAAATTGCATATATTACAATTAATTAGATTTCCAGAGGAGTAATGTGGTCTTTGGATTTGACATTAAATCAATTCAAGCTTTACAGATACTCTTGACAACTCCACCCGTAAAATCAATAGTAAAACCTTGTATCCCTCAGAAAGGACAGTGATAGCCACGTGAAAATAGGAATTTAAATAAAATTGGAATTGTCTGTAGCAGGTAGCTTTGGGATTATTCCAGCACTAGTACAGTATTTAACATGTCTTCTGAGATAATCATACTCCCAAGCATAATACAGAGCTCCTTTAAAGCTGTAATTGATAAGTGTGAATATTTTTTGTCTGTTATGTACACAGCACTTTTTTTTTCCCATTATCAAAGGAAGGTTAAAAAATTTTAGGATTAGTTTAAAGTAAAATGTTAATCTTCTCTTTGCATCTACTCCAGCGAAGTGGCTTCATAAATCACATATTGATGGTGAGATTCTAAATTATCCTTATGATAATTCACTATAGGACCACAGGGAGGAGGAGGCAATATCCTTTGCATGGAGCAAAACTTTTCCTAAGATGGCTTTTATTGTTGTCACAATTCATCTTCCAGTTTCTCATTATGTTAAATAACAATATCAAAGAAAAAGAGGGGTTTTTTTTCCAGAAAGATCCCATAAGCATCAGTCTAAGAACCAAGACCTGACAGTGACAGAAGGAACTGGCAAGACACTTTCACAATCACTGAAAATACTCAGGCTTGAAATGGGAAACAAAATGAAAGAGTCCTGAAGGATGCAGCTCCCGCAAAACAATTCTGAATCTCCCAGAGTGGAAGAATATAAATATTCATTGTGTTCAGTGGAGAATAGCACATTGCAAGCTCACTGCAAAATAAAGACACTTTAGTATATGTTGAGGCCTCATAACAATGGGATTTGCCAATTAAATCTGAGGGGTGTGATCATTTCTGTTGTGATATGGTGAATAACATGCTGAGAGAGGCTCAGATGAAAGGGATTTGAATCACTGCAATATTCTGTTTCAGCCTTCTTTTATTTTTTTCCATCCTGTGTAAATATGAGAACGAAATGTGGTAGACAAGCCTGGGGAGACTTAAAGGAAGGTTATTTTGAGGTTGTTTTTCTTTACTTATGACAGCTAAATGTTGAACTAATACCAGCTATATTTACTTCTCTTTTAAAGCCTGTAAATTGCATCTAATTAATACACCCTGATGAAGTAAGATACCTGCATTCCTTCAGATTTGGATCTAATGGAATTTTTCCATTATGTGTCATGATTAAATCCTGGGACTGTGTTGTGCATATCTAAACAAATTTGCCAAGTGTGAAGGACTGAGGATGGCCACCCTGCCAGTGCTGTGAAACCTCCTCACTGTGACTGTCTGAGGCTGAGGGAGGTCCTAATGCAACGTGGCAGCATCTGCAGGGAGCAGCACAGAAGAGCTGAGCAGGCTCCTGCAGGGCTCATGGCCAGTGATCCCCACAAGGAGGTCAGCAGATCTCCTACCCCGACATTGCAAAGGCTGGGGCAGGTGAGGCACTGCAGGGATGGACTCAAGATTGCCATCACCCTCATCATTTAATTAATACAGAACATGGGAAACAAGTGGTGGACCACAACCTCCAGAGTGATAGCAGTTCAGGGAGGATATAAAGCCCTCTTCCTTGAAAACCTCATAATCCAGCAGAATACAAGGAACCCTAACAGAAACACAGAATAAAAACCTGCAGTCTGGCATCTCCACAGCAGGCTCTAGTTCCTAAACCTCTGCCAAGAAGCAGTACATTTCTGTGTATATACCATTGAAAATGAGATATTTAATGAGTGTTTTGAAGGAAAATCATCACCATTTTATGGGAGTCTGTTGGGAGCTCTTCTGACTGAGGACGCAGAACAAGGTGCTGGAAGCAGTGCTGAAAATGAGGCCCATGAGTGCTGCTTCCACTTTGGACCTGAATGGGTCTGAGGGTCACATGTTCCCAATATGGTAATTTTTACTGTTTTATCATAATTTATATTATTACTATTTAACTGGCAGGCATAGATATTTAAAGAAATCTAAAGGGAAAACTCCTTCATGTGTATCTATATTTAAATAATATTTCACATGTTTTGTGCAAACCCCACCCCTATTAACAACAAGCAGATTACTTCAACCCTCACCAGGTTCTGTAAGACACTGTCTGTCATTTTAATACAACATACACTTATTTATTTAGAAAATGAAGCCATCAAAACCTAAAACACTACCAAAAGCTTCCCAAAAGGTTTTGGTGATAAATGGGGAGCTCTGTCTGGAGGATCATTTAGCAGAACTGCAACAAATATGTCCAACTAATGCAAATTAATAATAATAACAATAATAATAATAATAATAATAATAATAATAATAATTTGAATTAACAACTTTTTGCCTGCTATCATGGCACCTAGTATGGTGACAACTAGCACAGAGTTTTCACTGAGCATGAAGTATCTTATTTCAGGTCACATCCTACAGTACATATTTTGATTGCTGCTCACCCTTATCACTATTTGGCAGATATCATGTAATCTTCATGCAGCAGCATAAATTATACCTATGTTCATTTTTCTTGGTAATCTTATTGACTGTCTCCCAGTAGCCATCAGCTCCCAGTGTATGTACAGCTACATGCTAAACCTCATTTTGGTCTCGAAAAATTATTGTCACAATTTCCTTTGATTTCAGCTAGACTTGGATTTGGCCTAGGGAATTTATCCCATTTATTTGCAAAGCTTTTGCTAAATTTGTAAATCCCTGGAGGAATGTTCATATCGCAGGGAAAGAAATTTCTTAAATGTGACAGAGTTGATAAATTCCTCAAGCACAGAAAAGTTTGGAGGATGCAATTTCTATAGTCTGAGCAGTCATCTGGCACACTGGGTGACAGGAAACTGGTTAATCCAAAGGGCTTGGTAAGAATTTTTTAAACAATTTCTCCTCCAACCTTTTAAATGGCCATACAACAACTGTCAGATTCTATATTTATGTGCATTATAGGGGCAAAGATGTGAATAAGTTAAGCAATAGTCTCCTTGCAGGCTCTTGCTGCTGATCCATGAGCCTTATGATGTGTAGTATCATCATTTTGGAGGTCACACACTGAAGAGATTTAGTTTTGCTTAGTTATCCTAAAAACTTCATTGCTGCAAAATAAGTCATATCAGCTAGAAAAAAACAAGTTCAGCAATCAGCTGAAACTTAGCTCTGGACTCTTCTTGTCAAGAGTAATCCAGAAAGAAGTAGAAGAATAAAAACAAGTAAAGGGTAATGACAATTTTTATAAGGAAACTATGAACAGCTGCTCCAAGGTCAGTAACTGGAAAAATGATGTTAATGATCCTGCATTAGCTGGGTAACAAGTCACTGCTAAAACAAATCAGTCTGGATTTGAACCATTGTGTGGCTCGACATCAGGACCAATTAAGGTGGCAGATGATGTATAAAGAGCCTGGACAAAGGATATTATTATGTTACGAGCTATATCGATTTTTACAAGGCTTGTTTGATTGACTGACTGATACTATCAAGTAATTAGCTTTAATCTAGGGTTACAATGACCAGAAGAAATCCTGAATCAGGTTATATTAGATCCCTGATAGTATTTTACTGATACAGGAAAGTGTTTAAATGTGGCAGAACCCTGGTTTCCTCTGTAAAGTCATTGTTACACAAATGGTCTGTGCTGAACTTGGCACAACCAGGAGATGCCCAGGAGATGCACAAAAATTCAGGTCACATAGGCAGGGGTCAGAGAAGAACGAACAACCCGATAAGAGATCCTGATAAGCACAGGAGTTCTCTATAATTACTTTAACATTTTGCCATATCTGATTTTTAAAAAGTGTATATGAAAAATAGCATGCAAATTCAAAGTGCTTTTTTGTTTGTTTGCTTTTGTTAATGATTCCAAAAGACAGCCACAGGGGAAGGGGAGGGGGAAGATGCCAAGATCACTTGCCCAACCTGGTCACTTCTCCCACTGACAAAGCCAGGGCACTTCCAAGAGCATTTACAATTGCAAGCTCATCACCCACAAGAAAACCAGGCTGACTTGGTGTCAGGAACCTGGCCCTAAAAGTGAGTCCCTCCAGTGCATTCCTGATCCCAAATCCCAAGCTGACACTTCCTGGAAGGGAATTCTTCTTGGGCAGGAGATGATGTTACAGACATTTGCAATACCTCTCCTAGGAGAACTAACAGCAAAATGTCTTGGTTTTGTCTTTATTGGCCCCAGCTCTTCTCCTCCATTTTACATAAATGCCTAATTTTAGAGTGCCTATAAGAAACACTGAACGTTTTGATCTCAGAGCTCCCTGACAGACCTGCTCATTTACACACACATACTTGCCTTCCCTCCATTGCACTTCCACACTTGGATTTGCTCAGTGTGATGGGTCACTCTGCTTCCTCAAATATCGCCTCCCTCCCTTCACACATTTCCTTTCACACTCCTGAGCCCAAATAATTCAGCTCCATAATCAGGAAGGTCTCTATTTTCTCCCACTCATGCCTAACTTATATATATATATATGTATATACAGATACTCCCAGTGTTTCCGTATGCTTTTCCCCTCTTCATGAGCAGAGCTCCTGTACTAAAAGGCATCTAGTTAGACTCCTTTCCTGTTCTTACTAATAAACTCAACAATTTGGGACTAAGACCAACAGGCAAATTCTGCCCCTGAATTTGCGTGCTCTGGCTTCCCCATCTCCTTTTGCTTTCTGTGATAAGCTACATGTGGCTGCAATCATCTCAACATCCTTGTTTGTGAAGCATCTGTAAAGCCTTCAACTGCATGCAAGCTGTAAATAATACCATGAAAATGCCATTGGAGATCCTGACGTCAGATGTGCCATGATTTCCACAACAGGCAGTGCCACTGAATGAAAGCCCAGTCCACTGCTGAAGGTACCTATCTGTAAGAGAAACACATCATTTCTGCCACTGTGCTTGCCTTGCAGTATATCCAGGCTCAAATATAATTATCTTTCATCAGGATAATTTTATATTCATGGTGTTTAAATAGTTCGAAAAATAGCAGTAGTGTGAGTAAATCACAGCACAATTTATCTCTGCAGAGTTTTTAAGGTAAAGTCCTGTTCTTGCCCCTCTGGGTGGGGCAGGTGGTGGTATTGTTGAAACACAGTAGGTTTTCTTATTAAATCTCTCTTTTCCCTTTTTTTATTGATTTGCAGATCCTTGTTCCCAGAGCGAATTCTCAGTTCCTTTCCTGGTGACACATTTTGTGCATTGATATTTATTGTGGGTTTGGCTATATCTATGTATGCCCCAGGGCTTCAGCTCTTATCAAGAGAGAGATTCAGTGTCTCAAAGCTGCAGGTCCTGTTTTTTTCTGGTTCAATACATCCTGGCTCTAGAAGTTTCTGGGTTTTCTTGTCTCCTGAGAATTTACAAACTAAGACAAAGTTCCGGAGCAAAGAGAAATGTCTGTATATGTGACAGGAAAAGAAAAAAGAGAAATCACAGCTGTTCTGATCAGATACCCTGGCAGCTCATTTGAAAACTGTACTAATTCAGACTGAACCAGCATAAGCTGATGTGTGCAGGCAGACATTTACAGCACCCCTGGAGCCCAGAACAAACCAGGACCTGCTGGCAGCCAGGTGTCCTTCAGAGCCAGGGACAAACCTGGACTGAGCCTCACACAGCCCAGCCGTGCCCTCACGACAGCGAATGGGAGATGTGCCATTCTTCTCAAAAAGAACATATTTGAGTTAAAAGTTGGCTGGCCACCACTGACTGCAAGTCTAAGGGGACTAATGACATATTTTCATGTACAAGTAGCCTCTGTGAGTGCAAATTACACACAAAACCCTCAGTAATCAGGTTTGGGAAACTTGACCGCAGAGAAAAGGAACTTATTTCTCCTTTTTGAAAGGAATTTGCACAAATTGTCATTGTTTTTAGGATGATGGGGCATACTAAGAAGTAAGTTGTAAGCTGTTCCTTACACTAATTTGGAAATGTCAAACTAATGCTGGCTGGGATAATGTCACTGCTGCTGGAGATCAGGGAATGGGGGGATAAGACAGAAGGCATCAGGCACACAAATAAGCACATGCAACTGAGATTTTTACATCTCTCATGAAATCATCTATTTTCACTTTGAAAATTGTCCAGCTGGTGACACAATTATCCCTTTTAATTTTAGGAAAGTAGATGTGGCTTCTGGGAGAGAGTAAAAAAGGACTTGGATTGGATCATGGATTTTGCCCATGGGGACGGTGCTCAGTCAGAAATGGCTCTTGTGCATTCTCAGGAATTTCTCCCCCTTTTTGCTCAATACTTTTTCTTTGATAAAGAGAGATAAAGCCTCCACATAGCTTCTCACAATAACTGCCCTTTTCCTTCTGATGGGATAACAGTTAAGCTAATGGGATAACCCTAGGAAGCAAGAATTCCACACAAACCAGACAGCACGTACTTACTGAGCAGATTGCTCTGAAACAGAAATAAGGCCACATATTTCCCAGAACACCAGAAGCCCACATCCAAAGTACCAAGAAAACTAACCAAGTCTCTAGTCTCTAAAACAGTTTCAGCCTGAAAACAGAGATTGCAGAGACTCCATGAAATCTGAGAACATGCTGCTTTGGATTTTCTGTGGAAAATGTTCAGATAATTAATATAACATACAGAAAAATAAACCTCATGACAAGGTTATATTTATTGAAAATGAACACATTTTATACTCAACAGCAGGAGAAGATCACGAGTTCCTCCCATTTGGAGAACGATTGCCAAATAATTCATTTCTGGAGTGAGATCCTAGCCCCATCAAAATCAATAGCTGCATTATCAGAGCTTCACTATCACCTCAGTCTTTATGACTGCCAGTTCCTTGGCCATTGAAACAAAATTTCAAAGAAAGAATGCTATTTCAAAGCATCTTTATTCACTCTAATATACAGGCATGTACCAAGTAAGTTTTTTTACTATTATGACAGACCTGACATACATTTTCTGGTCATATAAAAACAGCCTTGCTAAACTACTAACAGGCAAAAGGGGAAAACAGGGAGGATAATGATAGCATAACGATGCTGTGTAGGAGGGGAAAATGTGTTCCAGTGGGTTTGGGGAGTATTCTTTTACCTGCTTTGCTGAAAAGAACTGTATCTTTCTGAAACAGCCAATATTCAATAACTGTGGTTGTTCTTTTCCATTCTAAAACAACTAAGACAAACTATAGATAAAAAAGAAGATATTAGATTTGCCTTTAAATTCCAGTTGTTGGGCTGGCTGTGATTTTAGCTGCAGCTGTAATTCAACACCACTGCAGGAGTTCCCCACTCCCTCTGACTGCCCCCTAAATGATTTATATGCAGGAGCAGAGACCGGGATGAGAAACAGCAGATGCCAGATAAAACCACACAAGCCACATGCTCAGGAGCTGTGAAAGTACAAATGCAAAGGGAGATGCTGTGAATCACCAGCAGGAATTGCAGCTTGTTCAGCCCTGCCTGGGCTGGGTGCTGCAGCTCCTGATGCCCAGTGAGGGCTGCCCACCAGTGCTCCTGGGATTTGCGGCACTCTCGTCCCAGCCGTGCCAACCACAGGTCACTTTAAAGAGTCCAAAGCCAGTATAGGTCTGCTGCCAGCTACAGAAGTGACTGCAATATAGATGCTCCCAGAGAGACTGTGTTTCTTTAAGGCCAGAAATCCATGAACTACTTCTGTGTTTTTCTTTTTTCAGCTGCCATTGTCTCGTTCCTGCAGTCAAGACTCGCTTACAAAGCGCATCTTTGAAGCCAAATGTTATTCCACAACATCTATTTTAGGAGCAGACACCAAAAAGTCGGCAGCATTTTATAGCATCTTACAGTGTCTTGGAGCAGACACCAAAAAGTCGGCAGCATTTCATAGCATCTTACAGTGTCTTGAAAAAGCACAAAGCCCTCTGAACGTAAGAGCAAACCAAAAGTAATTCAAAATGTTACAGCCTGAGCAGCTACCAAAAGGCTTCCCCACATACCATGTGTGTAGAAGAACACAGATACCTTTGTTTCCAACTTCAGCTGGGTCTGGTATGGATATGCTTATAGAAATATACCAGTAGAGCAATTGTCTTATTATTTTCCTTATAAAGAAGGCTTAAAATTAAAAAGTGTCTTAGCAAATTAGAACTGAAATGCCTTTGTTTAAGCAACAAAACCTGTTTTCAAATAACACCATGAATCCAGTCAACATTAATAATAATGACAACATCCATTCAAGACAGCAATTAAAATAATATTATCTCCAGGGTTTTAAGTGCCACTTACTTAACAGGAAGGGACTTTATATATGCACTGACACACAGATGGCACTTTAGTTCTAGTGAAAGAAACAAACTCAAATACTTACAGAAACACTCAGAACTCAAATGGTAATTTCCATATTTTCCCAAGAGAATTGTCTGTATCTGAAGATCAATTATTAAGTTATGTGACTATCAGAACAAGATAGCATCTAGAATTTACAGTAATAAAATAAAACTGGTGCCTTCACATGTTCGCTAGAGAACAGAGGAGGGTTTCAGATGGCAGCACTGTGTCCTGTGGCCCTGCACCTCCACCAGGACATGCTGAGGTGCTCCATCATCACAAAAAGGGGGTGGTGACCCTCTGGGCATGCCTCAAGTCCAGCCTCATTTACTTTTGCTAGTCAGAAGGGGCATGGTGCCTCAGAAGCATGCAAAGAGGAGGTGAGACATGGCTCCACAGGCCACAGCAGCAGGGAGGCAAGGGGAGGTTGCCTCTGGATCAGCCACAGAGGAAGGACTGAGAAATAATGGGGAATATGAGAGTTATCAGCAGAACAGTCTAACTGATGCAGCAGGTTGGTTCACATTTAATTATGAACACTTAGATTTGAAGTCTTTTACTATTCCCACCAACACCAGAATGGAGAGCGATGATGTAAGACTGACTTCAGGGACTTGAACAGCAGCCCATTACATTTTAATACTAAATACTCACTGCCAATTATAAAAGGTGACCTATCCTCAACATGAATCCTGAATGGAGTATTTACATTTATTGTATGTACCTGTGCCTTGGCAGAAATCACACATTTGTATTAGAAATGCTTCCATTCCCATCTTTGGTTCAAATTCAGGAGTGACTGAAGGTTGTCCCCATCCAGGGGCATTTGCATGATCCCTGTTAAATTAACTCCCTGCCTCACTCCATGTTTTCATGGACAGCTGTCACAGTACAGTTGCAATCTTTTGCTATTTTGGCACTTCCATGGCTAAGCAAGATTCATGGAAAGCGGTTCTGGAAAGAGAATAACGTGGGCTGGCAATGAGATGGATGTTGTGCAGGCTGGTCCTGGCTGCACTGAGCTCCTCCTCTGGAACTGCTCATTCACACTTTTAAAAGTGCTAAACCCACACCTGCACAGGCACAGCACAGACAGGTACAGAGGCAGTGGGAAATAGCATTCTGTATGGCACAAAGAACAGGTTATGTACTTTGAGAACTTGAAATATCACTTTTTTTTCTAAGGAAAAAATTCAGCTCATTCACTGCTGGCAGATGTAGTGAGCTTTCAGACAGAATAAAATAATTCTGTGAATAAATACTTATTTACTCTGAGCTCAGGGTTTCTCTGCCAGCGCATCTGCAGAACCATGATTAACTCAGCAGCTGTAACTCTGCCTCCTCCACTGCCCAGCCTCACCACACTGTCCGATTTTAGTTACCTGGGAGACATCAGAGAAATTTCAGTAAGAAAGCCAAGCAATTGGAAAGACCAAGTCTTTAATGAATCAGCACAGATGCACCCATTTGGTTTAATTTCAGTTTAAGTTAGTAATTGTCAGTTCCAGAAAAGCAGAGAATAAAACTACAGTGAGAAGTCAGTGCTCACTGGAACTTTTAATATTTCTTCACATCTCTGCCAATTTAGTGCTCAACATGAGCTGCAAGGTATTAGGAGTGAAACATGCAGATTTTCAACTAAATAATGGAAATGTGATTGAGCCATAGTAAACCAAATGAGAGTAAGAGAGAATCTGGGAATATGCATATGCAATGAGGAATATTAAAAAGTTTCTTGGGCCCTGCAGTATGACAATGCACTCTGATGATCATCTTTATTAGATAGCACTAGATAAAGAGCCAATTCATTAAAAATTAATGGCACTGTACTGCCATCCATACATTATACATAGCCATAAAGTGGATGTGGACAGCTAAATGCTAAATCTGTTGGAAATAACTGCAAAGTGAAGTAGGAGAGTGTGTCATAAAATAGTAGGAACCATGTAATAAGAAGGCCATACAATAAAATGGGGAGAAAAGAAAGACAATCTCACTCTATGGGTCTGTAAAATCAAATGAGTTTAGAAAAACTACAGTAAACCAAACCTCGGCTCTGAAACAGAAAAATTATTCTCAGCAAATGTACAAGAGCAAATACAAGAACCTTATTAAAGAGTGAAACTGGAGGGTGGTAAATACAATGACAAATGGCAGAGATGTTTGATTGCAAAACAGCAGAGCTATTCACGAAAAGAAAACCATTTTATTGCATCTTTTGATGAAAGCTCAACAATGTGGGACATTAATATCATTGAGGCAGAATCAGTAAGAGGTATGAAAACAGGCAGATAAACCTTCTTCATTCAATCACAAAATGAAAATCCAATTTACACCATGCTCTCTAATTAAATAAGTTTCATTTTAGAGGAATTGAAAAATCTGTTTCATTTTTCTAAAATTTCTTGAAGTTTTTAATTACAAAATTAATGCCTGTGACAAATTCCATGGTTTTGGATTAAAAGAGTTATTCAGAATACTCATGTGTGCTAGAATGATATTTCTAAAATTTGTAGATAGCTTTAGTGTGGACTTCAACTCTCTCAAATAAACCATCATTTGATTTGTTCAGCCCTAAGAGATACGCCTTTAAGAACATTTACCATTCCACATATTTACATAGCAAGATATTTTCTGAAATTATTTTACTAAATAATGATTCCTTCACAGTGCATTGAGAAATAATGTTTCCTCATGATTGTGATGAAGAGGAAGTGGAAATTCAAAGGAAAGTGTTTAGCTCAAACACAGATGTATTTTCACAAACACTGGCTTAAATCCTAATATTCCCAGGACTTAATCACAAGGCACAAAATCAGGCATACTCAAACAACTCTATCTTTTGAAATCAAATTTCAAAAGGAAAATTATATAGAGAACCTACCTGCTTACCTCTGAAACTAACAACCAGGTTTAGGAATGCAGCACATAACCACTGGTGCAATTTAGGAGCCTGCACAAAAGCTGACGGAACCACAATAGTTAGCATGAGGCCACCTTTAAAACTTGACCTGGCTGGTGCACGGGAAGAGTGTAATTCATATTCAGAATTCCATTAAATACAGCTAAACCAGGCAAAGCTCTACTCATTTCTACTACACTGGCATGAAATTCTGACCCTGCAGCTCCAGGAGCTCCCAGGCTGACAGTGACAGCAGGAACAACACGCGGTGTCACCTGGGGCTGACAGGCACTGGCATTTCTGAGCCTCTGTGAGTGTCCATGCTTCCTGTTTCCAGCACATACTTGGCTTTTAATTGTCCTGTTGCACTGCAGTACAATTCACTCTAAAAATGCATTGGTGCAGCTTAGTGGGGCTGGACTCCCTGGACTGAGCCTAAGACCAGGAACCCACCCTTCAGACCTTTCCCCAGTACAGCTGCATGTTGCACATCTGGTTTTACAAAGTATTTATCATCAAGGTTAGTCTCTCACTTTGATATTTGAAACATAATTCCACAGACTACTAACAACTTTTGATTTTAGCAACTTCTAATGACAGCCCTTTAGAAGCCAGACATAGACGAAGACTAATACAAAGAGAGCTTGAAAGCAAGTTTTGAGTTTGGGGTAGGAAAGACCCCTCACACTTAAGGATCTGGAAAGCATCTATTCCATGCCTCAAAGATCCTTGTGGATTATAAATGTGGAAACTAAGAACAGAAAAGGAATTATTCACCACATTATTAAACATGACAAAAAGCTTCTGAATTGAAGCTTAAAACAGGCTATTTAAGATTCCAGCAATCCCTGGGACTTTGGCAACAAAAATGTTCAAAAGCCTTTTATAGTTGCTGTCAGATTTATGTAAAGCATTTGAGATTCCTGTGAACTTATTTATATAACAACCTAAAACTTGAAGCCAACTTGAAAGTCTTCCTATTCTAATTATTCAGTATTGGAGGTGATGTACAAAAGATACTCAATGTTCTTTGTTGAACATATCCTAAAATGGTGGCCAAGAAAATGCAGACTTTGGGTGAACATTTTATGGGATGGCTGTTATTGTGGATGATGAGCTGCATCATTGATATAAAACTTACTTGGTGATTTGTTTTCCTGTTTTCTGTTCAGAGACACAGGGGAGATATCACTGTGTGCTGCATTCCACCCACATTCAGCCCCAATAATCTCACATCATTATTTTTAGGAAACTGCTATAATACGTTAAAGTAAAATAAAATAAAATAAAATAAGTGTTACCATCTCTTTTCAGAAATGTACCTCTAGAATCCTTCCCGGAGCCAGGCTCAGGATGGACATAGGGTATTCTTGGGAACTGAGGCCCAGCTGGCCTGGATGTAAGGCATTTGGTTTCTATCCCAGGTGAACACTCTGCCATACTTGGGTCACACCTTCAGCTCCAAAATGGAGAGGGACATCAGCTGTAAATGCATCCAACATCTCTCCAATGCATCCACACTGCAGGCAGGCACACCATGGGAACAGGAGTGGGACACGACCTCATGGGGTCTGCAAGATGCAGCAAAAGCCACTCTGGTAAAACAGCTCCCACCCCAAGAAGCTTTTCAAGCTTTAACTTTCAAGATCATTTTAATGTGTTTTCCATTCCATTACACTCTGCCCAGAAACTCTCAGTGCCATTCCCCCTCTTCCCAGCTCCCAGTTTTCCTGTTTCACCATTTCACTCTCTCAATGAGGTCCCTCATTCTCTGCTATTTCAGCCATTCCCCCATCCTCCTCCATGCCAGCACTTCCCAATCACCCGGGCTGTGCATACTTGGAGCACAGACTTGCTTGTCAGCAGAGCTGTAATTACCTCACATGTTTTTATATAGATACTTCATCAGGTGTCTGCAACTTCACAAAACCAGGGGACTAAGAAGAAATAAATACAAATCCCAGAATATTGACATTCCATAGAGACATTATTGTGCATTACAGACACAACAAAAGGGCATTTGCCTGTATTACCTGGGATGTGAATTATCTTTTATAAGTATTGTGGACTGGTCAGGTTGTTTTATCCCTACTGTCTCTAAGCAATCAATGCCCAAATGAGGGAACCTACATAAAAATTAAGAATTTCTTCACTGAAAACATACAGTCCTCATCATTCTTGTTTCTTTCATCACTATGCAACTCAGTAAATACTAGCTTGTATTAATTATTCAAAGCAGGAGAAAATTTATAGCCCAAATGTGACAAGAAGCAAAGTACACAAGATCATAATTCCTTTCATTTATCATAATTTTGCCATGTCAATCAAGAACCAGAAATGGAGTTGCAGCACACCTAAAGAGAAACCCCACATGAAATAAGTATCACAAGCACTAAGGATGCCAACCTGCCTGGCTTGGGGTTTTGTTTGTTTGGTTTTGTGGTGTCTTATTTGTTTCATTGTGCTGATGAGCATAGTTTAACACCCATGGATTGTTACAAGCCAGTGTGGATTCTCCCTCTTCCTGTGTTTCTTTCTTACAGGATTATTCCATAGACATCCTGGCTGTGGGATTTTTATGGATTAAGACAGAAGCCAGCGGCATTCTTTATTCACTGCTTTTTGGCATAAAAACATCACTTTGATTGCTTTTCTTTTCTTTTCTGCTTAATCATGTTTTAGACAGACAGCATCCAGGTTTAACTCATCCCAGCTCCGTTTTCCCTTTTTCCCTTTAGCCATAAGAGTTACAGACCGAGGTTACAGAGAGCAAGGAAAAGGTAATTTAATATTTAGTTCAATGATGCCTGTGGAAGAATCTTGTGAACCTGTGCTGAGATCTCAATGAATCACCAGTGACTTATGATGCAAAACCAGATACATAAATGGGTAAAATGTCCATAAAGTCTTTAGGACTCCATTAGCTATTAGAAATAAAATATTAATATCTCTAATATGAGCATCCTTAAGACACAAACAGTGAATTGCAGACTCTGGGTCAATCTCATCCAGTTTATACCAGTGCAGATCCCTGAACATCAAGGTGGGAAACTCATCCACAAATGGAACACAACCAAAATGAGCACCCCTAATTTCCCTTGTGTTGCCTGTATCACTTGTATCAAGCCAAGTGAAGCCTCCACAACTTGTGTTGTATTTATTTTACAGGCAGGTGTAAGAACAGTGCCAGCTGAAACCTCTTTGGAGACAAAGAAAAACCCTTTTACATCCTACAGTAGTTCCCATTGCCCCGGGATCTCTGTGCATTCAAAGTGAACTGGAACTTCTCTCACTGCCACACAACTCTCCTACAAAAACAAAAGCCCCGAGAAAACATCTGAAGAGAAACCAAAGGGAACAAATATCTCACTCTTCCTTGCAAAAGACATTCTTTCCTTCTGGCAGAGAAAATACCCAGCTGTACTCACTACCAGAGACAGGCAGGCACGACCTTCCTAAGCACACTGATCCACACAAGAAGTTTGCACTTGCTTCTAAGCAGGGCTGTTTTCCTGCTTTTTGATGAGGACTTATTTACTTTGGGGGATTGTATGGTGCTAAGATGTCTAACAGGATAGAGAGCCTTCCACCTGCAGGTCAGTGTGCTCAATTTCAGCTCAGCTTATGCAGCTTGATCCTGCAGCACACGGTGAGCTCCGCAGGGACCCGCGCCCGGCTCCCGCAGCACCGGGGGATGCTCCGGGGGATGCTCCGGGGGATGCTCCAGGGGATGCTCCGGGCTCTCTCAGGGACAGGAGCGCTCAGCCCCGGGAGCAGCCGGCTCCTGCTGACGGAAAGTCGATTGTGCTGCGCAGAGACCCAGGTGAAACACAGTGCTCTTGTCAGCTGCGTTCCTGTTACATTAATAAAAGAAAACACCGGGGCTGCCCCGTTTGTTGCACGGAATTGCGGTGACAGATGCATTTTCACCAGGCACGAGCGGGGCCTTAATCGCTTCTGCAGCCCACAAAGATCTGCTCCCAGCACACAGCCCACGGCATACCCAGCCACAGAGCAAATACGGTGGTTCTCCGATAACACAATTCAGGGCTCTCTACAAACATTAAGCTTCTTTTTTTCTCTCTGTATAGAAGGATAATAATGTATTTTGAACAAACTGATGGCATCCAGCAGTTAGGGAAGAGTTACTTGCATGCATGCAATATTTAGACCAATCTTTTCCCAGGAAATAATGAGCTGAATTCTAACAATTCCAGCCTCAGGTAGAGTGGTGGAAGAAGTCCCCTCATCTGCATTTGAGTGTGTAACACATTTCTAAGTAATTTGGAAATATGCTGCAAGTGCCCAGGATCAACATTAACGAAGTTACGTAACACAGCTGAACTGTTCAGTAACATATAATGTCTCTTGGACTACAAATCATTAGAATCAGCTAGAAAAACACTTCCCTAGAAGAAGCTTTATTGTTTCTCAGGGAAGACAAATAAGAAGGATTTGTCCATGGGAAATATTTAACTAATCTAAAAAGCAAATGTGTTTACCTTTGACTGAGATCAAAGTCACATGATACTGTAAGTAAAAATTGCAATTCTGACTATAAAAGGAATCTTATTTGTCTTTTAATCTCGAAAACTTACATTAGACTGCTTTGCAGGTCAAATAAAGTTAGGTCAAAATCATAAAAAAAATAATAAAACATAAAAAATACAAATCATAGAAACATGGAATGGTTTGGATTGGAAGGGACCTTAAAGAGCATCTAGCTCCAAACCCCCTGCTATGGGCAGGGACACCGTCCACTAGAATGTTCTCTTCTATTTATCATTGAAAGGAGCCTTTTGACCAAACAAATATTTTCTCTTAAACAGAAAATTTGTTTTGACAATATCATATTTTTGCTTAGAATATCTCTCCCACAAGTAATTCGGCCTGCTTTAAAACACTGGGGGGTTGGACATGCCTGTTTCTGCATGGAAGAGGTGGCTGCTCTTCATGGCTCTCAGGTTTGCTGCCCTGTTCTCTGTCACAGGAACTCTGCTGGAGGTGCCAGCTCTGAACCCTCAAAGGGCAGCTGGCATTCACCAGCCCAGTGTTTCTGTGTAACAAAGACATATGGCTGTGCATGTCAACGTTTTGGCAGGATTTGACAGAAAAAAAGGCTCTCAGCAACCAGGAATAAAAATTGTAAAGAAAACATGATTTCATAATTGCATTTTAAAATGCGGATTTGTACAAGAAATTATTATGTAACTACAGCCGTCAGAAAATACAAAAATACATATACAGCCCCTTCCAGTTTATCAGTTCTAGGCCTGTGACTGCGATATTTAAGAGCTTTCTGCTCACTGATATATATTCTGCTAGCTGTCACATTGTATTTCTAAATTGCTAAAAAAAATCCCTTACCTATCGGCCCCAAAGGCATTCATTTTTCCCTGGACTTTATAAAAACTAGAACATGTTTCTGTGATATTTCTTTTACAATAGGAGGCCTGTTAAAAACAGCATCATGAATATTCTAGTTATGACAGATATGAAAGGACATAATATCCAGGAAACAGTTCTTTCTTAACATATTCATGAAGAGGTCCTTGTCAATCACAGCCAGTGAATTGAATAAAAAAATAATACCCGGAGTCTTAGGAGGATACAGCTGAGTTTTACATGCTGGAGATATAAAGACTGAAGTGAGACTGGGTTCCACTAACAAGATTCCTGGCCTGAAGTGCCTTTGTGAAATTATTCAGAAACCTGCCAATAACAATATTTCAGGCTGCAGAAATCTCCGTGTGGGTCCGTGTGCTGCTGCCACAACTTAATGGAGTCTCCCAGCTGGTGCTTTAAAGGAACGATGTCTCCAATCGCCCATTCATCTTGGAGTTTCAAAACAATTTGCTTTATGGCCCTGCTTCTTTTGAACATTAAAAAGCTTACATCTTGAAATATTCAGGAAATAAGAAATAAACTGTCAAATGCCTTAAGCGGGAGAACAACTTACAAGGCTACTTATATATATTTTAAAGTATAAAAGCAATATTATTTCCTATTTATGCTGTGTTGCTGACTTGTTCAGCATAGATAATTAAACAAACTTTAATAATAAAATAGTTTTTTGCTGCCTTTGCTACTTTTAAAGCAGATACAAAGCACAATATTTAAAAGATACTACTCAAAAATATACAATATAGGGTCAAACCTTACTTGATTTTTTTACATAAATTGAAAGCTAATTCCAAATATTTTAATGTACAGAACACACAATGGCAATCTGAAAAAAAGTGCCACTTTACTGACATTATCAAACCAGATGTCACCTTCCCAAGGAGTGCCCCTTCCTGAAATAACCTTACAAGCCAATGTAAAAGGCTATGTCCATTTAACCTCTAACATAATGACATGTCATTGAGATTTATTTTGTATTAAGAGAGTAAAAAACCAAAACCTAAGTACCAAAGGTGCCTCTGTGAATTAAAAACAGTTTAATAGACCCAAAACCATAATTACACCACACCCAGGGTTTCACTGCTGACCACAATATTCACAGCTGGCAAACACCATCAGCAGAACTCCTGCAGCATTCCTTTATGCCAGACTGCTTCCAGGATGCTGAAACCATCACAGTGATATGCCCAGGAAACACACACAATTTCCTGCTTGAAGATACAAATCACCTAAATGCAAAACACAGGGGTAAATTTACAACAGCTTTCAAATCCATGAATTGCATGTTTGAGATGAATCCATGTATATGGCATTTCACAGCCTTGCTCCTTCATGGAGATGGAAGGAGCTGTGCACTGCTGGACACCCCAGCCCACGAGGCAATGTACAGTGCTGACAACTTTCACAGATTCATTGTTTGCATCCCTTTCACTCTGCACCTGATGCCAATTCAGCAGGATTTATTTCCAAAAGATAGGTATCCATGCCTAGATTCCAGGGGAGGGTGCTGAGATTTGGCAACTCTTACTGCAAAGACATCGCAAGGCTCACAAAATCACTGCATTCTTTTTTCTTTTTCTTTTTCTTTTTTTTTTTTTTTTTAACGGGAAAAAAAAATAATGTAGAACAACAACACAGAACACATTGTAATGAAATCTGAAATATGGGTTACTGAAACCTTGAGGCAGAATACCAAATTGCCAGGAGTCTGTTTCTTAAATGGAAATGTCTCAGGCTTTTGTTTTCACCTATTTGTCCCAGAGTACACAGAATTGCAAACAGAAATATCCCAGCACATTTTGGACTCTGTGTGCAAGTACCAGTGGTATGCCACATCTGAAAAAAGAAACCCCAAACTGATAAATCTGTCTGGCTGTCAAATATTAGGAATACCTACTACAGGTAATGTCTGGTAGAACACCACATTTATTATGTGACTCACCCTTATGAAAACAATGACTACCTGAATAATAATAAAAACGTTGCTGAATCAAACTGAGCACTGGCTTCAGACCCTTCTCATGTTTTCACTAAAATAAATACACAAGTTTTCTGAGCTATAAAACTGAGATTTAATCATGTTAGAAGTTTAAACCTGTGCAACTTCAGCATCAGCACGAACCAACATGAACACTGAGGAACCACTTTTTGAAAACAAACCAGAACAGACCTGAAATGCTAAAAGATGAATTTTCTGGGCACAGAAGCTCAGGGTTTCATTTCTCCCATCACTTCACCTTTGGTAAACTTGATTCATTAGTGTGTTAGTGTATTAATTGACAGTTGCTTCCTGTTGTAAGTGATTGCTTTCTAGTTCTATTACATACTGTCAAACAACAGCACATGATTAATTACAAATAAACCAAGAACTTTGCTAACAATGGGCTGTTAAAAAGCCTCCCACCTTCAGGAAAGAAATTCTGCTGCTCACATAGACAGTATGTTGTCCAGAGCTCCATCTGCAGCATTTCACACACATTCAGCTACACTGATTTCTCAGGAGATTTTAGCTGACGCTCGAGGTTGATATAAATGGGTTATTTTTTATTTTGTGCCTTACAGACTGACCCCTTAAATGCACAAAGTCATATCCCAGTGTTGGTCAGTACACAAAACATCTATCAAATGAGAAATTAGACTGTTTTGGAGGACAGGAAAAGCTACATAAGAGACACTTTGCAGACCTCCAGCACGAAGACCAGGTCCAGCTATCCAAGTCCTGCAGCCTCCCAAAGAATCTTCTGATCGATAGTGGGAAATTAGGAAATTCATTTTGCTGTCAATATAATTAATATGAACTCCACTTAAGTGATTATCTACAGTCTCCCAGCTCACCAGAAAGAAGTGGAAGTCTAAAGTGTTGCAATACCACAGCTATAAAGGAGGATGGCTGGATGGAGACATCAGACAGGCTATTTATCACCCACCTCAGCACTAATGGCACAGGTTCATAATGATTAAGAAGATCCATTGTGTCTGAGGTTGAAGTTGAGGTGGTTTAACTCTCTCTTTCAAATCTGTTTGCAATGAAATTCTAGAGCTTTTATATGAACAGGTCCTTGAATTGCAGACCGAGAAGTCCCTTAATCAAAATCTGAACTTAAATTTCTTCTTAAAAGTTCAAACCAGCTGGCTGCCTAGTTTCTGCTACTGGGATGAACTACAAACTCTTTTAATCAGTCACAAAGTTTCCCTCTGTCTGTATTTCTTTTGGGTTTATCTGAAAATTAATTTCAGTAAGTGACATTCCTGAAATTACAACTCCACAAAGTGAACCCTGTTGCTCTCTTTTGGAGCCCATCAAAAAACTGAAATCACCTATACTGGAGTAGCTTGATATTTCTACTACATAAATCTAAAATATTGTATTTCCAGAGGAGTAGTTACTGCTACCAGGGAAAGCAGAGTTCCACAAGTTAAATATTTCTTCATCAACTTCAATAACATTAACAGAAAATAATTATTACCTTGTGGAAAACAATTACAGTCTTCATATTGTGTGGCCAAGAACAACAGCACTTCCAAGGTAGCCAGACACTGCAGAATTGGAAACCACCAAGTATTTCTTTTAAACCATGGACCACAAAGGAATAACATTTATTCCTGGGACAGCTGTGGTAAATAGTTCTGGTATGTTCATGGTTCACATTTTTGGACAGGTTTTATATGGTCTTAGGAACCAACTCTTAGTAACTAATGGAATTTTAAGTAGATTTCCTCTGCCCACAAAAAAAAAGCCCTAACAAAGGTAGACTATCCATATAAGAAAAAGATGATTTACCTTGGCTCATGATAAAATAGAAAACAGATGCAGTTAAGTGGACCCTTCAGCTGAAGCTGTTAAAATACATCCATCAATCATCATCAGTTGGGGGCAGTCAGGAAAACAAGAGTAATGAAAATTGGTGCTTTGATCTTTTCACTTAATTTTCTTTGTAAAACAAAATAACCACATGCACAGACAAAAATCTGAAAGTCAAAAGAAGTCATTTACCAAGATCCTCAGATTCTGAAATTGTAAGTGGCCATGATTTACATGGCCTCTTTTACTTTCTGGCAATGTTTTTTGTTTGTTTTGTTTTTATTTAAAAGAAGCCCACTTTGCATCTGCCAAAGACTGCAGAAACAGAAGGGTCTAAATCTTTGTAACACACAAACATAATTATTTACTTCAGCTAATATTAACATGGAAAGATGAAGTATTTTGCTGGTTGTATTTTACATTTATAAATATAAGTAAATATTATTTACCAAACTAGTAAGAAAAAATGACGGGTACTAAATGGCACCTGCATAGTCCTGTATTCATCTCTGTAAGCCTTGCTCAAGTATTTACCAAAATGGTAATGCCAGACAACAACATCCCTGGGATCAGTTTCATAACTATCCAAATCGAAGTTTAAAAAGTGAATTAATAACTTGTAAAAGCTTTCTACTTATCACAATATCCCTCTTTTTTTTTCTGACAGGATTTTCTTAACTAAGTAATGATTTATTGCACACAAAGTACTAAATACTCATCTGGAAAAACCATATTCAGTTTTAAGAACATTGCCTGTTTTACCAGAAACATTAATCTAAAAAGTTTTATTATTAATATTCTGGAAAACATTCTACTTACACCCCTTCCTTAATCCATTCTTCCATGTGCATTTTCTAATTCGGAGATTATCCAGCTTTTGGAATAATTCTCTCCAATCTCATCACAACACCACACAGTATCTCACCGCTGACCTACTTTGAATCAGATGCTAAGTCCAATAAAGTTAATCAGACACCTTTCTCCTACATAAAGCACAGTTTTTTCTGGCATCTTTCCTTCTCTGAGAGTTGAGATCTTTAGTTACATTTCCTCATTGCTGCCTTGCTTCCACGCCTTCATGCTCAACCTCCCTCTGTAAAACCTCCAAAACCAAGAGAAGAAGAGGGTGAGAGATTTTCTGCTGAGGGAAAGAAGTGGAGCTTGTGGGTTAAAACTAATTGAATTCAATTTGTCTTTGCAACATATTCCAAAAGTAACAGAAGAAGGAAGACAGTGATAGTAAATTTCAGAAGGAATTTAGTCAGCATAAGAAACCCCAGCTGAGGAGCCTGAGTACCTGACAATGATCCAGATAGCTCTCACTGGCTACAAGTCATGGAAAACTACTGTTTCCAAAAGTTACTTCAAGAGAAGTGCAATAGAATTCCATTTTTAAAAAATCAGCATTCAAACAAGGAAATGTCTAGCTACATATTTAGTTTGGCTGAAATCTTTCATGCCTAATGCCTAGGCACACAATGGAAGGCTCTGTAATCCTTTCACTTTATTTCATTTTATTTTCTAGTTATTTCATATTTTGTGTATAAGCAATTTAAAAATAACTTGCAAGTAGAATTTGAAGAAATCTCATCTTTTTTCAAAAGTAACATGAAGAAATGAAGTAGCAGATATGGCAAAAGATCAGAACTTTTCATAATTCTATTTCCCAAATCATGTGCAAAACCTCACTTTGTGCTTTCTCAGGAACCATCAAGGACCAAAGAGTGAAAACATAAAGGACAAAGTATTGAATAACTGGGATAACAAGGCAGTGCATTGTGTGGGATGCAGAACCACCCCATACCTGTACAGCTGACATTCAGCACTGGCAGGGAGCGAGCACCTTCCACAGAAATGAGACAAACAAAACCTCTGGGCTTTGAATCCAGCTTTGGATACAAACCCACCAGGTCAAGCCCCCTCCTGGGACATTTTGTGAAGGACTTGCACAGGTTGAGTTGGGAGCCCATGAAGCACACAGAGCCAGAGTTAAACCTCATGCTCATGGGAGCACCTACACCTTTCCATGGGCACTTGGACTGACTTTCATTCAAATAAACACACATAAGAACATACAGAGAATGCATGAAATGGCTACAGAATTCACAGTGTAATTTTGGTGTTGTTACAGTAAGCTTGATCTGTTTTTACAAGTATAACATGGAGGGTTTACCCCCCTATTTTTTCTTTATAACTAAGCAAAGCAAAGATGAAAGTCTAAACAATCCCATCCCTTTGGAATCAAGCACAGAAAAATGACATTTGCCACAAAGGATTTCATTTTGCCAAGACTCTAAAAAACACAACAAGCAACATGACAGGAGAAAGTTTAAGATAAAGCCAGAATGTTAGAAGAAAATAGGAAGTGCTGTTTAAGTGCTCCACTTGTAGCACAAGAACTTCCCTCCATCAGTAGAAGACACCCATCTGGAAATTCCCTAATTAACAATGTTAACACCTGAATATAGAAATTTACAGGTATATCAGAACCTGCAAATAATAGCACAGTCAAAAAATTGTCTGGAGAAACTGCAGTGAACTTGACCCCACTGCTCATGTGACTCCTCAGGGAGTCCACACAGTCTACAAAATCAGCAGAAAACCAGTCAAGCCAAAGAACCTCAAGCTTGAACTATTTAGTTTCAGGGTAGCTGCATTTGGCTGCAGTAGCACGAAGCTCAGAACAGGAAGAGAAGTGAAACTTGTTTACTTAGACCATGGAGAACAGGATCAGCAGTAAAAATGAAGTGCTTTCTAAGAACCCATGTTTAAAGCTATATGGAGTCTTAGAGGAACAAAACTAATCCTCACCACACTAAAAACACATCACAAGATCTAGCCCACTGTAACGCCACAATGCAATTTCCTCAATTTCCATCTCAACCATTAATGACTACTTAGCTATTTACCAGAGCACCTCATATTCCTCTATTAAAGTATTCACTTGCCTCTCTAAGGCAAGGACTGTGCTACTTAATTGTCTGATAAGTACCATGAGCAGTCAAAGCACTGCATAAATAACAGGATATATTCAGGGACATGCGAGGGTCACGGGGCCCAAACAGCCAGGAGTCTTCCCCAAAAATCTATTACCATTGTCAAAATCTGTGCAGTCAAGTTACATAGGACAGAGAATTTAAGGAATAGATCTGTCTCTAGCATAACCTACCTTTTTCCTGAGATGGGGAATAGTCAGCAGTGCTCAGAGACACATCAGCTATCAACGGGCTGGGGTCCAGGAGATGGGCACAGGAAGGATGAAGGATGTGCCCTGGAAGCACCTCCTTTGTGGCTGCTCCTCACTGAGAGGCTGGGCAGAGGGAAGTCTGTGCTATTTCTGAACAAATATTGTGTGCTATTGTGAACAAACAGTCTGCTATTTTCTGTGAGACCCATTCATTTCAAGCTTTTGCCATGTTCTCCCTCCCAACCAGCCCTGCATCTTGGGCATTGTAATGCAACCAGGGGACTCCTTTACTGCTCTGGTACCTGGTGGGTCACAGGAGGTTTGGGGTTGGTGTCATTTGGGATCTTGCACACAGCACAGCAGATGCCTCTCAGCAGTGGCCTGTGCTCATGTGTGCTCAGCTATTAAGAACAATTCCCAGGAAAACCCAGTATCCTGTGCCCCCCATATCGTGGTGGGAGCTTTCACACTCAGAGAGGCACCCACTGTGACTGTACCTGCAAGAGACCATTAATCACACGAGCGAGACACTTTTCCTATTCTGCCATCCAAAGCAGAACTCCCATCCATTAGAATGCATTATAGAACAAAAGGTTCTTTTAGATTGATTTCCATACTAAATACTAAAGTAAAGCTCAGCTTCAAGTTGTCCTGCACATTCATGCTTCTGCTGTTGTACTGCACCATTTTCTTGGGGTACACGAGGACTACAAAACAGGCTTAGTAAAATTTGACAGAGCAGTTTTCTCTTTTTTTAACTGGGCTTATTAAAAAACCCAAATCCCTGCCCCTCCCACCCCCTCCAAAAAAAAAAAAAAAAAAACCAAAAAACCTTACCACAGCAACAAAAAAAAAAAAAAAAAAAACAAACAAAAAAAACCCAAAAAAAACCAACCCCTTGAGAAAACCCAAAAAAGCCCCAAAGAGTTTGCTTCTGGAAATTTGACAGGGCTGGGTTAGACACCTGGGACAAAATCCTCCCCCCAACTTGTCCCCAAAATTAATAGTATAATACTGGAATGGATTTTCCTGGAGATACTGTGGAGTGTCCATAACCAAAGATCTGTGGGGAAAAAGGATTGAACAAACATTTGAGAAGCAGAGCATCAGCATAAACCAACACAGGCTGGTACTGCCCTGGGATGGCAGAGTGTACTGACTACCTCTTGGGAGATCTCCAAGCCTATTTTCCTATGATTCTAAATTGTGTTTGTGTGTGGTTTTCCTCACAAAATGCAAACCTACATAGCCCAAGAGAAAGACTGTGTTTAGTTTGAAGTTATACAAGAAAGTGCATCTCTAGGGGGATAGAAGTGGAAAAGGTTAAGAACTTCAAACACAGCCAAAAGGATAGTTGTATTTTCAACATTTGTTGAATATGTTTCACATCACTACAAAACTCTCAGATACAGAAATGATTTGTGGAAAAGCAGCTTGCTTATGGCTCATCCCGTACAGAAGATCCTGTATGTTAGATGATGATTTTGACTTCAAATTGTGTCTGTCAAAAAGATGTGGCTGAGCAAATAAATGTGGGTTTCTTCAAGTGGTGGCATTTCTACTTCTCAGCACTTCCAGTTATGAGCAATCCATGTGCACACAGAGGATTTCACCTCATTTTGTCCAGGAGAGCCTCCCTATGATGGCAGCTGATGCCCAGGACCCTGCACGTACTGCCCACGGCCTCTCCTCACCAGTTATTGATATGGATGGAATAAAATCTGCTGGAGTAGTTTCAAAAGTTTCCCTGAGTGAAGAAGCAAGGAGAGAGGTATGACAGGAATTCTCTAAGAGGCAAGAGGGTATGCAGGAGGTCTTCGTATCTCTGCCTTCAAGGTGTCTGTCAAACCTTCCTACAGACCAGAGGGGACTTTTCTCCCTGCACTGCAGTTAGTGAGGCACACGGAGGTGACCCCAGCCTCCACAGACCAGGGCTTGCTCTGGGATAGCAATTCCAGTCTTGAAGTCTTTCAGGCTAGTAGCAGTTTAAGATATTACTCCTGTATGATTTCCAGAGCCAGAGACCTGTATAAATTAGACATGTCTTGAAAAATCTGAATTATGCGTCGCATGGTGCAGCAGAGGGTAATATACAGACCTTTATTATGTAATAAAACAATTGTGTGCCTGGGTGATATTTATGGCATAATCCTGTATGTCCTCATAGCACTCTTCGGAAACATATAATTTAATACACACTGTATATTTTGTCTCTGTGTGTTTACATTTAAAGTAATGCAAACTTTATTCTCTAAAATCCCAGCAATATATCTGGAAAGGTTATTGCATGGCATACTGGTAAACACAACCATAAGCCATTCTCTCTTGAAAAAGACCACTTACTACCTGTGACTCATTCTGCATATTTCTTTAATATTTTCCTTTTTAAGTCTGAGCAAGCTTCCCAAATGCTTAATGAGGAGGCTCTAAGGGTTTAATTTTCAGCCAATCCTAACTTTATTACAAAAGTTTATCAAGCTATAAACACATAACTTCACTACGCTGTCATGTTTTTATAAAGTAGTTTATAAAAGGTGACATCTGGCAAAGAGGCAGATCTATAAAAATCATGCTGGTGGATGTAGTGTCATTTTTTCTGCCATCCTCCCAGAAAGAGTAATATTATTTTGACACACACATTCATCCCCACTGTCAAGCTTCTATTTTTATAGTTAGCTTACTGCACATATCCTTAAGCTATACAAAACCTTTGGGCTAATGTAAAGAATGACATTTCTGCATATTTATTATAACACTTATTTTGGGGGTTGACTTTGCCTGATAGGATTTCTCCAAGTACAATGTCATTTTCGTGACAATACACTGCGTTCAGAAACAATAAATAAAGATGCACGAGAAGTCATGAAAGGCCAAATATGCACAGACAAGTGTACAGCACCTCAGCTTGGCAAGCCCTACATTTGTCCTTCTTTAATATTTTATCAGATGTGTGAACTGTATTTTGGAGTTCAGCACAAACTTCAGTGTATGTAGCATAATGAAATCTCTCCAGGACATTATAAGTTTCAGCAGGGTATAATTTTAATACTGTGGAGGTTTTAGCTCTGACATGTTGGGATATAATTTCTTCCAAAGAGTTCATTTTTTTTTCCATGTTTGTGTTGGCTCAAGCACAGCCAGGATATAAGCAAGTGAAAGAGCACTGAAATCAGGAAGCTGATGAAGCACTTTTGTGATTTAATTACAGCAAATAACTGATTAATCTCTGCTATGTCTTAGCTTATCTGCTAAAGTAGATGATATGAATCCCAACACACCACAAGAAAGGTTGTTTCATTTGATTGTGCATAATGACTTGCTCTTTCTCAGACTTCCTCCAATACAATGGATACCTCACTTTTTAAATGTGAAGTCTATCATTATTCACCTCTGCTGAATGCTAGACCTCTAAAATATTTAGCTTTAAACCACATGCACTATTCATGAAATGACTTTTTAGTGCCTTTTTCCAGTATTTAAAAAGGGAACAGAAGTGTGTATTCACATACCAACAAGCCCAAAAATTAGAATTATTTAACTGCTTTTGAACGTGACACTGATGTAGACAAAACCAGAAATAGGAGTCTGTTCACAGCATCATTATTCTGCCATCAAAAGGGTTCAATACTGGAAATTTCTGAGCAGAGATCATTATTGGCAGTTCACTAAATGATAATTTGGGTTAGAAGCAGAATTCTGCTCCTTAAACAGTGCGCTGTCTTTGAAGTTGATGAGAAACATTTTACAGTGTATTTTTTAATGCTGAATTCAAACTACATAATATCACAGATCTGTTAAGAAACCAACATAACCCTCTGGATTGTTCACTATAATTGTGGCACAGATCAAGAGTTGTTTAACTTAATTGTTCCAATTCTAATATCTAGTTCTAATATCCCAATTCCACAGCTGCACATGAATAGTCAGATCTTTGCATCTGTATCATGCCCTTAAAGCTTCAATTACAGAATCAGGGCTATTTTTCTCTCTAAATAACCTAACTTCAGTATGAACCATAGGAGAGAAGGTCCTCAAGTGCACTAAGCCTGGAGTTTCATTGGATTTCTGACCCTAGGGCAGAACTAAAGAAATAGGAAACCAATATAGGGGTGAAAGTAACAAAATCTTCCCATGAATCCATCCTCATATCTGCTGCTTTAATATCTTTTCATCTTTATATACAATCGGTAGTCAAAAACAAGTCTTCAGAAACAGCAGAATACATGCCTAATTGTGCTGAAACAGATATACTACATACTAATTTTCCAGGCTACCTTCACAAGGTGCAGTCAGGGCTAATTCATGTCTACAAACTCCCTCTGAACACTGCATTATATTTAGTACAGAAATCACAGCTTTAAAATGCTATTTTCTGTCTCTGTTGCACTGGGCACCTGGAATAATCCACCCCTTGGAATTTTTCTGGCATGACTGAGGGAATCACCTCCTCAAAGCAAAAATCTCAAGCAATGTCTCTGTCTTCCAATACCAGCAAACATAAACCAGCACATCACATTTGGATGGTGAGAAGGAAAAAGGGGCAGATGTACATCAATGTGAAATGCAGCACAGAGGGCATTCTGGAAAGCCTAGGCTGAAAAATACCCTGCTGCAGAGTCATGTAAACATAATGCACTGGGGATGCTCTTTATAGATCTGATCTGGTTTTGATTAGTTCTGTGGTATTTTGCAAGGCAGTACATTGGAGTGTCATGGTAATCAAGGACTGGAAGTATTATTACCTAGAGTCAGCAATAATGAGAACGGAACCTCTAATTTCAAACTATAAGATAACACATTGATTAATAACCATGGGATGATTAGTCAATCCAAGACCTTAATGCACAATGGAGAAATTTATCCATTATCTGTTCAATGTAATTCTTCTTTCATCCTGGTGACTTTAAAAACAACCAAGGAAAATTACTGTCCCTCAGTAAAGGCTTTTGAATTTCATATGCATTTAATTAGATAACTGCCAGCCCAAGGACAGGAACCATGACAAATAGTTGTTCTTTTAAAATTAGAAGAATAGACTGTTCAATGAGCAATATTGATGTTCTCTTGTACCGAGTTATACAGGAGTCTGCTACTACTGCCTTTAATTTATCTAACCATTCTTAAGATCTAATGAGTTTTTTAACACGGTTTTAGTTACATATGCTAGTTGGTCATTTTAAAAAATGTTGCTAACAGCAACAGTACCTGCATAGACAAAAATGCATACCCCCCAATAATCTTCTTGGAATTAGGGATGAAAGTACAATTCACTTAGAAATAAGGGCATTTGGGATTAAGAGGCCATCTTTATGTTAGTGGAAAAACAACAGTTAATTCTGTTTAATCTGTTTAATTGCTTCAATAGCCATAATAATAAAGATTAGCTGGCTGTGAAACACTTAACTATAAAACAAAGGAGTTTTTTCCATTTCTGGTACTGGGTGTTGTTTTCTGCTTTTGCAGAATGAGGGTAAAATGGAGGAAGGGTTCTTTTTCTGATCTTGTTGTTTGGGTTTTGGTTTTGATTTTTTGTGAGGCCTTTTTTCTTCCAAAAATTTTGCAGCAACAGTCAACTATCTCCTTCTTCCCTGCTGCATATACACACAGTCTAAAGGCTGCCCAGCAGATGAAGCAGTTTAGTTATTACCAGGGGCACCCCCTCCTGTTCCACTGGGGGTTACGACTTCACCATCCTGAGTTTGGTACAAGAGATTTAAAAGGCCAACGACAACAATAGGAGAAAAAGACCTTCAACACCCTCCTGAACTGGCCCTTCCCAACACTCCCCACTGCAGAGACAGGATTCCAGCTTCACTCCTGCTGTGGACTTACAAAACCAGCAGAAGCACAAAAGCCATGTCTGTGCTAAGTGCTGCCTTCCCCATCAGCCTGCCTTTAACTTAGAGCTGCCCTACGTGCCAGACCTTGTGACCAGCCTGTGCCCACCTGGGCTCCCATAGAGGGGCACTGACCACCCCCACAATTGGATTTGGCCCCAGGCTTCCCCAGAGCTCCAAGCACAGACTTTCTGCCACAAAGGATTTAATTTCATTCAGTAACCACCTATCAGACACATTTGCTTTAAAGGAAACCCTTCATACGTTAAATGTCAGAACTGAAATAATTTATTCCTGAAAGGGTTAAGCTCACAGTACATTTTACTTGGCAAGTAAAACAGCGTGCTCTCTAAACATGACACCCAGACACCCAGTGACAAAATATTTCCCTATCTTAATACCATTTTGATAATTCACTGTGTGTGTTACACACAATCAAGACACACAGGTTTCAGAGGGATTCTGAGCACATCGCTCAGACTGACAGAGCAAGTATTCCAGACAATTGGCTCCCCGAGGGTCAAGACAGTGATGCTCAATCAGGATTCAAACGGGTCATAAACCCTTCATGGATCTCGCTCAAGTGGGTGGTGATGTCTCCCTGGGGCAGCTCATCCTTTTCTGCTACAGTAAAGCACTTGTCATTACAGACAAACTGCCCGTCAGTCTTAGGCACTCATTTAATCGAGACTTAGTGAGAACAGCAAATATTATCAGTGCCACAAAAGCCCTAAAGAGACAAATATATTAATCATAACTGCCGTGATGGTAATTTAAGACACTCTCAACACTCTGCTGGTGGTCCTTGTACTACGACTGCTTTTTAATGTAGACTCAGATTTTCAAAACTGGGTGCTGAAGTCAGGCACTGCCATTTGGGTTTAAGCTCTTCAAGACAAATGCACTGAGAAGGAAGGGGTGCCAGAGTACCCCTGAGCACAGAAACTGGGAGTGTGGCAGAGCACTCCTGAATGTTAGAAATCGTTCATTCATGGAACCAGGCCAGGGTTCCATGCTCAAATTTTAAGCACACAAAAAGGAAACTAGTCTTCAAACATCTCAAAATACTCAGAATGGCTCAAAACATTTGCTTTTGCAACAGTTCAGATAACCTGGCATATAACCAAGGCAGCCACAATAAACTACAAGCTTGAAATGAAAATCCAACACAGTCCTGGCAGCTTGGGACACAATGCATTTATTGTACTGTTTTCATAGCTAATTATGCTCCTATGAAAAAAAAAAAAAAAAAAGGAGAGAGAAAGAAAGAAAAAACCCACTGTTATACACTAGAAAAGTGTTGTGATAATCTAAGACTGGGCTTGACTGGCTCAATAAAACCTTCCACAAGAGGTTTGCTCGCTTTCTCTACACCATCCTACAACCACACAATTTCACACTCACACAGTCCCAAAGTTAACCTAGCTCAGAATCTCTTCACTGCTATAAACAGCTACAGCTTCTATGTTCAGCTCATGTTTTGGAGTCAGGCTGAACACATGATAATTTATTTCTTGGGCTGCTGTAACATGCAGAATGAACTCCTCACTCCTTCAGCTGCACACACACACACAGGTGTACATTTGAGACTGGATCTTTTTCTATCCTCAGCAAAGGAGTCAGCCAATGTAACAGTGATGTCATGTTCCCAGGAGGACAAAAAAGCCCCAGTGATATAAATCAAGTGTTGTTCTGCTACAACATTAAAAAACTACTGGAAAAGAAAAAAAACAAAAACCCAAAGCAGTTTCCAGCCTTGCCTTTCCAGCTGGATCTGATCCCTACACAATCCCTATCTCTGCTCTGCCTTGCAACAACACTTCCCTCACTATCAGAGTGTTTTCTCTTGGCTTCCTGGAGAATTCCAGAGCAAGCACACCCAGGGACACACTGGTGGAAGCCAATAAAGCAGGAAGCTCTGCCTTTGCCCCTCTGGAGTGCCCAGTTCACCTGCCCAGCCCCAGACCTTTGGCAGTGCCCTGGCTCTGGAGCACCTTTGGCTCCAGGTGTGTTTCCTGCAGAAACCATCGCTCCTGCCTGGCCCTCCCGAGGGATGGCTGGCAGTCCCAGGAGCCCAAAGCTGCTTTCACATCAGAGCTGTGTTTAGCACCCATCAGTCCCTTTCACACACACACATACATCCCTAAGAGGTTTCATCTTTTGTGTCTGGAAACAGGCAAGTTATTCCTATCACATCGCTTCCAAACGAAATTTCTCTCACAATGCATATTTATCAAACAATTCAGGAATATATAAAATACATTTCTACACAGCAACTGGATAAAATATATTCTATTAATGTAAAACTGTTTTAAGTAGAAAATCTTGTGACTATATTCCAAAATATTAAAGCATAAATCATAGTATTTAGCAGGATAAACCAAAGCAGAAGCTGTATTTCAATAAAGGGGGTTTACAAGATCCTTGTACTGTTTTCAGCACTAATACAGCAGCACAATAAAGAGAAATGAGGCTCCCATGGCTATGGCTGTTATTATATAAGGTTCTTTATCCAAAACTTCTTGACACTTTTCTTCAAAAACTTTGAACCTGATCAATACCCATAACTAAACAGGCCTGGAAATCAATCTGTGTTTTCAATCCCCCATATTTTATGAAAAAGAAATAAAACCATTGCATATGAAACAAGAAACACATAACCCCAAAGCAATCCGAAACCTTTTTACAATACCCAAGACAGATTAGTTTGAACAGATTCAGTGACCTTATTTAATAATAGATAATAATGTTATATACATAGAGACCACACCAGAAAGCTTTGAAAATAATAAACAGTTAATCATACACAACTAAAAATTTTATAAGCACAGAAAAAAATTAAAGTATTGGATATTAAAGTCTTGTCCAGCCAAGTATACAAACTTTGGATTGACTTACATCGTATTTGAGTAACCTGACTTACTGAAACACCACTGCTTATAGGAATAAATCTGAGCATGTATTTCTCTTTGATTCTAATCTGGAGCTACAATTCCAAAGTCAGTACAGGGAGGAGCACAAAGATGATCCTTATAATGAATATCTTCACCAAAAGGCAGAAGAAATTAAAAGCAATCAAACAAAAAGCATTGAGATTTGAAAAGAGCTGTAATTTTCCTAGAATCCTAGAAATGTTGCAAAAGTTTAAGTTGGCCAAGAATCAGTCAGGTATAATTTGGGCTCAGCTCAGCATCCTTTTGGCAGAGGGATAAACTGGATAAACTCTCAAGGTCTCTTGCAGCCTACAAATTTTGTGAAGTGATTTGGGATCTATAAAGACAAAATCCATCACACAAACATAAAAGGGCAAAATTCTGCTCTTTCTTTAGTGTGTGCAAGGCCCCAAACACAGAGGGAGAGAAGAGCTTTCACTTCAAAAGCATTAAAGGCTTTAGTGCAAAGCCCAGTGTTAGGATCAAAGGGAGGCCTGAGGTGCTGGATGGGATGGGGGAGAAGGAGCCCATCCCTGCTGCTGCCAAGCAGGCACCAAGGAGGGACAAGGGGACATCCTCACTCCTGCCCCATGTCACGGGAAGTGTATGTGCCAATATTCTCACAGATAAAAGCAAAAGCAACTTCCCAGCTGGATCCTTGCTGAACACATCAGGGAACAGCTGGGAAGGTGGAAAGTGTGGGCTCATCCTTAATACCCATGGAAAATTCTAGAAGAGTTCTGAATGTGAAACCACAGCCAGAACACGCAGTAGTAGGGATCACCTCATTTTAAAATGAGAATGTCTTTTTCTATCCTGAGTTTTTCCTGATGCATATTGTTTATGATATGAAACAATAACACTGGGTCTTTATTTTCCATGGATTTGAATTCCCGTGTCCTGAAAAGAAAGGAACAAAATATGCTTGCTTGAGATTTTACTGAAAAACTAAGAATGAGCATGCACTTCATTGTGTCACCAAAAGAGCATTTAGTAAATTTATAATTGCCAAGAGAAACAGGACATTACATTTACAAGTGTCTTTTCAGAAACAAGTTAAACTTCTCTTGACTAATTACAATATTTTGGATTGATCCACACGTAGCAGGATATTGCTGTGTTGCAAAAACACAAGAAAAATGCTTTAAAACATGAGCACTAAAATTCATACAGGAATAAGGCAGCTGTTCAAAACTATCCATTTATTTAAATATGAGGTCTGTTACCTTGGTGTCTCTACTGTAACTCAACACTTTTAACACATTTTGCTTGGGATCAGCTCCTTCAGGCTCATTTTTGAAGTTCATAGCAATAGTCCTGTGCTACAGGAGGGCCTGGCACAGTGCAGACCATTTAAGTGACAGCCAATTCATCCCCTTCTCCAAGAAGTAGAGATGAGAATCAGTGACAAACACAACCACAGCATTTCCCTTGCTGGACTAGAGCAGCTCCTTCTGTCAGAGCAGTTGCACAGGTTCATCGTGACTTAGGGTCTTCAATTAAGACTCTTACAAAAATGGGTGTGAAGGGCACTGAAAAATGCCATGAAAAGGCAAATGAATTCATGAAAACAGCACAATAGCACACTGTTAATACGTGCTGCTTAAACAGATCAGAATTTCCTTTCCTTCTCTTTCAAACCAGGATTTCCTTTCGCGTCCGTTGTGTTTCTGAGGGTGAACTAGACACAGTGAAAAATCCACCAATGCAAAATCAGCAATCAGCTCAAGAGTCAGATTCACTTTGGAAATTGCCAAGTATTGGAGCAAGGGCAGAGGGAGAGGAGACAGTTACATTGGCAAACAAACAGCCTTGCACTACCCATCTCAAAATTAAAGCCACCATGGCAACTGAACTTCATTTTTTCAGTAGTGCAGAACACTTTTTATCTACAAAGAAACACTTGATCACTAAAACTAAAACACATATTATCTACTTTTTATGCCCAAAGAAACATTCCATCACTAAAATAAAAGAGCCACCTCTGTGAACTGGACTTCTTGAATGCAACATTTGAGTAAGTGCATTTGTCTTCAATATTAAGGACATACTCAAGATTTTTTCCATTTTGGACCATAAACATTTTTTTTTTCTGCCCGAACTGTGGGGAACTGAGGATCACTGAGAGTCCTGTGACCTGCACGTGCTATTTTCTGCTATTATCCTTGTATTTGCTGTCTGTATGAAAACTAAAAGTGGGCAGTCATTGCTACTTCATCAAATGAACCCTGGCTATGAGTGCTTGGAAAGTTCTACTAATGTCAGGAAAGGTGAATTTTCTATAGGATTTTTACTGAAGCAGCTAACTAGAACAATAACACATGCTGGAGCACGTCCATGTAAATCCTGAATTTTTCTATTTGAATTGAGCTTACTGTACTCTCCTTTGGTATGAAATATTCATGGCAAAAAAGAGAAACCTCTTTAGTGTGGGGTTAAGCTTTTAAATACTGGGAAGAGTTTTAAAATGTCATGGCAATGTAAAAGCAAGCAATATAAATATTATGAGTTTTCCTAAGTCAAATCTTTGGATTTTCTGATAGTAACAGATTACATTCAATATCATTTACACATTAAGGTTTATGCTTCAGGTAAATTCTACAGGTCTTTCTGAGTATAGAATTAGTGTGCTACTTCTTCCATTACAGAACCTCTTCCTCCACAAGGTTCCTCTAGGAACTGCACATGGGGAATAGCCAAGGAAAAGGCACCAGAGCCAGCACTTGGAACTTCACTCACCAGCTTCCTTTCCTGGCACAGAACCATCAGTAACAGTGAGGAGTTTCAATTCAGCATGGGGCCCATCACATTCCAGCTCATGAGTTCAAAAGGAGATAACACAAATTCAGAAATAGAAACTTTTCCTTCTGGAGCTCACAAAATCCCTTTATTTGGGAGATTAAAACTCTGCCATTTGTCAAAGTGATAAGAGGAGGAGCTCCCTATAACTTGAGTCACTGCAGATCATTTTGCATTCACACTCTACCCCTGCTTAACCTTCCTCCTGCTGCTTGGAGTCCACAGGGGACAGAATTATGTGTCAGTGGGTTGTCCATTAGCATATAACAAAGAGACAAGACTGGGTAAATAAACTTCTTTTCCCCAGGCTGACCCCTGCCTCTGGCAGCGAGAAGATAAAAAGTTCAACTGTCCAGTTACCACAGACAGAAAGAATGGACACCCAGCAAGTCCCCAGCTCCTCAGAAGTGGCATTGTGTGCTCATTTAAACCTGCATTGATCTGTCTCTCCTCACTTGCTTAAAAGCCCTGAAAAGGTACAGAGGAGCAAAGAGAAATCCAGATTTTGTAATCAAGATGGTTTGTACTTCAAATTAATATTTTTGTATTTGCTGTAATTTAAAGATGTTCAAATCAGCACATATTACCAAGCTGAACTGGTTATGCATAATTTTAATTTTTGCAATTTGTCACTTCCTTTCCAGACAATAATGTTATGTTGTTTCTAAACACTGATCACAGTGACTTTCTCACTTTATGGGTCCTGCAAATTGCTTTGTTTTACACAGCCATACTTTGTTATGTTTCAATTACAGTCACATTTTATAACTGACATTCTTAAAAGTATTATATGTTAATATATTAATTTAAGGAATGTCAGATGAAGTGTGTAGACTTAGCACAGAACATATTCTGACAGACCTGACAAAAAAACATGAAAAATATGCGCTTTCTATCATAATGATTATTTTTCAGATAACACCAGCTGTGCAACTATTAAACCAAGTGACTGCTTTTCCACATAACACCAAGTACCAGCATTCAATCATGAAAGAAATATAAATCTCCATGGGCTTTTTCCACATGCTTTAAATCAGCAGCAATCTGTGCATTTGTATCTGCACTAAAAACATGGTAAAAACTAGGAATGTCTTCCAGCTGAAAAACTCTTTGGTATTTTATTGATAGAGACTATGATTGGGATATGTAGTGTTATGTTTATAGGGATGTAGTTCAGTTTTAATCTAAGTTCCAAGTTAAATATGACACACAAAATTTCACTAACCAAATAACTTGAGCAACTACAGCAATGATTAAATATTTTATTTCATCCTTCCCATTATTTTATTATGGAAGCCTTGGATTCTTCATCAGTATCAGGTTTAAATTGTTCAAATCAAATGAATGTTGAAAGGAATCATTCCCCTTACGAAACTCCAAGCTTTTAAAAGAGTCTTTCCTTCTCCCCCTCTACTCTGCTCCCATAAGATCCCACCTGGAGCACTGCATCCAGCTCAGGGGCCCCCAGCTTAAGAAGGACATGGACCTGTTGCAGTGCGTCCAGAGGAGGCTGAAGCATCTCTGCTTTAGGGTCAGACTGGGAGAGCTGGGCTTGTTCACCCTGGAGAAAAGAGGGCTCTGGGGAGACCTTACAGCTCCCCACAGCACTTGAGGGGGCCACAAGAGAGCTAAGAGGGACTTTTACCTGGGCATGGAGTCATAGGACAAGGGCTGATGGCTTTACACTGAGAGAGGGTGGATTTACATTAGATAGGAAGAAGAAATTCTTTCCTTGAGGGTGGGGAGGCCCTGGCACAGACTGCCCACACAAGTTGGAGATGCCCCATCCCTGAAAGTGTTCAAGGCTAGATTGGACAGGGTTTGGAGCAACCTGGGATAGTGAAGGTGCTCCTGCTCATGGCAGGGGGCTGGAATTGGATGATCTTTAAAGGTCCCTTCCAAGACAAACCATTCTGTGATTCTGTGATTCAGCCGTTCTTGGGTATTACAAGATTCTGTCTACAAGCTGTACGTTCAAGAAAAGCCTTTCTTGACAGCTCTGCAGTTGGATAATGCCATCCTACATCACATGTTGCAAGACAAAAACAGTCTTCTGCCTAATTTCTGTCCTCTTCTGTGGAGTTCAGATGGGCTTATTAAACACCTCTAAAACTCTTTTGTGTTCATTTCAGTCTCAGAATCACACATCACTGTATCTCAGATCCTGAGGAAATGAAAAGGAAACAGTCATTTTTCTGGGTACACTATTTTAGATGTGGTGAGCTGTGAATGCTCCAGGGCAACTGCCTTTGGAAATTATGATGTTTTGAACTGGTCTGTGACCCCACAATGTGATAAATGGAATAGCTTAAAAATGTAATAATTACACTGAAATATCTGATTCAGACTATGACACCAATTCTGGGGTTAAAACATGCACAAAATGCTCTATGTAGAAAGGTTATAAAGTAGGAAAAAAAGTAAGCATACGTTCAGCTCGGTACTGCAAGTACATGTAGGGCAAACAACAATGGCTTGTGAGGGATATGGCTCATAAAAGGTTTGATCACATTGACTGATAAGCAGGTGTTTAGGGCCAGGAAGAAGCATAAGTGTCCACTTAAATACCTGACACCTCACTAGAAAATCTAAGTCGGTATAAACTTTGCAAAAATGTTAAAGCAAATGCTCTATTGAATCATCGTATTTAGACAGAAAATTGAATTAAGATGTTTTTAAAGCCAGTGAGTTCCAATGTCCCTATCCTTTAACTGGTGAGGACACAGTACTTGTGACCTCCCCACCAGGTACTCAAGACCCCAGATTTCAAGCCCTCCTAGGTCTGCTGCTCTGTCTGAATTCTCTAACCTCCCAAACTCCACACCATTTCTCACAGATCCTTATAATGCTCTTTTCTGTCTTTAGGGCTCAGAATCCTATCAGAAGTAAATTTTATTTAAAAACCAAACTGAAACAACAAACAAACCCAACACAATAAAAAACACCTATTTGAACCCAACGCAGCCATGGGTGATTCTTTGTTTCTTAACAGCAGTACACAGTACATCACATGAACAGCTGAAATTATCTGCACTGTGATATCCCAGGAAGGCCTTGAGATTTTGCTTTCATCCACCTGGTAACTTACCCAAAATGGGGGGCAGTTCTATATTCTCATCTCTTTATTATTCATTATTGTTCTTAACTTCATCAAATTGCTACTCTGGGATGTTTAAGGACAGGGATTTCCCTGTGGTTAGTGCACTTCCTCCTAACTGAAAAAAACCCAAAAAAATGCAGAGCACTGCACTGTCAATCAGTCACAGCAAGCATGATCTAAACAGCTGGATTATGATCCTTAGGGTGATTTGTCATGCAAATATTTTAATTTCAGTTCAAGCATGGCTAATATTTTTAAATCTTTTGGTTTTGACTTACTGGACTTAGAAACATCCCTCTTAAGCAGCTGTGGTTCCACAAAAACAACGTAACACTGAATTATTTACTTGCTCATCAGTGAACCTGTTAAAGAACATATTAGTACACAAAATTACAAAATGGAGTGAGTCTCCTTGGAAGTGTCAGGGGGAGAAATGCTGGGAATTGTTAGCCATCTCTGTTTGGCCAAGATAAAAAAAATGGAGAGCAGCCCCTAGCATAGGCTAAGCTGACCTGCTGTTTTCTTCCCAGCCTGTTGATCCTCCCTGCCTGTCAGGTCTTGTCAAAGGACAGCTCCAGGGAATTGCTTGTGGGGAGTGTGCTGAGCAATGCTGTTCCAGTCCCTGCCACACATTTTGCACTTACACAGAAAACACATCTAATACCAGCATCACCTGCACGCAGGAGGTGCTAAAGGCTAAAAGCACAAAGCTGCCAAAGGAAACTCATGGTTGCTGTCACTGAGCAGCCCAGCAGTCAGGAGTTTCCTGGCACAGGGGAGCTCTGATGGCTGCCCTGGAGGCTCCTCACTCTGTGGAAGCAGCTGAAAATTCAATGGAACAAAGCATATCTTGAGCCAAATGAATCAAGTTCTACCAAATGTCCCTTCTAATTCTCTTTATTTGCATGCAAACCAAAGAAATCCACTATTACTGGCAGAATAGTTTTCTTTTTGCTTAAGCCATGAAGGTCTTGAAGCTGATCTTTAACCTTGACCAAATCTGCTGACCCTTTAGATCTTAGGTCTTTTGCTCTCACAGTCATTCAAGGATTTTCAGAGCAGGAGATAATCTCCTTCCAGATACTTAAATGTGATGAAATTCAAATACTTGGCTTGAACCATTAAATTCCATTGTGATATAAATAACAATATACATTTCCATGGTTAGTTTTTTTAACTGGGCTAAAGAGGGATGCAGAGAAACTAAGTCCAAATTGGAAAAAAAAAATTTAAAAAGCAGTATATTATACAGTTCCTTAGTCCATGATGTAGAATTACAAACATCTACAGTGTGTGTGAGCACACACAGGCTTGTCTGGTTCATATACACACATTTCCATTTCTCTTTAACAGTAATAATTGCCTTTTTGAGGTATAGAATTGCCATGGATGTATTAGAGAAAGAGATAGCTAAGCCTTTAGCAGCAGGTGGCATGCTAAAGAGAGCAAAGTGCTTCTTGTTGCCAAATAAACACAGCAGCCATTATGCACTCAGCAGCCTCACCTGCAGCCGTGAAAGTCGGTGTTGCTGGGTTATCAGAGTATTAAGTGATAGAGAGGCTGTTAGCCAGAACTTCTTTATCTGCTCTTATTCTGAATCCTGTCATGCTATCTTTCAAATTTATCTAAACTACCTTGACAAACAAGCAGACAAGCTCTCAGTTCTCACTGGCAGCTCAAGGAGCTTAATCCAGAGCTTTGCTCTGTTTTTGCCTGACACAAGATAAGGAGTGTGTGTGCCTGGGTCACTGTCCCCATGGCAGGCCAGGAACGCTGGAGCACAATCTCTCATTCATCACATTTTTATGACACCTGCTGTTACACACTCCCTGTTTTGAGCACACCACGAGCACCAGGAATCAGAGTAACCAATGCTCTTCCATTGGCTTGGTGCTCCAATGCATCCCTGTGCTGAGCTGTTGTCTCCTGTGCAATTCCTGATCAGCCCGTGGTGGCAGGAAACACCTGTGACAATGTCACACCTGGCACAATGTGTGGCAAATAAAAAAGAGTCCCAGCTGGTACAGCCAGCACTGTGATTTCTGACTGATTTTCCATATCTGACAGAAGACCTCCACCAGGACATTGTGCCTGAAGTACATTATTCCATTTGGTATTTTTTCTGGATATGGGTTTCACCCTTCAATTCATACCCAGGTTGATGGAGACTCTGGCTAAGATACCTCTAGACTGTGCACATCAATCCATTTTCCTCCTCTTACGAATGCTTAAGGAAGGTGGAGCAGGATATATTTTTAATTTTGCTTTTCCCTCATGAATTCCTTTGTCCAGGTTTGACACAGGGAATGACTTTCCAGTAACAGAACCAGCAGCCCAGAAAGTGCAATATCCTTTTGGATTTGTCCTGCCATCATGTTTAACAGATTGGTTTGATGAACTGGGAATAGAAAACCTCAGTTTTTCTAATGGGTGGAGTTCTCCTTCACAATCTTCTGCTTACATGCGAGAACAAATCCTACCTTTTCTTCACCTTTTTGATGGCAATTCAATCATTTCTGTAGATCAGTAAATCAGTAAAGCCACATGCAAAATCTCTGGGGCTTCAAACTGTGTTATGCTTAACTTTCCTGCACAGAAATTATTTTATTAAGTGATTCAGTGCTCTGCACAGACCTCAACCCTCCAGAAAACTGGAGCTGTTGACTGCAATATATTTTTCAACAGAACAGTCAAACAACACAAGTGATTTGCAACATTGCAGGACCCAGTAATTCCCACTATTCATCTTTTCAGGAGAGCTATGAATCCAATGAAGATTTATAAGCGGAAAGTCACTTCATTCTCAAATAATGTACAACTGGCAATAGAAGGCACACACGTTTAGCAGGCTCTGTTCACAACACTCTGCATCACTCTGTGCTGTGGCACGCTGTAAAGTCTGACCTAATTTGACACGACAGCTAAAATTTAAAGGACAACATTTCCCACTTCACTTCCAAATGGGAAAACTGCAATGTTCCAACAAAAGCTGGCCAGCAGAAGGAGGGCAGACAGGAAAGTGTCCATGGTCTGCCAACTTCAAATTACTGTTAAGTACTTCAGCATTTCTCTAGGGAAAAAAAGCAAACAAAAACCTCAAAAGAGTAATTAATCATCATTTAGGAAAGGTCCTCAATGAAATGCATTTTTTCTCTTCTAAACATCCATTCCATTTTATCAGCAAACACCAAATTTTTCTGGACACATCCCTATACTGATGGCCATTCTAAGTTAGCAGCTTTGAGCTGAATCAGAAAAATACGGCCATTCTAAAACTCAAAGCAAAAAGGTCTCAGAAGTATCTTAGTATTTCCAAATTGTTTCATGGGGTTTTTCCTCCCTGAGATGTTTGAACCCAATGTCTGAAGAGCAGGACATGTCTCCCTTATTAATGCATCTCCTGGGATAGTATCTTTGAAACTGCAGGATGTGTTGTATTTAGACATAAACAAATAGAAATCTGAGCTTCATGGACTGCAAAAAAACAACTTAGAGATTCAGAGGTTCAGAAGAGTCAATTCAGAGAGCAAGCAGCTCCAAACCAACCCAAAACTTCTGCATTGTGTGCTTAATCTGTATCTGTGTATCATGCATAAGATCCTGAATGATTTCTTCTTTCAGGATATGCCCAGAACCTATCATCTCCATGCAGTACACAGGAAAATTATCAAATCTGTTTTAACTTCTTAACTTCACCTTAATCTCTGTCTTCATAAAAATGCAGAAGTTTTAGAATAACACATCAATCTAATTTGCATCAACCTGAAATGCCACCTGAATTTGTTTTTTGCTTTATTAAGTGCATTGTAGAAGAAAAAGGATGTTTGGGAAAAAAATGAAATTCCACAAGTCAAAAATTGTAACCCAGCATTTGCAGCCTGCCCTGTATTCAAATCCCCAGTCAAGAAGACATTAGAGTTCAGAACAGTCAAAACCTAAGAAAAATGCCATTCAATCAAAGCAAACCCTAATCTTTTGTGCAATTCATGATGCTGGGACATTTAGAAAATGGGATAATTTTCCCAAATCATCCTAATGTGTGGAAGACATGAAAATTGCCATTTTCCATCACCTCTGTGCTTTGCCTGAATGAATGCCTGAGGCAATCATGTTAAAATGCTATTCAAAAAAAAAAAAAAGTAAAAAAAGAAGCAGGGGCAGTAGAAGCATTCTTGCTGACAATGCTTGCCCTATACCTGCTCCAAAATTAGTAGTCATTGTAGAAGACCTTATAAAACATTAATAAAATCAGTTTTCAGCTTTAGTGCAGCTGCCTTCAAAATCTTAGGGGAAGTGAACTCTTGCTTGTGCTATCTGACTTAAGTCTTACTGAACCACTGAAAGTAGTGCAAAGGCACTATTTTCTCCAAGGGAGATAAAAAAATAATTTTTATAGTAACTCTCATTTCTTCAGTGAATTAATAACATTTCAAAGAGGACTTCTGACCCATCCTTTCAACATAAATTATCCAGTTATAATTACCTGGTAAAATATTATGTCATTCCCATATGCGTGGTTAAACCTTGCCTTCTCATGACTAAGTCTGATTACATTCCAGAGTTGTAATTTACAGATTTTTGATATCCTCAGAGAATTAAAATATATTAAAAAATAAATCAAGCGATGTGAATCTCATTAGGGAATTATCTCTAGTAGTTCAAGCAAAGGTCTCATTTATAACTTATAAGCAGCTTGATTTTTTTATGCTGTTGGCACATCCCTAGAAGTTTTGCAGTGACATTTGTTATTGATCTCTCAAGAGCTCAAAGGAAACACCTCTTTTCATTTAGAAAATTCCTCATTTAGGATGGCAGGGGCAATGGCTTTATTCTAAACATTCACCCCTATTATCCACCTTGAGTTACCACTGCAAGTGCTTATGTTAGAAATACTAAAAATACTAAAATAAAACAATGGAAGGAAAAATTTTAAACTTTTTGTCACCTGGATACTACTTCATTTAACAGAGATATCTTGTCATAGTGCTAACCCTTGCTGGCCAAAGAAATAATGTTATTTATAGCCACTTATATAAGGTGTAATCATGAAAGTCTAGGCAGACACATTCACAGTCTTTCCCTCGCCCACTAAGCAGCTCACCCTGTTACAGGAGATCAGGTGAGTCAAGCAGATCCTGCCTTTCCTAACCCCACCCTGGCTGGGCCTGATCCCTGATCCCTGGTTGTCCTGCACATACACTCAAGGTGATCTGCTCCATGGCTTTTCTCAGCACCAAGATCAGGCTGACAGTTCCCTGGGTCCTCCTTCCAGCCCTTCTTGTAGATGGGTGTGACATTTGCCAACTTCCAGTTAACTGGGACTTCCCCAGAGAGCCTGGGCTGCTGGCAAATGATGGGAAGTGGCTCAGTGAGCACTTCCAGCAGTCCCTCAGTACCTTTGCGGGGATCCCATCCAGCCCACAGAGCTGTGTGTGTCCAAGTGGTGCAGGCAGCAGGTCACTGACCTTGGGGTAAGGGGGCTTCATTCTACTCCCTGTTCCAGCCTTCCAGCTCTGGGGGCTGGGCACCCACAGGACAGTTGGTGTCACCATTAAAGACTGCAGCAAAGAAGGCTCTAAGTATCTCAGCCTTTTCCTCATGCTTTGTCATTATGTTTTGCCTCCCATTCAATAAAGGATGGAGATTCTCTCTGAACCTCCTTTAGTTGCTAACACATTTATAGAAACTTTTTAATTGCCTTTTAAGGCAGTAACCTAACTAAGTTCTGGTTGGGTTTTGACCCTTTAAATTTTCTCCCTGTACAAACTCATGATACCCTTGTATACCTCCTGCATTGCTGGTTCCTTTTTCCAACATTCATGAACTCTCCTTTTTTTTTCCTGAGTTCCAGCCAAAGCTCTCAGTTCAGCCAGGCTGATCTTATTCCCTGCTGGCTGCTCTTCCAGCACATGGGAACAGTCTGCTCCTGTGCACCCAAGATTTCCTTCCTGAACAATGTCCATCCTTTCTGGACTTCTCTGCCCTTCAGGATTACCTCACAAGGGACACGGCAACCAGATTCAAAATTATAAACTCTCATGTATATAAATCATACTTCAGGAAGTTCTCTGAAGCTCTTTGGCAGAACCTAAACACAAAGATTCTCAGGCTGCCTAGAGCCTGAAATATTCTGGTCATGAAACATTACCTCCCCAGCATGTGGTGTGCCTATCAGCACAGAAGTGGTAAAAAAGAGCCGACTAACTTTATTTATTACATTTGTATTGCTTACAAAACCATTTACTTAATGGATGGGTATCATTAGCAGTCCAACCACAAAAAAAGAATACAATGATGTGTTACATAGGTTCATTAAAATAATATTTCAAAGCAATCATTAGAACAAGAAGCTAAAGATCCAAGAGACAGTAAGTTATCTGCAAATAAATGAGGCAGAACAAACATGTTTTGAAGTAAGTTAAGAAACATGTTTACAAATATAGTGCACCATAAAGAAAGCAGGGCATGAAGCTTGGAGACTGCTGTTCATGCAACTTATTACACAAAGCAAAAGTGGCAACTAGTTTTGAATCAAGGGTTCTCAGACCTGTGGTCAGCATGCTGTGCTAAGGAGAATGTGCCTGATCACAGGGAATGCAGAAGTTCAGTACATGAAGCACAGTAAAGGTAAGGTTATGAATAACAGTTCCTTAGACTAAAGACAGAAAACTACAGACATTGTCACCCCCTAATGTGTATTAAAAAAAGCCCAAACAAAAACAACAGCAACAACAAAAAAACACAATCAAAAAAGACTCTCCATACTATTGCAGAATCAAAGAGCATCGTTATGCTCACAGGCTTCCATGGTGGAATAAAAGCATTTCCAGTACACCAGGCAAAGGTTGTAAGGACTGTGCTGCTGTGAGAGCTGGAGAATCAAAAGTTTGCCTTATGGTAAATTCAATCATAGAAACATGAGTGAAGGTTCTTGAGCATGATACTCATTTACTGAAATAGCTATTAGCAGAAAAGCAGAAAACAGAAACAGAAGGAAAATAGACTTGTTGAAGCATAAAGGTAAAAGACCAATATAGAAATCATGCTGGACAAAAGCAACCAAGGCAGAGTTATACCAGAAAAATTTTGGAAAAGGACAAAGCACAAAAGTATAAAACCCACTCCAATTTAATATATTCCTCTTCTCTCTAAAAAGGGACAGTGATGGTGATGATTTTTAAACAAAATTTAGCCTTACTAGAGGGAAAAGAAATCAAGAAAATTAGAAAAAAGTTACCCTCATTTGATTGCATATTAAATGCCCTACCTGATTTACATTGTTTTTCTGAATCTTTAAGTTTAAAAAAAAAAAAGTGAACAATTATTGCTGTCAGGAAAATACAAGGACTGATAACCAGCCTATAACCAGCTGCTTAGAATTGTCAGCATGTTTAATTTTCTGGATCACCTTCTATCTAAAGAAATTAAGAAAGCTGTCTTCCAGACATCAAAGCACCGAGCAGCTGATGACCTGAGAGGAGCTCCTGTGCTCCCCAAACCACCTGTGCCACAAATGTTTTGTTGTGGGCCAGCAGTTACACAACTGTGCCTGCGTCAAACAAGCAGCATGAGAGAATGATTTAATAAAGAGTAAACTGAAGGAGGGAGCAAAGAACATCATGGAAAGGAAGCAACAGCTCCTGAGTTAAAGTTGCAATCAATTCCTATTACAAAGCTCTCTTTCAGCAGTTCTGTAATCAGAACTAGATTGGAAAAAGTGCTCGGCTCAAAAATTGTCAGATTTACGCAAAAGCAGAAGGGAAAGTTTAAACAGGCTTCGATTCTAGCCTGTTAAAATATTGTTAGGTTTCAAAGACACCTATTATATTCCTTAGCCTCATTCTGTCCTAAAAAAAAAGAAAAAAACCAAAACTTTTCTCCAGCAGCCCTGAATCTTGCAGCCTTTCACAGTACTTAGCTCTCCCTGGGCAGGTGAGCACTCATTATACACCATGATAAGCAGTTCATAGGATGTCTCTGTGTTCTTCCTGTGGATAGTTGGGATCATATCTGAGATATCTGGGAGCCTTACCATCCACTTCCTTCTAAGAGACAAAAAAAACTTCTAAGAACTCAACTAAAACCAAGGGAAAAACAACGTAGTTTAATCCCAAGTTACCTTCTATGACCTGCTTCTTAAATTAGTGTAGAACCTTAAAAGACTTCCACAGCCTGGGAAGTTGTGCTTCCATTTTTATCTTATGCCAAAATGTCTGCTTCATCAAACAAGAAATGTTATAGGGAAGCAGCAAGGGAAGAGGTTATAGCATTTTACATTGTATTCAAGTAAACCTAAGCGACTTGCCAACATATATACAAGATAATATAAATTGGACTAGAGAAAAGCAATGCTCATTTTTAAATTTATTGCCATATCCTTAAGTGTTCATTCAATACATCACATTATTGGAAAACTCAGACTTCTTCAGTGTACCAAAATAGGAGCTGACAAATAAATCTCAGTTGTTGTAATATCTCTACCATAAGGGATTGAGAGAGAGCAGAAAATGACAAAAAGGGGCAAGAACTGTTATGCTAAAGAACAACGCAGGAAAAAAGGTAAGTGAGGATAAATTAGTAAGTGGTTATTTGTTTGGTTTTTGAGTATTACAAGAAAAGGGAAAAAAAAATAAGCCACTATTCACATGTCTGAGCCAAGAACAGGATGATCCAGGTGCCACCACATGACACAGGTGCTGGCCAGGAAATGCTGTGGATGGGGGCAGCTCCTGCCTGGGGCAAGGAGAGCCCTGCCCAGCACACCCAGCTCTGGTGCAGCTGCCCCAGGCTCCAGAGCTGACGTTCCTCATCTCAGGACAACTCCTAGGTCCAACTGGGGCCTCAGCCTGTGCAGGAACACCCAAAGGTCTCTGCATAAATAAACCACGAAGGAGATAAAACAAGCGAGTGACCCAGTTTGATCGTGTCATTTTCACTGAGTCTGCCCTCAGGCTAATGCAGATTAATCTTTTTCTATGATCAACAACATCATTAAAGTAAATAAATAAATTTCTCATGAATGTGTGAAGTGTCAGCACCTGAATATTTGCACAAATGTCAGTTTCTGGAGTAAGCAAATCCAGGCCAATGTGTAACACACGGCACAGTGACCTCCGTGCTCATCTCTGCCAAAACAAGGACTGGACACATTTGACAAAGGAACTCTCAAACTGCAAAACACCATGAAAAACACAAAGGCAAGTCACAAATTTGTTGATTAGTTACAGGCTTTTTGCAGGGGAAAACATAATATTTTTTACATTCATTTACCTGTTACCCAAACAATATGCTAAAATTTAATAAGCTTCCTATTGCAAATTTCCTACAGACTGTGAATTATTAAGAGATACCTGTAACCTTTACTTGTGATGGCAAATGCTAGAGGATTACTCAGCACACAAAAATCAGCCAACTTCTGCTCTTGAACTTTCAGGATCTACTTTACCTAAAGTACCTACAATCCTGTTACCCAGTTACCCATGAGAAGAAGCTGGTGGCAATCACACATCACACAAAGCATTAGAAAAATTAGAGTATGGCCTGTGATGCCTTTTTCTGGTCTTAGGAAATAAAGGCTCAGACACGGTCAGAGGGTTGGGGGTTGTTTCCCTCGGTATTTTAATAGGATCCCATTCCATGGCTTCTGCTGTCCAGGTAGAACATGCCGCAAAAACCCCGTCCCCCCAATAGAGTGTACAATTAAAGACTCTACACATTAGCATATCTAACCAGAGGGCCCAATAAGGGGCCTGGGTGGGCTAACTTCTAGTTTACAAAATCTATCCTACTAGGAGACCTTGAGGGCTCACGAAAACAGGGTGTTTGGTCTCTTAACTCCACGCGGTTTCAGGGGTGTTTAGTCTACCGGCCTGCTAAACACCATGAAACCAGGCTAAACTATCACCTAAAGCATCACAAGGATGCATGCTAATACTTGTGAATATAGGGAACAGTGTAAGAAATATTCAGGAGAAAAGCAGAAAAAATCCCTCAGGCATCACCTGAGATGACAGGATTAGAACTGTCTGCAGTTCTGTTTTTGTGCAGTGAATACCTAGGGAAGTATTTTAACAAGTATTATTATAAACAAAAGTGCTGGAACCCACCAGTATTATATAAATTCTTCTATGGATCATGTGAACTTTGAAATTAGATGAGCTTATCAAGAAAGGTGTATATCACTTTGACAGGATGCAGATTCTCACAAAATCAAATGCACTATTTTTTTACTGCAGTTGTCACCTTGAAAAACTCATTAAACAGGCAAATATCCATTAAATACTAGATGGATCAAGCCTATGAAACAAATTTCAAAGTCTTTCCTATCACAACCATTACTGAAACTCAGGCATGACTGAAAACCCCAAACTTCCCCTGGGCAACCAAAATGAAGACATAGAGGTAGTAAGGGGACAATGATAATTCACATCCTAAATTAAAAGTAGTTCCAGCAGTTTTACAGCTTCTCAAATTCTTTTGCTTTCCTAAGGAACAGCTACTGCTGTCATCCTGCCCTCTTTGACCAACACCCAAAACAATTCAGATTGTCTAAGGAAAAGGGGAAACAAGAAAGGGAGAGAATCCACCTTAGTTGCTCTGAACCCTTTTCCATAAAATCACCTCCAGTGAACCCTCTGCAAAGCCAGTGCTGAAGAACTAAACTAAACAGCTCCTAATTTATTGCTTCATTCATCCAGTGAGTGCTCAGAAAAATCCAATACTGAATTCATTAATAATATTAAAGCACTAAATTCTATGCTAAAGTTTACAGTTTCAATCAACCACAATTCAGCAACATTAATTTAGTGCAGCCACAGCAGGTGAGAATCAAAAATTATGGTTACTAAACAAGAAGGAAAAAAAACCAAAAAAGGCTTTATTGTGACACGTCTCTGATGTGCTCCATAGCTGATTATTGGTACTGAAAAGATTTTTAAATTACTCAGTTATTTCAGTATATGTTAGTCTAATATATACATCTAATGCCTACTTAAGGAAAAGATCATATTTTCAAAAGTCCTGACCAACAGAACTCTCACACTGAGGTCAACAAAACCTTGGAGACACTCAATGTTATATAAAAAACCAAACCTGGGTAAACACAGCTGTATGGGAGCAATACAATTTCAAGTTTAAAAAAATTCTATCTTCAATATTTATTTTGATTCTTAGTTCCTGGGGATGAGGACACGATTAATTTGAGGAAGAAGGTTGAGAGCAAATGATTAAAGGGAATGCACATGAGAGTCTCTGTGATTTTCTAGCAAAAAAAATTGTTCTTTCCTTTGAAGGTGTGGAAAGTAAAAGCACAAAAATATTAAGTTTCAAAGGCTTGAGTTTGTATCAAATTTATGTAACATCTACTGGAAACCTCAATCCTCACAGACAGAAAAATCACCATCTTAAGAAAAGAAAATCACTGTAATTGAGAAAAACCCACACCAGACAACAACATCAAACCCTTCTACCCTCAGGGTAAGGACTGCTCCAGGCAGCCTGATTTGATCAGTTTTGGAAGCTCCTGAAACCCAATAACTTCTGCTGAAGAGATGCTGGAAGGCACAGGAATGGCCTGATTGTGATGTGAAGTAGTGAATTTCAGAGCAAAATCTTTCTACACAAACTAGCACCAACATAATTCTGCCAGCAAAGAAGAATGGGGACTCTCTTTCCTCACTGAAATAAAAAAAATTAACAAAATTTTCAAGGAATTCCAAAATTAAATAACAGATTCAGCAAATGCCTGAAAGAATACAAAGTCCACAGCCAGGCATCAATGCACAAAACTAGCGAAATTATTTTATCTTGGAAAACAACTGAACAAATTTGTTGAAAGCTGACATGACAAATTCTGGGAAAAAGTCCTTAACAGTTTAGTCCTGCCTTCAATAGAAGCCATGATTTTGGTTTTAGTGTGAAATAATATTGTTTAGGAGGTTTTGCCACTGAGTTTTGGAGACGTGTTTGGGCAGCGGAGAAAAGGGAAATGCCAGAATGTTGGCAGTGATGGTTGTACACTGTATGCAGCTGGATGTGGAGTTATGGAAAACTGACACAGCAATTACAATCATGATCACACAAAACTGTTTGAATTTAAAATGGAGAAAATCAGATAGATCTTCAAAGGACAGAATATCAGAGGAACTTGTTAAACTTCTTCAACACAGACAAAAACCAGTGATATGACATTCCCACATATCACAATCCATGCTATAAATGGATTTATTGTGATTGTACACAATACCATAACATGGATAAAGGCAACCTACCATGGGAAGGAACTGGAATTCAGCTGTGCTTGTATGAACAGAGTTTGTCCTATATGCCATTAAAAGTCTGATACGTAAAAGTAAAACTATTAAAAATCAGAGCATCACTGACAGTGATCATACTGAAAGCGTCAGAAAGACACCAGGACTGCGCCACTGCAGCAAACCAGAAGTGAAACACTTGATTTCCACTTCCAGGCGGTTTTCTTGGCTGTGCATTAAACAGAAAACATGAAAAGCACAAAGCAGCAGATTGCTGTCCTTCAGAGCTCTGACCCCCAGATGACTCCAGGTTTGCTTGCTCCATCTTCTAGGGCAAGAACTCTTTGATTGGAGATAGTTTGCTTTAATTAAATTTATGTCACTTAAAGATTGGTATTGCTCATTCAATTCAGACAGACTTCTGAAATTAGATCGCTGTTGTTTGGCAGCAAAGCAGGCTTTGAGAAACATCAAGGAACTTCATTTCAGAAGAGCACACCCAGCAGCAAGAACAGACAGGGTGGAGCATTTTTCATAGCAAACACACACATGCACAGGTAATGCACACTCCTAGTACTCGGTATTTGTTGCAAGTTTCATTTCTGCTTTACAGTTGAGGATGAAGAAGAAAAATAATTTCAGAGGCAAAAAGCACTCAACAGGGACCTACTGTGCCTCTCGTTTCTCAGGATTGTAAAACCTCCCTCACAGGAGAGAAAGCTGAAGTATCTGGCCAAGCTTCCTTTTGCAGGTGCCTTGTGATGGCTTCAGGCTCTGCTTGAAAACTGGGCGGGGGGGGGGGGGGTGACCTGGCCCCAGATCTGCTTGGGGACACCACGAGCTGTGACCCAGCCTGCTCTGTCCCCAGGCAGGAAAGGTTCCTGCCCACAGCTCTGCTTGTCCACAACACACACGATTAATAAAACCTGGTGCTCCCTGGCACAGCCCTCCAGGGACCTCAGAGCTCTTCAACATTGAGAAAGAGTTCCACAGGCCCCAGGGAGGGTGGGAAGGAGGAAAGCTCCCATATTGCTGACTCCCAGAGACCCATCTCAAGGCAGACAAAGAATTAATTACTCCTTGAGGTACATGGCTACAGCATCACTTGGAAGTACGTGACATTTTTGGATAGTTCCCAGGCATTTGTGGCCAACAGGTGCCTGGTAGTTGCACAATTTTCTAATTAGTTCATGTGCTGTACTTCAAAACTAATTACTGAAATGGCTGGATTATAATGTTGCAGGGAGTCATTCATGTGCCACCTACCATTAAGGGGAGGGAAATTTTGTGAAGGTTAATTAGCATTTTTAAAGTACTTTGGAGATTAAAAGCTTTAACTATATGCCTAATAAAAGAAGTAAAGGTAATACTTTCTATTCAGTGGATTCCTTTTTGCATTGAAAGTGAATTACAAGGGTTGCTTTAAGTCCAAGAACATAAATTTTCATGTACAAGGATTTAAATCAACTCCCAACAGGATCAATCTGTTAGAGGGTGGAGACCTCCAGCACGACACAAATCATCAGAGGTGACCACGGCATCCTGGTGTGAGACAGGCAGCTGCTGCTTCCCAGGCAGAGGTTGTGTGCAACTAAAAGCAGACATTTCCCTATAACATTCCCTTGAACAGGTCAAAAAATCAAACCATTATGAACAGGTACCTTTTTAATTAAAATAATTCACAGATATTCCCCTCTTGGGACATCTGCTGGCTGTTCTCTGTCCAGAAAACACCCACTGGCCTCTCCAAGAGGGGATCCATGAGCATCTGAATCTTAAACTGAAGTTGCACCCTCAGCATTTTCCACTCTTCTTGCCTACTGCCAAGATTTTCAGAGTGACAGAGGACATCAGAAACTTTTTCCATACACACAAACTTATTTTCTTCAGACTTAGAGTTACATATAATATATTTTGTGAACTTATAATTGCTTTTTGTGAGCTTGGGAGAAAATATACAAATCATTATTAAGCATACACGTGTATTTTGTATTAATTCTGCTTCTTCACAACAGTAATGGGGGGGGGAAAAAAAGAGTTCATTAATTACAAAAAATACGTTCCAATTATTTGGTTCACACGATTACCATTTATGCTGTAAATCCAAAATTTTCATCAACTTAGAAAGTTATTACTGTCATCAATAGAAAGCTTTTTTTAATGCTACAGATGGTTGTCCTTTTATAGGCCATTTTAATGACTTGTTCTTATATAATCTGTCATGCATTATTTTGTTGTTGTTATGAACTTTTTAAGTTTCATATCAATCCATTTTGATGTTTACTAAACAGATGGTGTAACAAAAAAAAAAGGGAAAAGCATAATAATGACATTTAGGTCTCAAAAATACTCCAATAGCTACACATTTATTTTGTCAAATATGAAATCTATGTCATTTGTTTAAAAAAAAACTTTGCACAGAAACAAAATTATTCGTAAGTTGTAAACATAAACAGTTTACAAAGCAGAGCACAAAATCAACTGAAAGAAGGTTTTTCTGAAAAGTTATGGGACTTCAAAAATGTTTGCCAATTAAGATGTATAAAGAACCTATTTACTGTGGTTCTCAGCATTTCTTTTCCTTGTCCAAAGCACTGTCAAATAACTGCAGTAATTGCTAAGTCATGTAGATAATTATTTAATATACAGGTATGACTCAGGTCTGCTGCTTGAAACCTACCTTTAAGTTGTGGTCATAATGTAAGCACCTCAATTTACAGGAAGTTTTGCTTTATCCTCTTAATCTTTATGATTCTTTTGTTTAACCAGTGCACTGTCATCAAATTGACACAAAGACGTGAAGAGCTGAGCACTACAGCAAACAAAATTACCCTTGAATGAACTTAGAGCTCAGAGGACTTTAAATTCTACATTGAAACAATAAAACTGTTCAATCCCAATTCAGCAGTATGAGCTGAAAAAACTTCCCCCCTCCCCTCCCCACCCCATGACTTCTAAGATTTTGCAGATATCTACCTCAAAATGTGAATATCATGAAGTGAAGCATTTTTACACAAGGAAATTCCAGAGTTCAGGATCCCTTAACTCTACACATTCCATTCCTGTACTGCAATACAGACTTCAGCTATAGGATAACCTTTCTCCCAAACAATTCCTCCTAATTTCAAACTGTAAATAATAGCTGCTTGTGGAGTTCATCTGATTAATCTTCAGTTTCTAGCAAATATTAAAGTGACTAAAAGGGAATATATCCAGGTGATAATAACTGGTGGAACTAGAGCAATAACACCATAAAAACCAATTCCAGCTGATGAACCTAACCATGCTTTTAAATAGCCAAGGAAGTATCTTCTCCCTGAATTGTAAAACAGGAAAAGGAGGAAGACAAATCAGAAAAATTGATGTTCTTTGTTCCAAGTATGCTCCTGTAATAAGCTTTCGACAAGTTTAGGCAGTTTTATGTCTGTGATAAAATACCATGAGTAAAATACAACTAATTAGCCTGTGTTAATTGTGTTACCTCCTTACAGCATGCTGCAGTAGAGTAGGTATTATTGTGTATCTGCTTTCTTATCAAGCCAACAGATGTGTCCCAGCAGGAAGTTCCTTCTACAATATATACTGAGCATGGTGATCATTCCTGCAAATGTGGATTTCTCTTGTCATAGGCAAAACATTGAAAAGGAGGTAAAAAAAGGCACAATACAGATACTCTTGCTGAGGGAAATTATTAAAATGTGTAAATTTCTGCAATTGTTTGTAAGAGGGAAAGACAGGGATACCAATTTCCCATTGCCCTAACAGGAACAAATATCTCTTAGTGCATAAGAGGCTCACTGGTCATGACATGGTCCTCAGTGTTTATAATCCTGATATCAAACTGGGTAAAATTTATCTCTGATGCAGCTCCGTTTAAGTCCTTGGAATTCCACCAAGTCTGCACTTGATTCGATGGTGATCATTAACAATAAGCTAAAGGAAGGGCTATTAGCAAGGCTGATGTCATTGCCTTTCATCAGTCTTCTACAGGGAAAAATTGGAGTTGACTTGAACTCAGGATGACTTCAGGGTTTTTTTTAAATATATTTGGACTAGTACAGTATCAATTTCTCATTAAACTGAACTCATTCAGGCAGTGATTGCAGAGACTAAAAGTGTAAAACTTTCTACTTTCCCTAACAATGTATATATTTTTAAAACACTGAAGACTCTCTCATTCATTACAGAAGCACAACTCCAACCATCTCTGAGTACAGTCATAAAAGTGACTGCAAGACACAGTACCTGTGGCTACAGGGTTAGATTTAATGAACAACATTTAAAATAACATTTTAACATGTCTTGAACAGATAAAATCAAGTTCTCCTAACAGGCTCTGTTTTATCTCCATCTCTTGCTCCATTTGCATGCCTGTTGTGCCAACCACTGGGCTTTAAATCAATCCAAACAACTACCCAGCAGGAAAAAAGTAACTACTTGAACTATTTCTGACAAGATGAAAGGGTTGGATAAAAGACATCTCAGGGTCAAGATTTATGTTACATCAGTGATGATTTTCACTTCAAATAATACTTTCTGTAAGCACACTTGTTTCAAAACACACTCATCGTTCCTGTGTTTCACCTGGGCTGTGCTGGGTGCCACACACACACTGCACTCTGCTCTGGGCCATACTGGAAGGCTGACAAGACTCATATTCCCCTCATATTCCCCTGTCCACAGGCTGGAAGAGGCTGGATATACCACAAAGAAACACAAATGCTTTATTGGGACAGACATATCTTTAGGCTGCCATGTGCAAGAGTATCTCCTGAGAGCAGCCAAGCAGCAGTCAGAAATCACACCCCCAGCAATAGGCTGGATGTTAATGACAACCAATGGATTAATGTGTACTAAAACCTCATCAATTCCCCCAAAGAAGCTCAAGAAATGCCTCAGCCAGAGGCACAGCATAGTTTAACAATCAGAGGGCTGGAACACCTTTCCTATGAAGACAGGGTGACAGAGTTGAGTTCCTTTGTCACAAGAAGGGAGACATTATTGTGTTCTTTCAGTACTTGATGGGTGCTTATAAGAAAGATGGAGAGATGTTTTTTATCAGGGTTTGTAGTGATAGGACAAGGGGAAACAGTTTTAAACTAAAATAGGAAGATTGAGTTTAGCTATAAGGAACACTTCTTTATGTTCAGGGTAGTGAGGCACTGAACAGGTTGCCCAGAGAAGCTGAGGATGCCCCATCCCTGGTTGTGCTCAAGCCTGGGTTGGTTGGGGCTTTGAGCAATTTGATCTAGTGAAAGATATCCCTGGCCACAGCAGTGGGGCTGGAACTTGATGACCTCTAAGGTCCCTTCCAACCCAAACCATTCTATGACTCCCACCCTTTGATTCTGCCTTAGTTTTGAGTTTCACTTTCCAGGTGTATTTTAACTGTGATGGAGCTCTCCTTAGGGCTCTCTACTCAGTGTTTGGGCTCCACCACTGACCTGGAGGCCTCAGGACCTGCTGTTCCCAAGCTGCAGAAAATGATCTTTAGAAGTAAAGAAGCAGGGCAAGAAGCTCTTCTCAAACAGTTGTTTCAAAGTGGTGCTCTGGTAAACTGCAGAGCACAAGACTTAAAGAAAGTGATACTGACTTGAGAGCCCCCAAAAGCTCCTCAGAACTTCTCTGAGGGCCTGCAGCACTCCCTGTTCCAGCTTAAAAGCAACTGAAGTCCTGATAATTCAGCACCTGGCCACTTCTCCCAAAGAACAAACAGAATGGCTGAATGGCTTTCTTCTCAGGGCTGGGTCTGCATCTCCCTTTCTTTCTCCAGGGGGATAGCAGGGCTGGGCTCCAACCAGGCTCCCCTAGTATGGGGAAACTGTTCTAACAGACAGTGAGTCTCCCATGAACTGGGAAAGGTCTTATAAAAGTTTTGCTGCACCAAAAAAAAAAATCAGTCACTAACTGGTAGGGCTTACTTACATCCGCCCCCATTCCCCACTTACTATTTCAAATGCAAAGATCCCTCTTCTCATTTTCCTCTGCAAAAGGAATTTCTGCTCATTTGCAGTACTAAGGATACACCAGTAGGGCTCATGTAATTAAAACAGAGAGAGAAAATTTTTTGCCGTTTTTCCAAACAGGTTGGTCATTTGTTTAAAGAGCAATATTTCCAGTATTGGTCTGCAGGAAAGTTCACCATTGACTTTTTGAACTATGTTAAAAAAAAAAAAAACAAAAAAACCCCACAGGGTCTGCAGAGGAGTTGCTGCTGTCTGATGCAATTCAGTACAATTTCACAGAAAGGTTAAACAAATTCTGCTCATTGCTTGATTTAATCCTGTACCAAATATAATGAGACCACCTTGCTTTCTGTAATTTTCCATTATTATTTAACAAATTCTTGGGCAGGTCTGTCTATAAATATTCCTGTTTTCCATAATTCTGTGACTTTCACAGCCAAATCCATTAAGCAGTTTGAGGTTTTTTTCCCAAAGGCTGTACATAGAAGCATCACTTGGGGTCTGAAAGTTATCTTATTAGGACAGGTTGAAAACACACAGAAATTGCAGAAAAATATAATGGATAAAGTTAGGCCTGGATAAAACTTAAACCAGCTTTATGATGTACTTTTTGCTACCTTAGCACTTCCATCAGAAAGAAATGCTCTCCTCATGCATCAGTCCAAAGGCATGGAGGGAAGCAGGATTTGAGTTTTCAGCTCCTCTTGCCCTTAATTTCAATGTTCTCTCTTCCTCTCCCTGTTTTTGCACCTTTATTTTCAAGCAGAATGAGGAGTGTGAATGCTTGAAGTACAGACTGTTCTCCAGCAGTCTGTCCCTTAGGAAATGCTGACACAGCTTAGGATCAGAATTCCGTTGAACCTAGAAAACTTTTTCAAAGGGAAGACCACAAGAACATTTTCAAAAACAACTTTTTCTTTAATTTTCTTTTTGGAAACAGATTAATAACTTCACCTAAATTCTGCAATATAATAAAATACAAACATGGTGAAACCATTCAGCCTAAGATATAAAATGTGTTTATATCAGAGCTTAGTTCTGAAAATAATATCTGGAAGGCCTAAAAGCAAATGAAAACAAGATGCTTGAATGGGGTATCATGGGTTTGGATATCTCTACATCAGTACCATGTATAAAAATGGCAATTTGTAATTTTAGAACAGTTTTCAATGCTATTTGCAGAGCTAGGAGCCATCATGTAAAGCTGGCCACAAGTTTCTGTTTAATAAATATTGAGTTCCTACTCCATGTGGATTTTGCTACCTCAAAGCAATTTTAAAACACATCAATCAAATCCCTGTGAATCAGCAAAAGCAGATGCTGCTAACTGTTACAGGCAATATCACCTGAAGTTTCATTTTCTGCAGCGTTCAGTTAATGTAAAATGCATAGGAAGACCTTGGAGCAGAGACTGGACCCTGGGATTCCTGACTATAACTAATTTCCCCTAGTTCCCCAATCTCTAGGTCATTGCATCAGCCTCCCCCTTTCCTCTCTGGTTGACTGAGGCTTGAAAATATTCATCAATATATAAGCACATCCTCACTCCTTTTTTGCTTTGAAGAAGGCATGGACTACCCAGAGAAGATGAAACATCCTCTGCAGCAGCACAGAGCCTGTCCTGACCCACGAGAGCTGAGGATGGACCACCCTGACCAAGGGAGCCCTTCCCCATCTGCTGTGTGGAGGAGGCACCATCACTGTCCCCTTTCCAGGCTGCTCTCTAAGAAAGGGACATTCCTGGTTCAGCTTTTGATGATACAGGTGCCCACCCTCTGGAGGTTCAGTCTCTGCCAGAAGCACTTCTCCCCGCACCTGAGATAATGTGGAAGTTCCTTCCCAGGGCAGGGTTTAAACAACACTAGCTCTCCCATGTTCAGTGTGAATAAGCTCAGGTCACAGAGACAGTGACTGCCACTTCCCACTCTCCCACACCTTTCACTGTGGGAGCCTGAACATTAACTCAGCATCAGCTCCAAAGGCCAATTCTACCCTGTGACAACTCAGCATCCCAGGTCCAAGTCACTCTGCAGATTTGGTCAATAGGGCACTGTAACAGCAGCAAATCTCCATTCCTGTATGTTTTGAAGAACTATCATGGGAAAGAATTGGGTAACCCCATGTACTGTGAATATGTAAATGAAATCTTTAGTGGCAGAAGTGTATTGTGCCTTTAAGGCACAGAATAACTACAGGCCACAAACCACCACTGGCTCACACACAGATCTCCCACTGCTGTCAGTGGGAATCTCAGGCACAGACTGAGATCCCGATATGCCCTCAAGAGTCTTTATTCAAATAAGAAATTTAAATGACTGGTGAAGCTATAGGAAAAAAAACATCAAAACCAAATCCAACTGCCTTCAAAAATGGTAAATGAAAATCATGGTTTGTGCCAATTTTATCTCAAATTTCCTTTTTGATTTCATGAAAACATAGGCTTAATGCTTCCAGCTTTTCTTGTTCTCTCTCAGAAGCCACACTCCAACTGTGGAAATGATGAAGAATCCCTTTGAGAAAAGCAAAATTTTTACTCTGGGCCAAGCGTCTGATTTTGCCTGCAGTTGAATTTTACTTATCTAACACTAAGAAAAATGTTCAATGACAGATTTGGCTCTTTTTCATATCAAATCAAGCTTACTAAATTTTATCAATTTTTAGCATTGTCATGAAGAATTTACCCTCCAGTGGGGAAACCAAAATAACCAACACAAAAAAACCCCTAGATAAACCAAAACAAAAGCAGTCACAGAACCATAGTAGATAAATCTCCTATTGAAGTCAGTTTTGCATGTCACAGTATAATTTTCCTTTCATCAAGGGCAGTTTTCCCTGTCATGCAATGAGAGTTAAGCAATTTACCAGCTATTCTAATAGGATAAAACCTTCTCCAGTGTAGACTTGGGGACTACAAGCCAATCAATTAGACCTTAGTGGGGAATTACTGAGATAGTAATGAGTATTTGCTCTCTGCAAGGATGTCTTTGTAAGTAGATGTGATCCAGAAAATGTAAGCTAAGAGCGAACAAATGACTCCATGTGTGTGTGTGTGTCTAAGCAAAACAAGGATAAACTTAAGCTAATGGATATTTAAGGAGCTCCAGTTCTGTGTTGCCAAGACAAATCCACCCTATTCTTCAATAGCAGGTCAAGGAGTAGTTGTGGGAATTCCAAATCTCAGAACTAAATGCCTGGAATCAATAGGAGTGAATGCAGAAAGAGGGTGAGTACTGACCACACTGGGCTCACTCCCAGCTAAGACTGAGACTAAATATTAGCTTGGAATTACACAAAGTGGTACAAAATTCACTGTGAGTTTGATCAGTGTGAGCTATACCTGCATAAAACTTCTCAGAAAGTCTGTCATTATATTAAGATCATGGTTCCTTTATCTACAGCAGTACAGTGAGATTTAGTATATACAAATCTTACACTTTGAGGTAGAAAGTATAAAATTATTTCAAAAGAGTAATAGTTTAGTAAGAAAACTGTTTTGCAAAATCACAGAACAAAGTACAAAATCTTAACTTGTTTTATTAACTGTTGAAATTATTTCCAGAATAGGAATTATATATATGCTGGCTTTTGTTAATCCTAAAAATGCATATACAGAAAAAATGGTCTTGTGTTAGAAGTATTAGTAACGTCAAATAATCTCACATTAGTAAAAAAGCTGATATCCAAGCTTATATCAAAGATTTACAAAACACCAATATTCATAATCCATATGCTGAAACTAAAAATGTGACTTCTATTTCCCATAGTTTTAGTTTGCCCCATCTTTATCCTGTATTTTGTGCACTAACAGAAGAGACAAAAGGTGACAGCACCCTTCCTCCCAATTTTCTACAGTCAGCCTTGCAGACTTGGAAACTTAGAGTGTTATCTTTTACCCTGGGATCAATTTTTCCTTTCAATTTAGCAGTCAGAGGCATCTTCAGATGGCCAGAGATTGAAGGAAAAGTCTGTTTTTCTCTGCAACAAGTGAACAGTACAGTAGGAAACCAGCAATCAAAAGCCTGAACAGAACAAGTCAGAACTTAACATTTGTATTTATGAAAGCCATGATACAGAGGTAATTGCATCTGTTTATCAAGTTATTCCCATTTCAGCAAAAAGCTTCTGTAAAGGTACAGCTAACCTGCTATGTCACTGAAACACGAATTCTAGCATGAAGGAATATGGTTTGAAAAAATTATTTGAAGAGAAATTTTTTTCCTGAAAGTCCCATGCAAAAGACTATTAAGGAAAATAAGTACTGAGGGATGAGAAGCAAAGTATGATCTTTGGCCAAAATTTATCTAAAATAGCACCAACATTAATTCAGATAACACTAATTAAGACAAAAGTAAGAGGTCATAAAATGTAGCAAAGATGTGCCTAGTGCATTCTCCCTGCTAAAGGACAATAGTTACAGGAGAACTTCCCTCAGTCCCTCTCCTCTCACCCATGGCATAAGAAGCCTGTAGAAGATACAGTGTCAGAATTTGGGCACAGCAACTTGATGGAAACACAAAGATCAGTATTTCTGGAGCTCACATGCAAGGACAGTACGGAGAGGGAGAACTGGATGTGCCCACATTTTAAGGAGTACAACACAGCCACAGTGTGGGAATTTTTCCTCCCAACCTGTCCCAAGCACCACGTCAATCCATAATGCTTTAGTAACGAATTGTTTCATTTTCCTTGCAGCATTTGATTTTCAGCACTGTTAGAGAAACAGGATAATGGACACGACAGACCAGTAGCATGATGCTGTAAAGCAATTCCTGCATTCCCAAGATACATTAAAAGGATCTGTTAGTTCTGCACTGAAGGAGTGAAAGCACAATTTGTTTATCAGACTTCACACTGCCATGACTGATTAACAATTAATACATACAAGAGAAATGAGACAACACTACACACTGAGCAGGGGAGATGTTTCTGATACCAGTTTGACAGCTCAGTATCTTTCGTTCCTAAGAGGCAGTGAGAAATAGGATACTAATCATTTGGAATGGAGGACACTTTAACACCAGATCCTCTTTTTAATAATGCTTACATTTAAATGCTATAAAAAAGAGGTTTTACTGAGATTATTTCCCCAACAGGAATGTTTGGTTATTTTTGTCAGGATGTATCACTGAGATGAGACAACTCCTGGTCACACAGGCACACCTGTCAAACTAGTAGGTAACATCAATGTAACATCAACCACGTCACGTCTTTCCAGAGTCCCCAAAATCCTAAACATGTGAGCATCATACTGTTGTTGTCCTGTATTGTGCTGTCCTGTATTGTGCTGCACTCGGTTTGAAAGACAGGTTTCTGCTAAGGAAGGCAGGAGCCTCCATTGGAATGGAAAATATTAACCCCTTCCCTCCAAATTACTATAATTTTGAAATTAAGGGGCTTTCAGGCAAAAATATGGGAAAAGGAGTAACAGCTATTTAGTCGTCTGTATAACAAGGCAAACAAACACCAACCACAGCAGCAACTACAACCAGAACCCCAAATCCAGTCCCAGGCAGAACCCAAACCCAGTCCCAGCCAGAACCCAGTTGCAGTCTGGCTCCCGAATGCAGTAGGGAAAAGGCTCTTTGGGATTTCTCACTGGCGCTGGCTGATCCCTGGGTCTGGGCTGTGCAGAGTATGGGGGGCAGCCCCCAGCAGGAAAATTAGGATGTTCCTGGGTCCTGATGGGGCATGCACTGGCTCTGGGCTTCCCGACCGCAGAGCAGCAGAAGAAGCCAAGCTGGCAAGCTCAGTCACAGTACTAAAGCAAAAAATAACCCAAAAAGAAGCAGGAAAACCCAGCAGAAAGAGCAGGATCCCTGGTCTGAGGCACCAGCCGTGTGTGTCCAGTCAAACAGAACACCCCAAAGGAAGGGCTGCCTCTCACCCCCAGCTCCCTCCAGAAACCCCAACCTGTCTGCCATTTATAGTGACAGCCCCAGAGCCAGGCAGGATTGGGGCTGGGCAGGGACAGCAGCCACCCTGGGCACAAACAAAACAAAACAGATCAAAAACCCAAAAAATTGTATGGGATAATAAACCATCCCCAAGACAATTTTATTCTGTATGTTATTAATTTACTGTGTTATGTTATACACGGTGTATTTCAAATGCAATAATGAATAAAAATCCTTTAAGGATTCTCAGTAAGCTGCATTTTTTTCACATCGCCAAACTTCTGTAGTCACAAGAAGTCGAACTCCAGCAGAAGATTATGACACAGGATGGCAAGTGGGAAAGAAAAAGAGGGGAAATGAAGTAGCCATCTGTAATTTTTTTATGTTTTTGTAAGCACTTACAGTAAAGGAAAAATAAACAATTACATCCAAAAAGTGAATGCAAAAATAACTCAAAAATCTTCAGCTCTTCTTCAGAGGTTACTCATAAATATAAATCTGTATCACATCCTTTGACAAGGCTCTGAAAATGTGAAAGACAGACAGTCACCTCAGCAGCATCTGTTGTTTGACCTCTAAAAGAAATTAACCATACTTGGGACTCTTAGAACATTGCAAATGTTACACGTCCAGCAATTCCATGAGCCTTGAACAAACCTCAGAGTACTGAGACTTCCCAGAAACTCCTGTCTGAGAGCAAGCATAACTGTCTATCAAGGGAAGATAAAATGTATCAACTGCTTTCCGGGGATTATTTTTACATCTCTCAAATGCTCTCCTGAAGCTGTAATAGTTAATTACAGTTCCTAGTTCTGCTCTGCCAAAGTAAAAACTGGGAGATACAAGATGCAAATAGGCTGCAACAACTATTTCAGCACCAGGAAATCTTGTTATGCAGGACACATTGTTTGAAAGTCCATATACTTTTCAAGACATGACCATGTCTTCGCTCAGGATCCATAAAGACACTTTCATTTAAAAGCAGAAATAAAACCATCACGTTAAAGCTTAAAGTAAATGAGAGATCAAAGTACAATACCATCTCCATTACCATCAAATGTAAACAAGGTGAGACAGAACCTCAAGTGACCTATCACTCACCTACCAGAACAAATTAATTACTCCTTGGCGTAAGTATAATTTTTACGTACAGAGTCTGGCTCATAATGAGGTCTTTACTATGCAACCGTATTTCAAGTAATTGTCATCTTAAGTAAACATGTTTTAATTACTGTCACTTTTTTCATTATTCATTTTCAAGCCTACAGTACCTGTCAGGGCTTAATGGATTGTCATCTCCTGCTCCTTTCCTGTGGTAACATATGTCCCCATTCATTTCACCAACACACTAATTAAAATACACAGAGTGTGCGCTGAATTTAGGGTAATTCTGATGGTGATTGTATTGCAGTTGTCCATCCTAACAATCCTTCAGAGCTTCTATTTGCTTCTCTGAATACTTCCATGGTGCTTTGTAGCTGGAAATAACATCCTGTGTGACTGTTGATAAGGAGACATTTGCCATAGGGACCATCACTTTGAAGAATATCCAAGGAACAAAAAGGAAATCAATGCAATTTCCAGATAAAAACTTTAAATTTTCATTCAATTACATGGTGCAGAACAGCATATTGAAAATAAATTCACCCAGTGGAGGGAGAAAAGGGTGCATTTTGGAAATAAATACTGCCCTCTTGCATATGTAAGCCTTAATACCCTTGCCAGTAAAAAAATTCATCTAATTATATAGAAGCTGCTTACTTGTATGTTGAGACATGTTATTTTTATTATCACCATTAAAAGTGGTCCATCAAGAACTTGAAAGCCAGGTAATTCTGCCCCTTGAGCATTCTCATGAAATGCTTACTACTTGCACTACTAATGAGGTATCTCAAATGTTTAAGTAGATGCCACATTCACACCAAAATTGTTGAACCAACAGGTCCAGCAGTCCTTCACCAGTTCCTAACAGAGCTTTCCTGGAACCCTGAAGGGCAAGCAAAAGCTGGGGAGTGCTGTTCAGTCCTGTGCCAAACCTTGAACCTTTATATAAATAAAGCAATAATTTGACAAAAGCACTTTTGTAACGCATCTAAAATGGAATTTAAAAATAAAATGTAAAAGGGAGAATAGCAGGAGAAAGCAAAGGGAAAGAGAGGAAACGATGTAGTGGCCTGGCTTTTGTCTGCTTTAACCCCTCTGCCTACAGGATTTGTACATCAGAGATGATACCAGATACATCCTGCTCTTGGAGTCATTAGTGCTGTTCAAAGGTAGTCATTGTATGTCCAGTGAATCACATTTGATTCATTTCCAACATCTCTGTTCTAAAGAAAGACAGTGAAACTGCAGTGTCTGCAGAAAATAAATGCACATGCCTTATTGGTAAAACTTCTGATCAGCACTATAAAAAGAAAGATTAATTTAATATTTTTAATCAGAAAAACCTCAGTGACTTGTTCCTATAAGCCACATATACTTCTCATTTCCTTAACCTGACGTATAGAGAATTGCCTGCTTGAAAGTCGAGTTTTGAAATTAGCATCTGTCTGTTTTTACCTATCAAACACAATCACACTGGGTATGGCTGAAACTTTTATTGCTCTCCTGACAGACACCTGGAGCCAGGGCTGTCAGTGCTCCTCTTCGTTAGCAGTGAGGAAGTGAATGAGACGGACAGTTCTTCAGCAAAATGTTGAACAAAAGCAGACTGAAGTCTTTTACAAGGACATCACCTTTTGCAATGCAGGAAGATTCTCTTTCTTTGACTTTCTAGCACTGCCATATTTAGCAGCTCACCTTCCCTCTTCTCGGGCAGTTTTTCCCCTATGATGACCCTACAATGTGAAGGAGACTAAGCTAATCACCAAAAAGCAGACAGGGGAATTCAGGTCGGGTTGTGAAGGTGAGGGAAGGGGGAGACTGTGCCTGAGCAGGCATTAACAGGTCCTGGAGCAGCTCGGGCAGGAGCTGAAACCCTGCTGTACTTCTGAGGAGCACACACGAGATTCTTCTTCAGTTCCAGGGTCACTGGCGCGGTGGTCAGCGCTCCCTCTTCACCTCCCGCTCTTTTTGGGACAACCAAGAATTACTCTGAGCAAGTTCTGTGTCAGTATAGGAAGCTAATAAAACATTCTTCTTTGTCCACCTGGCACTGCAGAAACTGGACTGTGTTCAATTCTGGATAAAAGCGCCCTGACAACACCTCCAGGCTGGCAGGCAGCTTTATGAGCTGGGGAGTTCAGAGTCATTCTGGTCCTGTTTGGACGCCCTTACCCTGTGTCAAATCCACTGTAGTGGCTTCTGTGATAATATTGCAAACATTCTGTAGCATCCCTTAACTCTTAAATGGGTTCAGCCAAGTCTCTGTTAGTTCCTGTGCTGGAGAGTTGCTGCCAGCCATGTCCCAGCACAGCGAGGATCACAGCACCTTGCTGCAGTATCATCACACCACAGAATTACACAGCAAAGTGGCCAACAATATTTTGAAGCTGTCTAGAGAAAGATTAATTGATTCCTGACTATAGACTATTTCTAATCATTGCTGCCTCTCCAAGTGATAAGAAATATTTGCTTTTCTTCATCAGAAAGGAACAGTGGCTGCTGGAGCCATGGTGAATTATTTCTTTCATATCCTTGGAAACATATTATACAGCCTTAATTAAAAGAGATTTCCAAAAGAATAGCAAAACACTCCTAATGGAAAAAGGACATTCTGGCTTTCAATAGCAAGGAAAATAGAGTGCATTTGTTTACTTCCCTTGATATTTTATAAGCCAGGAAATGTTTTCTCTCCATATCTCACCTCCCAAAGCTTTGATTTGGTCTACTCTGCAGTATTTCACTTACAGCAGCAATCAGGGGCTGTAACAGGCCAGCTTTCTCTTACAACAATTTTATTTCGTCTCTGTACCTACATTTAATACAAGACATTATTTAGAGAGAAGAAGAAAAAGAATTATCAGGAAAATGGGTTCTCCAGTGCCTCAGGTTCCAGAAGGGTGGACATCAAGCTTCCTTTAGTAAAGAAGAGAGCAGAACAGATGGGTGACTGAAATCACACACTGATTTCACTAAACTGGAATATTCTAACAAGACACTTGGGAAGCTTTTTAGAAGAGGAGGCAGAAACAAGGTACAGAGTGGTGCAAGTTGCACATCCCTAACTCACAATGCTGCCAGATGATCAACATTCATATCTGGATTGGAAGGGAAGCAAAAGAGTATTACTACAGTGCTAATAAACAAAGATAATCAGAAGAGGAGAAGTTTCCAATTAGGAGTAACTACTCAAACAAGACTCCTCGACCAGCCTTGCATTGAGAGCAAGGAGATTCATGCAGAATTTTATTTGAGAAACTGCATTCAGGTGAGCACAGGTTGAGACCCAGTGTCTAATATGGTTCAAAACCTGTTATTTCTAAACCAGCAAAGTTTATACACAGAAATTAAAAAACAAAACAAACCAAAACAATTTTAGATAGATTTTAATACAATAGGTAAATAGGGTAGTAAACAACTCTAGTAGCAAACATAAGACTTAATTTTCTTGTACTTATCCCATGTTACAGCCCAGGAGTAGAGCATGATTACATTCCTGTCCTGTTTAATTGTTATCTAGGTCTTCCAGCAACAAAGATAATGCATCTCTTCACTTAATACATGGACAAAAAACACCAGTGAGAGAAGCCACATTCGGTGAGTAAATTCTTCAAGATAAGTCCTTCTAGGAAAGCAAGTCTACCAAATCTTGCATCTTATTTTTCCAAACTGTTTGGAGACTTGGCACTCAGGAACTGTTCTTCACCAAAGCAAACCCACACAGACATATCTTCCAGAACCTTATCAAATATGCATAAAATCTCCTAAGGAGCTTTTAGCTTCATTTTTCTGGCTACAGCTCACTATGTTTCCACTGAAAATTGAATAAAGGACAAATAAAATGAGCCAACTTGGGAAGAAATCACACTGCAGGAGAAATATAGCTGATTCTCTTAGAGCCAAGATCCAACTCCCAGAATTTTTCATTTTTAACAAACAAGAAAATGTAACCCACTTGACACTGGGAATATGGTTTCCTGAAATCCATTCCAATTGCTGCAATTAAATGTGGCACCTGAGCCAAGAACATGGAATTGTTAGATTATATCTGACACACGTTAACAAGTTTAACCTTAAAAAACATTAATAATTAATTATCCCTTTGTAAAGTCAAGATTGGTGAGGTTAGATAATTTCAGCTGTGCCTGTCCTTTCTTTAAAAATTGGTCACAGGTGGAAACCCCTTGCATTTTCTTTCTATTTTAAATGCTTTGAAGGATGTTGCCAGCAAGAGAAGCACACAGGTCATGCTGCCCAAATTTCTTAACATGGAAATTGCATGCCTTGAATATTCTCACCAGAGTACATGCAGAGTTTGAACTGACCACTAACCAGTGCAGATGGCAAAGAAAATCCTGTGGTTGCAGCGAAGTGTTACATGAACTGAAAAGGAAGCACAGCATGGGAGCGCCTTGACTTCTGCTCTAATGAAATATTTGAGGCTGACTCCAAGAAAGATGGGTGCAGTATTCCAAGTTCTCACGAATGTGAGAGAGTAAAGTAAATATTTCATGCTTAAAATATTTGCTTTGCATGAGCAAAACATCACAGCTCTTATGTAACATGTTTGGGACAAAGTTCTTCAAGCCTCAGGCTCCAGAACGGCTCAGTGCATTCTGCTGCATTGCTCCAGCAGCTGCAGTAGAAAGGTACAAGTACAGGATGTTCATCTGCATGTGCTGCAGAAAAACACCCCCACTGCTGGTGCTCGCTACAAATATTCCAAAACAACTGCAAACGGAGGTTTGTTAAGCCTAGATCAGAAATGCCCTCTCTCCTTGTGAGGCTGTTCTCAGGAGTCAAGTGTTACTGTAGCAAAGACAAAGCTTATTTCATTTTTCTCCCCAGACAATTGCCATCAAACAGGGACTTTCTGAAACATATTACAGCTTGTCTCGCAGACATCTGGAGCCAGGGCTGGCACAGACTCTGCTATTCAAAAGAAAAGTGAAAAAGACAGACAGCACTTCAAAATAAATCAATTGCATTTATTAGCTCCTTTTGCTGATGTTTTGGGGAAGGAAGGAAGGAAGGAAGAAAGAAAAGAGAGGAAGAGGTTTTCAGCATTAAAGGTCTTATTTTCTTTGCTATTTAAAACTCCTATTAGTTCTAGTCAGATCAATGGCATTATGCATTTTCCAATAATTTGTCTGAGATAAAACTAGAGCTATAAAAGCTTCAGGATTTACTAAGGACATCTATTTCCATTCCAAGAGCTAAATAAAACCAGAAAGAAAAATAGATCAATTTCAGCCCAACATACTTGGGTTTATAGTTGAATTTCCACACACTGAAACCAAGTATGACTCTCAGATTTGCCTTGAAGAAGTTCAAAAGTCAGAACATTTGCTTGCACAGATTTAGGAGTATAATTTGAAAGAGTTCACACAGTGCTCCGTGCTGTCCCCTTCGGAGCACAACTGATATTCATGGGTTTTAGAAAACGTACTGCAGTAGCTGCAACCTGCTGCAAAGTGAGCTTCTTCCACCTAACACCAAAATCTAAAGGTTTTATGAAATCTGTATGGAATGGAGCATCTGAGAGAACAAATACAAAATCTTGTAATAAATTTTCAAAAATCTTTTTTAGATTGGAAGGATGTGTCAGCATGCTCAAAGCTCCATATGAAAGGCTGGAGTATCACATACTGTTTGTCAAACCCAAATGGAGCCTTCTAATCACTCTATTGGACAGCAAAATAAACGTGATAAGCTGCCAGAACACTGGAGCTTTCTGAGCTATCTGCAATTGCATTGTCTCATTTCTCTAAAAATAATACTTGTCAGCACAATTAAACACAGAAATAGAACAGCCAATTCATTAGATTCAGTTTTCCTTTACACTAACGTAAATTGGGAGAGATGAAGTGAAATGCACTGAGTTAATTCCCAATTTGTACTGATGACAATCAGAATCTGGCTTAAATATGATCATCTGCTAAAATACATGAACTATGAATTTCAAAACAAAACAAAGTCTCTTCCTACAGAAGGCAACTGTGAAAACAGATGTCTGTGCTGTAAGAATGTTCAGTTTGATGCTATTATAAGAATTATAAAAACCAAGATCCATGGAAGCTTCCTTCCTGTTGGAAAAGATAATATGGTTCACTTCACTAAAACAAACAAAGTCTGGCATGTAAAAAAAACCCAAACAAACCTACGCTACTGTTGCAGGCATTACAGTAGTTCCTACATTCCAAATTTCACTTGCTCTTCTCATAACCTGAACAAGGTCTCAAAATGCTAAAATATTGTTTTTGAATATTTATGATTCTGCTTGGCTTCAAGAGCAAATCACTTAAAAGTGATTTGGTGGATGTGTGGGAGTCGAATGGGAAGGCAAGTGAGAATACTATAAACTCATTTTTTGAGTACAAATAAGCAGAACGTGGTGCAGGGTCAATGTTGCTGTAGGCATTGTACAACCACTGCAAAGGCTACACTCAGATACAGGAAAGAGCTCCTGAGGCTGCAGACACTGAGCTCAAGGCAGTCCCAAAAACCAGTCTGGAACAAATCCTGCAGTGCCAAAGATCATGAGTGACTTAAAAACACTGCGTAGCAAATAGCAAAAGAGTGAAGGCAGCTTCTTGATACCTGCAACAGCAGACAGAATCCTGTGGCTCTCTACCAAATGACTTTGAAATAGGCTCAGTAACACAGACTGAGGTGCCTCCAACTTTCCCCGTCAAGCTCTATGAATTCTCGTCTGGCTGAAGCACCACAACTATTTTTCCTATTCAATATTTATTTCAAGAATTGCTTTCCCAAAAGGCTTTCCAAAAGAAGCTTTTATGTCTTTGTCTTGGCTTTGAAGCTGACACCTGTCAGATGCACACCAACACACAGAGAGAAAATAAGAGCCTTTTTCTCAGCCCTGGTTTAATCCAAGAGAATTCCTTTCCAGAGTCTCAGAAGCAGTATTCTAACCAAGATACAGCCATTGCACTTTTCTCCTCTGCACCAAAAGCCAGACCACTTGTTGGTAACTAAGCCTGAGGTTTTCACTGCTTCCAGTTGTGTGTCAGATATCAATATAATCAAGGCAATGCATGAGTTTTAGATTGGGCCATACAAATCAACACACACTGCTACCATAAATGGAGCAACTGGGTCTCAGTTTGCACAAAAACTGCTACCTTTAGAAAAGAATTTTGAATCTTCACAGCCAGATGATTCAAACAGACTGAGTTTCAAACTATAATTTATTATTTTCAGCAACAGATACTGGCAGGAAAGAAGAAAGTGATTTTGGGGCAGTTGATCTCTGTACCCATCTCTATATATAGATGGAGAGATCAATTCATACAAACTCCATGGTTATACAGTGTTGCCACTGTTGGATGAACCAACTATCAATTTGTACTTTTATATAAATAAACCTGTTCTTTAATTTATCCTAACACTAGTTTATACTTTATTGCTCCTTTGATGCAATAACAGTACTGAGCAGCTCTGCACCTCCAAAACAGAGTGGAAATAGTGGAAGACTCCTAAGATTATTTGAATAATCTTGAAAAGTTTATGTGGAAGCACTTTTGACATGGAGTTTCTTATGATTGTTCTGATTCCCTGGTAGAACTGGCATAATCAAAAATGCATGTTGCAAAAATCCAGAGGAAGCACAAAAGAACTTCAATTTCTACTCCTAGCATTGACAGACCAAGACATTATCCTTATGTACACTGCAGTGTGCATTTTGGGATCAGAGAATGAGAGTCTGCTGCCACACATCCATCTAATTTCTACTGTGTCCATTACATACTTCTCGTAAAGATATCAAAGTCAAATTAATAAAGTCAAAGTCCTTCTGGAGAAACTTGCAAAAGTCTGCAAAGCTCTGTCTTTGCCACTAAAAGGAACTTGAAGGTGATAGAGCACAGCTATAGGTGCCTTCTGTTTTATGGATAAGAAAAACAGCATTAAATATTCTAGGCAAGTTAATTAGCAGCAAAAAACTACTTTCTGAAGCATACATTAATTCCAATGATGTAACACAGGCCCATCTAACTTTAAAGAGATCATTTGTTTTCATGTATGAAATGAGATGAACAAAATACTCTGACTACTTACAAAAGCAATTTCACCATGCAGTCACAGAAAGACAAGAATCCCATAATACTACCTTTTATTAAAGCACTCTGAGAGCAATGAAAATTTGAAGTGCAAAAAACCTAAAAAGGGAAAGAAAATGTCACTTAAAAATCATCTAAAACTTGCTAAAGAGTCACAGACCTATGAAGTACTAAAGCCTACTTTACTTAACAAAAGCATTTGTAGAAAAGACATTGCTGAGGGGGAAAAACCATTCAAACAGTTTCCAGACATTTCCAGGAAGTGATTTATCTATTGGAGCAAAGGTTAAGGGCTCAGAGGAGCAGACAGGTTAATTTTGAATGCAGGAAAGGAAAGGAGTCTGGAGAGCCAGTACCATATATGTTGGCAAAACTAACATCAAGGGAGAAATCCCAAGTTTTGACATCTATTCCTTTTTTCTTTTTTTCATCCAGAGGAGAGACAAAGCGCTAAAATTTAATTTTGCTCTTTCTGAAAGTTAAAGGTGTCTTACCACCACAATCAAAGGAAGGCATTGTTATCCAGATGGCTTAAGATGGCAAACAGTTAAGCAGAACCATAATCCTCCCTAAGGTTACACAGGGCAATGCAGAGGAGATGAACAAGGTCTCAAGATGAATAAGTGAAAGGGGAAAACACATCCAGCAGCTCTAAAAATTGTTACTTGCAATAATGGCACAGGTTAATATCACACTTGTCATGAGACTCCATGCAATTTCCCAGAGGGTCTTGAGGATCACAGCACTACAAACCAGAACTTTTAAAATTAAATTGGATAAGTCCTTAATAGGGTCTAATCACTTTTCATACTTTTGAGGATAGGGGGAAAGAAATATCAAATACCCATATTTGAAATACGGCTACTTTGGATTATGGCTACTTTGCATGTATATTAAGAGCTTTCCCAAGGAATTTTACCATACTTTTAAATGCACATAATAGACATTAGGAAATGCACATAATTTCCCATTAGGAAAAACTACATATCCTAAATAAAAAAACATACAGAAAGGATATCTCTAATAAAACATCCAAACACAACTCCATACTGACAACCTTTCAGAAGAAAAATTACATCAGACATTGTACACTCACCTGTTCCTGAACAGGGAGAACAAGCCACAGGTTCTCTGGCCTGACTCTGCTTCTCCATGACCACTCTGGAGATGCTTTCTCCCCATCCCCAGGTCACCAGCTGGTCCATATTCCTCTCCTGATCCTCTCCAGACTCTGCTCATGTGAAATTCACAACCAATGTGAACCTCCTTCTCTCCCTAGCACAATTTCTGATTTTATTCAATTTTCCTCCTGCTCTCTCTGTAGCTGTGATATCTTCATCTCCCTCATTCTGAATTCCCATGTAGTTATTCTGGGCTTGTTTCTTGCCTCACTTTTTGCTTTATATTATATCAATTCTACTGAGCTTTTCCTGACTTCCTGGGCGATAACCTAAATCTCCTGAGCTCAGTGGGAACTGCCTGCCAAGTCCACTGGATCAGAATTTTACTTTTCATGTAAGGAAATATTGCAGAGGCTTTTCTAATTCCTGTGATCATTTCAGGGATCTATAATCAAAATCTCAGACTTTAAGTTCTATATAAATGAGAGAACCATAATCTTTCACACCAATCAAAAGATGTGTCAAACACTGCCAACAGTACAAATGTTGCTGTTTCTTCTGCCAGAAACATTGGTTACAACTTCGAATTATCCATTTGCAATAACCACACTTATTCTGTGCATTATGCTAATTATTATTGGATGCACAAGTCCATGCCGTGCTGAAAAAGTGAATAGTTGGAAACATTGCTATGACTTTCATCACAGAGATACAGAATGACCAGCACAAGTAGATTATGAAAGGACTCTGGAGCAAAATAGCTACAGGTACAACATTACACAGGTTTTGCCATTTAATGGCAAAACAGATCTAAAAGCCTCAGACTTGGTTAGAATCACAGAATTGCAATAGTCACAACACGACTCAGCCTTAATTTCTGCTTGAAGCACCTCTGATTAATCTAGTAAGAGGAAGGAAATTAAAGTTTGGGTTACTTTTTCCTTTTGGGCAAAGGTTTGAAAGATGTAAAGGGTACAGCAAATAAATTGAGGCAAGGTGATATTAAAAAAAAAAAAAAGAAAACATGGGAAATTACTCTGTATTCAGACACAACACACAGAGAACATACTCAGTAGCACTGGATTTCCTTTCCCTGAGTGATTTGATTGACTCAAAGTGAGCCCCAAGGGTGCTCTAACAATCAATCCTGTCAGCCACCTCCCAGTGTGGCCTCACACTCCAAGCTGACACTCCCCACTTTGTGGACAGAATGTTGGAAAAGCAGGAAGTTTAATGGTCAAGGCAGGAGTTTATAGAAAGCTCAAAGTGTTGAAGCTGCTATTCATTGACAATGGATTGCAAAGCCTGGATCTCTTAAATATGCAAAATCGCTTAACATAATACGTAATAGGAAGCTGCAAAGTTCTTATTGCAAAGAGGTCTTGGAAATTACATGCTGAAACTATAATTTCCTACCACTTTGACAGCAGTGCTCTACATGATCCTATTTAAGCAGCACTCTAAAATGGATTTCATTACATTTTGGAAGGCAAACAGACATAAACATGGATGAAAGTTCAACTGCTCATTCAACTTAAGCAAAGAAATGCTTTCAAAGTAAAGAAAATTAAACTATTCATACAAAGCTTCCACTTTGGGAATTTTGGACTGATTCCTTATGTATTCCTGTTGCAAAGTCACCACTCTTTGATGTCACAAGACTGATGGAAGCATTAGGAAAATGCAGTGCTGGATGTCACTACAAAGCATTCTGGGCTCCAACTGGCATTAGGTTTCCTAACCAGATCAGAGTGAGAGGCAGGTCACAGCAGATGCCCTGTCTCGGTTCATTACTCAACACCTGTTAAACTTGATTAACAGCCCCAGTTAATTAGCTGTTAAGAGTAACTCATGCTGTAACAGATCCCAGAGGTCTGAAAGTTGACTTCATTTACATGTTTGTCTCCTCTCACAAGGTCTTAGTTAAGCATCACCAAAAATATGCCTTCCAGAAAACAATGGTCTAAACATTTAATCCAAAATACCAGTGGCATCTGTATGTAACCTATTTTCTAGTGTCAGATGTGTGCAGGGAAAGCCTTACAACAGGACTTAAAATGCTCAAAATACACACCTGCCCTGCAATTTAAAACTGTTTCCAGAGAGCCAGAGCCATGTGCACTGAAGCAGCTGAAACAGATGTCGTGGCAGTCAAACAAAAAATGTTCTAATTTCAAATTCAAAATTCTCTGCTTTGGCAAGCATGATTTCCCTAACATAAACCAAAAGAACTGTTATTTCCCAGTGCTGAGTGCAATAGAGATCCATAATATAAATTCTGCTGTTAGCAAGGTAAACTTGACCCTCTCACTACTTAGACTAAGAGTTTTCACACCAGTTTTAGTACTGTTCTAGATCAAAAAAGAATCTTATGTTACACTTTGCTACAAATAACCCCCATAGTCCATGAACTAAGAGATTCTGGTGGTTACTATGTTTACTGGGACACCAATTCCTAACAAACACAATGATTTCTGCTAAGTAGCCTGAATATCTGACCACAAGAGATGCCCCACGATTGCTTTCCATCTTCTAAGCACACGGGGTCATGGGCCATGAGAGGAGGTGTTGCACATCCTTTGTGTGGTACTGGTGCCTCAGGGCACAGGTTCAGGAGTATCAGCAGCACCCACTGCTCCTCCCCAGCTGTCCCCATGCCAGGGCACCTCCACTGCCCTGCAGGGGCAGTTGTAAGATACACTGATGTTATTTGCTAGAGATTTATATCCAAAACTTCCTTGGACTGTACAGTGCAAATGTTTAATGGGAGCATCACAAGTGAATCTCACCCACAAGTGCATGCAGCTCCTTGCATTCTGCACAAATGCCTGCACCTGCATTCTTTCAAACTGCAAAGGGATTTTGTGCAGATCCAAAATGCAGAAGTGTCTGGGTGCCATGTGCCTAATGTCACATGCAAGTGTGCCACAGGTGTATTTTTTACAAGCAGTGGGACACGATGCACTAAAATCGCTGAAGCCACTGCCTAAATAAGACTAAAGGTATCATGTTCCAGCAGCATTTTATACAAGTGTACCTCATATGAAGAGGAGAGGGGAGAGGTATAGAACTCCATTATTGGTACCATTTAGGGTTAGTGGGCCACAAAACTTCTAAAGACAAAACTTCTTGTCTCATTCTAATGATAGAAGAAATTTCTGCACTTGACAAAAAGTTTCTCAAACCATTCACATGGACTTTAAGACAACACATGCAAAATTGATGGAAAATTAATAAATAAATATCTACCAAATCAGGTATTGAGCAGCCAATTCACCTTGTAATGAGATATTTATTCCAGTGAGCCACCACACTTCCTACACCTGAAACTGAAGACAAGTTCTGAACAAAACTAGAAGTTGAATGACAGTGTGCAAAAAATAAGGGAGAAGGGCATGCAGAGTCTATCAGGACACAGAAGAGGAAGTGGGCCACAAATGAGGAGCTGAAAACATCCTTCTGTCTCAAAAGATGTTTTTCTTTTCTCAGCAATATAAGTTGATCTAATGAAAGACTTCACTTCTTGCAACCATTACATTGCTTATGATTATTCCAGTACTTCTTTAGTCTCCTAAATGTCATATCCAATCATTTTAATCTCTTCTTACTCCATTTATGTATTCCATCCCCTTGATACCACTGAAGTAAACCCAGCTACAATCAGGACTATCTGTTCTTCCTTTCTTCATGCCTTTTTCAGGCCATGAAATAACTGGTTAGAATAGACTACAAGGAAGGATAAAAGAATAAATTGGCTACAGTCATACTTGATTTTGCTGTATTAAAGAAAACCATTTTCTAATTTTCTGAAATTATACATTTTTTAAACCAGCTAAAGTGAAAACAGTTAAACAAAATTAATTTTTTCTATAAATTCAAAATCATTACTTGTATTAGATCTCTTTTTCCACTTTTTTTTTTCTGGAAGAACTGCATATGCAAGGAAATAACACAGCAAACAAAATAAATCACACTACTATCATGAAGCCCTATGTATTTGAATTTCTTCTAGACTTCCTAACAGCAGCCAATATTAAAGTCATCAAAATATTTTTCTTTTCTTCAGACCATCATTTTCATCTTAATATTTCTATTTTTCCCCTTTCCATAGTACATTATATATCCACATATTTACTAACAACTCTGAAATCACTTCTGTCCCTCAGCTATATCAGTACTGTACTTGTTATCATTCTCTTCTCTTACAGGCAACGTCTTTACTTCAGCATATTTCTAATTTTCCCTTTCTTGTATCACATCAAGATATAGAATTGTGATTAAAAATTTCATCATTATTATTATTATTATTATTATTATATTATATTATAATATTAGCAATCTCAATTATTGAACATTTGCTGTCCCTTCAAAACATGAACACTCTTTCCCATGCTTACAGCTCATAGTTAGCAAAGGGAAGAAATGTTTTATAGCTAGTAAACACGGACATTGCACAGATTCATTTCACACCTCCAGCAAGATCTTTGTGACAGAGCAGGATGCTCTGAGACTTGTGTTCCTTTCAGAAATAATGGATCACACAAACATAAAAAGATGCAATTTCAAGCTTTAGTGGAAGAAGTGAAATTATCATGTCATCAGTGTAAATGTAATCTTCATTTCACATCCTACCACCAGGTTCCCATTCAGACACCTGCAGGAGCAGCCTGACCAGGGGCTCCTTGTCTTCTTCCTTTGCTTCCTTGAAAAAAGCTGCCAAGCATCCAGTCATTACCCCTGATCCAGAATAATGGCAAATTCTTCTTTTTATCCTCATGTTTATGAAAATATTAATTGCTGCACAGCATGCATGTCTCTATAAATACACAGATGCAAAACAGTCCACAGTGGTGATACAGAAATAGAGAGAGCTCTTTTTCATCATTATTGTGCCTCTGTAAGAGAAACACGAGGCAGAAATTTTATGGGCAATATTTAACAAACAAGAATTGGTCGTGCCAGAAAAGTTGTCTTTTAATCCTGCATTTCATTTTTCCACATTACCTGAAAGAGACATATTTTGAATTTTTTAAAAAGAGAGAAAAAGAAATTTATGTATTCCACTAAATGAAAAGGTTTTGAAATTTGCTTTTGATTAGGGAGCATGACAAGTTTATGCACTTGTAGATGTGACACAACAAAGGGAAAGTGGCAAAAGTAGAAGATAGATTTTGCTTTCAAAGAAAGTAAAGACTAATAAGGACCATGCTGATTTAGTTGGAGGACAGAAGTATCAGAAAGAAAGCACAGTTCATTAGTAAATACATATAATTATAAAGCAAGAAAAAATTACAGGATGGTCTGAAATATAGTTTCATCTTGCCAAGTTTTTTAATTTTCAGAAAAAGAACCCTCATTTCCTTTCGCAATTTTGAAAGTCATCATTTATGGAGTATCAGAGCTACCAAACTCATTTTGGCAGCCAGGGGAATGCTGGAAGCTTTTCACAGCTCATCTCACAGGAGCTTTGCAATGTGATGGGAACTCTGAAGCTCTGCTGTAACCTATTGGACAGGCTGGTTTAGACTTACAGGAACTAGAACAAAGAAAAAGTGGTAGAAAAATAGAATAAAATGGACTGCAAACATTGTTGAGGGAGAAAAAAAAAAAAGAAACAAAAATGAGAAGTGAAGAAGATGACCTGCTGCTCCCTGGCATCAGCCTCAGTCTTTGAAAAGACCCAGATGCCACTGGCACTGTGTATCCTTCATGCCATTTCTTCAAAGCTTGGGTTTCAGAGGCGCCAACACGAGAGGAATTGCAAGCTAATGTTTATTTTACTTGAGTGAAAGTCATGTGTGTATCAGGCACAGAAAATACACAAAAGTACAAACCTGGCTATGAATAGGAAGTGGCAAACAAAGGAGATATTAAAAAATAAAAAAATCAAAAAACAACCAAACTCTTGTCTCAACACTCAAAACAGGTAATGAAATAGCACTGTTCCATGAGGCAGAAGCAGCAGTTAAAAATAACCTACTGCAGAGCAGGCACAACACCACTGGAACACCTTAATGTTACAGGACAAGATAAAGAAACATGCAATTTGTTACATGGACGTATGTTACAGAAAACAAAGGGTATTTATCTTTTCTTTGGAAGATAGATAAGTTCTAAGTGGGACCAAATCTGTCAGGGAAAATAGAGACTTTACTGAATGGATCATAAAGTTAGAAAAGTCATAGACTGAGAGCAAGGGTGACAAAGCTGCCTGGGAAGATAATGAAAAGGAAAACTAGTTACAAAGGCATGAACAAACCGCAGGAGAATATGGTTACCCCATTGCAGTTATCCACAAAGAACAACCAAAATCATCAGCTAATTCATGGAACCCAGCCTGCTCACTTTAAACTTTCAGCACTTCCTCAAAGGTCTACCTGCTCATATTAACAGCACAGCATCCTCATTTTGCAGTTGCAATTCATATTCCCAAAGCAGCAAAAGAGCAATCAAACTCAAAAATAGAAAATATTCTCTTTTGCCCACAGGCATCCCCAGGACATGAAAACAGGGAATGTACTCGATACCTTTTGCAGCTCATGTGCATCACCAGTGGTACTGCTGCAGAAACACAGTGAGGAGAAGTGTCACCACTCATCTGCTGCCTTCTGCATGAAGAAGCTGCTTGTGCAGACAGAGGCATTTTTGGTTTGTTTTGATTGTTTATCACTTCTGTTGAGGCTCAGGATGCATCAGCTTGCATGTGGCTTCTTGCCAGGCCCACGAGAGACTGACATGCAAACCACAAACACCTTCTGCTGCTCAACACCAAGCTTAACATACAGAATATGAGGAAAGACTTTTCAATTCTTGTAGACACATTTCTATACTGTGATGGATTTTAGTGTAAACTGGCAGGTTAAACAATTCCAGGCTGCAGCCACACATCAGATGCTGCACAGCTCTGGAGATTATCTCCAACACATCCAGCCCTGCATTGGAAAACATTCTACTTGTGACCAGCTCTCCTCTTTCACAGCCATTTTGACAGATGACAAAAATATCTCAGGGTAAATGGAAGCACAATTATTTATACCTGCTGGGATTCTGGGTACTGATTTCACTTAAAATATAGTCTTAAACTGTACAAATTATTTAAAAGCTATAATGCATCATTTCCTACTGCTGAACTTTAGTGTGTAGAACAAACTGTTATTCTGCATTTACTGTTTCATGTCCAATATTTGATTTTTTTTCCTTTGGGCCTAATCTTTTTAAATAAAACTTTCTATTTTGCTTATTTTATTTTTAGTTTTAAAAACTGCATCCATATTTAGCAATTTAGGCTTTTATGAAGAGTAATGTATATGTGCATTTATCAAAAATATCAAAATAAAACTTTATAGTTTACGTGAGTAAGGATGCATGAAGGCAAATGCCTCTCACAACTTGATAAAGGTAAATTCACTCTTTTGGAAATGAATTCTAATGATGATAAATGAAGATAAAGAGAATGTTTTTGAAGTTCACTAAGTGACTGCACATCCTCATATATTGAAGTAATTATATTTTCCTTTCTTTTTCCTGATAGCATCAGTTTTTATCGTGGTCAATATACAAAATATACAAGTTTCATCCTTTTTTTTTTTTTTTTCTTTAAATGACTTGGATGCTGTCTGGTACACAGTATTGAAAAAATAGTTGGGCACCACTTCTGAAACCATCTTGGATTTCAGTATTGCAACAGATTCTTTTCAAATGAACTGGGTCATAAATCAGCTCATGACTCCATAAGAGGAATCGTGTCAATAAGTGGAGTGGTTTCCTGGCTGAAAGTTCAAACTAGAAAGGAAAAAAAAAAAAAAAACCCAACACACCAAGCAAACAACACACTAAAGGACCCCAAACTGCTTTTGATTAAGTTATTCCATTATTTATCTTGTTTTTCCCCATCAGACTGCAATGAAACGGCACAGCATTTTCTCAGTTCAGCACAACATGGTTAATTCAATCTGACATCAAATATTTATTGTGGGTATCTATAAGAAAGGCAAAGAGAAAACAAGAACCTGCTTCAAAAAAGTTGAAGGTAGAGCCCATTCCCTTTTAACTGTACAGCTCAGAACTTAAAATGCCCTCGCACAAGCCCAGAAATCCACGTTCACCTGCCTCTCTTTATTCCCTGGAGATGTACCACAGACCACTTGGCTGGTGGAGTCCTGTCAGTCTCACAGTTCATGCTGCTCTACTGCATTCTCTGGAGCCAGACTGCTGCTCCAGGAATCCTCTACAGAGTAAGAACTTACTCCTTCTCTCTCCTTAAATGATTACTTCAGTATGTTCAGCCACAAAAAACAGCTCTGGAAGGAAACAAAGGTGCTGAAATAGTTACAGACTTTATCTAAACAGGATTTCAGCTTAATCATGATTGTACTTAGTCCACAGAAGGGAACTGGGTTCCTCTTGCAGAAGTCTTGTAGAGCTCTTCCCTGAAATGCTCTGCAGTGCTTCAGATACACAAAGCTCCAAACTTATCCTGTAGGGATTTCCAATAAGAGCATACACAATCTTATTAAAGCAAAAGAAGTAAAACATTGCTTTATATAGATTTACTTACTAGCAATGTTTTTCTCTGGCATTACTGAAAAAGTTGAGAAGCTACAAGAATTTATAAATATGTATATTCATACACTGAAAAACAAGCAATGGGAGAAACATGCATATTTACATACACTGAGAAGCCCTAACTCAGAAAACACAGAAGAAAAATGTTACAGCACTATCTTCTGAAGATAAATCAAGTTCTAGAAGTAGGAAACTAAATTCTGTCTTGCATCTATTCATTTGTTCAAATGAAGGCAAATTTGATAACTGGCTATTTTTAAAAGTAAAGTTTGTACGTGTGGTTGTTCAGCATTCTGGGCACTTAAAACACGAGGACTTAAATGTGCTTCTGACATGTTTTTGGAAATACAATTAAGACTGTCTCAAAATTCCTCATGACAAAGTTGTTTTATTTACCTTGTCCTGTTTAAGCCTTGCAAAGATCTGTTTCTTTGTACAATACAGCTCAAAAAGTTTTCATGTTATTGTGTTTTTATAGGAAGAAACCCAAAGTTGTTTATATGCAAAACTAGAGCAGCAGATAAATTTGTGACTAGCAATTTGTAAGAAATAAATGCAGATGCTCTTCTCAAAGACAATCACATCTGCAGAGAGTAAAAACAATCCTACCTCATTTAAGATAAAAAAACCCACACAGAATCACTTAGAACAGTGATTAGAACAGGGCTAGAAGACACAACATGAGCATTCAGCTAATTTATCATCTAAATTTCCCCCCAAACCCAGTTATTTCTTCAGTATTCCCACTATGGAGAGCAGTCAATTGCAAAAAATGTTTGATTAATGCTCCATTTTTCTTACCAAATAAATACAACACAGACAGCAATCTTCTGGTTACAATCCAACAAAATGATTCCTAGAAGAGCCTTCAGGCCACTCACTTTAAAAATAGGCAACAACACTGAGAAAAGGACAGAGGGAAGTGCAGAACTTCGGGTTTGACTGTCAATTACCTCCCATCATTCCCAAAGCCATCAATTTTACATCTCACCTCCACAGTATCATCCTGTAACGTGACCAGGTATTTTCACGACACTCAAGATCAGCAATTTTACTTGAAACTTACTTTAAATAGCATTGTACTTTTTAAATGCCCAGTATGATTTGTTTCCTGCAATTATGGTATCAGAAAATAAAATCTAAGTTTTAGATTTTCCATATATCAGGATGAGTTAAATAATGAGTAATATGCAAAGCAACGAGTGTATTAGAAATAATCCTCATTTAGAAATGGAAAACACCAAGCACCAAAACCCTAAGGGATATAATGCAAGTTCTTAGAAGTGCACCCTAGAAACCAAGCACCATACTGCTATTTTTCCAGAAACTTTTCCCCTATCAAAATAATGCTGCCAATTTTCTATAGGGTGTTATGAAAATTTGCCATGCACACACACTCAGGAATTCTTTTCCCTCCTTTCCACAGACACACACACATGAACACAAAGCTTGTAGTGAAGCTCACAAAAGGCTCCAGAGAAAGCTGGCAGAAGCCCTGCCAGGTGAGTCTGGCTGCCTGCTCCACCCATCCTGGTGTTAAATATCACAGTGACTGCAGGAATTTGCTAAGGAATAAAAATCCTAAGCAGATCTTTGCTGAAGATTGATTTACTGTCCAATATGCACTGACAAACTAGAATGTGCTTTCTGCAACAAAGAGATTAAACCCAAGCTTTATTGTTGTATAGACTATTCTGCAAAATGCACTATTTGTATATGTTCACTAATCGAATTATTTTATTGTACAGGTAAATATGATTCACATCCCAATTCTAAAGAAGCATGTACAATTACAGTACTACACAACATCCAGCAGAACTGTGCTTACAAAGATCTATCACTTTTTTTAAAATTAATGCTTATGACATTAAGCCTATATTAAAATGTTCGACTCAGTCATGTTCCTCAAACTACCAATTTCTAGATTTTACACTGTAATAAAATATTTAACTTTACAGTCCTGATACTTCACTGGAAATGCAGGCATTCTTTATACAGCAGTCTCTGAATTAATGGATCCAGACATTTCCAGTCTCAAACCCAAAGGATCTGCCCACCAACCCCATTGCAAAAAAAAGATTTTAAAAGCATTGGAACATTTTCTTTTCAGCAAAGGGCTGTTAAAAATGTGCTGCACTTCTGCATGTGGATCATTATCCAGCTAAATCCTCCTTGAATGCCTAACACCATTGTTTCCAAGCAGATGGCATTTAACCAACCTTTGGGGCTATTTTGGTCAGTGGCCTTTATGGTGAATAACTTTCTTTTACCTATTATAAAGGTTTGGTGACCTTTTCTTTGATTACCCTCCTGCACTTTAGGCATGAGCAGTGTGAAGAAGGAACTCAGAGGTGTCTGTCAAAAACCCCTCTCCATTTGGATGTGCAATGAAGGCAGCTGGAGATTGCCGTTCCAACACCCTCAGTCAAATAACCACATCACCTCACAGCCTCCCTCTGGTGGGGTTTGATGCTTTCACAGCTCTCAGTGCTAAATGAAAGGACCAGCTCTGCTCCTAAAAATCATCCACAGGTTTCTTTTGCTCACACATCTCTTATGAGATGCAACTGCTTGTACATTACCCCCACCACACCTCTTGTGGCTGGAGGAACTTCTTGGTTCTGCTGCCACTAAAAACTGTCACAAACCAGGGGGGAGAATTAAACTAAGCAGTAAGAGCACACCTTGCAGCACAAAAATATGAACAGTTTATCTTTTTCATCCTGTTAGGAGCTCAGAGACCAAGAGAATAAGAGGTGAAGAAAGGAAAACAGAGAAGTGTGAAGATTTAAAGAAGGACTGAGTGAGGGAAAATCTGGTCAGATAGCCAAATGACATGAGAGAAAAGGACAGAGACCACCTAAAGTGAATGGCACAGGAGGATTGTGCCCTATCTAGAAAAGGGCAACAGAAATTAGCCCTGCATGGTGTGGTGCAAAGCAAATTATTTCAACTTTTTGTATATTGAATATTCCATAGTTTAGTGTGGTCCTGATTTCTCACAGCTGCAAATAAAGGAAGAGATGAACTTTGTATGTTACAAGGCTACATAAAACAGAGCTCTGAAAAATAATGACTCAGATTGAGTTTCCCAAATTAGCTGATGTTTATGCTCACTGTTTCTCCATCTATGAAGACAAATGAGCATAAAAACCATCACATCATTTCTCAGCAGAGATAGTGTGAGCAGAGGTTCATTACTTTTGTGAAGTATGTACAGGCAGATTTGATAAGTGCCACAGGAAAGTCTATAAAGCAAATACTACTGCGGATAGTCCTAGTGCAGTGTATAAAAACCAGGGCCATATACTCCATCATGCAAGGAAGCAGAACTCTCAACAGCTGCTTCTGAAGCTTCCACCACTGTTTCTGCATACTGAAAGATGCAGAGATCTGAAAGCAAGAAATAGTTTTATGATGTAATTAGAGTTGGTGAGTATACGCAGGAACAAAAAAACCTGTAAAAATTATTTTAATTCTATTATTTCCTGACTTTGAAATATCAGCCTTGTTCTTGGTTTTCTGTATTTATAGAGAGATAGACAAGATTGAGATATCTTGGAAGGATGGCACTCCTCTTCCTTGCAGTCTTCATTAGCTGTGTTTGGACTCCACACAGCATGACAAGCTGTGTCCAGCAAATAAGACATGTGTTATTTTTCTGGTAATAATAATGGCTTTACTTACTGTAAATGAAAAAGCCCCTGTTATTAAAGTGATTTACAGAATGACAGATATTCTTCCATTGACTGCACTGGAACAAGTCTCCTGCTGCTGAGATTACAATTAAAGCTTTCAAGACTGACATGGGAGAAAGGACTCTGTAGAGTTGTCATTTTGGGAAAACAATAAGACTGTCATATTTAAATAAAACACTCTTAAATACAGGAATAATTTCTGCGAATGGGCCATTTGTCTATTAGATATTAAAGTATCACCTGAAAGGATATAATGTGAAATAGAAATAATCATGACAAGAACGGAAAACAAGTTGAAAACAAGCTCAGCTATGTAAAAGTGGCTTGCAGCTGACCCTGAGGGAAGGCAGGTTGGTGATGTGGCATGTGCTTTTCCAATATGTGCTGTCTGTGGCTGCAGAGCTAAGCCAGAGAGTGCTGGTACCTGACAGCAAGCTTGTGGCTCCTGACATGCTGTGCAGGAAGCAACTGCTTTTAGAGGAGCAGCTGGGGGAGGGGAGAGAAAAAATATACCACTGCAACATTTCTATTTTAGACCTTTTGTTAAAAATGTTGTCGTTGGTGTTACTTCAAAGAACAGAAACAGAAGGACAAGGGGGAGGGTGGAGGGAACAGGGAATGCATAGTGTGGATTTATTAATGCTCTGAAATGCTGTGTGAGGAGAAATTCCAGGAACACCATATGCAGCATTCAGGTCAAAGTCTAGAGGAAAGGCTGTGGATATGGATATTCAGCATGAAGTGAAGAGAGGAAAATATGTGCTTTTAACTTTTTTTAAAACCTGCCATGCCTTTTATGAAGTTTGCAAAACCATCATGTTCTCTTCAGCTTCCTCCCATCCATAATGCCATGTCCCATTCTTTTAAACCATCATTGCTAGGCAGCTCCTGTATTGATTGTTTCACCCACCATTCTCTATATTATAAATTGATGTTTGTGTTTTAAGAACTGAAATAATAAAAATCTGGAAAAGCTTTACGAAACACTACCAGAGCAGCATGTTAGCCTTTATTACCTGTACCACACAGCTGAAACCACGTGCTTATAACTCTTCTCACCTTCCCCACAGCCATACAAGAAGGTTCTTGACAATATGAAGAGCAACGTCAATCTCACTCTGAGGTCAAAGGCCAAATATATTTGGCAGCATCACAGCAGAAGCTCTCTTTGGAAGCAGCAGAGAGGGACAGAGGTGCTTTCGTGTTGTTCCACTTGTTCTTCAATGACTAATGAACTCCTCCATGAAAGCACTAAGGGTACATATTTCATTAGGTACCGCTTGAAATAGTGTAAATATGCTGACAGCTCCCCCAAAACCTCACCAAGACCTCACTCTGTGCCAGGTAACACAGCTGAAAACAACATCTTCTCTCAGAGAGCATGTTAAGATTTTTACAAAGTACACTCTTGAAGTAGCTGTATGGTGTTTGTCTAACCCCGAAATTCTCTCTTTCTCCCCCTATTAGATACAGTATCAGCATCTTGAAGAATTTGTCTGTTGAAATACATGGTTCCTGATGAGTAGCACCTCTGCACACAAATTTATCTTTGATTCTTCTGCCAATGAGATGTGGTTTCTGTTTGTTCAGAACAGAACCCCACACGCTGCCTGGATGCAAGCTGCTGCTTAAGGTAAGGTGACTGTAATTTCAGTATACAGTGGTGTATTTCTTGCCCTAGAATAATCTGACTTTATAGCAGCTGGATGTATGCCAGCTTCTAATTGTTTGTCTTTAGACTGCTGGCTTTCTTCTAATTATTCTCTTCCTGGGATACTTGGCTTATCTACTCTTCATTTTGTGCTAAATATTCCTTATAAAGTCTTCATAAGCTTTCTGGCCTTCTTGTGTGTCTAGTATGTTCACTATGAAATAAATTCTTTGATTATTCCAAGCCTGGCAGTCGAAACCTTTCCAAGTTTTAAAAGCCCATGCTATCTCATTTTCCTTCCTGTAGCCAATAGGCATTTCAGTGATTCCTTGGCATTTGAAAGCCGCCATCTTCTCTCATCTAACAAGTTGCTAGGACATTTTACAGTATGTTTACAAGGAATCTGGGAAGCCTTGTTTGTCCAGCAATGTCTCTTGTCCACTTTGATGCTGAGTTCTAGTAAATGAATACATCTTCCTGGCACTTAGACAATAAATTGTCTTTCCATAAGCACTGGTTTGTCCCTGCCTTTCAAACCTGGTAGGGGAAAGTAATTTTCTTTCAGTTCTTGTCTCTATATGTGCAAAGCTCCATAAACAGAAAGGGAAGGGACAAATGGCATTTACTGTTCATACACACTGCTATTAAAGGAAGTATATGCAATTTGTGTCTGTTCTGCACTCTCATTCTTTTGGGGCAAAAATATGTTTTGGTCTGTGTTGTAATTAGTTTAATAGCACTCCTGATTTCCAGGTTGTGTCCCTATGAGCCAGCATACAAGAAACAGACACAATTATTAAGCAAGGGAAAAGCATCAAGATTTTTTTTAATGTGATTAGTCTGTTGGCTTGTGCTAGTTAATAATTGGGCATCATGCTCACCCTGTCCACTACACAAAAAAACAAAGCAGACATCCAAGAGGCCAATTATAGACCTCTGGAGAGCTACCAGTTTTTTTTAAGGAATCAACTACCTGGTATTAGATAACATCTCAATGAGAACTGCAACTGCTATTTTATGCACTTTTAAAAATAAAACCTTTGTATACAAATTTCAAAATATCTCTCTGGCTTCCAGAGTAAGCATGTGTCTACTTAAGAAATTAACTAATTTCATTCATTTTTAAAACCCAAACTATTTTTTGATTATCAATTTATACTAAAAATAGCTCCTTATATGCTTCATGCATAATAAGGGAGAGTCTGTCTCAAAAAGGTTACATTTTAATGAGTACATTTTTAAAAACATGGGCGGGAAGTGTAACAATTACTCTGCCCTGGTATACGGAGAAACGGAGACACAGATTCTGCCTAATTAGCCCTCCTGCTGCTTCAGGCACACTCTGTCATCCATGGAGGAACTGCCACTTCTTCCACAACGTCATTTCAGAAACTAATCTGAGTTCTTGGAGCTTTCAGGGACTGTGATTGTAGTGTCACTATTGCTGAAACAGAGAAAATGAGGGAGGAAGAGGCAAAAGTCTTTTTCAGCACCAAAGCTGGTCAGTGGAAGACCAGAGACTTGACCCCGCATCCAGCAAGATTCAGTGCAGCTCTTTATCCTATTTTACATCTTGATTCAAAACCTGCTGAATTCAATGGTCAGACTTGCAGGAGCAACCAAGATTAAATCTTCTATTAAAAAACCTTGCAGTTACTAATTTCATATGATGAATCCAACTGTAAGAAAGAGTGTCTTTAAATATCTTGAGATTTAATGGCAGTACTGTAGTAATTAATCACAAACCCTCTGAATTATTATTTTAAGAATATAATTACTTTGAAAACATTTCTGCAACGTGAAAAAATCTTAACTGAGGGGGAAAAACCCACATGTATATTTATAGCTCTCAAGATACATGCTGTTTTTGAAATACACCCCTCTCATTTTTTAAACAGAACAAATGAGAGCACAGCATGAACAATAAAATCCACACTAGATTAATTTACAGGCTTCAGTAAAGAGTCCAATGGCAATTCCTACACTGTACTTCATTGCAAAGTCATACCAACACATAAAGGCTCTGCAAAGTTATTAAAAACTAAAAGAATGAAAGCATGTATTCGTGCTAAAATGAAATCACTTCAACCCATATTCAGGCTCCTAAAAGTACTGAGAAAATCTGGAAGAAGTAGGTTATTCTAAATGTTGCCTGTTTGTTAGAATCAAAGAGACAGATCAGAAGGGATGGCAACTAAGGATTGCATGATCAAACCCATTCAGAAAAGTAGGTGTAACTTACATGATTCCCACAAACTTCAAGGGGTTTCCTAAGTTTTGTGGTTGGAAAATAAACTCAAAGCAATTCCTCTAGGAAATGTTAAAATGGAATTAAACATCATTACAGAGATTTTGACACTTTGCCCTCCAAAGATCCAAATTACAGAAATGGGACTGTGTACATAATGATGTAATTACCTGCGGTCATGGACAGTTTAATTATCACATGCCCGAGCAAACCTTTTTTTAAAAAAATTGAGGGCACTGTTGGAATTTTCTTACTTCTATACCTGACTGATTTTAAGTACACTGATAGTGTAGCCCTAGATTACAATGCCAGCATATAGAAATTCATTCCCTTCTGGAGCAGCACAACACAAACAAAAAGACTGCACACTCCATGGATTAAAAAGTCACCAATTGGCACTAAATGATACTTCATGTTTGTTTCTCTTCTTAGAAATATTGGCTGTGGTCAGACAGAACTACAAAAGGTTTTCATCAAAAATTAATATTCACCAAGGTAATTTTTAAATTGTTGGATAGTCAGCTGCATCTTCAGTGCCTTAACACTGCTTAAAGCCTATCCTTAGCTCTTACATTGCCTATAGAAAGTGTGACACATCTGATGCCCCTGAGAACTGCACAGTACTGCAAAAAAAGCTGCCAAGCCCCATTTTGGGACCTGCTGATGAAATGGTGCTCATTGAATAACTACACTGGAAAGTCATTTGCATTAAAGAAAAACGTGCCTGAATCAATGGATGGCTCCACACAGGGGGAGGTTCTACTGGCAAGGCAGGGGTTGTTTCAATTGAGCATTTATAAAAGACTCTAATTTGGATCATGCTGTTAGAGTCAGGTAATAACAGTTTTCTCTAGAGATTTCCTGCATTTCAGTGGTCACATTTGATCTATAAATAAACTTGGCAATTAGTAGAGAGGTTTTTTTTAACCTTCTCTTTAATAATTCTGTTGGATTACCCAAGCCCAGTGAGAAATACATTTCATAAAATTGCCTAAGGTACATGGCAAAGGATGACAAGGGATGACCCACATGACATTGTGAAGCTGGGAGGAAGCACTAAAGTGCCTGTCCTTCATTATGACAAAATGCCAGTGAGGTTTGTGGTTGTCAATGGGAAACCAAAAGGGGGTCGTCAATTTTCCATTAAAAAGAAAGCACACACATAAATTCCTTTATCCATCTGTCCTCTTACGCTCCTCACTAAAAAGATATCATGAAAAGTTTTGTTTCTCCTAAATATTTAGCAGCACCGGAAGCTACAGTTAAATCTTCAGTATTTATTATTCACCAGTTAATTAGAATCCAGAGTCATGATATAAGTCCTTACTCATCTAAATATCTGAAAATTTCACACAAACACCTTAAGAATCTACAAATGTACTTGGGATTCTGCATTTCCAGCTACAGATGATTTTAAATTCTGGTCCTTTTATGATGAGCATTTGCATCTCCATACAATCTTCCTCTGTCCCATGACCTCCACAGGCTGGACAGTGACTTTCCCCAGTCCTACATCTGCCAGCAAGAGGGCAGCAAAAGGAGCAGTGTTAGAGCTGGGATGGAGAGCAGGTAGAGGGCAATTTAAACTCTAACCCAATAAGAATCTCTTTTGTTTTATTCTAAGCTTGGCTTTGCCTCAAGCCAATTCTCATTATTAAATGAAATCGATTCATCATTCCATAAGTGGGAATATGCATTGCCAAAAGGGAAAGCACCCAACTTTGCTGACCAGTAAATTGCTCACAGACTTTTACAGAGAAACAATTTTTACTGAAAACAGCATTCATTTTCTGTTCTTGATTAAAACAAAAAGACACCTTATACAACAATTGCTAAAGCCACACTTCTATTAATATTAATACCAAAAGTGAAGTATCTTTTAGACTGAAAGGAAGGCAACTCTGCCTTGAGAAGCACAACATAAAATTAAAATTCGGAAACCTTCCTCAATCTGGAATCATTTTAGACCTGCATAGTTAAGAGTCTGTTCAAGAAGTCCTTTTCATCCATATCATCAGTTTTTTACATTCCACTAATAATTTAAGCACTGCCCTGTATAGTAATTACCTTTAAATGTAATTAAAAGTGCAGTAGCACCTTGCAAATTCATCCCTGGAGGGGGGAAAGCATCTCAAAATGGAGACTATAATTTTAAGAGGACGAGGATGGCAGCAGCCAGCCAGGCAGATGATGGAATGAGTGTTACCACCCCCACGTGCACTACTGTCACACATCCTCTCTCAGCATTTCCCCTGGCAGTTGCAGGCAATTCACTGGAGTTACTGCAGGACATGTTGGAATAAGCAGTGGTGCATCACATGGAAATGCAGATGATAACTCATGTCAGCTCTACTGGGGCCTTCTTTTAAAACATGCTTTAAGACAACACTAATTGCAGAGAAAACCCTATTTGCTTTAGATTTTATTTCCAAGGGTTCAGCTGTTTATCCCCCTGCAGATCCAAACATTTACTGTACTCTGAGAGTTCACTGTACTCTAGCAATTAAATTAATGGCTGCAGCAACAGCAAGAAATCCTTTAAACCCCTGTGGGCTTGTTCCTTTGATTAGACTAGATCAGTGAAGCTACAGCTATTTGCAGGCAGATTAGATAGGCTCGGGTTTTATTGCCATTTGCACTAGAGATTGAAAGGTCATGTTTGTTGACATCTTACCAAAACCCATCTGTGAAAGTTTACTTTAAAAGTTATTCTTCAGGAAGATTTTTAATTTTTAAAGAGTACCATATGGATCTAAGAAGTAGAAATGACCTGACCAGGGCAATACAAAGCAGAGAACTCCATTTTTGCAGTGAGCAGCAGAACTTATCTGGCACCCACACATAATTTTCTTTTCTCTACAAGCAAAGTTTGAACAAATTACAAAATATCGGGTGCTATTAATATTAGGCTTTGGGGATGAATCACAAGGTAGTTCACGATCTGCATCTCTCTGATCTTGTTTGGGCTGAAGGAATGAGTGTCCTGTCTGCCACGCTATTTTTAAATAAAAAGCATCATGCTTTTTCCCAGTTCTTAAGAATGTTTATGATGATGATGTCGTAGGTAGCAATGAGCATGTCAGAGCACCTTACAAGCATTTACATTCCTATTCTATTTGCAGTGTCAAATGCCAGACATTTTGGGATCACAAAATATCTGCTCAGCCTCGTGGGAACAGCACTGCCATTCCTGAGTTTCTGAGACAAAGATAAAAGAATAAGGAAGTTGCTGGCAGAGCTGGGAAGTGAATCCAGCCTTCTGCAGACCTTATTGCCAGCCTCAGCAATGAGCTGACCACGATCTCTCAGGATTTGCTCCTCTGCAGTAACACAACAGTTTGTGCTTGAACAGTAATGATGCTTTGAGGACTTCTCAAAAAACAGCAAGATGACCTGAGAAGTCAAATAGAAACCTATAAAAAGTGAGTTCACCATATGTATTTGTACTGCTGGGAAACAGCAGTAAACTCATGGAGTTTTGATCAAAAATATGTGGCTTTCCACACAATCAACCAAAGCAACACTTCCCCTAAACCTGCTCACTCCATGCACAGCACAACTCAGAGCTCCACTGGACGTTAATGCTCAAACTGCTTGCTTTAATTTCAACACTAAAGTCAATAATACTACTCAAAAAAACCCCAGTCTAAAAACAAAGTGCAGTGTAATTTGCTATCACATTATTTACACCACCAAAATTTTTTCCTTTCTTTCAGATTTGAATTAATATCTGTATATTTCATCAAAATAAGTACTGTGATAGACAGGATTTCCTTCCCCCAAATGAGATTTCTGTACCTCGGTTTTAAGAAGGATGGCAGATTTTGAGATATGCTGAGCTTTTAATACTTGATAATTTTTATGGTGAAATTTGTTTAAACAACTCCAGAGAAAAACACCAAAAACTAAACATTTTTAAAATGTAAAAGATTTTGCCCTTTTTATCATGCAAGTTTCACACCAACTTATTCTACTCCTACTGTACTGCCAAGAGTAGGATTGCCTCAAGAAAACAAAACCTTTAATTAAACTCTTATGAGAGGATAAAAAGAAATTATACTTTACTTTTTTTCTTAGCCATATTAAAATAGGTCTCTTAGGCCATTACATTATAAGTCTGTAATCCCACTCACTGCCTTGCTGCTGGTGTGGAGCAGATGTCTTCAACCCTGCTCACAAAGGAAGCACTTTCTGTACGGATTTATGGCTCCTAAGGAGATGAAAGGTTTCTACATTTAATTTTGAAGGATGTGACTTCACCTGAAATGTTCATATTTAAGACTTCTTGCAAACAGTAGAAGTATTCCTTCACCCGTGTTGCTGCCTGGAAATTCCAGACATTTTTCCCTCTTTTAATTGATATTACATGGAATTATGCTAGAACCATAATTAAAATAAAAATAAAATAAAATAAAAAGAACAAACTCCAAAAGGATATCTGGAACCATTTCCCAGCAGTTTACAAAATTATCTTTATTGGAATATATCCTATTTTCTTAAAACACCATATAAAAATGCATCCAGAAAAAAAAATCCCTTCTTTAGTCAGTCAGCTCTTGAAAATTCAATTTTTGCTGTGTTTTATTGTTTAAAAATTTTGAGGGGTGTGGAGGCTTAGAAAAGACAGGAGACCAATGCCACACATCTTCCTAAAAGTTACAAGATCAAAAAACTCCCTTGAAGTATCTTTCAAAACATCCAAAGGCAAAATTTCCAGACTGTTCCTTATGTGTTTCTCATTATCCTGGCTCCCCAAAAGAATGCCTTGAACAGCCAGTGCTGAGTTGTTTTTGACTTCTAGAAAATACACATTGCAAAACCAAGCACCAGTAGTTCTTAATTTCCATTTGATATTTTTCAAATATTTATATGACACTACAGAAATGTGTTCTAAAGCAAAACGCAGAAGGTAATGAAACTAATCTTAAATGTCTTCCAATTTCAAAAACCATGAAGTACTTTATGGCTTCTGTACCTGCCGTTTTCTGTTCAATACCTGTGCAGGAATCCACTGAGAACAAGCATGTGAGGAAACCACAAGGCAGCAAGAAATCTGGGCTGTGACTGCCCTCCTGATTCCATCTCGCCTTCATTTCTTCACACCCTGCAGCACAGCCTTTACTCGATCACAACTTTGCTAAGGACTCTAAGGAAAGGTGTTATTATTTCATATATAAGACAGTAGGAACAAAAATATCTCCTGGACTTAGTTTTTGTACATCTTTGCATGCTAAAGGGGGAGAGAAAGCAAGAAACCTACTGGGTAAAGTTTCTGTGTTGGTTTTCTAAAGAACAGCTGCCTCCTACCAGAGAATAAAAACTCTTTGCATTCAAGTGAAACATTCTACCTCTTCCCAAAAACCTCCACTACAGTTTCAAAGTTAAAATTACTTGATTCTCTAAACAATAAAGTTCACAAAAGAGAAATGAGGACATGTATCAACTCTATGGCATCTTTGATTTTTTTATTTGTAAACTCTCTTTACACCATGCACTGGTAACAAAACAGGGGAGTTAATCATTCAGGCAACTGATATAATTCAATAAACCACTGAACTTGAATGCTCATCTTGGGTAATAGCAATTTACCAGTTGCATGATTGGCACAGTTCTTTGGAGAGAATTCAATTATAAAAACAACATTTTATCTGCCTTTCTTTCTAGGTTCCAGTCTCTCATTTTGGGTTCTATAATAAAAATTAACACCAACCACAGAATCACATGTTTATTTGCTTTTTCTCATGCTTCACTCTCTTTAAAAGTCAGCCATATGTAACCCTCTTAACTCAGAGTCACTACGGAAACATGGACCAGTAACTTGGGTTTATACAATGCAAATTAGTGTTCGTTGAAGTATTGCTGGCATTACATACCAGCCAAAACCCTTGGATGCATTCTGTTGGAAGTGAACCATTCCTTCCTGGGATTTTTTGTGTTAACCAAATTTTAAACCTTACCAGCTATTCTTTCTTTCCTCAGTTTGGAGTACAAGGCTTTATCTTAAGCTGAAAAGGAAGTTCTCACACCTAGGAAAGCCCATTTGCCTTTTTTTTTTTTTTTTTTTTTTTTTTTTTTTTTTTTTTTTTTTTTTTTTTTTTTGTAGTGACACAGCTTCCTAGAAAATTTATCAAAAGTGATACCTGCCAGATGCTGCTTCTCAGTAGGAAGCCTTTCCAATTGCCTGGCAGATATGTTCTCTTCTTCACAAGGGTTTTTTCCTAGGATTTCCTTCCCCCCACCCCAGTCTTACGGCATTAAAGAATGTCACAACTATCTGCAAAATGTGAGAACTTGTATATTAAAACATTTATGTACCCAGTTCACTGAACCCCTAGGGTCCTGTGCTGTCATTACAGTGGGAGGCAAATTTTTGTGATGTTTTCTGTCCCAGATTAGCCCTGGCTAATTTTTCTACTGGTCTTCAGTCTAGAGTACCTTTTCAGCTTTTGCCAGCAATTCAGAGAGAACATGAATGGCATTGAGTTCTGTAGTCTTCCTGCTTAAGGCCACCAGAAAATTACAATGAAGTTTCACACAACTGATACTTTAATATACTGGCAAATAGGCAGATGGGAATGAGGTCCTCTCATTACCATTCAGGAGTAGGGAGGTGTGATTAAAGAAGGCTCTAGGGAGCATGGCAAACAGGAGCAGGCAAACAGGGGAGTGGCACATCAGGCTGTGGCACATCTTTGAGGGCATGGCACATCTCTGAGGGTGTGGCACACCTCTGAGGGTGGCTCATATCTGAGGGCATGGCACTGCAGTTTGTGCAGGCAGGGAAGCAGGAGGCGTTGCAGTCATCCTCCTGCTAGTGGGGTTTTTATTTTGTGTTGGGGTTTGGTTGGTTGGTTTGGGGTTATTTTTAGCAATGGTCTCCAAACAATCAAAAGCTATAGCTAGTAAAGTGTACCAGCCCAAACAGAGCCCACCAAAAAGGACACATCTGTCCAGACCCCTTCCTGTAAGGAGTGTTTGAGCTGTCAGCAGTACCAGGGGATGGTGCAAAATACGCCTGTGCGCGGTGAGAACAGGAGAATGATCTGTGATTCTGAGGTAATACTGTGGAAAATTTGTAGTTAACTGCAATCAACAAACTGGTTTTAAATTTAGGTTGCTAATTTGTCATATTTGAATTTACACAGTTTGTGCACTCCTGCAGTATCTCCCAGAGAAACATCCCTCCAGAAGGCCTGGGATGCACATGCTTTCACTCTTGTCTGATTATAGTTCATTATTTTAATCCATAAACTGGTTGTGCTGAGTGAGGTCCATTTTGGAGATATTTAATTGTAAACAAACAATAATAGGTACAGGATCTAGGATAAGAGCCTATGGACCTAGTCATTAGTGAGAGCACTTCCTAGGGGAAAGATTATCAACTCTATTAAATATTCTATTGTTTAACCCCAGTTATTTGTTAGCAAAAAAGAGATGGTCTAAAAACAGATACAAAAGCCTGCAGATATTAAAACCCTATTGTGCAACTATGGTCATGATAAAATATAGTATTTATGGTCCCCAGCAGCCTGGAGCAGGGATTCCAGTCCCAACCACCTCACCCTGGCAAGTCTGTCACTGGCCTTTACAAAGCCTTTGGAAGGCGCCAGGAAGTGGCACAGTTTGGATCAAATTTGCACCCTGAAGAATCTGTGCCAACAGCAAACAGATCACACAGCAAATCACCATGGAAGAGAAGACTGGACCAACCACAGCACAACAACAGTTCTCCAGGAAGGACGCACAAGCTGTCCTGAGCACAAGCCACAGCTTGACAAACTTCAGAACCATCCTGAGGAGAAAGCATTTTTCACAGCTATTGCCACCAAATCAGACAGTGTGACCAAGTGTGACCAGCCTGCCCTCATCCTGTCACCCACTGTGACCTCACTGGGCACAGCCTCACCCAGGAACAGGCTGCAGACACTGCTCCAGTGTGACACACACAAATGAAGCAACATTTTATAACACTGACTCTTGAAAGCACGAAGATTAAAGTACAGTACTTCTGGCGACCGCATTTCTTTCTAGTCCATGGATGCCATTTGGGGAATATTCTTTTCATATCATCTTTTATTTTCAATTTAAATGAAGCAGCATTACCAGCATGTTAAAGAGCTCATTCATTAGAATTAGAAACTTTCTTATAATACTCTAATACTTTATTCTTGATAATAGCTTTTTAAATTATCTAACTGCATATTTGTATACTTGTACATACATTCCCTTCGTTTCCAATCCATTATATTGAAGCACAGCACATAGATTTCTTTATTCCAATATTGGCAATTCATGGATTTCCAGCGTGGTTAATTCACCCCTACTGATAAAACTCTCCATGATATTCGTTTCACACAGAGAACCATCATATTTCATGCACTCCTTCAAACTCATTACTCATTGCTAAAATCTGGGATTTTTTTTTTAAGCCTTTGTACATTTTGGATTAATAGAAAGTCCCAAACCCCTAAAGACATTAGTGTTCAAATGAATAGAAATGCCTTTTTGATCTTAAAATTGCAGCAATTATCATATCACATAAATTGCAGGAAAATCAAGTGGCTTGAATAAACATTACTTGCTTCCTCCCAAAAATTGGAATCTACCATTTGCCTCATTGAATGCTAAAGCATACAAGAGAAAAGTCGGCTTTTATTCTTCATGTTAAATTAAGTAGATCAAGTTTCATTAGGAATATGTGCATATTATTTAAAAACTCAGTTAAGTCTTGATTTTTCAGGAAAAGTAGGTAAATCAGGATTAAGTCTAATTTGTTACCATCAATAAAACAAGTAAAAAATGCTGCATACTTTTTAGAATTGCAAAGCTCAGCGATGAAGTCCCTCAGGCCTTAACTTCCCAGATGTCAAAGACTCTTAGGAATTTCAATAACAGTTATTAACTCATCTCACAGTACCTCTCCACAAGCACAGAACCCTTCTCCTGTAATGTGGTGCTTGTTTTAACCCCTAAATTTTAAAAACACAAGGCACACCAGACCAGAAATACATTGATTGCACATCTTACTCTCAGAAACATTCTGACAGTCAAGGTTTCTGCTGATGCTTTTTCTCCCTCCCCATTGTGTCTTATTAATCTCCAGCACATTGCTTTTCAAGACTTGATAAAAGTTCCTTTTCTATTTGAACATTCCACAGCAATCCATCATTGTCTAAGGCAGAATGGGTGTAAGTTATATCCTCTGCTCAAAGAACAACCTCGGTGCCTCCTCTGATAGTGACATTCACATTGATATCATCGTGACAGTATTTACGACAGCAGTGACAGGGACAGAACAATGTTCTCCTCCATCATGATTGCTGAGGTGGAAGAAGTTACACACCAGAGATTAAGTCGAGTAAAAGTGCCAGGTACTCTCAAACCAGCAACAAATATAGACTGTTTTTGGCTTGGTATCACTGCATTATGTGGTCCAAAACCATAATTAGTTGATCAAATCACATGACAAGTTTGTTTATTCACCATCTGTCAGCACCTCTAGGTAGTCACCTTCTTCCAGAAGAATATCTCTGCCTGTATTCTTGCTTTCCCAGATGTTGTGGTGATTTTTCCTACCTGTATCCTATCCATCAAAGCCATGTAACAACCTGCTGGCAGCATACACAGCAATGTTGGACAAATTTTCCACAAAGCCTTTTGCTATCTGCCGGGAGGCAACAACAGATTTAGCACAATTAAGCTTAATGATACTAAAAGATGCTCTTCCAGCTGAAATGCTCAAAGACACACTCTGAGCATTATGAATTGTTTGGGAAGGCCGAAAACAACTTGGAGATTCTCATTCTTCTGGCTTCTGCTCTTCTGGAGACTCACTGCCCTTCCAAAGTCTAGAAAGTGCATCTGTCTTTCATTAATGGGCTTGAAGAAAGAGAAGGGAAAATAGGGATACTGCATGGGAAAACAAATCTCTTCCTTTCCTGCCACTGCAAAAGGAGTGATGTGTAAGTTTTTTCTCCCCTTCCCCACCAGTATTTACAGAGTACATGGGGAAATTTTCTTACAGTCCTTCCAGAAGAGATGCAACAGCAATAAGACAGTTGTTTACAGACCTGAATGCTAAAAAGGAAGAGCACAAGGACATAGGAATAGAAATTCAATGCAGATGGCTAACTGGAGAAGCCTGTCAGCAAAGGAAGGAGGTGAACACTTGCCCTTGAACAGGAAGTTAAAAAAAAGTTAAAGCATCCCTTAAAAAGATGTACTAAAATAGTATTTATTAACATAATATTTCATATTTTTCAGAAATAAATGTTTTCATAACTACTGGGTCTTAAATTGAAATTATATTTGTGTTAATACTTCAAATATTCTTTTATGTTCAAGGACAGAACAAACCCTTTTGATTTAATCAAAACAAAAACATTTGGAAAGTTTTCATTCTGTCCTCAGCAAAGAAAAATATAAGAAGGAAAATGTTGTTTCTACTCAAGTGGCTTAAGCAGCACACATGGCTATGGTTGTTAAACTCACCACCCAACATTACTTTCTGAGGTTTGGCCAGGACTTTTGCTAGTTTTGTCTTAGTTCCTGATCTTTTCAGTCAGCAGATTTCTCTACCAATATATTTTACTAGGTGTCTTTTCATGTCCAACATCTCTGGCTTTTCAGCCTCAGCTTTGCAAGCAGGGGTACAGGGCATCAAAGGAACAGCTGAAGCACCAAAAATAAGCAAGCAAGAGAAGGCACCACCCAGCATTTTCATACTTATGTTTCTGCAATTTCAATTCAACATATTGAACAAAAAAAATCATCAAACTACAAACTTTTCCTTTTTGACACCATTATGGTTTGTTGAAAAGAAAGAGTTTTTTGAAGACAAGCATAAATTTGACTGGGAAAATGTCATTTCTGCTCAGCTAGTTAAGTGGGGCTTTTTAAGAGAATATAAAAAATTAATTTAAATTAAAATTCAGTGTTTCAATTTGCAAAACTCAACATAAGTGAAAGGATTAGACATAAGACTTTCTAATATCAGTTCAATGTATCAAAGATAATGTGTATGGCAGGAAGAATTCTGGCACATCAAAGAGAAATAAGTTACAGATGTCTTTTGTAATATTTATCAACTTCTCAATCTAACATACTTCATGCACACGTATCTCTTGCACTGTTTGGAAATCTTCATAATCCATCCTTTCTTTGATTAATATTCAGCAGTGCAGGAAGGAAAGTTCATGGGATTCAGCCCCTCAGTCACACCAGCTGTTGGTTTGTGCCCCTGCACTGTTCCTGCGCTGCTCCAGGGAACCCTCCCGTGCTGCTGTGCTTGCCTCTGTCAGCATCCAAGGGAGAAAGCAAACCCAAACAGCTCAGAGAGCTGCAGGTTTGACCAGTTCCAAAGCAGCACAATCTAAACCTCTCCACTGGAGCTGCTACATAAAAAACACTCACTCCAACACCAGGAAAAAACATCTATATACCACAGCCAGTGTAGTATATAACACTCAGTACCTAACTCCCAAGGCCTGACTACCCCCACTGGGCTCAGGGGGACTGGTTTGTTGCTGTCTGTCAGGTGTGGGAACGTTTCTCACAGGAAAGAGAAGCAAGAGGAAACATTTCAAAGTAAGAATACAGCTGAGGGGAAAAGTCTGTAACACCAAACCAGTTTTCTAGGTCAAGGCAGATTCCTCTACATTCAGTTACACCCCAAATCTTTTTGTTAGTTACTTATATATATTTTTTTAATATGTATCACTGACTACATAGATTATCTAGGTGTTTCAGTTTGCTATTTAGGACAGTACATGTAACAAGCTTCATCAAAAAGCAAGAAATATTCCTAGGCTAATTTTTTTAAGTGCCTTTCTGTAGAACCCTATATCCAACCCCCCATGCCCCTTCACAAGCCTGGAAATACTGCCAATGTTCCAACACCTGTGTTTCCAAACCTCATTCACTCTCTCCTACCAGGACTATGTGCAGTAATGCACACATAATCAACAATAAATACTTTAACCATAGCAAGGTGAGGCAGTATCTATCAGACAGATGAAAAATATATGGAAGCATATTAGGGTGGTGTGGGTTCCCAATCATTTTTGATTTACCCCCTTTTGTGAACTACAATGAGAGTTTGGGATTTATGTTTTTCACTTTTGATTTCAAGCACTCCTAACCAAATTTTGACTAAATTTTTGCTTGTTGGAATATGAACTCAAAAATGTTCTCTGTTAGTTTCTCATTAATTTCTCTTAGTTTATCTCATTAAACAACTACACTTTAATGCACTTAAAATAAGAAATTAGATAAACAATTCAGAGTCCAGCAGATTCTTACAGGGTCACTGTGTGTCACACAAACACTTGCCAAACATATGCTTTGAGAGAAACTTTTAATTCTCAGTTTATTTACTGGTAACAGTACTGTGAAAGAGCTGGATAGAAAAGCAGCATAAAGTCTGATGAGAGGTGACTTCAGGGTTGCCATGGAAATTTGTCTGTGAGCATTCCTCTGTGTGTATTTGAGTGTCAAAAAATTCTGCACTGGGCAAATTTAGCAGATAAGGAGCCTGCTTTAGGCTGAAGAAGCTTGGAGAAAAAACCTCCATCCCACAGCCAAATCATGCGAGGAACTTGATGCTAGCAATGTCTTTAAATTTCCATCAGCATCTTACACCTGTGAATAACTGATGTGTAAAGCCAAAAGCACTGGATCACCCTCACCCAGGCACAGCACAGCCAAATCTCCGTGTCACCCTCACCCAGGCAGAGCATCCTGTGGCTGATGCTGATGTGGCTGATGCTGACCTCAGCCTCTGGCTGGGCTGGGTGTGCTGAGCACTCACTGGAGCTCAGAGTGCTCAGATCACTGACCAGAACACAGCCTTGGCCCTAGTGCTAATACAAGGGTAAAGTGGGAAAACTAAAACTACTGCCTTTCAAAGAGCTGACATGTAGAGCTTAATGCAGAACTCTCTTACTGTACTTTTTGTTTTAACCCTCTGAAACGGCCCTGCTCTGTGTCGCAGTTCGGATTGAAATATGAGTTTAACTTTTACCTATGGGTCTAGATAAATAAGCATTGCCCTGCACCTTAAAAATTGTTCCTTTAACAAGTCCTTGCCTCCAAATAACTCAGAATATTTCTTATAGAAGAGAGTGTAAACAGAAAAAATTCACACAGGGGCACTGAGAAAGGCATTTTGCAAAGAACTGGAGTTTCCTCACCACCTTTCTGGCAATCTGCTATTTCTAAGCAAACCTCAACAGTAACTTGTTTTCAGTAGAAAAAAGACCTCATATTAAAATGGAAACATATTGCAAGAAGAGGTTGCTTTAAGTAACATTTCCTACAGATGAATTGTTTAAATGAATTCTCACCTTATGATAAGCTTAAAGCATTTCACCTTTATACTTTTGGTTAATTTTACTTTAATGCTTCTAAAAACTAAAATGTTTTCCAGTTGAGAAACACTCATACTTTGTATGAAAGATGAAATTCATCAGCAGGAGATATTTTCATCCTAGAGAAATTATATTTTCAAACAACAGAAATCACATTTTCTTTATGATCCACATATTGTAATTTCCTGAATGCATTTGAAAGGACCTAAGTTTATATTGTGGAAATAATCAAACTTTCATTCTTATTTATTTTCAAATACTTTTTAATTATTTTAATAAAGAGAACTTTTATAGGTTAGTATTGCTATGTCCTAACAAGTTGTGTCCCTAAACTGTATTAAGAAGCATTCTATAATGATATTATCGCATGCTAAAGATATACCTTATTTTATAATTTGGGATATTTGCTCTTAATTCATGTATGAGAAATGTCACTGAAGGATTGACTACACTGGGCAGGTATTATTTATATATAGGGTGTGAGCACACACACATCCATATATACTTTTTGCAAATATAGAATGGTGGTGGGGTGACCCTGGCTGGATACAAGGTGTCACCAAAGCAGCTCTTCAGAACAGGTTAAACACATTCTAACTATAATTGACACGTCTGAGAATGTTTTTATGTTCAAGTTATAAGAATTGAAAGAAAAGGAGTTTGTGACAGAAATGCTGACAAAACACTATGGCCATTCTAAATACAACACTAATTATGTTCTTTGATTGCCAGCTGGTTGAAAGAATTGCCACCCAGAACAAAACTCTGATTTCTAGCTGGAAACAGTCAATCAGAATTCCTGGATTATAGAAAACTCCTACAAGACACTATTATCTATACAGCCACAGCCAGAAGGTGTCAGGGAATCAATTCATATAATATGCCAGCTTAATAAAATCTGCATGCAAAATTTATGAATACAGTAATATTCCCTTATATTGTAAGTTATTAATGGTCAATTTAATGACTATCTACAGCTGAAGTGCTTTGGTTCTGTATGATATTTTAATCATCCTTAGGCATTTATTTAAATGCATTTCATTTTATAGCCATCAGCTCCTCACAGATAACACAGCCATTACATTCATATGGAGACATGTGAGGAAGCTACTAATTCTGTCTTTAAGCTGTTATTGATCCCTTAAAATTTACGACATCAGGAACAGAACTACATGTGCCATTACAACAGTACTTGTTCTAGTGCCTAAACTAGACTAAAAAGATATTTATGAGGAGTACTCTATGTGTAAGCATTCTAATATCTCTTTATGTTTACAGTGCACAGCCCTACATTGCTGGAAAGCCACATTCCCTGAAGATGAAGAAAAAAGGTTGAATTCAAATACCAGGATCCTTAAGGTGAAGCAGTGTCCTCCTCACTCCATATTTACATCAAAACAACAGGTTTGTTAAAAGCTTTTTTAAAAAAATTTAATGAAGGTGTTATTCCAAAGTTCATTTTGTTTCTTCTAGATAGAAATAATCATGAATATAAATAGCCTTATAATAACTATGTGAAACTTCTACTTGGATCCATGGTCGGGCAGGATGGAAAACTAAAGAAAGCAAGTCCTAGGAGACTGGAGATTTTCTTTATTATACAGGAAAACAGTAGCTTTTAGATCAAATCTGATTATTGTTCCATTAAACTCACTATAAGAGACCTGAGAAACCCTAAAAGCCAGCAGAAAAGACTGAGACTCCAAGATGGAACGCAGCAGTTGTTAACAACTGAAGTGCAAAGTACATGCTGAACACAGTCCCTGACTCCAATAACAGCCATAAAAAAATTGATGAGATGCAATTTTCACCCTACTATTTTTTGAGGCAACTAGTAATCATTAAATTAGGGCTTTTCGATTTGTTTGCTGTTTGTTTGGCCTGTACAGCCAAAGGAAAAGGATTTGAGAGACTCTGCACAAGGATATAAAGGACACTACATATGAATAATTAGTCCTTTTCCAAGAAAAGTCTATAAGCAGATGTATCCTCCTATGGAAAATCTGAGTCACCTGCACTGGAAAGGATAAAAGACTAACCCTAAATCTCATGTTTATTTCCCATATCATAACTCAGTTTCTCTTATCATTCAGTTTGAGATAAATATAACCCTTACAGAATTTAGATCTGCTCCTCTAACTGTAATGGCTCACAAAGCTATTTCTACTTCAATATATCTTATGAATACAGGTAATTATAATTCATTAAAATGCATTTTAATCCATTTCACTTTTTCCCATGTCATCAAGCAAGATTTCATATGCACAAGCATTGGACTAAAGCAACAAACTAACCTGAGTATGGAATCAGCTAAATTATATTGTACTAGTGCTGCAGCTTTTTGCAAATAAAACACATTCCTGATCAACACTACCAGGAGTATCTGAATATATGAATTACATTCTCATTCTCAGATGTATTTTAACCTATAGAGTGATTACAATACTATATGCTTAGTAAAATATTTCTAAGGCTATAAAGAGAAATATGATTCTTAAATAGGAACACATTCTTCATTTCTATTTTATTAATGATACAATAAACAAAGGGTTTCAAAAACAATGAAAATAATCTAAGAACCCACACAGATTCAAACTGTTTTCATATGGATCTATGCCTCAGGGAATCAGTTTAGTGTAATTTCTCTACTGTCTAATAAAAGGCAAAACCCTGTAAAATCTTCATTTTGGGTCACCATTAGTATCTCTCCTCCACTCTGCTGCCTACTTACTTTTGACATACAATCTACCCCTCTGCCAAATCTGGCAGGGAATTAACTTTTCCAGCCTAAAGACAAAGTATAAAATGTAAATGTTATCATGATACACACATGATAAAGGTTCATATCCAAAATCCTTTATACTTATTTCCTTGCAAATTTAGCCTGAACTGGCAACCTCAGCTAGGAAAGACAGTTGAATCTATGAAAAAACAATGTATTGACCCCACACATACATCATTCCTTTTATTTAGAATAAATTTTAAATGTGTAACCAAAGACGGTAATATGTAATAGAGTGTTTTATTATTACGATTTCATAAAGCTTTAAAAATATATTTTTGCTGTATAAATACAGCATCTGCTTCTAGAAAGTTCTACTCAAAGCTAGTTTTATATACTGGCCTCATTTAAAAAGTGGAAAGACCTTAAATTAATAAGGACTATTCATAGAAGTACACAGAGGTCAAATCAGCACTGCTTTGACTGCTCTTCTGTTTGTTTTATTCTGTTCTGTAAGCTAAGTGCAATAAAATAACAGAACATGATGATGAAGATCACATAGGAATTTGTTTATGTTGTACACATGACTTGGTCAGTGCCCTGGGCTCTGGCCTGCAGCGTGCTGGCACGGGGATTTTTCTCCTGGAGCTGCTTTGCAAGGCAGGATCCTCTGTATTCAGAGGAGCAACACACTCTGTATATGCACAACGTTCAGCTTGGAAGCATCTGATAAACGCTGTCCCCATTCTGCCACCAAGCCACAGCACTGCTGCAGCTGCAGCCCTCTGGCATGTCAGCCACTGCCCACCCAGCTGCTGGGGGATGAACAGCTGGCAAACCCCATCAAAGTTTTGTAATTGTATTCCAGTGCTTTAAAAAGAAAAAAAAAATATGGCAACAACAACTTTTCTCCCATTGCCAGACTTTCCTAATCAGTACAAGGTTTTATTTCACCATCTTTTGCATATCCAAGGAAAGGCTACAGTTGAGCTCCCTGGTAATAACACACACCTCAAATCATCCACACCATGTTCAAGGCTCCCATTTCCTGCTTGAGCAGTCGTTTGACAACTTGTGAAGTGGGAGTTCTGGTGAGATTGAAAACCTGTTGACTGAGGTAGAAACCCAGAGCAGCAAGGAGCAAAAGAATATTCAGAAGATTTTAACACCCTGAAAATAGGTACTGGAAATCACCTGGCCTTCTGTCAGCCCATTCAAGTACATTTACATTGTACAGGCACTTAAGAGAAAACATCCTTCCATATAAATTCCCAAGCTGCCAACTTCAGACAGGTTTTAAGACTTGCACATCATGAACAAAAAGTAAATTAGAGCATTAGGATTGTGATTTAGGTTTAATATACAAATCAAGAACTCCAAATTACTGTCAGTGTATCTACAGGTAGGGAAAAAAGAGGGCAAAAAAGAGAGATGTTTCCTCTGAGGCTGTATAGAGCTTAACAGAAATTGCAAAATTCTACAGGAAAGTAAAATAAAAGCCAATTGTACTAAATTCCATGCTAAATTCCATTGTTTGTGGTTAATCTATGGGAGTACCTCACAAAGGCAATAGTTTTAACACCTTCAGACAGCATGTGTTTACCTAAGCAGCTACAGAAATTTGGAGGGTGGTTAATCTTGGCCATCTACAATGGTCAATCACATATTTTTGAAGCTTCAAAGCACAGAAATGCCTGTGCTAGGAAGTGAGTCGGGACTCCTATCCCTAACTCCCAACACCTACCATAGAACGCAAAGGCAAGGCACAATCCTGTCTCAACACTGAAATGTCATTAATGTGTGTGTTTCTACAGCACATCATGGAACCACCACCACACAGCTTCCCTGATCACTCAGTGTTTGCTCTGCCCTTGTCCATTCCATGCTGCAGCCACTGACCTGTATCTAGACCAGCCCTTAGTAATACAAGCTAAGATGTATACAAAATACTCATTATAGGCATCACCATCATCACCACCCAAGCTCTACAGAAATTCCAGGAATCCTGGAAAATTGCCTGTTCTGTACAGTCAAACAATTTGCAACTTCGTCCTGTTTTCAGTGCAAACAGCAGCTGCTCCTTCAGCTCCTTCTTCAGCACAGCCACTTCCCACTGGAGAGAACAGTGTGGTTGGCATCTGCAGGTCAGGGCCAAAATATAACCTTTGGCATGGCTCACACTCAGCAGAAAGCACTTCATAAAACATTGTTACACTTTTTGTCCCAACTGGCAAAACGCACCTTCACAGCTCATTCATGTCTCAGGTGTCAGATCTTAATTACCCAAAATCAAAAGAGGTTACTCAGCATTTATTTCCATGGATCACAATTCAAGAAACTGCAGAAGTGTGCTCAGTTTAGGCACCTGAGTGGCCTGTTCCAAATATGTGTCACTTCCTGACCCAGACCATCGACTTCTTGAGTGTTTAAGATGGAAAAACTCCTTGTTGTGATTTCAGTTTAAACTCTCTCACAACAAAGGTCTGGGCTCTGAATTTAGGCCTCTGAGAATAGAGGGTGAAATTGCAGTTCTACTGCAAAGACTCTGTATGGTATTTTTCCTTTCTGCTGATCAAAAATGTCAGTCAGAAAATAGTGGTTATTGATATATTTTTATGGTACAAACCCCTGTTATCTAAAGATGACTTTAATTTTTAGCAGAAGAGCAGAAGTTAAAACATTACCTCTAGTAGTACCTTAGACACTTAATAGATGACGTGACCTACTGAAAGTACTTTTCTGCTATTACTGACATTTGTTTAACCTATAACATTAATTCTTTGTAGCTCCATAAATCTGAGTATCTTCCCCCTGTATCATCAAAAGACTGATACTGACAAAGAAAGTCAATCTGCGGCCCCCACAAAAATAATAGCTTTCTATTACATTTGCCATTTCACCTGAATAATTCCTGATAATCATGAATAATGATGTTATTTGACATTCTAATGATATCATGCTGTGCAACTTCAATCCATCAGTCACTGTCAGGAAGGTCAAATATTTGTATTCCATTACATTATGCAGAGTTCATTAAACAGTTAAATGACATTATACACCTTAATTATACTTCCAAATGAAACTAGCACATATCATTTAGATTTTAGAGTCTGCATGATGCATCTCCATTTAAAAGAAGGATCATGATTTTGAATATTCACTCGTGACAAAGAAATATATTGAGACTTCAAATAGTAGCTCTTCAGATCTAGCAAATCTTGATGTGAAGATGAGCTCACTTGATACACCTAAAAACACACCAAGTAAGTTTATCATATTATCTGCTGTTACTATGGGTTACTCAGCGATCCTAACAAGGGCTCAAACACTGAGACATAAAGCCACAGGAAACTGATTGCTGACTAAAGCTGTCTGCATCCAAAATGAGAATGTAGCATTTATGCAAGGAAACAGACAGGATAAAAAGAGAGGAAATTTGCTGTCAGTAATATTTTCCTCTTCTTGAAAGCAATGATTTAAAGTTTATCTCAGCACAACTCAAAATCCACTGCAGTGGTTCAAAACCAACACAAGAAAATTGAAAGAAGCATATTCAGCTGTGGCATTAAAAGAGCTCTATTTTATTGATACCTAACATTCAAAAACACTACAGTGTAAATAGTTACTACCAAACTACCACAGGAAGTAATCTAAAAGACTTGCTTTGCATGAATACAACTTTTTTTTTCTCCCATCAAAACAATTGTCAAGAAAAACAGTAAGAGGTTCTTAGACAGTCATTAAGCAGCTACCAGCAGCTATGTATTGATTTAAGAGGGCTCTTTAAGAAATCAAAGTCCTTGTGACTTTACTAAGAATCTCCTTTCCACCACAATCTTCTAAATGAAACACATACACAATAGGCAAAAAGATGGAAAGATTAATAAAAGGAAAAACATGTTTAAAATCTACAAAAAGTACAAGTAGGGACAAGACCTTTTTCTGACTAGTGTCGTTTACCAGATTACAAAAGGCTTATTAAAATCCAACTTTCCTCTTAGCTACAAATTGGCTACTTCCAAAATGAGTCTCTGAGTCTTAATATTAAAGACTAAACCAGCCTTTTTATCAGATTGTCTATAATTCATTGCAGTATTTTATGTACGAGAAAAGAAGAAAATTCATTAGATTACAGCAGTTACGTTCTTCAGTTCTTCATCTAACTTGAACCACTGATGGGCAACGTGCTTTTCAGTAATCAAAATCAATTCAGTCATGTATGAAACTGGAGAAGTTCAGCAAAATTTCAAGAATCCTGTTGAACATGGTCTGAGTAAATGATAGGGTTTCCTTCTCCATATTAATCCAGCCTTGTTCACAGAGCAATGTATGTCTGTTGGCATCTGTAATTTACAGAAAAATAGCTGAAGCAACCAAACCAATACAGCCTTAGAGAATAAATTGAGACACTTTAATTGAGTAAGTAGCTGCCATCATATACAACTAACTGATCTAAAGAGTTTATTTAAGTTTAATTATCTTTCTTTGCTTTCTGAAAAATTGGGGAAAAATTACTGTTTTCCTTCATATTACCTATTCTTCACTGTTCTAAATCTCTGATGGCTGCCAAAAGGTATTGGAGGGAACTGGGAATAAAGAGTCTACCAGTTTCTCAGTTATTCTGTACTGTTTCTCCAGCTTCAGTAACAATATTTTCCAGAAAAAAAGACATTTTTCCACTTATTGGAAACTGCTTCCAAATGTCTTTCATCTGTGGTATTTTTATAGTCTGAACTGATCTGAGCTACACTGTCATCTGCAGAGTCAAACCTAATTAATTACTTTTCTACTTCCTTTTGTCAGTGCCAAATGCACCATCACATCCTTATTACCAAACACTGCACAGTGGTGAGGGCTGAGCCCTGGGATTGTGTGTCTGACAGAGCAGATCTAAAGGCCCAAAGAAAACAGCAGATTGTGTCACATCCTTGGTATTCAGTGTGCCCAGCACTCCAAGGAGGAGGACAGAAAGATGATGACTGCCTTTTTTTCTTTCATATGGGATGGATATTTTAAACTTAATCTTCAACTGAATATGCACAGAAAGTTTTAGAGTTAAATTAAGCCTCAACAATATAAAATAAAAAACATTTTAGGCTCATACTTTTACATCAAGAGGCACAAAACAGCTAATATCATAAGATGAATCATGCAACTGAAATCAATCTTAAACCTTGCTGCTAATTGGGCAAATTGGATTGCTTTCAGTATATGCAACACACTTATGCTTCCCTTTCCTTAACAAATGACAGACAATCCAGCAGTCACTACAGGTAATGATATTTAATTACTCAATGGGAATGGCACTTTCATGAGGTTTATCACTGCATATAATATGTGTTTATATTAAAACTAATTTTGGAAGTTTTCAGTTTCATTATTATACTGAACAAAGCAAGGCTGTCATGAAATATAATTAGGACGTCACAAAGGACCTTCTTAAACAGATACTTAGAATTCTGTGGCTCTGACAGCAGAGGCTTTGCAGAGTGCAGCAGCTCAACTGACAACCAACAAAAATTAGATTCAAGATTTGGGATAACATTAGTTTTAGATGAGGCTTCTGGCTTTCACTGCACTCCAACACCAGGAACAAGGACAATGGGACAAGGAACTCACAGGGAACCTCCTCAGCCCTGCAATAGTGGGACAGTCACAGGTCCATTGTCTCTCATGAGAAACACAGAACACATTTTATACCTTCACACTGTTTCTCTTCTTTTCTGTTCAGCATTTGTAGTGGTATTTTTAGTTTTTAAATAAAGCACCTGTAGATACATGTTTTTAACGGTCACATATTCCCAAATACATGAGTACCAACTGGGAAATATTCTCAAATTCCTTATGTTTCAGAGTATCTTACTCTTGATGCTATCTGTACCCTTTGTAGATAGATACCCCTTGTATCTGATACCCCTTGTACCCTTTGTTATACCCCTTGTAGGTAGAAATGAACTTTGGTCAGTCTGTGACTATTGACCAACTGGTGCAGTGCTAAGAAAAACAAGCATGCACATCTTCCTAAGAAGGACAAATACTGATCTTTTCAGAGTAAATGAAATTGCCCCTGCCCACAAGTGGAAACAGTTATCACAGGAGACCCTCAACATGATCTCAGCAATGCCTTTGAAAAATGTAAGCCACCAAATACATTTGGCAGAAAAAGCCTTAAACATCATTTGAAACCAAAATATGAATTAAAAAGCAGAATCAGATTATATAAATCATTATTTTTCTCTCTTCAAACCTGCAGGGATAAAGAGCATGGATTTGGTAAATTACTGTTTTTTCTTTTCAAACCTGCAGGAATAAGGAACACAGGAGGTGTCTGACAGGTGAGAGCACTGTCATCTCCTCACAAAATCACCAACTCGGGGAATAGGCTTCAGAGGTAGGAACGTATCCTTATGTCATGCAGCAAATGGGCACAACAAACACTGGAAATCTACAACAGTTGACAACTTTTCTTGCAAAGATTAAAAAGTTTAAAAAGGGAAGGAGAAGTAATGAGATGGAAGACAGTTATTGCTGCTGAATCCTCTGACATCAGATGACAATCTTGATTCAACTTTCATTATTTAAAAAGACAAATAGAGCATCTCTCTGTGCCTTTTCAATCGTGACAAAACACAGTTATCAAATCACATTATTTCCTTTACTCTGATATCTTGTAGGCAATATAAAATGATCCCCTATGGACAACACTTTAGCTGGGGTACAAAGTTAAATTCATTCAGGTACCATCAATGTGATGGTTAAAGATCAAGGGGGATCTGAGAACAGACTCAAAGCTGGATTGCACATCAGTTCCTTTTACCTGACCCCTCACCATGCCCCCACATGGAATAAACAAAATATCTCAAAAGCAGTATATTTGTGGAATACATAGGTACAACAGCCATCCAAGCATTGCACAGAAGACAACCTTGCATTTCTACCTCTTAGCTAAAATAATTTTTTACCCTTTCATTTAGTAGAGCCAGATTCTTTGTATCTGTTTCATACCAAAATACTCATTATTATGTATGCTAGTATTTCAATTAGGAAGATCAAATGTAATTTGGAATTACATTTCCAAATAGATCCCACGTATAATTCTCTCAATTCTTACTGTGGCAGGTACATAAAACATCCATTTGATTTGCACACAAAAATACCTCTGGTTTTAGCAGTCAGTTTTGCAGACTGTGCTACACTGCAAGCACTGCAACAGATACAAACGAGCAGATAAATCCATGGGCTTCTAAAACACCAAGGAATGTTAAAAACCAGTCCTCAACAATAATAAAGAATCCATACCACACATCAGGGTTACAGTCAAACAAGCAATGATGCTGTGAATGCCAGAAAAATGGATCAGATTGTTCTTGTTTAAGGATGAATAAAGCCTGACCTGGGCTCTCACTGGAGGTTTGGATTAAGATTATCATTCACATACACAGAAAAAAAAAATCTCATCTTGAAATATTGTGTCCCTACAGTTTAATAATGGGTCAGACAAGCTTAAGATTTGTACATAAAGATGCAATAAATGTATAAAAACCATTGTGTTCTTTCTTTTAGCACAAAACTTTCACATAAGAAGGATGTCTCTCCACATTAAAAAAATATATTCAATACCACGGGTATTTGTAAATAAGTCAGAATTTACATTAGATATATTTCATATTATTTTGTTAAGGAACATGAGAGAAGAAGGGAAAGATTCCATTGTTTTCTAAGTTAAAATAGCCTCAGCAAAATATTATGTTAAGTCAGCAGTGCTCCATTAACATCGCTGATAAAAATAGAATTGTACAACTCCGCAATATTTTTGTGATGAACTTTCTCCAGGTCAAATTCAGAATTTTTCTGAAAGACAAGCAAGTATAACTTATTTTATTAATATTGATAGGGTCATACTAAGGAAACATTAATTGAGCAGAAATGTCATTAGCATCCTTCCACATGACTGGATACTAATTAAGTGCCTTTTTCTTTTTTTTATCCTGAAAGTCTTCTCACTATCTAAGAAGGGTGGCAATTCCATGTTTTGCATTCACTCAAAATGACTGCAAGAAAAAAATCACACCCAAAAAAAAAAAGAAAAACAAACAAACAAACAAACAAACAAAAAAAAAACCAAACTTTCTTGCAATACTTCACTAGTTCCTCTACTTCTCAGTGTAAGCAGCCATGTCTCAAGTCTCTTCCTAAATCTTTTTTAAGGAGTGTCATTTGAAAAACACATTTATCCTATTTCAAAGTGTTTACAGTGTTTTCACTCCCACCATAATTTCTCTCCACCACAACAGAGCTATGCAGATTGAGTTTAAAAGTTTGCCTTCTTTTGTCTTTAATTTGCACTACCTGGAGCTAAAGTAATTGGCAGGGGGAAGAATATGCAATTTCATTTTGCAACTGTGCCAAAAGTTTCTACAGAACACTGAGACAGGAGGCAATTGGCTCTAACAAGAAAACATTAGATTGTTTGCAGCATTGCTGGTGGTCCTTGCACCAAACACTCAACAGGCAGGTAAAACTTGGCAGAGGTGCCCTGCTATATCCCCATGATCAGGCAGTTAAAAACCCAAAACATCAGACTTTTTTTCAGATGCAGTTCAAATTAATTGGATTTTGCCGTACAATGAATGCAAATCACAGAAATTAAGCTTTAAAACATACAAAAATACAATCACTAATATACGAGTTAAGAAAAATTTCAACAAATTCTAAATTAGCTCTTAAAAGATATTTAGAAATAGAGTACCTTTACGTTCCCTTTCAAGGTCCCGTCAAGAATATGAGGTTAAGAAGTCAATAAAGCTGCTTTATTTGTAATTCTCCATTGCTATTTTCAAAGTTACATGATACCCTTCAAAAACAAGACACCCCTCTCCTTTGAAAGCTTATCCAATTATCTTGACTTCACTTCCTGATGCACCTTTTTCCCTTCCTTTTTATATCAATCTTCCTCTTAAAGAAGATGAAATTCCATTTTGAGAATGGCAAAAAATGTCACCGCTCGTTTGTCCCACTAACAGTCCACATCAGTCAGTGAGTGAGAGGAAAAGAGAGAAATGATCCTGAATTCCTCCATGTCAACCCAGATTCCATCATTATCATTCCTCCATACAGATAACAGCTTCTTATTAACCTTAAAGAGAAGTTCAATCTTGATTACAAAGTACCAGATAATAACAAATGCTCCTCATCTCCAGCAATTTCTTTCAGTCACAAAATTTACCCTAAATATTAAAAAAAAATCACTGGTCATAGTTCAGGAATCCCCAGATTCAGATTTACAGCAATAGCCATTGTTAATCTAAGACTTTTATTCCTGGAAATTTTGTTCCCATATATACAAATCAGTTTCCCTTCCCCTTTCTCTACTTCTCCCTTCTTCCTCTTACTCCCCAAATCACAGATGATTTTGACCTCAGTAGTGTCACCAAAAACAATGTTTTCACAACTGGGCTCTAGGATTCTTCTCAGCCAGGAATGCAGTTTATTTTCTGAGCCATGTCCTCACTGTATTTTTTCTCACCTTTATCTCTGGTATCTTTATGAAGGTAGTAAAGGGAATTAAATCCCAAATGAGTTAGGCTTTATCCAACTAAAACATCATTAACAAAACTGAGCCTAAGAAAATGTTCCTGCAATGTGTGCTCACAGTGCCTCAACTTCAGTGTCTGAATTCTGGCAATGTTCATTTCTATGGCATAATTTAAATATATAATCTGTATCATATATTCTTTCTCTACAACCAGGCAAATTCTACCTGGGAGTGACAGAAAAAGAAATACTGAATGAAACAATGACACGTTTTTAAAATATGTTCATAAATAGTTACATTTTTACATACACATCAGAGCAAAGTCTTGTATTCTGATACACGAAGTTCATCAGACCAGGCTGCATAAAAAGCAGAATTTCCAAATTCACCTATTTAAACTCATACACATTGCACACAATTTCTAATTTTATGAAGCAAACAGCAACAAGACATCTCAATACATTCCAACTACTGACAGGAAAAGATCATTGAATCCTTAACTAAAAGTAACTGCTCTTTGGCAGCCTCTTAGGCAGATCACTCATCTGAATGCAGTACAATGTTCCACTGGAGCATCAGAAGGAGAATATTCAACTTTTATTGTATAATATGAACATTTGCTCAAGAGAGATCACTGAGAGATGCGGAGGTTTTCATGTTTTGATTAGAAGCAGTAGAAGTCAGCAGGTTACAAGGAACAGCAACAAGTAAAATACATTAGCAAATGAATAGCAGACACTTGTGCAGCCTTAGAAATCTAGATATGGTATGAGTGATAAAGTGAAATACATCTGTATCCATGAATTATGCACTCCACTTCCTACTGTAGCCTCATTTTACAACAAAGCCTCCATTGTCTGCTACGTTGATATCTAACTTTACATAAGTTACTAAAACATAATTTAGCCAATTACCTGCTCAGAGAAGGTGCTTGACCCTCCACTGAAGCTCTGCAAAGCAATTATGGGGCCTTTTGGAATCACTGCTCTTGATAATCTCACTTACCACTTCAAACCACAGAGGAAAACATTCCCTGAACAAAATAAGGAGCACAGGTGAACACCTTTGGACACACAGAAGGTGGCAGATGCTGTACGTGCTCCCCTCTGGAGCAGCCAGTGGAGGAAAGCAGAGCACTGAGTATGAGTTACCTGTGCTGTGTGGTGGAGAGGAGGAAAACAGGGAAGGAAGGACTTCATCCTACCTAAAAACAATAGATGCCAGAGGAGCTGAAGCAAGACTTGAGGCCTTGTATCCCAAAACTCAAGCTATTTTACACAGGTATATAGAAGTTTAGTACTGCATCTGAGCAAAGCAATTCTGCTCAAGAGTTTCCTTTTTCCTTAACCTGCATCTGAAGAAATCTGTATTGGTGACTGGACTCTCTCCAGATCTCTGCACCTGCACTCATTGGGGGATTACAGTAAATTGGCTTTACCCTACACCAGGCAGTCTGAAGCGATCAGGCCATGGCATTATAGATCACTCTGTGTTCTGGAGAAGGCGCTAGGATGGCACATCACAGTGGCCTGCTCCTTCATTCCTGGATGTTTAGGGAGCATTCCTGCTTATTTCTCACGTGCATGGCATGCCCTTTACTTCCCTCTTCGCTGCTGAAGGTTGTGCTGGTTTGGGCTGGGGTTAATCTTCACAGGAGCTACCGTGGGGTTTGTGGGGAGTTTGGGGTTTGTGCTGGAAACAGCATCGACAACTCAGGGGCATTTTCACTGTTGCTCTGCTGCTCCTCACCCCACCTTGTGGGGGTGGCACAAGGAGCTGGGAGGGGACACAGCTGGAACAGCTGATCCCAACTGACCCACGGGATATCCCAGAGCATGTGGGTCACCACCAGCGTATAGAACTAAGGGAAGGAGAAGGAAATGGAAGGTGTGGGATGAAGAAGGAAGTGAAGGGCTGTTCCATGTGATGGGGCCCTGCTCTCCTGGGGATGGCTGAACACCTGTCTGGCCACAGGAAGCAGAGAATGAATTCCTTGTTTTGTTCATGTGAGCAGCTTGTGCTTTACCTGTTAAACTGTCTTTACACCAAACATTGAGTTTTCTTATATTTATCCCTCCCATTCTCTTTCTCTTCCTGCTGCAGGGGAACAAGCAAGTGGCTGAGTGGTGATTAGCTGCTGACCAGGGTTAAACCACAATAGAAGTTCTCTAAATATAAGGAGTATGAAATGGTTACTTGTGAAATACTTGTGAAATTATGAAATATCTTCTTTAGATTATAATTATGGTGCGTCAAGGAATATTAATGTGTCTTTCAACAGAAAAATACCATATATTAGGCTCTTCAGAGCAAGGAGAAGAGATGACAGATTAACACTGGATCACTGGATCTCCTTTTAGGAGTTGCAATAGGAAGTTCATGCCAGATGCATCTCAAAAATATGTTCCTGAAGAAAACACATAGTTGTATTACACTGAATAGCACAAAATATCCCAATATGCTGGAAACAATAAGCAATAAATGAAATTTCCAATTGACTTTCCAGCAAATCTATTCTCATTACAAATGGAGATTTTGCATGTATTGCATTACTTATGGTAATTGTGTGACATCTATTATGAATAACCATGTATTCCAATCATCTCTTTTAATTACATTCTGCTGTAAGAGAAAGTCATGCAATAGCTTGCCCAGACTTGATTAACTGTGTGTGTGCTGCATATCACTTTCTAATGGCTATACTGGGGACAAAAGGTGCACAAAGTGTAACAGGAACGGCTTGTAACTGTCATCTCCTTCATTAGCCAGAAACTACTTAAACGAGTAAAACAACCTGAACCTAAATCCAGTTATATACTGAGGAAAAAAAATTGTTTTAACTCCTTTCTTTTCTAAAGTTCATGGTAATTGGTACCTGAATGCAAAGTTTGTGGTTATCTGCTACTGATGCAGGTCCATAAATTTCCTATAATGTCAAAAGTGCAGCAGCAGCAAACACCTCCTTTGTATTTGTCATCTACCATCCATGTATTTGTCTGGGTTTTACTGATATGATAAAAAGGGTAAAATTACAGGTTTGTTCAATAAGCACACCAATTACAAATTTGCTCTCTGCTAGACTAGAAAGTAATTGCTGGACTAAAAGTATTCATTATTTATAGAATCATAGAGCTGTTTAGGTTGGCAAAGACCTTTCATCTCATGAAGTCTAGCCCTTAACTCAACACTGCCAAGGCCACCACTAACCCATGTACCCAAGTGCCACATCTACACATCATTTAAATCCCTCCAGGGATGGCCACTCCCCCACTGCCCTGGGCAGCTGTGCCAGGGCTGGACAACCCTTTTGACAAACACATTTTTCCTAATATCCAATCTACCCCCTCTTAGAACAACTTCAGGCCACTTCCTATGTCCTATTGCTTGTACCTTGGGAGAAGACAATGATCTCCACCTCTCTCCAACCTCCTTTCAGGTAGTTGTAGAGAGTGAGAAGATAAACAGGACTTCACAGTTTTTTAAACAAGAGTGCCCATTATTGTGTTAAACCTCAAAGGAAACACTCATTAAACATTTTCTGAGCCCTGCCTCAGTTTCCCTGCCACTTTTCATAAAAAAGTTTGCTACTACTTAATTTCATATACTTCTACATTGCACTGCTCTTCTACTTTTTAAGCTTGACTTCTTCCAGCTCCTTAGATTGAGGCTTTTCTCACTAAACATTCAGCCAAGTTTCTTGTTATGCTAAAATAAATTCTTTTACCAGGTATTTCTGTCACCCCAATGACAGAAACCTCAAAGTAGATTCACTTCAGTTACTTAGAAACTTCAGTTGTAATATGCTTTGAAAATTGATAATGAGGGTAAACCTGACAAAATGGGAGCCCTTCTCATGTACCTGGAGCTCGTAAGGACAAGCAGTTCCACTTTTAGAAGACACACATTACTAACACACCTTCAGAACTGGACACTGAGTGCCCCTGAAATGCACAATGCAGTAGAGAGGTTCATGCATAATGTGGTTTAAGCCATTTATAAGTTCCAATCAACAAACAGGTGAATAAAAGCTATCAGACAAAAACAGAATTGGAGTTTTTTTAGCTGAATTTTAGTATTTGTTAGCAATGCAGTCAAGAAATTTAATTGCATAAATCCAACCTATTATGACACTGCTTACAAGGCCAGAGATCTCATTACTCTCCACACAGTCAGGGTTAAAGGTTGGTTCAACACATGAATGAAAAGAGACTGCTCGGCCCTCCACACCATTGGTAAGATTCAGCAGGCTCTGACCTATGAGCTCCTGCCCCTCCCTCCTGTGGCCTTACACAGCTTTTCTAACACCTCTTCCAATGTAGGTTGTGCTACAATCTGAGAAATTCTTACCATTCCTCTGCTGAATACATGTAAATAAATTAATTGGTAAATCAAATAATTTAATTGGTAATTTACTCCATTTGCAAATAGGCAAGAAATACTTCTGATTAAATTATTTTCTTTTTTTTTTTTTCCTATTTACAATACTGCACAAAGAATTTAGAATGAGATTTTCATCAATACCAGTATATTAATGCAACTATAACAATGCAAACAGAATTGCATATCCTTATGGTGAAGGACATCCTCTTTCAACAGTGAGCACTTTCCAAGCAAGACAAGATGTGAAGGGAGAGAAAGCATTCTTATCAGACCAAATGAGACAGCTGAACTCCATCCCCACAAATAAGTCATACAGACAAGCCTTTGTGCACAGAGCCCTGAATCTGTTATCTACAGAAGCAGCGTTTCTTAATGCGAGTCAAACACCGTCCTTTTGTTTGTAGACTGCAAACAAAATGACTCCAGCCCTGAGATAATTAACTGGCCTCTCTATCACCAGCCAGTTCAAGTGGTTTGCATACACAGAGCAGATCAGTCATTCTTTGGGCTGTTTGAGGAGAGCCCTTTTCCCAGAAGGGAGCTTGAGAATACAGCAAAGCTGCTCTGTTGGCTTCCTGCTGCCAAGGGCACAGTCCCACTTCCTGCCCTCTGCACAACACAGCTTAATTTTCCTAAAAAATTATTAAGCATAGGAACTGTTTTTCTTACTCTCATTTGTGCAAGTAAACATTACAAAGCATTAATAAATCCTGCCTGAGGAATCAGTAAGGAAGGGGCATGAAACAGCTTTATTTGGGATCTGAGGTAAAGAAACTCAGGAGTTTTCACTGATACTCAACAGCTTCATATATTTAAAATACATGAAGTCTGAATTTCCTCTGCACTCCTGATGAAGAGATATATTTTACACTTCCCCCCCATTCTCAAATAAGATGCATCATTTATGTCTATTCTTCCCATTCAGGAAGTCCTTGCTGCACCAGCAAAGGAACTGCATCCTCTTCCTAATGCCCTCTTCTTCTAGAGTTATTATACATTTTGGAAAATTCATGTGAGTAGTCCAGGCCTTACAGTACAAAATAACATTTTGTGTCTCTATTGTGACTCCCTCACATCTCCAGCCTCATATTTAAATTACAAAGTCTTTACCAAACCCCTTTATTTTTAGGACTTTGCTAAAGAGCTGAAGGGAACATGACTGCTCCTTAACATCATGCTAAACAAACTGATAATAACAGTAATGTATAAGAAGCTTCTGTAATGAGCACTGAAGAAAAGAGTACTTCACCACAAGATTAGATATGTCTAACAAGTTGTTGCAAACATGCAGTGTTACATTATTGCAATATGTAGATATAAACTTACATATTCTGTAATATTACTGAATTTTATTTTCTTAGTCTTAGTTTTATGGTATGTATTAACATTTATTTAGGCTGAAACCCATAAAATTCATCATTACAGAGCATAAATATAGACATGATAAATGTGTAATGTACAAATAAAATCATAACAGCAGTTCTGTAACTTTATGAAGAATTAAAATTTCATGTACAAGATAAATACCATGGTTTTCAACCAAACTTGTGAGAGAATACTACGGTTCTTTCCAGTGTGCTGTCTTCAGTGGAAACTCGGTCAGGTCTGTAACTAAATGAAAAATTACTTTGAAAATATATTAAGTAACAATACTAATCAAAAGGATAGTTTATTTTTAACTGCAAAACCTTTAAGGAAAGCATTAGGAAAATATTTGTGGCCCTGCAGAATATTGTGACAGCAGATGACAGGGAGCTCCCAGCCAGACAAACTGTGCAGCAGAGCAGATGCTGCTCTCACATTGCCTGACCCTGGATCCCATCCCACCCCTGCAGCAGACCCAGAACAATCACACTGCAGCTCGGGGTGTGAGCAAGCCTTTGAAGGCAGCATCTGGTTCAGCTAATGTTTTCTCTGCTCATTAATAAAAGGAACAAGCAGCAGTAACTCACAGAACAGCACACGGCCTCGGCAGCAAATAATGACCATTAATTCTATGGAGTGATGAAGGTGCCAGAAAATATCACATGCTTTGGGAGTTTATACATGGACTACTCCCCACAATCAGAATATTTTCTGGTGGGAAAATTTAGATATCTATGAAAAGAGCAATACAAAATAGCCCAGCAAAATTCAGTATATAACGGTTAAATAGTCTTGTTTTCTGCTTCCCTTTTGTTGGTTATATTAAAATGAAAAAACCTTTTCATAATCAATCCCACATGAAAAGTTGTTGTAAAGCATTTATTCTAATTTATTACACACGTACATGTCCCCTTAGAAAGGGAGCCAAAGTGTCCACCACAAATTTCTATAAAATTACTTGGTCCCAATAACCCTCAGCTTGCTGTTCCCAGCTGGAAAGACTGCTCCTTTTAATAACCAATTCAATAAACTGCTGAAAAATGCTTTGTATAATATAGTGTTGCCATAGATCTGCTGTTTGTCTCTGTCATTACATATTGCATTCAATCAATTTACAAATGTTGCTGTGTTCCTTTTGTGCTAGTTCTTCTTATGCCATCCTGAACACAAATCTAAAGATCAATACCTTGTCTACTGAAAAAAAAAAATTGGACATAACTAATGAATAATTTTATTTATAATAAAAAGTCCTAGTCCCCAAATGGATTCTGCTAATGTTGAAATTCATATTTCATATTTAACACAAGATGAAAACAAGTACCCTGCACAACACCATGAGAAAGGCAGTGATAAAAACCAGCTCATATTTATTGAAGATGTGAGCGAAACCATGTAAAGCTCTGGTGCAGGGCTAAGAAAACATCAATAAAATGGTAGGTCATTCACAAGGCATTTGTTACCATATTAAAGCACAAAAAGTCCATGTCAAAGAGCAGATGGAACTTGTTTCAAACAGCGCCACAGTTCTGCTCTATGGAACTATGGAAGCAGCAAGGCTCTGAATGAAGCAATTCAAGGAAGCCAAGGAGAAGCTGAGCTCACGCTGTTTGCATGAGCTGATTCAGTTCGTCTTGTGCCTTTTGTGTGACAGAAACAATGCCTTTGCTGACTACAGACACATCCCTGCTCTGCTCCAGCTATTGAATAGCTGCCTCCTCCACAACAACCACAGAGCTGTTCAAGGGAGCCACAAGTGACTGCTTTTCACAATCACTCTCTGCAAAGCAGCAAGCTGACAGAATGAGAGGAAACAAGGACTCTTGTAAGAAAGGGAATGGGTACCTATGGAAGGGTATCCCAGCAAGCTTCCAGAATACCCAGCTACCTCCTCCTCACTGCCAAGCTTCCAGCCCAGATGTGCAGTAAATACAGCATTCGTGTTCCCACTCAGACTCTTGGCTCCACAACAATGCCAGAGAGTCATTATAAAAGTACTCCCCAAAAACCAGTACCTCATTAATCAAGACTGACCCCAATGCCTTCTGCTCTGATATCAGACAAGGAGAAGGCAAGAACAGCAGGTACAGACCCCTTATTATTACAGGCATTAAGGGACAAAGTCCTCAGACAGCCTGTGGTCAGACACCTCTGAGTCTTAAGCATTTGCCTGCCAGGTGACAGCAGAGGGGCTGGATCTCCTGAGGGGAACAGGCACTAATCTTGCACCCTGACCCCCTGCAGGTCTCCTCTGTCTCATTGTGCCAGAAGAGGTCAATGTTTCCCACTGTCACACACATGTGCACATTGCAGCTCACACACTAAAGATTCCAGTTTAATGTCAGATATCCCTTACTCAATAACAAACCCAGCACCTTCCTATCCAGGAATCTGCAGTAATCACTCAAAGGGATCCCAATACAAACAGGTTCCTGTATACGAACTCAGTGCACCCACTGGGTAGAAGTCTAATGCTGGGAAAAATGAGGCATCTCTGTCCAGGAGCAGCTAATTCTACCTATTTTTGGACTATTAACACAATTTGCCTTTCAAATGTCAAGATAAATTCACAGGATTTGCAGCTCAAAATAAACAAAACAAAACTTTGCAACGTGCTAACTGAACAAGCCTGCTTTGGCATTGTTCGAGTCACACTGAACTCCACAAGGCCATTGTGACTGACTTTTTCCCAGAGAACAGTTTTATTTTAGAACTATTGCTGCAAATTCATAATTCCTACCCTATGTTCTGTTTCAAGATGGAATTTCAAACTTACTAGTTAATTAAAGCCACCACCTGGAGTGAACTGGCTTTCAAACTGATTTCCTTTGTCTCTCTAATTCACATACATTAATATTTTATTTTCTACTGAAAAAAAATGTCACACATGTGCCAAAGACAAGGCAGATAAAATTATTGCAATAAAACAAAGAAAATACACTTGTTACTGCCAGGTCTCAAGATGAATGCTGCATTATGCAGACACTTTAAAAGGCTTACAACTGCAAATTGCTCTATTTTACATACTGTATTCTAGCCTTTACATCAAGATCTCTTCTAATTTCTTCTTATTGTAATGAGAAAGGAAAAGGGTTGGGTTTTTATTACCTGAACATTTATTCAATGGAGAAACAAAGACTACATTATATATTACAACACAAGCTATTAAAACAATGTGACACTATAAAATACACTGCAATACTCATTACGGGATAACAAAGCTAAACCCCGAGCAAATAAATGTATCTGCCAAAAGTCAGCAATAATTATACAACAAGAGTTTATAATCTTTAATTATTTAAGAAGGAAAGAAGCTTGTAATAATTAAGTTTTATAGGCTCCTTAACTTGTCATTACTAGGTGCTCACAAAACTTTAAAACAAGAATGCTTCATCTGAAATACTCTGTTTTTAACAACAGATGCAACTGCTCACTTGACTGATTAATTCAAACATAGTCAAATACTGTTTTTAAAACTTGCCCTCACAGAACACACAACAGTTTATTTACTCTCTGACCCAAAAAATGCATACACCAACTGCTCAGGCACTCACAGGCCCCTCATCACACAGTGACCAATGAGACACTGTATTTATAGAGCTTTGAAAATGGTTTTTGTTATGACAGATCTGTAAATCCCCTTGGATTTACATCAGGTATTTCAGAAACTTGAAGATCAGAAAAACCGTTAATTTTATTCATTAAAAGACACTGGTGAGACAGTAACATCTTTACAGTTTCTATGAAGTCTATGCATCTTTGCCATGATCTGACTTCTGATACACACAAACACCATTCAAAACAGATGGAGAGAAAAGTTCAATACTGAACAATGATAACCTACAGAAGTGAAAATGAAGGCTCCATGTTTCAGAAGAAATACATTCATGGGTTTAAAAAATAGATATTAAAATTTACTTGATTTTAAATTATGAAAGAAACAGCATAAACTACAAAACCAACATTCAGTAAACTCCAGACAACTTCCTTTTTTCCCTTTTTTTTTCATTCATTGCCTAACTGAGCTTCTACTAAAATTTTACCATGAACCTCTATGGAGAAAGTGATCAGTCTTGATTATTTCTGAAAAACTGCTCTTTCACCCGCTGAAATCAGCACAAGTTACAGAGCAGCAGGATTTTGACTGGAAAATAACACACTCCACTACAAAATACATTAAATAGGTACATTGGGTATCTTGTATAATCAAGTTACAATACAGTTTCTTACTTGAGAATTTTACTTACACCATGAGGCTCCATATTTTCATCATGAAATGTGTGCACTATACAGATGGTTTATTTAATCCATTCCCACCTAAATTAATCAAAGCAATCTGTCCCCCCCAAAAAAAAGTCTTCAAAGTCTTCATACAGGATTCTACTGGCATTTGACAAATGGTGTACATTTAGCCAGGAAAAGTTGAAAATCCTCCATAAAGAAGTTACCACATCTAAAAATAAATGACATTATTAAAACGGAAACGGGATGTGTTATTCAGCATAATATGGAATTGAAACAGTACCACCTCTGATAGACTTTCAAATGCTTTTAGTAGCACCTGGTTGTTTATACATCTTCTGCGGTGAAAAGGTCAATAGAAATTCACCTCGAAGGTCACAGTTGCTAAGCAACTGTTTTCGGCAGTTCTGCAACACTGATCAAGCATCTTCTGATCAAGCATCACTGCCTGGTTTCAGAATGAACCTACCTGGCCTCCCCAGTGCCTCCTGCTCTCCCCAGGAGCACACACACCCATGGGAAGGATACGGCCGGGCACCACTGGCCTGCGGTTCACCAGGGCAAAGCACAGCTCCGTCCTCAGGAACACCACCGAGGGCTTGATCAGGTGCTGCCCGAACCTCAGCATGATCACTGGTGATCTCCAGGGTCTGAAACAGACAAGAGTTAAGATAATTAAGGGACTGACTGCCTTCCCAAACAACAGGAATAAACAATCAAACTGCCTATGCAGCTTCTGACAGAAAGTTCCTCCTGGGCTCATCAGGGCATTGGGTGTCTCGGAATGGTTGTAATATCTGTCCTAAAATGATCAGTTCCTCGAAGGAGTGGTGGGAAAGACTTCTTTCCATATAAAAACTTTACATATAATTTCTTAAACCCTTCTCTCACCATCTTGGCGGGGCTACAAAATTCTAGAGAATGCATTTTCTCCCTCCCATTTTCATTTGTCCTGCATTGTAAACATTTGGGTCATATGTTCTTTGAAAAGCACAAATAGGATTTCACATTCATTCTGCCACAATGCAAATCAGTGCACACAGGACTTATGAAATCAAACACATTTTCTTAATCTCTCCATTAAATACCTCAACTGAAGAAATACTGGCAAATTGAGAGAAGTTTATTTAGCCATTTTCCATCTACACTTTCTAGCTTGAGCAACTGGGATGTGAAGACAATCAATGGCACATTTTCTCTTACAGAAAGTCAAAGAATTCCACTTTCATTCACTAAAATTTTCTCTCTTCATGACAAGAATGAAAATCCCTCTTAAATAGCTACGGCACAGTCCTAACTGTGTCTATTTTAGGTCTTTAAGCCCTAGAGTATTTAAAGTATTTAATTCAATCAGAAATATCCAAGGTACTGCAGGGTAAAATATGAAGAAATGACAAATTTCATGTGACAATACTTGAGACACATTGGAAGCATTATACTCACATTACCCAGCTTGAACCAAGTGACTAATCAGGAAATTCAGTTTTATATGTTGCCTGAGATGGGGAAATCTACTGCTACAGCCATGGAGGGTCTTTTGTTATAGTTCTTTTCTTGCAAGATTACTGTGTTCAGTAAGACCTAAACTTGGTACTTAATCCAAGAGATTTATTCTAATTTAACATCCCACTTGTACCTGCTCCTATAAAAGAGTACACATAACAACCCCCTTAAGTGCATACACTCTGAAAATGTCTTTGAGAAATACTTGCTCTTCTAAAGGAACTTCTGGCTTTTTAGCAATGTGATTCCACAGAATAACTTAATTTAAGGGCAGCAGATGCATTTACAGTCAGGGTTTACACTAGAAAAACATGTATAAATCTTAGCATAATATACAGTAACAAATCATGTTACTACATTTCCATGTAATAAACATTTTCTAAGCAGGCACCATGTCTTGTTTTATTTTTGAAAATCACAGATGAAAGGAAATGCTTGAGCACACCATGGAAGAGTGGAGGTTTTAACTATGCCTGTTTCAAAGATTTGAAAAGTTCTACATTCTTTTCCACATGAAGTCAACAGAAGATTAAGTGTCTGAGATGTGTCCCTTAGCATATATTAAACTTGAAAGTTGACAACATACAAAAATCAACTCTCTTTAGCTACTAGAAGAATTGCTTAGCAGAGAAAACACCTGCTATCTTGTGCTGATGCTTGAAAAAAAAACTATTAGGAACTTCAATCAATCTTCCTCATTCCTCTTAAGCAGTCCATCAGCAATCCCCTTTGGGGGTTTTTCATTCTGATTAAAACATGAAAGAATGTTTTTACACAATTCAGTAAAGAGACATGGCTCTCTTTGCAATGAAGGAAATGTTTCTGAGAAAGGAGAGAGACACATTCCATAGCCAGGGCTACCCTCCAGTGATGAAACTGTAAGCTGGTGTCTCCAGAAGCTGGAAAATCAAATATACCACCTGCCCTTGCACCTGGAAATGCTGTGGACAAAAATCAAAGTATTACTGATAATTTCTTGTTCTTTCTTCCAGAACACTGATAAATAAAGATTCTGTCCAGAGGCACAGACATAAGCACAGAAACAAGGCTTCAAAATCACAAATGCTAAATGTAAAATTCTGATGATTTGAAATTTGACTTAAAGAAGAAGAGAACCTGAGATGTGGTAATCAGCTGGAGAAGTTCTCCAGCTGATTGGTGCCATAAGCAAAAAACAGCAAAGAGTAGCAAAATAAGATTGGTGACATTGGTACTGTGTATTTGTACTGTGTATTCATCATGCACCTACCATGTGCATCTTTACTTACTTCACAGCCTGTCTTGTTTTTAAAAGGCCTTGAAAAAGCACTAAAGTAAAAGCACTAATCTTGTACCTGTTCTTGCAATAGTTTGAAGAATCACGTTACAGCCCAAGTGGGTTGATCCAGAATTATTATAACATTGTAAAATCTCATACACAGAATTAAGGCATGTATTAAAACCCTTTCTATTTGTTTTCTGTGCAAAAATTTATCTAAATAAAGTATTTCTATCTCCTGATTCAGACTAAATAAACCTGTTACAAACTAATGTGCAGTTGCACTGGTTGTGCTGTGTAATACTGCAGCCTTCCCAGTGCTACTCTCTCCAGTTCTGCAGAGGGATTATGGGAGACTTTCTTGAACAATTATTCATGATCTATTATATATTACTTCAGCTGCCTTCTGCCCTAGTGATCCTCTGTGTTTTCCTGCAAAGTGCAATCATCTGTGCTCAGAACCAACACAAATGCTAAAAAATGCATTAGGGAAGTAAGTAATGGGTACAAGTGAAATATCCACGACTGTGCAGCGACACACTACAGCAAGGCTGGAATATTCCAGACTGCTGCCAGGCAGGAAACTGCTACTGGCAGAGGAAGTTTTTAGTCATCTGAACTCCACCACTTATTGTTTGCATGGTCTGTAAAGCAGCAGGAACCAGCAGAGCACAGGTGTGTGCACACAGGTCACGAGATGCAAACAGTGTGTGCACAATTCCCAGTTCCCAGATTGCAATGACCACACTAAGTCTGTTCCTCCAGGGATTTCCATTTTTCACATAAAGAGGAGGTCAGTGCCAGACAAACTAGAAACTATACATAATTGGTTAAAGATGTTTCCTCTTTAATGACGGTAGCCTTTCTAATCCCCAGTAATAAGGAGGACAATTACATAGTAATGTGAGAAAATGAAAGAAATCCACTTCTGATTAAATTTCAGCCCAGTTTAACACGGTTTCTTTTCTGACTATTCAGATGAAAAGTGTATTTACTCTTCTTCATATTGCAGATATACATTACGTTGCCTATTTCATCTGCCTCATTTTCCTAATTAAATTCCCTTCAAGCTGTGTTACTGCAGTTGTAGGTGGGAATACAATATTAAAGGCTAACACAGCAAGTAGACTGATTTTACAGCCACAACAGACCTCAAATCTGTATAACCCATACTAGGAAAAGAAAAAAAAAAAAAAAGACACTGGCAATCTACATTACATCCTGAAAAATTAGAATGCTAAAATGAAGAAAAATCTTGAGATACACTGAAGTATTTTCAAGTATTTTTATAGTTTTGTAGAATTTAAGTAGGCACATGGCATTTCTCTAGTCTATGTAAATACTACTCGTATAATAAATGTATTGAGAGGAAATCTAAACACATGTCTCAGTTTTCCAGATTTATTCAGTTTTGGGGTTAGGGGCTTTGGTTTGTGCTTCAGTTTTTAAGCAGCATAAGCTGTAGAATAATTTGTGTCAAACACACAGCAAGCACTCTGAATAGAAGATAAGTTCACCCAAAAACAGGTCCATAGGACACCAAGATGGGTGTGTGCTTGTTACATGTCATCTCTAGAATCAGAGCCCTGAAAAACTGTTGGAAGTTTGCTGATTAAAAGGAGTGATGGCAGCACTTCTTTAAGGTTCTCTTCCTGCCGCCACAGACCTCCCCACTGGATGTTTAATTGAGATGGTGTTGGTACTCCAAAATGCCTCTTTTTTTTCATTATACAATTACTCCTCCTTAGAACAAGGTGTTGAGATCAGCACCTGCTGGGAAGCAAGCTCAAGGCTTTTGCTGAGAATCCCCTGAGCACTGTTCTAGGAAAGCTGCACATCTGGTTGTAAGGGAGAAGACGAGATAATGCAAAATGGGCTGCTAACTTCAAATGTGTGTATTAAAGGAAACCAATTACAATACCATTATCTTTCTGTGCTAATAGGAAGGACTGTTTTAGAAACAATCCTGAGAGTATTCTTAAATTTTAAAGTTTATTTTACCATATTAACATCACCTGTTCATGAATGTTGACAGTCCTGATTCCAATACTCAATTTCACTGTAAAAACACTGAAAATTAATGTGTCAAAATAAAAAGTTCTTCCTTTCTAAATTTTTTTCAAGGTCTGACAAAAATACTATTTTTTTTTAAATTCACCAAGATAAGAAAACTTGTGTTATACACTGTAGTTAAGGGAACAAAGTACCTATATCCTTAAATTTGTATTTGGCATTGTTCCCTCACAAAGACATGGTTATGGGAAAGTGATATTCCTACTCAGGCATCTGAATTCTGCATCATATTCAAGAAGTAATGTACAATGAAGACCTGCCCTGCAGGCTACCTTTCCTCTTTCCGTGATTTGGAATTATTGACTTATTCCCTCCTCTCACTGCCACTTTGTAAGGATGAAATCCACACAAGTCAGAATATCACTTACTTAACTCAAGCACCTAGCAATGAACGTACTTGTTGCTAGCAGCCAGGATCTGACATTTTCATCAAGGAATACCTAAAAGCACTAATAAAAAGAAATTATTTTATTCTAGAATCACTTAGTTTTTCTGCTAGCTCTATGTCCCTAGAACAGCTTTATGTCTCAGCACCCTTCACTCCCACTCTTGCACAGGATTTATCTACGTATTTTGTGTTCTTCCAGTTCCAGAAAATGGCCTTTAATTAAAAACTCCTCTTCCTCTCAGTAAGCCAAAACATCACATGCTATGCAATTTCTATTCTGAAAATGCCAAGAAGAATCACAAAACTAGAAAAGGTGCTCCTATATCTTTGACAGCCATAGCCTAGATTCTCTCCATGGGGATGGTATTTAATGCTGTACACGAGGTTGAAGGGGAAAGCTTGTATGGATTATTTTCCATTTTTACCACCCACAGAAGCTACTGAACAGCAAGCCCATTAAATGTGATGCATGTAACCAATCCTGTGGTGTTGACAAGGACCAATTCCTCCCATCATAGACAGATTATGATGGACTCAAATCCACTACACGTGGCTTCCCCTGCTTAATCTAGCAGGGAAGAAAACATCAAAATTATTACTGTTTAAATGCATAGCCATTTCCTTAGCATGGTCAATCAAGCTAAATTATCTATACTTACAATGAAAATAGACTGTGGCCTGTTGCACAGAACCAAAGCACCTTCCCGTGTGTGATGCCACAGACATCCACGTGCAACCCCACAGCCTTTGCCTTGCAGCTCCCTTCCCTTTCACCTGAGCTGCAGCAGCACTTCCCAGCCCCTCTGGGACAGGATTTTCCATTCTTCTCTCACAGTCTCGTCCCTGGAAATCTCAGTGTTGTTGTTCTAGTGGGTTTTCCCAGGGCACAACTGTGACCACCATGACACCTGTCCCTTCCCCTGCCTGGCTGTGGCTTTCAGGTTGCACCAGTGAGCCCAAGAAGGAGACTGCACAAAGCTCCCTGAGCGAGCAGCACACATGAGCACAGCACCAGGCAACACTGACAGCATGATGAGCAGTGACCTGGGGGAGCTCTGAGGTCCTGGTAAAAACCAGATAGCTCCCAGTTGTACTGGGTCTGACTGGGATGGGCTTCTGTTCACAGGAGCCAGTATGGTCCTGTGGTTTGGCTTTGTAACCCAACCAGTGCTGACAAGACACCAATATTTTGGCTATTGCTGTAACAAGGTTTTCTCTTTTCCTCCATTCTGCCCATCACGAGTGAGCTGATATACATCTTCATCTTTGGCTCTGGATAGGAAAGTTGCACTGCCCCCAAACCTGTCTCAGCATACTTTGTGCAACCAGTCCAGCTGTCTCATCAACATATCTAGAGCAGAAAACGCACAAAATTCAAACAAAGCACTGTAGCCTATTTAAAAGGTACAGGTCATATACAATACTAGCATTTTCCCCTTTTTGTGTACTAACATACACATTTTCTTTTCAAAATTATCCCTCTTCTGGCATTACACAGCTTGTCTACTGCACCTGGTCAGGTACACACAGGCAACATGGACATAAGTCTGTCCTCAGTCTCCTCTTTCCCAATTTTCTGGTCTCCATCATCATAACAAATTTTTAAAAGACCTCTCCCCTGCTCCCAAAATCCTCACAAACACCCCAAAAAACAACTCAAACTTCAGACACCCAGAACTTTGTTGACCAAGAACAATGCAAACACCTAAAAGCAAGTGAGCAACTCTGTAGCAGCACTGTAAAGCAATTGCAACTTTGACAAGTTAATCAGCAAATGCAGAATCAAGCCAGACATCAAAGGCGATATAACATCCATAATACATGGAGAGGGCAGAAATATTTTTAAATGATGTAGGCATAGTTGTCAAATTCATTTCTATAGCAAGTGTTTTGGAATACAAATTAGGCCAACTTGGTTTTTTCTTATAATTCAGGTAAAGGGTGCAAAGTTATAAACAATAAATGAAAAGGTTTGTAGAGGCAAAAGAGTTGTATAATACATTAAACTTATAGAAAAATGAGGGTTTAGAAGAGTCAAGAAAGCACTAAAGAGGCTCGACATCCTTCAAGTGCCCACGTGTACGCTGCGCCTCAGAAGATGACTCATCCACCATTTAACCATGCTGAGAAAATCAGTCTGGCACTGGAAGCCCTTGTTCGCCTCTGTGCTGAGGTAAGAGCCCAACTTCAAACGTGAGGATTTGTTTCCAAACATCACTTTTTTGTTGTTGTTGTTTTGACACCCTAGCTAGACCTGAGACTTTACTTTTTTTAAAAATCTTTTACAATGATGAATATGAAATCAAATTGCTCTCTTGCATTATCCTGCAGTAGGTTTACGTCCATTTTATGCCAGAATGCATGAACTCAACACACCACAATACTACAGAAGTTATCTTTCAAACAGAATCCCAGTCCCAAGACTCGATCTAGAACTCCTCACAATCTTCTCTGTTTGAAAACTGTGCCCATTTTTCCTCATATTAGCAGAGGTTATCTAAGATTGTACCTCCTTGTATCATCATGCAATAAAAAGCCAGGAATTCAAAGACAAGCCTGATAATTACGTTGCCTGATAATTAAGAACAACTCAAAATCCATGGACTGTATCTGTGATTTTAAGGAGGATGTTTTGTGAAATAGGATAAAAACAATAGGTTCACTCCCAATGACTTTACCAAAAGAACAAAATACATACAAAACACACACAAAAACACACATATGCAATAAAATAAATAATGTTCACAGATCCTTCTTTAGTGTTAATCTTTAGGGGGGTGGGAGAGGGAAAGAAAAAAAAGCAAAACAAAACAAAGAAACACTCATTATATTTCAATTTTTTAATAACTTGTATGTACCACAGCTATTATCCTGATGCATGAAGAACTCAGGGGTTTGATTTTGCCTCTGCAAGTCATTCTGATGAACGAGACCTTTAGTGTTGTAATAACTGCCATGAGTAATGGAACAACCAATGGCTTTTATTAAGAAGGAACACTGAATAATGTATTACCAACAGTAAGATCAAGGGAAAATATATTTTTATTAGGGAAAAATATTAATATCAATCATGCCATTTCTTAAAGCAGAGAGGTGAAAGGCAGAAAAGGAAAAAAAATTACGAAAATGCTTTACAGTATGCATTAAATTGCAGAAATTATACCATGAAAATCCTTTTTCCTAGTGTGGCTACCTAGGGCTACATTACATGGTAGAGGAGCAATAAAAAATGGTGACATCTCTTGAGTTATATAAGTGTAAGGAAAACTCTACCCCAGCAGAATGGGGATGGGGGAGGAAGGTCACTAGAGAGACTAGCACAGTGCACATTGAAACACTTGAGCTTAAGCTCATTGCTTTTGAAGCTACAGACTAAGAGAGCTGACATGATGGAACAACTAGGAATGGTCTTTTGCTGAGCCCTTCATTGGAAAAAAAAGGTGGCTTTAAAAATGGGGAGTGAAGAAAAAGCGGTTCTGTTTTAGGTTTTTTTTATTATTATTACTTCTATAGCAATACATAAAGTCACTTTATAGGCTTTAGAAATACACACCAGGACTAAGGCTTCCCCTGAAGTGGCTTCCTATTTCCTTGGAGTGAACGCAATTTGGACATCTATAGTGCTGGACAGCAGAGATGGGGCAAAGAGAGCTGCAGAAGACAAGTTGCAGGGAGTTAAGTGAAAAGATTCAAGGAGTAAAAAAAGTCCATTGGGAGAAGAGAGTAATGACTCTTCCCAAACCTTTATGGTGGCATAAACCAAAGTACAGACAGAGAGAGAGAGAGCAGGATGTGCTATGGCAAAAGGATGGTCCACACAACTCAGGGCCAGCACAAGTCCAGACAAAAAGAAGTGTGGGATGAGCCAGAGATGTTGGATGATGAGTTTCCAGATACAGTCCAAAATTTTGTAATTTCTTCACTGAGAAACCAGCTACACCACTTCCAAAAGCCCTCCTGAATCAGTAAACACTTTTAAAGATTTATTTCTTGTGTTTTTTTCTTTTGTCCTTTTGCCCAGAACTTCATACTGAATGCAAACTTATTATTATTAGACCATGGCTATTTAGTAATACTATGAATTTGAATTTATTACATTTAGAGCAATTCCTGCAATACCTGAGTATCTCCACAAGCATTTCAGCTTGCTGAATTAATAAATGTAACACAGACATTCAGAGGAAAATGCAGACACCGTACTTAGTATAACAATTCCTTGGGCATATAAATGAAAACAGACATTTAATGAAAATTTATTGTCAAATTTACATTTATATATAGCTAATAATACTAGATAGTGGGTCCTTTACATTTATGTACAGTGCATTTATGTTTATTTCCAGATGCTGGAATCTTTAAGACAAATCCCATTAGCTCTCATTTTATCACTTTATGTATGTCGCTCTCCAAAGTAAAACCACTTCAACCAGGTTGTTCCACAAACACTGGAATTAATGAGGCATCATTTCAAAGGATTTATGTCCACACCTTTCCCCCACCTCCTTTTGTCTCCCACAGAATGAGAGCCCTCTGCCATGGCCCTGAGTGCATCCTGGGCAGGTGATTCCAGCAGGGCTGTGGTTCCCAGGGTTATCCATGTGGAGAGCTGCCAGCCCAGGGCTGCACACTGGGGAGCAGCTGGGAGGAGAAAGGTGCTCCCACCATGCAGAGCAGGTCAAGGCCACTGACCAAAAAATGGACTGTAATGACTGTACAGTCTAATTACAGAATTACCATGGTATACATACATATCTAATTATATATTTTTAAAAAGTGCTGCTCTATGGCTGAACTTTGATAGGTATTTTAGAAAAAGTTTATACTATACTCACTAGAAAAATGCAACTTGGTGTGACTTGTTCTTACTATTTCTGGTTCATTCAAACCAGTGGAATTATGAACTGCATGCAAAGAACACTTTTCTAGGTTTAACTTTCCCTCTCTGCATGGGTTTTCCCTCTGATTTGCCACAAATGCTCTCTCTTTACCCGATCATATGTTTGGAAAACAGCAAATACCATTCCTGCTGTCTGGTCACTTCCCTGTCTTTCTCAAAGACACCTGTGGCAGAAATCAGAGCTTTCTGCATTTTTGCACTGAGCACTATGAGGTAGTGTTCAACCAGGTAATGTTGAATGATAGCTGGGTTGCAAATCAATGGAAAGAATAAGCAAATTTTGGAAATCACTGTCAAACCAGCATTAAAGCATGATAGGAACCCACTTACAGATTTTTGCTTAGATTAATTCTGAATGCTATGACTTAAATAAATTTAGGCAAATACAGGCAGTCTTATGTGATTTTTTGGGAGAAGTTTCATATCTGTTAGCAGAAAATAGAGTTATATTAAAATACAGCTATTTACTGAGTATGACTCCTTTTCATAAGATGTTTTCTGCTGAGAGAAAATAGCTTGCAGTTCCTGTTATGTAATACATAGAGGCATTAGATTTATTCCAGTAGGATCATAAGCCTGAGAAGTCTGATGTTACATTTTCACCTCAAGTTGCTCTTTAGGAATCTTTTCCCATTAGACAGGTGCTCTTAGCAAATTAACCACTAAAATCTATCAAACAGTTGTTGGGCTTCACTAGGCTGCTTTCAGAATCAGGCCATAAGAAAACTCCAGCACCTCCTTTGATTGATTTACACAGAAAAGAGAAGTCAAAGATGATCTTGTCAATATTCTTGAAGTCAAATTTCAAAATCACTGAGGTAATAAAGCATTTTCTCCACTGTAATACCAGAAGCAGAAATATCGAGAAATCAAATCCTAAGGGGAAGATACTGTGACAAAGAGCCTAAACCTCCATTTTCAATATGCTGGCCTGCATCTTCCTTTGAAAAGATTAAGAAATGCTTTAAAAAATTATATAAACAGAGGAAAATTTTTAAGTGCTAATTATTTTTAGAAGTGAATGATTGTCATTTTCTTATGCCTCTACTAATTACATACTTAACTGTATCTGCACATCATTCTCCTCGTTGCTTTTTACTTCATGATTGCCAAATATCCTGAAAAATATGCATTTTCATCTAACTGTAACTACCACAAAATTCCTCACATTTTTTCCTTTTCAAAAACAACCTATGTGATTATTTTTTAACCTAGACTCACCATATAGAACTGCATGAGTCACATAATCAAGCCATAAAGCAAGCAAATAATTTTGTATGTTTTTGCTGTATTTCTGGCTCTCTTTCCTGTGCTGTATCACTTCAGGCATCAACAAAAAATGTTTTAGTGTTCCTGCTTTTAACTTTTCAAGATGAAAAAACATTTATGGTCACATGGTGGATTGGAATAACTGAGAGTATTATGTTCTCATTTTTCTGTAAACTTGCTAACATTTTAAAAAAGAATTGGGTGCCAGATGACTGTTCTGCAACTAATTGGGGAACAAATTTTTGCATGATCTACTGATAGGTCTTTGGAGCTCCTTGCCAGCCAGGTTTTCTAATAAGATACTCATGAGTAATTAGAAATGTATAGACATGATTAAATCTTAATCTGCAATCTGCAGGATGAATGCTTAGGCTGAAGCATGGCAAACTGGCAGAGAACTCAGCCAGGGACCCCCTCTGTAGCTTCAAGAATTTGGCTGGCATTTGTCAAAGCTAAAGCTCTGATTTATTTGTGAATTCCTCCAGCTCCTCTGGACAGGTAACTCATAAACTGGGCTGCCAGCTCAGTGCCACAGCCCTGCACCCACAGCCCTGACTGCCCCAGTACTAGGATATTTTACAGAAGGTGGGCATAAATGGCTTATTTCCAATGAAAACTTTGGACTACCATTGCACTTCTTAAATAATGGATGTAATTTATTATTTAAAAGGTGATTTGCACAATACATATGTACTACCCAAGCTGCCCAGTAGGAAATCATACTTAGTCAAGCAAAGTTCTCACTAACTTTCATTTTTTCCTCAATAGCAAGCAGTTGTTCTGTAAGTAATGCCACAGCAATACCATAAAGCTCTGGGAATAGCTGGCTCTCAGCAGTCTGGAAATAAATACAACTGTAAACAAAAGAGACTTCGAAACTACTGAAAAATTCATTTTCTTGTGTTGTTATAAGAGACGTTTTGGCTTCCCTGAGTGCACTTCATAGCCAGGAGAAAACTGTCCAACTTCATACACACAGTGTAGCCTCACAGCTCCACAAAGATATGAACTTGGCATGAGGAATGTAGTCTAACAAGGAACTCTGTAGGTTACCATTAAAAAGGTGTTTAAAGAAAGGGGTTCTCTATATACATAATTCTAACATAGCAGCCACTATTTGGGTACCATTCTTGATGAATATAAGAAACATTTCACTTCTCTAATCATTGTCAGCTACAGATTTCAAAGAGCTTTGGGAAAAAATGTAGAAATATGTATCTAACAGATAAGAAAACAAAGGAGAGATAGGTTTTGAGGAGCACAAATTGCCACAAAATGGTACAGTAAAATCTTTTTTCCCTGGTCAAATTAATTCAACCAAAATTCCCAAAAATTAACAGAAAAGTTTCACAAATCACTATGCTTAGCCCTGGTGCAAATCCACGCTGCTACTTTTAAAGAACTATGAGGAATTAAGGGCTTACCTTGAATTCTTTATGTGACTCTATAAGCAATCAGCAGGCCTAGAACAAAAACTGGTACAAAATAAACTGCCAGTGGAGAAAATGCAAGGAAAATCACGTAAATGTACTCAGTATGCAAAATGTGGACACAACTCATAAAAATCACCAATTAAAATCTTCCCAAATAGAGAAATAGTATTTTGCTAGACTTGCTCACAAATCTTCTGGTATTTAGAATGTCTTCACAGAGGAAACAAATCTGAATATACAATGAAAATAAATGAAAGTTCATTTGGAAAGACCCTCTTCATGTTTATCACAGAGAAGACAGTACTATCTTTGAGGCAATATGGTTTCTCAATTAATAGTCATTCTCCAAATTAACTGGACCACAAATTCCAATATTCCCAATTAATCTTTCTCCATTGCAAAAATCAAACAACCAAATTGACAAGGATGAGAATTCAGATGGCCTGTGTAATGCCAATTTATGTGCAAGCATTAAGGAACAGTCGGTAATAATGAAGTCATATTAGAGTTTTCAGCAAGCCCCAGTGCCTCATTTCTGCAGGTGATTCACTGAAGTTCTGCCTATTTCAGAGAAAGCTCCGAGCTCCTGTGTGATACTGCCCAAGGTATTAAGCACAAAGCTTTCTTTAGCAATCAACAGCCCCATGTAAATGTTCAGTTTGCAGCCTTGAGCTGCTGGGGAAGTTATCCAGCCACAAGAAGAGCACACCTGACGCTGAAGGAGCAAGTGGTGTTTTCTGCACACAGAACATCCTGTATGATCTGAAGGGCACTAAAATCCAATCTCATGTCTTAAAATGTACATCCAAATTTGGTGAGTTTTTCTGACCTTAATCTCTGCCAGTTCCCCATCTGTAAAACAGAGATAATACCACATCCCTCACTGGGGCTTTGTGGAGATAAATTTAATTTAAAACCTGTGTAGCACTTGGATACAGTAGTGATGAGCAGCACAGAAAAGCCTATGAGGAAATTAATAATTCTGACGTTTGAGCAGGGTCTGAACAATGTGCTGTAAATAAGGCTTAGGGCCACGTATCAAACACTGAGAGTAAAACAACATCTCCAATAGCTGCTCATTAATTGAGCACTGTCCATCTTGTGCACTTGATAGCATTGGGGTCAAAATTATTTTGGGGTTAGTGGTAGTTTAGGTTGTGGGATCGATAAGCCTTGTAGGCCTTAGGTGTTGTTTAGTTAGAAGGGTAGTCACAAGAACGAGAACAGCACCTGTGTGCTTTTCCCTGACGATTACTTACGACAAGATTAATGAAACGATTGCGTAGGAAATATGAGTAAGAATAATAACTCACTTGCAACAATCCTGGGAAATGTAAGGGGGTAGTCAGAAAGGGGGACTGAAACTTATGGTTGAGTGAAAACAATTTATCTGATAGAGTGGTGTTGAATTAATGATTAACTGATGATTATAAGCTAGTTATGGTATAAATGTAACCATTTTTCGAACCCATGGCAGAGCTTGATTTGGGTCCGACGACCCCTGGCTCCCAGGGCCCTTTTATTAAAGCACCCATATAATCATTCCCTGATTATGTGTTTTCTTATGCTAACATACTGAGTAAGGAAGAAGCTTTCTGGAAAAGCACTATGTGCTCTTACATAATTCTGATTACTTCATTAGAATGCACATGCATAAGAGAAGCTGAATTTCTGTTGTAATGCCAGTCTCTCACTCTCTTATAATCGCTTGTTTTTGCATTCTTAATAATGTTCTCTTCATGAAGTTTGTACATGTAGTGTTTATATAAAAAAGAATTAATTATAAACTCATTGTGAATCTGATCTCCATGCACAAGTGGTAATGAACAAATCTTGGTTTTAAAAAAAATTCAATAGAAAAATAAAATGCCAAGCTTGCCTAGGCTTGGTAAATTCAGCAGGGCTTCCACTGAATTTCCTCTTCATTAGCTTGGAACAGTTCAAGTGTTACTTCTGTTCACACTTCCTCTGCATTGCCATAAGAAGCTTGGGAAGGAAAAACTTATCAGGGCACTGTCCTTTCAATTTTAGTCCAAGGCATTAAATTTTAATTCTCAACAATAACAGCAGCTGACATGTTCCCCTTGCTAGTTCCTGTGGAAGTAAATCAGGCAGAAGTTAAGCTAGAACTGCACTTGGGAATCACAAAGTAATAGCATCTCCCCAGCTTGCTCTCCAGTGCCTTCTTCCCTGTCCAAAAAAATTCCCTCTGCACTTGCAGAAGGAGGTGATGGTGCTTTTCTGGTGACAATCTCCTGCTCCAGACTGCACAAACACACGAGGCAATGGATACCCCAGGCCTCCCAGAAAGAGCCCTACACAAACAGCTCTGCCACCTGACCAAGCCAGGAGACCCCAGGAACATGGACATGTTCCAGTCCTGTCTTCATTCTGCTGGCATCTAAGTTGCTGCTTAAAAGCCAGAAGAGTTACACCCAGAAACAGAAGATCAGATCCAGCAAGTTTCAGCTCAAAAAGTTTTCTAGGACTCAAGTACTAAAATAGCATCATGTATTCAAATTAACATTAATTTTGTCAGCACAAAATAATATGAAAAAATTAAGTAGATTTCCAAGAGACTATCTCCACAAACCCTTAAAAAATAATACTCCCATTTAATTAATATCCTCTATGTAATATCATCTATTAGCATCATCTATGTACGATCAGTGCTCTTAAACATCCCCAAAAGAAGTAAAACCAGTTATATTCCACCTAAAACACCTGTCTTCAGAGAGTAATTAGCAGAAATTTTCTGTTCAAATCGACACTCAATTCATTACACTTTGTGAACAAATCTTTCATAATATAACAAATATATAGAAATATGAAGGCAGAAGGTTTTCTACCTGGAATATGCCATCTTCTCAAAAAGGCAACAGAAAGCCAGCATCTTTTAAATATTTAATTAGGATTCAAATCAAATTTACATAGTGATATGCCACATTCTCAGCTCGTGATGAAGACAAACATCTCTGTGTGTTATCAGTACTTGCAAGGGTAGTGATTTCTGTTTCACTTTGCTTACAGAAGGTCTCCAGAGATTTTCACACTGTTGTGCATCATTTCAGATGCTTCTTTTAGCTTTTTATTTAACTAGTTCATTGTTGAAATAAGTTGGGACATTACAGCTCCAACAGCAAAATATTTGGTATTTGATCAAAGTTTGAGAAATGCCCTAAAATAATTGTATTTGTCTTTAGCAAATGTTACATTTGAATTTTGAACAAAACTGCTGATTGAGGCTGATGAAAATTACTCCAGAACTGACTGATGTGATACCTAGCAAGGGATTTCCCTGCAAGTTTTCTAATTTTCTTTCACTAATTTACAAAGGGTTTTTTTAAAAATCTGCTAGAATGTACTGAAGTACAGTCAGATAATATCCAGTCATACGAAGCAAAGGGAAAATGCAGCTGAGAAACCTAAGCCCTGGCTTCCTGAAATGGTAAAAGGTTATCCAGAAACCAGAAATCTTTCAAATGATCTAACATTTCCTAGCAAAAGGGAAAAAAACCCAACCTATAATTTAATCACACAAGTAATAAAATGGGCGCACATTTCTCACTTTATGAGCTTTTGGAAAAAAGGAAAGGGAAAAATAATTCCAAAGAAAGCTTTCTCACTTTTCCCCTTCATTGAAGAAGTACTTCATTGCCAAGAAACCAAATTTCAGTAAACAACAACAAATACAGAAGCACACAAACACTGCCACAAAAGCACTATGGAAATCTTCATGTATTTCAAGGTTATGACTTGTAGAAACTTTAAAATTTCACACACAGATGTCATTGCGCACCAGTGAATTTGCCTTTTCCAATGACAAAGTGTATGAAATTAAATACTTTTATCACTAACCATAAAAAAATTAAAAAGAAAAATTGGCCAAAATGAAGAAAGAAACAAAAACCCCTTACCTTCAAACTTGACTTAGCTAATTATTTTCTCTTTCTGACAGCAATGTAACCAGCTAAACTGTGCATTTTCCTCTTCCCCCAGCATCAGAAGATCAGAAATTTGAAAGTGAAGAGAGAAGGAGTAGTTAATTCTATTAGAACTCCTATGAAGTCTAGAAGATGTTGGCTGGGACATCTCCAAACGTCAACTCCGACCTTGGGACAACGGTGTGACTGTGGCAAACCCTCGGTCATTTCAACCATTGCTTTGGCCTGCTGAATCTCTAGGGATGGACATTCTACAGCCAACCTCAGAAACAACATTCTTCAATACGGAGGGGAAAAAAAATAGATTATGAATGAACACTTAAGAAAAAATCCTAAGGTTTCCACCAAAAACATCACAAGTCTTACGGGGCAGCAGGTTCTTATGTTAGATAAGTATAACCCCTTTCAACGTGTTAGATGGAAAGAGAAATTCAACTGTTACAGAGCAAAATGTTCCAGTTCCACACACAGCACATATATTCCAAGCTGTGACTCACCTGTGTTAGCCTTAAAGAATAAAATTTTGGGCCTTGCTCTTTTCAAGTGTGGGACTAATACTCTGTAATTCATTGTTTAACTGAAGAATGTGTACAGGTTGCCATAGCAATGGCTAATCCATATTCCTACAGCTGAATATTTTACTCAAAATTATTACTTTTACAAAGGACCTTGATTTCCATCTCTTCAGAATGTACAGCTCAGGATACTGCAGCTCTAGATATGCTCAGGTGCAGCCTCTCAGTTTGTGCCTGTGCCCTGGGCATTTGCACTTTTAAAGTGGGCAAGGGGGCTTTGGGGGCTCCCTGCATTCCTGATAACAGCTACTCTGTGGAACTGGCAATTTGGGATGAAGAATCTCAGATGAAGAAGTCACATGATCTCACAAGAAGTCCCTGAAGCAATTGCATCCCTTGAAATGTGATTTCAAACTCAAAGCAGTGTGGGGAGCAGCCACATTCCCCCTGGTGAGCACCTGCAGTTCTGTGCATGGGGTAAACAGTGCAATGACCCCAATTCACATTCTGGAAGGAGGGACCCTGCCTGTGCCAATCTTGTGCCTACTCAGGTGGAGAGTGACTTTGGTTACTGGGTAGGGTAATTTTTTTTTTATCCTGCAATTTCTACATGTCCATAGAGAACAGCTTGCTAAATTTGAAACAAAAGTTTTTATACAGAGAAGAAATATGTATGATGAATTATTTGGAGCATCATACTCCATGAAAGAATTCTGAAGATAAATCTGAGCATATTATAAGTACATCATTTATTCCATGCACACTTGGTGCTCACATACATATATTCCTACACCCACTCAACAACAAAGGAAAACAAGGCAGTTCCATTGCAGGATTTGTCATTATTTCTGAGTTGGCCAGGAACCTCAGTAAGCACATTTCTCCAGGTGTTTGCAATGCCCTTTATCCTCCCCATGCACTGGTATTCCCCATCCCTACTGAACATGCACACAGTCAAACATGATTGGCTGCAGAGGAAACAAGCCACGGCAGAAGGAGGCAAAGCTTTTACTTTCTCAAGTTCAGAATGCAGAATTTACCCACCCCAGAGCAGGGTGTTCAGGGACGAGACAGAAGAGAGCAGGATGAAAGAGGGATCTGGACTGAGCAACCCTTTATTTCACAAATAGATCTTGCTAATACAATAGCATATGAATGATCAGCTCTTCCCCAGGGGCCTCCCTGTCCCCCAACAAACCAAGGTATGGAATCTGACATGACAAATACTGATTTCCCCAGAGGAATTTATTTTCCAAACGCAAGTGAAGTATTATCTCAAATCAGCAATCAAACTGCAGCAGCAGTTTGCATTTAAAGACATTTAAAACTATTATACTGTAGTGCATATAATATGTAAACACTCAGGACAGCCTAAGTGCAACATGTATTTACTTACAGTCCTTGAATGTACTAGATGTAAATGTTGTCATATTTAATTATTTCTGAATCAACACAGTTTTAAATTAATTTCTCATTTTACTTTGATTTAATTTACTAAAGGCACAATCCAAAGCCTTTTCACAGGAAGGAAAAATTCCCATAACACTAGCATTTATTTGAACAATCCTCTCAGAATTGGAACTTATCACACCAATATTGTAGGTCCAGTCTTCCCTGTGGTTGTTTAGTGCCCTTTCACCTACAGAAAGTTAATGTAGGTAAATTTTCCATAATTTATTTTAGAATTTGAAAGAATTTATAGCCTATTTGCCTATTTCATCTGCCAGTGATATGGATCTCCCAGATGTGAGACTTGTATTTGACCCATATTTAACTGACTTTAATAATGCCAAGTTACCCAAACTTGAAGAGGAATAAAAAGTGGATTATAAATGGGTATGCCTAATCCACTCAAGAACACTCAAGATTCATCCTATAAATTAATTTCAAAACAATAATATGAAATAATATAGAAACTGAAAAATTTATTTCTTAAGTGGTGTATATACAGCAGTCTGACATTTCTCTGATGAATAAAGCACACCTACTACTAATCCCCTTCTAATTTATTCCATTAACTCATTGTCTATTTGCACAATTTGTTTGAAACACCTACTCAGGGCAAAGATTGATTTCTGCAATCAAAGGTAACCCTAAGATGATACAAGTTAATTTTCCTGTCATCTGATTAACTTCCAGCAGCTCATATACTTTTCCAGTGTTACAGTGAGCACATTTTTTGTTGCTTTATAGAAGAAACATGTGCATAATACAAAAGTGTTCATATACAGAGCAAAACCAAAACAAAGCAAAATTTTTGCTTTTATAAGTATCAGTTGGACAAAAAAAAATTTCAAAAAATGCTCTAAACCCAAAAACTTGCTATCCTCAAATGTCCTTTTGTATCAAGACAGTTCAGGAACTGTTTCTTCTCGGGCAAATATTCAAGTGAGGAGGGAGAATAATACAATTACTGTGTTTACCAAGCTTAAACTCATAATCTGTGGATGGTATTGTTTCAGTATTCAATCTATCAACTTCTACCTCAAAATCTCTATTCCAGATGAGAGCACTTGAGTACTTTATCTAATAGATGTGTTTTCTCACAAATTAATTTCTAGACTTCTAGATTGATCTACCAATCCTAGACTAAAAAAAAGGAACATGATGGCAGAGTTCCTGGAAGAACATTTATAACACATCCCCATCTTGCCTTTGCTTCCCCCTTCTTAAAAACTGTAACATCAAGGTGTACAAAACAAAAACTCCCCACAATGCAAGAGAACAAACAAGGTGAAGTGACAGCAAACTAAGCAAACCTTCAATGAACTTTGCAATTATGGAAATCTGAATAAAAAAAAACTTGTAAATTGTTCATTATAGAAGACATCTGAGAAAAAGTGATTTGGGTTTTATAAAGTTGGACACTGTTTAAGAACAACTTCCAAGCTCATAGATAGTCAAAACTCAAACAGAAGTTAGGTCATATTGATTTTTAAAAAAAACCAAAACAACTAACATGATTTAGATGAGTTGTGAAAGGCACATAATGAATGAAAGAACGTAAAGCCATTCCCAGCGATGCATATGAGTCAGGACTAAGCAACTGCATAACTGATCAAGGAAAAAAAAATACTAAAAAATGAACAGCAGAGGACACTAAGAGAGATTTCATGAAGACACAGAGTTTATAACTGTGGTGTATATCTGCATGGTTTGTGGCAGAAGTATTCACAGAAATAATAATACAGAAAAAAGACAAAAGTATTCACACTAAGTATTAGTCTTCAGGAAAAAGCGAGATGATGCCATTGCAGGGTGAGTGCTTTCTACAATAATTATTAGGGAGAGAAAGTTAATTAACAGTTGCTGAAGTTAAATAGATCTGGATAATTTGCATCCCAAAATTTTGAGACAGCTAGCCAAGCAGCAAAAAAGGTGTCAAAAAGAGATTACATTGCTAAGCTTTAAAAAACAAACAAGCAAAACCAATATCCATAAATTGGGCAAGTCAGGCAAAATACTGGAATGGTTGATGTATGACTTTACTAATAAGCAAGTAAAAAAAGGTACAATTAATGCCATTTGAGATGTATTTATGGGAAATAAAGTTAGCTACCTGAAATTCATCATTTTTTAATTTAAATGCATTAGAAAACTTAACTGATTAAAAAAGGGTACAGCTTCCAAATTATGCACATTTTCAAAAAACAACAGCACAGGACATTTTCATTAAGAACCAGACCAATTCAACATGACATACACAGAATACATTTTTTTAAAATCACAAGTAGACACTAATAAAGAACTGCAAATTAGAATAATCTGGGTTTAGATGAGCACTGCAGAATTTGGCATTTAACTCCATACTAACATAGTTACTGATATTTAAAAGGAAACTCAAACCATTGCAGGTAAGGCTTTTGCATAACAGACTGAAGATTTTTATGACACAGAGTAGGACACAAATGCTCAGCAAGAAAATCATCCGACTGGGAAAGCTGAGCAAAGAGAAGCAGAGGCTGTGCTAAACATCAAATCCATCAAAAGCCTGTTGCCATATTTGCATACCAAGAACATGCACTGAGAATCAGGTGTTTAAAGAGTTCTGGAGTCACTGGGATCAATTTCAGGGACTTTGCAGCAGGGGTTCAGCCTCATCACTGGACATGCACACAGGGAAGTCCCAAGCACACAATGTTAAATTACGTTCTGCGCTTGGCACGGTGCAGCCAGAGCTGGAATAAGGCCTCATGCAAGGACTTACAATTTTTTTAATCAGGCAGATATACTGGAGAATATTCAAGCAAGACAAACACAACAAATCAATTAGAAAACATACTTTGCCAAGGGGCACAGAACTCCATCTAAGTCTCTTATTGAAGGGAAGCTTGAGGAGTGTCTTGAGTGCAAAAGTAGCTACAAGCCATGCAGAGATTAACAATTTAGAAACAAAAAGGTATAAAAGCTTCTATTGATGGAAAATGACAACTATTAAAAGAGATGAGCTCAGAAATAAAGTGAATGTTTTGTTTGGTGCATTTCACTTCAGGAAAATTTATTATTTGAACAAATTACCCAGGTCAGGATCTCTCATCAACAGTAATTTTTAACAAATAAAGACAGAATGATCTAAAATACCCAATTCAAACATTAATTCATTTGGGAAAGTCACATGGCCTTGTCCAGTGACAGTGGAAGGCACTGTAAGGTGACTACACTAGTGCCAGCCCCTCCTAAGTAGGAATTAGTTCCTTTAAGGAATCTTAGTGCTGCACATTGCAGGCTCACAAATACTGTGGTTCTTTTTTGTCATGATAATGATCACTGAGCAGACAGGTGTGGTAGGGGACCGAGTAAATGAGGTAATTTGTAATTAAAATTAAATATAAGTTTAATTTCTATTACACCTTTGATTCTGTTATGAATTCTGGTCCAGTACTTACATAATAACCCACATTAATCAACATTATCTTTGTGCCTTTTTAAAAACTTGGTATGCAGCCTCTTTTCTAAGTGCCAGAAAAGTCTGCCATCACAAGCAGAAAAAGAGTGATTTACATTTACTTTCAAAATATAACTTAAAGAGTTTAGGATGACTGTTGGAAGGCTGGTTGTCACTAATCACACATATGTTTCTATTTGCCATCAGGTAGAAAACTAAAGTTTAAATTTACAGGGTAAACAATACTTAAAACTAAGCACAATATTTTCATTTGCAAATAAGCAAATAAACATTTGGCGTTTTCTCTCTGCAGTCCCCTTTCCAAAATTGTTTCACTTGAACTGGGCAAAACTAAATCAAGAGAAAACAAACAAGGCAGATGGTTAAGTGTCTGTGTCATCTGGAATTCCATCAGTTTCCAGCTACCAGATTACCACAAGGTACAACAGCTCATAACCAGCACCAGAAAAAGTAAGTAACCCTTGGAGAGTTCTATGAACCAGCACATGGAACAGTGGCCTTTTGTGTTCAGCAGTCTTTTTCAAGATGAGATTCCTGCTGAAATTCATACAACATACTCTAAATTTTCAGAGCAATTCAGTTGCCACTGCCACCACCATATGTCTGTATGTCTGATTTATTCAGAAATTCACTCATGCACAGGTTTTCTTTCTTTTTTAAAAAAGGGGAGGGAGGTAATTCCTATTCCAGAAAAGACTCAAAAGGGTATTAAAATTTCAGATGAATTTCGATGCCATCTAAAATATAAGCACTACTCTAAACATAAAACCTTTGAGAATTTTAGAGGACAACTCAGAACAAACAGTGAAATGCAGCATTTTTTTTTGATCCTTAATGTAGATCAAAGCTGTATGATTTGGGCGGGGGGGAGGGGGGAGAGGAGGGAAGGAAAACAATAAAAGCATATTTCGTCCAATTTCTGAAATGCATGTCCACATCCTACAGGGCTGGTTCAAGGTCTATCAAAAGTCTGCTAAAGGTCTCCTGGAATCTCAAGAGAAAGTTCTGGTGGAAGTGGAACTTATTACAAAGTTATGACAACACATTCTAACCACATCCTACCTCTGGTCTGGATAAAGGGGGATGCAATTCTTACAGACCTGTATAAGCCAATGCATTCCAAGGTCAAACAACTATAAAAAGTCAAACAACTATAAAAGGAAAATCAAATTTCACAGAAGAAAATTAACGTGCATACCAAGTCCAGCTAATTTCACCTGAGAGGAACTCTTCCAACAAGAAAGGCAGATTTAAACCGAGGCTACTTCCTCCAGTCTTTTTGACAAACCATAAAATTCAGTTTAAAGGTTACTTATATGGGAGTAATTCCTCTGATTCCAGAAACGTATCCATCTTTGGGATAAGGCACGGGAGTCACACCACCAATCCAGAACCCTGCCAGTATCTTCAGCTAGCAGGGATGAGCAGTAACATCCAAGCTTCTGGGCTCCAAACCCCATCAAGGGGAACCAAAAGTATCCCTACTAAATCTCTGGCAAGAAACCATCACTCAGCAGACTACAGATGTTCTTATTATCTACATGTCTCTATTGTCACCTACCCACTGCTTCCAGCCAGGTTTTTGAGGGGCAAGTAAACATTTCTTTAGTCCAGAAAGTCATCTCCATCAGAATGCTGTGTGGATCTTTCTTTCTTTGTGCTCCTTTCATTAGGATGTGGAGACGAAGTAATTTCTCAGCACTGCAGCAAAACTAAGATCCTAAAATCAGGAATGCTAGGCAGCAGCTCCAGCATGAAAAAAGAAAAAGAATTTACCATGTAATTTCAAAAGCTGAAGAGATGGATTCATAAACAGAGGCTCAAGAGTGCCAAATACCACTTCAGTGAAAGTAAGAGGGGAGCAGGTCTCAGAGCCAGGAAAAAAGCTTTGCCCACATTTAACAGTTGAAATAGCAAAGACTCCTAACACAAACACACACCCACAAAGCCCACACTCCTTCAGAATTTACAATTGTACTTTATTAGCCTCCCACTCTAATGATTCCAGAGTTAGGATAAGAAAGGACCTTATTTACTGTGTCTCACTTTGCCTGAAGAGAGCCATTATAATGTGTTGTACAAATACCTCTGCTCAGGGCACCTCTTCATTTGTTTAAAAACACAAGTCTTGTTAAAATGCAGCACACCTTTTATACTACAGGAAAGAACATAAAAATAACTGTCTTAGCAGGAGGCCCTGTAGTCTTTAGGGATTGAAAAGCAAAGAAAAGAACAACTCAGAAACCTTACAGTCAGTATTGTGGCCTCTTGGAAAGAGGTTTAAAAGATCAAGAGCAAATAGATTAGCAGCCCTTTAGGCAAGGCTGGAACCTTGTTCTTATCTCTGAAAAGGCAAGAACAAAAACCAGCAAGAAAGGCTGAAGAGTGAGCTCTGTTTAATTTATATTTCCTCATTACTAAAACTTAGAAAAGTGCAACATTCTTTAAGGGAGAGGACAAAATTATAATTATTCAAATTTTAAAATTTAAATATATTGGACTTAGGCCTTGAATCCAGAACTAGAGTTCAGGATTTTTCAGTGAAAAATAGGGGAAATCACTGATCTTAATATTCATCCCAGTATGAGGGGAACACAGACCAACTACAGCAGCACTGAAAATAAATGGCTCTTTAATTTTTAATAAAGTTATGTGGGTTGGGGGGTCACGTGTACTGAGATGCACATGCTTCTTGATTTCCTTACATGTGATATACTCACAGGTCATAGCAAATTCTCTGGAGACTGGCAACAGCTGATACCTAAAGACTTGGACCCAGTGGTTTTCACACAATTACCAGCCCAGTGATGCTAAAACACAACCGCTGTGCAGAGCATTTCTTTCCATCTAAAGGGTAAAGGAGGTTTGCTTCCACTGTGTAGAGAAAACTGACACAAGATTGTTACTGGTTTACTTTTCCCACTGAAATTATGAAATAATGTGATAATGAATGCTGGGCAAGAAGGTACTAACACACACATGACACAAACAGAAAACCTTAGGGGAATTCAGTAAGCCTTGAGAAGGAGGAAATTCACCCTGACACAAATTGGTTAAGAGTAAAGAGACAAACTGTGCTGGGGGGGCTATGAACACGATTTATTCTTTCATACCTTCTGCTACAGTATTTTTGGGGCACATCAAAGAACAATATAGGATGATGTTGACAATCCCTCTCACATATAAAAATTTCATTATAGAGTGTTCAAAGGCATCTTCCTGTATGAGAAACAGGAATTCATTGGAGTTGACTTTTCTTCTGTCCTGAGGAAACACCTCTTCCTCACGGTGACTGCATTGGGTTTGTGTGGCCAGGTTTTGGTAGCAGGTCGGGCCACAGGGGTGGCTTCTGTGAGAAGCTTCCCCCATGTCCAGTGGAGTCAATGCCACCAACTCCAGGATGGATCCACCACTGGCCAAAGCTGAGCCCATCAGCCTCAGGGGTAAAACAGATTTGGGGGGGGGGGGGGGGGTTGGAAGCCTGACACTGAATACTCCTGCTAGAATTTGTTCTGAAATCTGCAGATGTAAAATATTATGAAAATCTGATAAATGGGAAAAGAAGGAAGAATAAGGAAAAGGTCAGCACACCATTTTTTTGTGTCAGATCTTCAACTATTTTACGTTCTAATTAGTTTTTAAATGGTTCTTGTAAACACGTCTATTTCCTTCTGCAAAGTTTTCAGCACTAACTTCTACAGAGATGCCTTTACTCAATGTCTTCTCTTTTAGAATCCCAGTGAAACAGGTTTTATTTTTCATCAGTGAGAAGTGCAGAGCTCCTTTCCCTCCTGTAGTTATAGCAGCTGGATAGCCTGAGTTGGCTGAGGTGCACCCTCAAAATTTCCATCTCAATTCAGTGCAATACTCTTGCTTGTTTCCAGAGCTAAACTGCAGCTGCCAAAGTCTGCCTCAGGAATGATTGCATCTTGGAAACCCAGCAGAACAACTGATGCACTTAGTGCACAGCATAGACTTCAGTCTTCAGAAAGGATGGCACTGCATTTCTGGGCCTCGTGCAAAATCACTCTCAGTTATTTTTCATATACATGGATGGAATTGCAAAATAAGAATATATAATAAAAGAGACAAAATTATCCTCTCAGTCCTTCCACAAGCAAAATGAATTAGAGCTGTATTTGATTTACAGAAGTAAATTTACTTAGAATTTGACCCAAAATTTATATGGAAGATAACCAGTACACTAGAGCTAGCCAGGAAAAGCTGCCAGCAGTGCATCAAGAGTTTTAAACACAGGCCACTACCTACTGCTGATTTATTTTCCAACCTAGAAAAAGAAACTGCTTACCAGATGCTGAAACCTTCAGCAGAAGAGAATCTATCATTCTCTTCTCATTACTGCACTGCACATGAAAAGTACCTTCCTCTGACTTCAGTGCAGTCAGATGACTACAGACTAGAAAGAGGAGAAACAGTCCCTATGTTTTATTAAACACTTTAAAAATTGATACAAAGAGTGCTCCAGTAACAAGAGCTGACAGCTTTGATTAACATAGCTACATTTCCTTCCTATTCCTGCATCTCAGCCATTGTAATTTAAAAAATAAATAAAACTTTATTCATAAAGTTCAGGAAACTTCTAAAAACAGCTATTTGTAAATTCAAAGCAAACAGTAAATAACATAAAACCTTACTCCCCACAAGTCATGCTACATAAAGTGGAAGGGTCTATACCAAGGAAGAAGCCCCCGCCTGTATTGTGCAATTAAATATCATTACATTAAGTTCTCAAACAAGTATCCAGAGTCACCACATGACATCCAGACAGAACAAGCAACGTGATCTCTGCCTCAGATCATCCCCAGTTTGAATACCTACAACAGAGAGACCAGGGGATACACAGAGAGAAGTGGAAGGGAACACAAAACATCAGACAACAGCGCAGCTTGTTTTCCTTAAAAGGCTACAGAGCATCCCCAGTAGTCCCATGTGACACCAAACAAGGTTTCTCATGTGGTAACAGAATCATCTTGCCCTAATACCATTCAGGCCTATTTTAGTCACATTTTCTGCTGTTGTTTTTCTTTTTTTTATTAAAGTAGGCAAGAGCAAACAGCTGTGTAATCACATTACCTAGTCTCAGTCAACTGTTTGCCAATGTAACACTATAGTATAGTGGTGTATATTAAAGTTCAAAAGTTGGACTCCAAAGCAAAACCTATTGAGGAGAATTATTTATAACCTTTAAATCAAGCTGCAGTAAAAGAAGTGATAAAGGATTCTGGTTGACTGTTGAGGCAGCAGGGAGACAGCATCATTTAAATCTTCCAAATCTATATTTTAACTTTTAAAATCTCTGTGTTTGATGCAAATAAAATAACCACCTTCATGTATATACACAAACACTGGCTGTGACAGCACTACTTGTGGAGTCCAAGTGCCAGGACATGTGCACATGTACATGCTGCCAGCACTGGAAATGTTCTGCTTTTGAGGACAGAAATTTCCTCTTTTATTTAGTGACAACTATTAGAAGTCAAATTCATTTTGGCAGGATTACTTCCAGGCTTACTAACATACTGACTGTGCACCTTTGTCTACTGTCCACAGCATCCTGGCAGTACCAGAGAACAACCAAGATTTGATTTTCCTGGGCTCTTCTGGAAGCAATTTAGGAGAGAATTATTAACAATAAAAAATACCACAGAAAATACAACAAAAGCTAATGCAAAAACTGAAAAGGCTAAGGGAGACCCTACAAAATGCAGGTTTTTTTAGATTTTATGCTCAAACTGACTTGGAGTTATGAAATTCTTTTAATTTATGCTTTTGCCTTTGACGTAGCTGTTAACTGAATGTGTCACTGACCTTGGCTGGATGACAGAGGTAATCATTTCCCAAGGATGAATTGCTCTTGAACAATTCTTTATTATCAGGCAGGCCTATGATTTCTTTTAAAGACTATCCATGCCTCTATTCTTCTGGTTTGTTTATTTTGATCAAGCAAGTGTATCTCATTACTAAGGAACATGCTAAAAATCTGTTTTATTTCCAGCTTGTTGCATTCCAGAGGAGAGATTATCTTCATGTGTTTTCTTGAAAGAGACCTGTATGAACATTAATGAGAATTATTGGATACTGGACTTCAGAAAGGTGCACTCAACTCACAGGAACTGTAGGAGGTTTAATCATAGAATTTTTAATTCATTTTTTTTTTTAAGTCTGGCCAAAAAGTGAAAGTATTAAGCAATCAAACCCAGCTTATTCCGTACCTAGAAAACTGTGGTAGACCTTATCAACCCTGTGATCTTTCATCATGAGGTAAAACTTATTTTTGATACCAATTAGCCTCTGGATGCCTCAAAATGGGAAGAATCTCCCTGTGAAAATTGTGTCCTTTGCTCACAAAGGACAAGATGACTTCCCAGTTTTACCATTGCACATTTGTCATTTTATGATCCTCCCGGCACCACTGATCTTTGAATTAAAAAACACAGACCAAAAAAACCTACTTTTTCGTGTCTCTCCTTCTTAGAATGGAATGCTTTTACCTCTCTCTATTATTTTACTCTTTCTTGCCTTTTCTTTAGCAATATCAAGGAAGGAATACCTTAGTCTTCTAAATTTTGGTATGCAGGTTGCTCAATATTATATGCAAATACTTCATAATATATTTACATCCTGCCTTTAAAGTTCAGCAGTCTCAAAGGGGCTGAGACAAAAGGTTCCTAGGAAACAATAACTGATGCCAAATATTTCCAGTCCTTAGTATTCAAACTAGAGCACTGTAAGGGAAAAAGATTTTCTCTGATGATCATTTTACTTAATGATCTTTACCCAAAGAGCTCTCCATGGACTCATCTCCTATTTCAAAGCAGAGCTCCATGCATTCAAACCACTCCCCATTCCCAGTCTCTGAATCCTGGATCCACACATTTCAGCACTCCAGCCACAAGACTGCCCCACTACATCCTTGCTCTTCCAACCAGACCAAGCTCCTGCAATTCTGCACAAACGTCCCATTCTTCCAGTTTGCTCCCTTTGCTGTGTGTTTTCATGTATCAGTAATTAGGAATAGCACATCAAATCTGAATTCTTTAGTCATTGTCAATTGCTTTAAAGTCTGCACCTGCTCAGAAATTCAAATCAAACTTCCTGAGCTGAAAAAGTTACTGCTTTTCAAACTGAAAGATTCTTATTTTATAACCTTGTGGGGTCATGGTCAATTGATGACTATCATAGAATACTACCTGAAAGTATGTACTTTATAAGACAGCACCTGAGACACAAATTGCTTGAAGCTGCCTAGTGCAAGCAGCAATAATCAAAAACAAAAATAGTCAATTTATTTTAAAATTGTCATTACTTATACAGTAAACACAGCTCACTCTTGTATATAAACATTTGTGAGTGAAACTGCTTATACTGGACAGTAATTTTAGCAGATCTCCAATATAATTTGCTTGTCTTTTAATGAAATTTAACTGCTGGGAATAAGGAGCTACAACCTGACCCCAGACTGCCACAAAGCACAAGCCCTCACTCTTCTGCCTGTGGACTGAAGCTCAAGATGAGCTGATCCATTGTTTCCACTGAGGGAGCCAAATGAGGCTCCCAGGCGAGGGATGGAAGTGACTCCTTAGCAACGATTCATTCTCACACTTGAGATTCGTTAAAGGAATCAGAATACACTTACATAATGAAGAATTTCTGTTACAAACTCCTGACCCAGGAAGCTCTCTATCTTGATTATTGTTTGAGAAGAAAAATAAAAATACCACCACCTTGTCTAAAGTAACAGGTGCAAGGAAGACATAGGATACACACTGTTGGTTCAAAACTCACCACCAAGTACCAAATAAAAGCACAGTAGGAATTCCTTGTTATACTTTCAAAATATTCTGATCAAAGTTCATTTTTCCAAACAAATAAAATCATTCAAGCTGAGGATCTTTTTACCAGTATTTTGCAACTTTGGCTACAAATGTTGCCAAATAAAGTGGATTTTTTTACCTTCCCTCATTTTTCTGAGATAAGGATTTAAGAACACAGTCATTACTGAAAGTACATTGTGAATTAAATTTTGTAAACTTTTTATTTAACAGAGAAAAGAGACACCCAGATTTCAGAAAATCCTTTTGCTTCTGAAATTGTTCAGATTTATGATTCTGCTCAGCCCCAACTGAACTGGATCACCTACTGCATCATCCAATTCCTTGTTTTCAGAAATACAATAGTGCTACCAATGTCAACAGGCTTCAGAAACACAAAAGAACTTGGCCACTGCACACACAGTGAAGTGCAAAAGTTGCATTAATGCAAAGATAAATCATGGATTTGGCATAAGGAGTGAGGACACAAACATCAACAATATCAGTGAATAGGAATATTAGAACAAGAACATTAACCTGTCTGTATTTGACAAAATCCTCATATTTTTGAGATTAAAGAAAAAAAAATTAGAATACTCTATAGCGTTTTGAGAGAACTTTATGGATGCTACATTTTAACCAACAGGGTAAAACACTTCGGAAAATGAAGAAGAAGATTTAAAAGATTTTAAAGAAGTCCAGAACATTTACTTTCAGTAGTTACTTTTATCCACATTATAATGTCAAATCCCTTCTCTGGAATTGAAGTTAAAACTCACGTATCTGCTGAGCAGCCCAAGAAGAAATATCAGACTATTTCGATATTGGAATACTTCAGTTAATAAATGTTTAATATTGATAATTTCTGGTATGTCCATTTCACACTTCTAATTGAAAGACTCATTTTTTCAGGACGGCCTTATGCAGGACAGCTTTGATGAAATTCAAAAGGCTCTTACTTTGCAAGTGGTCATCTCTATTTCCAGGACAAATCCTCAAAAATAAATTAGCAACATTTCTTTTGATGTCTGCTGAAGGAAAAGCAAGTTTTTTATAAATAATTAGCACAGGACCAACAACAGAAGCCCTGAAAGGGAGAGGTCCTCCAAGAAAGCCCTTTCTGAGCCCTCCAGAGGGCAGAACTGCCAGAATAGATGTCTCTCAACATTAAGCTTCATATTCCCTAGGAGACCAAGTGCAAAACAACTTTACAATGCTAACGAAATGCTGAGATAAAATAACAAGTAGTCAGATGTAGCTAATATTAATCTTTCTTCTATGTAAACTGCAGTCCCATTGCTCTGATACAGCACTTCCCAATTCCATTTTCTTAAATACAAACACTAATGTCTTTTTTGCAAAGTTAAAGTAAAAATCAATATTGTGCAAGGACCCTAGGCCTAAGCAGTTCATACTTCAGCTAAAAATGAACAAACCTCCTGTTATACAGTGACACAGACCCTCTTCATGCAGTGGGGCTGTGTAGATGTTTTATCATTCATTCATCAAAGTGCAGGTGAAAACTTTGCCCTCCACTACAATCTGTTTGGAAATTAGGAAAATGATGCAAGAGAAGGAAACCTGCTCTTCTGGAAGCAAAAATACCAACAATAAAACAATAAAATATGAGGAAAACCTAACTTGCTTTGGGAAACATCTGATTTTACCAATTTGAATACAGAATCTCTGCATGTGGAAAAAAATAGTTTCCACTGAGAATGCTCCCAGGCAGCAGGGGATTGACTTGTCACATGAGAACAGCCACTATGGAGGATGAAGACGTGTTGTGCTTTTGCACATTGTTTAGCTTGGGAAAACCAGACAGCTTGATGTTCCCAAAGAGAAGCAGTGGTCTCAGAAGAAGTGATCTAGGGGGAAAAAAAAGGCAAGATCCTGGCTGGAGAAATTATTCTGGAGGCAAGGGAAGAGCCTGCAGATCAGACAGAGGCATGGATATGAATGCCAGGGAATTCCCAGGGACTTGGACCAGGAATGCCCACAACCTCTAACTGCAGGCAGTGGTACAGCACAAACTGGCTCAACTTCTGTCCAGCCTTCCCAGGGCAGCAGCAATGTCCCAGCTGTGAAGGGAAGCCAAGAACACTGAACACAGCAGGAAACAAGACTGATATACCAGAAGAGGGTAAATCTCTAGTTTTGTTTTAGACTGAATTCCTAAACTCACCACAGATCATTTGCCCAGGTTAACACATGTACTCTTTGAGTCTGCAGCCACAGCAGATATAAAGGAATTGCAATTCTGTTTCCAGAGAAGCAGACACGAAGCCTAATAGGTCTAAACGTGACACTGAATTGAAGAAACTTGCTGTAGACCAGTCAGTACCCTTTCCATGATTCCCCTTAATGTCTGACTTTTCAAATCTGAGCAAAAAGATTTGCAGGTTCATTTGGCTCAACAGAAAGTGTGCATGTTTCAACAGCAACCAACTTCATTCTGCTTATTGAGTAGAAAAAGCAGGGTAGAAAAACAAAGAAATTTCAGTTAAGTGAACAAAATCCTGAATCAAGTGAAGTACAACTTCAGCACAATTACACGGTAGAGTCTGTAAGAATAAGAAGAAAAGTGGGGGCAGAGGTTTCAGCATCTTATTCACCTCCCCCTCAAACATATACTTTTCATGTGAAGAAACTGAAATCCCCAGGCTACTGCAGCTTTTCTCTAAGATGAAAAACAAGGAGAAAAATTATTAGTAAGTGCTCAAGGAGCAAGAATACAGACAAAGAATTAAAATATCTGATGTTATGCCCTGCTAACTCCATTGAGAGAGGGCCAGTGTCAGAAGCAAACTGATGACTGATGCTGAGGAAGGAACCATTTAGGTCATGGGCTCATACCAGGGCTCCTGCATGTTCCTCTTGATGGAAGATGTGAGGCATCATAGGCATGGGCAGGACACACATTATTACTCTAAGCAAAGCATTAATAGAGCAGCTAGCTAATAGCCTGTAGCAGTTTAACGTATACTATTTCAGAAAGCTGTTTGATTATTTTTTAAATCCCCAACCTAAAACATCACTTGGTAGAAAACAAAGGAAAGGGACAGCCTTAGACCAGAAAAGATGTGATGGCATTTTCAAATAGTTGAAACACAGGAAACAGTACCCAAGGCAAGTTGGACTTGTCCCTTGAGTTGAAGCTGATGCACACTGAATTGTTCTCTTCTTAGTTCCACTAACAGGTTATGTTGTTTTTTCTATACCCATTTTTTCTAGCTATCAAAAGAGACCTGCAGAGATAAATACCTCAAGCAACTGTGGTTAATACTAGAATTCCTTTATCCCTAGAAGCAGCCACAGCACAGAAACAAACAACACCTACTGAAGGCCAGGATAGGTGGAGACTGAAAGTTTAATGGGGTGCCACTGTTCAGTCCAGAGACAACAGGAGAGGGAGAAATGCAGGCAGCCCAGATATGCACCACCTAACTTCAGGCAGCTCATATTCAGACATCAATGGAGAGACAGACATGCAAGCAGCTGGATAATTTAGGTGCTCAACACCTTTGAGCAACCAGTAATTTAGGTTAAAAGCTTATTATCAACACAATGTAGTTTTCAAATAGTAAGATACTGAACCACTTAGAGCTGAAAGATGAAAAGGGAACTTGCTTGTTGCTCTTCTGGCCTTACTGGAGTTTACTGATGATGATGATCAACTCAGAATTCAAGAAAATTTAATAAAAACAGGACAACAATAGGAATTTTGAAACACATTCAAACGCTTATTTTCAAGTGACAGTCAACATAACTGAACTTTAGCCTTAAAACCTTAATAATTTTCTCCCACAGTTAGCAATAAATATTACCTTGTCCACAAAGGCGATGTAATCAGTGCTACTTTCCCCTAACAAGATAACATCTGGCAATAACAATTATATTGATTACCTGATTCCAGCTACCTTTGCAGAACAAAGCCTTGGCCGTGAATGCATAATTCTCACCTCTCTATTGTGGTTTATTATGCAATAAGGCATTGATTGAACTGGGGGAGGGAGCTTTCCGGGGCCAGTCTTCCAGGTGTATTTAACTATCCCCTAGCTTCTTTTCCTAAAAACCACACAGTGACTGGGTAATTACACCTCATGCTATGTTTGCCGACTAACTGGGTTTTCAGGGCCCACTTATATTTTGCTCCTCCTGCAAAAGCAGCCATAAAACACAGCCTACATGAGTAAACTGCTGAACTGCTACAGTCAGAAACACCGGGACTTTATGACGGCAAAATTCTTTGCAAAAAAGACAATGGAGGAATGAACTTTGATTAATCATTTTCAGACCTAATCTGTTTCATAGCTAGAAGGTAGATGAAACCATGCTTGAGGTACATGAGAAAAAGAAACCTCCCATCATATCTCTTCCACCTTCTTCTATTTGCCCTTCATCAAAAGCACTCAAACCCCCAGAATACCTTCACTATCAGCTTAGTGCAGCAGCCTAAAGGGAGATGTCTTGGCCAAAATTTGTGCAGCTTGGCACAAACCTCCTGGCACGTCCCACTATGAGAAATTCTCCACAAAATAATTATAACCAATGTCAACAAGTACATCCAGCAGTAACGGAGGGTAATATGCAAATGATGTTTGTAATTAACCACTTGTTCTGAAAATACTAATATAATTTCATTTTGTAGATTCATTAATAGCAAATTAAACCAATTATTTATATTGCTGAACCATAGTTTGTGCTGTGTGCATTATGCAACTAAATAGCATTGATAAAACTACTACACAGCTATGCAGAATGTAATTAGGATTCCATTTTGCATATGCAATTGCTGCTGTACTATAATAAAGAATTAACTGATAAACAAGATTCAGGATACAACCATTTGTCCTCTTTCCAATCATTATATTTTGTAATGAAATGGCATTGCTCAATTTAGCTCCTAAATATCTTAACAGAGAATAATGAACTTGAGATGTTCTGGAAAGCAGGCTAGGGAATGCCGTGTCGATAACAGCATTGTGTTCCCATGACAAGAATGAACCGGGGAGGAATACGACATTAAAAAAGTTCATTCTGTGATAAGGAAAACCTCGGGCTTAGGTTGTATTGAGTTTGTTCATTCTCCTTTTGGTGCACGTGTCTTATTTCTAATGCATCATAGCTGAGTATTTGTGCTTTATTTCGTCATTCCATAAAGTTATAAACTGGGGAAAAACAAGACCGGACTGTGTCTGCAAAATGGCTCATTCCTGAATTCCTGCTTTCTATTTTTTATACCTGAGTCTAATATGGTTTTCCTGTGGGCACTAAACACACATATAAATACTGTGAAACACACAAGCTTGCAGAGGGTTGGTAGCTCACTACAATTTCATTTTCACAACAAAAAAGAAGAGACCAAACTAGAAGGAAGAATTCTGGAGATACCCATGGCCCCATAAATACGCTATTTGAGAATGACTTGTATGAAAAGCAGGTTACAGTACTGAGCCTGGCAGCATTAGGCACAAAATACAAAAGGTTACTCAAACTATACCCTATATGAAATGTCAGAACGTGAATTTTGCTGCCTTAAGAAACAGTTGGGGTTTTTTTCTTAAATCACTGCTACATCAATAGACTTAGCTGGATTTCATTTCTAGCACTCAGGAATACCAAAGGCCTGTGTCAAACTTTCTTCCTGCTGCAACCAAGGATGTCATTTTATAGTGGCTATGCCTTTTTTTCCTGCTTTCTGTTAATGTCTGAGATAATCTAACAGAAGCATGCTACTTCTTGAGGTATATTCATCTTACCCAGAGATATGCTTTCAACATTTTTAAGTTTTTCATCTTCTATTGCCTCTCCTCTAGAAGTACACTACCTGAACAATGTGTATAGGGGAAAAGAGAAGTCACTGAAAAAAGAGATGGAATAGCTCAAAGACCTCAAGTGGCCTGCAAGGACAGGCTGCTCCAGCCTGGGAGCAGGGCCCTCTCTCCTCTGGGTCTCCCACTGGATCACAGCCTCCCCCAGGCATCCACCTGCTCTGGCATGGGCACCTCCCCACGGGCTGTGGGTGGATCTCTGCATCCCCTGTGGATCCCCATGGGCTGTGGGTGGATCTCTGCATCCCCCTGGATCTCCATGGGCTGTGGATGGATCCCTATGGGCTGTGGGTGGATCTGCATCCCCCTGGATCCCCATGGGCTGTGGGTGGATCTCTGCATCCCCCTGGATCCCCATGGGCTGTGGGTGGATCTCTGCATCCCCCTGGATCCCCATGGGCTGTGGGTGGATCTCTGAATCCCCTGTGGATCCCCATGGGCTGTGGGTGGATCTCTGCATCCCCCTGGATCCCCATGGGCTGTGGGTGGATCTCTGCATCCCCTATGGATCCCCATGGGCTGTGGGTGGATCTCTGCATCCCTCTGGATCCCCATGGGCTGTGGGTGGATCTCTGTATCCCCTCTGGATCCCCATGGGCTGCAGGGGCTCAGCTGTTTCACCATGGTCTCACCACAGCCTGCAGAGGAATCTTGGCTCCAGTGCCTGGAGCACCTCCTGCCCCTCCTTCTCCACTGACCTTGGTGTCTCCATGTTGTTTCCCTCACATGTTCTCACCTCCTTCTCTTCTCTGACTAGAAGAAAAAGTATGTGTCCACTTTGCTTTTATTTTCTTCTTAAATATGTCATCACAGAGGTATTTCCAACCACTCTAACTGACCCAGTTTTGGCCAGCAGCATGTCCATCTTCAGAACCATCAGGGGTTGGCTCTGCTGAATATGGTGGAAGCTTCCAGCAGCTTCTCACAGAAGCCACCTCTGTGGCCCCCCTGCTACCAAAAACCAGGCTGTGCAAAACCAACACAATCAGCTTCTCAAAACCTTTAACCTATCACTAGAAATTAAAGAGCATTAAAAAAAAAAACAGAACAGTCTCTGTGAGAGGGAGAGATCATCCTCTGCTCTTGTGGTGGCAGCACTTTTTAAAAAGGGTTCTCATTAAAACACCCAAAGCAGCATCATTCCCCAAATCTTACATGCAGGGGACAGACTTGAGAATGTTCTCTCCAAAAGGATCAAAGTTGTTTTTAGAACTGAAGTTCACCAGTAACACACTGGGAAATGCAATGCTGCCACACTGCAAGTTTTTCTCCTCCTGAAAACACTTTACAATATTAAGCTGGCATCATTATCCCTTTTATATTGAACAAGGCACAAAAGGATAAGTAACATGGCAAATGTCTTAACAGTGAAAAAGCTGGAGACAGAATTTAGATATGACACCCTGTTCCTTATCCTCCTTGCAAGGCTACAGAGCTTCATATTCATCCTGTAATTTACATGAAAATACAAAGCCTACTAGCATTAGAGTATCTTTGTGCCAAAGGAAAGCTAAAATGTATTAAAAATATCATGACAGCAGCCTGCAAAACCTTCTCTAAACAGCTTCTAGTACACACCAGTGGGAACATCTCAAACTGACCTGTAAAATTAATTCCTTGTTATTTTCAGATGAATTTAGCTAGAACCAGAATTAGTGTTAATACATTTTAAAACAATTGCAATGTCCTATTTTATACTTCATTTGACAACAAATACAGCAGAATATAAACCTCAAATATTGACTAGCTCCCAGAACAGGAATATATAACATCCAAAATCTAAATGTTTCTAAAATAATTTGGAAGGGAAACTTGTATCTTCCAAGGAAGTGGAATAGCAAACTCTTTTCCTAGCCCTTTCATTTTGCATGATCAGATTAATCCCTAGAGTAATTTCACTCATTTGAACGGGTTTGGCTGATTATGCTTGACCTAAGCTCTACTGCTGCCACATTAGTGCTTGTTGATTTGTTAATTAAAAGTGCAAGTCCATCAAGCTAGCCACAAAATGAAAAACCTCTTCAGAAATGGTAGTCTCTGTAAGCTGCTAATTTTTGCATGCCTAAAGCCAGTTTAGTACACAGGAGAGCAAACTATAAAGGACATTTTTTGTTCTTTATGCAAGAGCAATGAGCAATAAAAGGTATCAATTATTCACATTGCTTCCCAGCAGTTTAGAATTTCAAGAAGCAAAAAAAAACCAGCCTATACTGCTTTTGAGCAAAGAGCAAAAATCTTTTCGTGAAATGCAGATATCTCTGTACAGAGAATTTGGCTAAACACATTTGGAACAAAGAAAAACAAATCCAACTTGCTTCCTTTCCCTCAATTTCTTAATAAAATGGGCTCTTTGCTGAAGTATAAATTCCAGAATCAAAAACTAAGATGAGAGAAGCCACTGCATAGCTCATACGTGGCATTACCAAGCCAAAAAATATTGCCTTGAAAGAGCTTATGCTTCTGAGAATGTTGAGAAACCACACTTGGCCCTTTGCCTCCTTGACTTGACTCAGCTGTACTCAGGCACCAAGAGCTGAACATTTGAAGGTGAGTTGCTTCCACAGATGCAGGGCTTGTTGATGTTGGAAACATGGTGTGTATATATATTGTATATATTGGACAAAGTCAGCTCCCTGTGGGTTTTGGGTTTTTTATTGGTTTGGGGGTTTTTGTGCGTGCACTTTTTTGCAGGGGGAGGTTGTTGGGGTTTTTTGGTTGTGGTTTGGTTTTACTTTGTTTCCTTCAAGGAAAGGGGTAAGAAACAGTAATGAAAGGAACATGAAAATAATAAGTGTCAAAAATGCTCCAAAATGTTTCTTTATATTCAATGATTAAACCTTTGCACGGGAATGCAGATTACACATTTTAGAATTAGGGTTTGTGTTAAAAGAGTGAATAAAATAAGCAGAGAATAAAACCAGTGGTTTGTATTCGAGCAGCTGCCGTACCCATGGTCACCATATCACAGTTTGCAAAGGCTGAGCAGAAAAGGCATACTGGCTTTCTAAGCTTTATAAAAGTAACCACTCCACCCATCAGGCATTTGATGAATTTGTTCATTATAGCTCTTCTTAAGAGAAGAGACTCAACAAAAAAATGACTTCTGTTTTTTTCTTTCCCCAAAGTCCTTAAATTATTACATTACAGTGGTTTAGAATATTGATATAACCATGCATTTTCTAAATAACAGAAAGGGCCAGCTTTCCTTTATGGTATTTTCTTAATGAATTCAAGAGGGAAAAAAGGATATCAAGAGTTTATGAAGTGTTTAAACATAAAACCAAGGAATTATAGATAAAGTTCCAAACCATTAATCCATTATATACTGTGAATTGGACAAGCCCAGTGAGATATCCTTTCCAGAAATGAATCAAGCAAAGACATCAGCAAATAGTTAACACTCTGAACCCTCTGAAACACTCCTTGATTCAATCCAAGCTGCAAACCTCTATGTTTAGAAGCTAATTTACACTGGAATCTGGAATTTAATCATCTCTTCTCATGCATTTGAAAGAGGATGACTTTACTTCGCATAGTCGAAATTAACTTTGAAATTTTGCTACACATAGTAATATAATATCTAGTCAGATATGCTGATCTTACCTTGGAATAAATTAATTGCTTGATTCATCCTCTTAATATTGTCCTGATGTTGATAAAATTTCCCCTGGCAGCATTATGAGAGGCTCTGGTCTTCGTTTAAATTGGGTGGAATACATATATATATATATATAGATATACATATAAAATCACATAAAATCATTGGGGTGGGGAAAGAAACAGATTTGTTAGACAGGAGGAAAGAAGCGATGGAGGGGAAATAATTTCCTGTTTGATCCAAAGTTCACTGATTTCCAAATAAATAAATAAATCAAAGGTCTTTGAAATAATTTTGTCAAAATATTGTTTTTGCATAGTGAGGGCAATGTTGACTTTTCCCTTTTCTGTTGTTGTTATTTTGAAGTCAATAAAACTTCTACCTGGGCCATTATTTACATCACACTCACTACCAAAGTGATTAGCTATTTATTTCCAAAAGTACTCTGAAGAATCCTCTGGAAGGGAAAATTTTGAGAAGTCTAGATGTTCAGGCAGTAAATAATGTGGGACATTTATGATTTTCTTTTCCTCAAGAAACAAATTCTGCAATCAGTAAAAAGGGAGAAAAAAACCCATAATCAATATGAAGAGAGCCTTCCTATGCTTCAGACTGTATGAAGGCAGATGTGTTTTTTGATAAGAGTCCTCTAGCTCAGGAAGAAAAATGTCAAGTATTTGCATGATCTAGTGGGTTTATTCTTGTTCACCATTTGAAGAAAGCAGCAAGTTCTCTGATCCTTCTAAACCAAAGTCCCGACCTTCACAGAATCACAATGCAGTCAGGCTGGCACTTCAGAAAGTCAATCAGTGTGATATGAGAATATGTGATTATTAGCTAACACACTAAAGATTTAATCTGGTTTATTATCACCATTCTGGGCTCTACCAATTCACACTAGTTCATACCAATAGTCTTTCCACAGAACAGGATTTGAGAACAGCCATTTTTATGGAGACTCAGAAGTCTTCCAAAGGGAAACTCTATACAAGGCTATTTCACAAAAAGAGCCTTTTTTATTTACAGTCTATACTATTTCTTATTTTTCATAACCCATTATTTGCAACAGAATACAAAATATTATCTGTATCAAGTCCTCTGTGATATATTAACATACCAAATAAACAAAACAGTAACAATATCTGTAGATCAAGAAAAATACCTACTGTCGTAATTTTTCTCTTTTTTTGGCCCTGAACATAAGCAAAGGTATCAACTTCTCTGCTGGGGGAAGCCTCAGTGGCTCTGCAGCCAATCCCAGCACACATCCACTCTAAGATCCAGCGCAGGCACAAAGAGCCAGGGACATCCCATGACTGGAGTAACACATCGAGGTGATGACCAGACCTGCTGAAACTTAATTCCTTGCTCAAAACATGCGGTTTATCAGCACAATTCAGCTCCTGTGGACATTGCAGTGCCTTCTCCTGAGCCCCCAGCAGTCAGCCAGGCAGAGGAAGGAGCTGAGCAGTCCCTCAGGTGAAGCTGGAGCAGCAGCAGGCAGGAGGAATGTGCGGCACTTGGTGCCAGCCAACCATGAAGGCACATGAGATCAGCTACACCTTTCATTAGAACAGTAAAGCTGTGTTTAATTAGCTTTAACATTACTAAAAACATCAGAATCTATAACTTTCATGCCATTGGCAAACTGACCTCTGTGGCTTTGTTGTAACTATTAATAATAAAGTAATGATAGTAAATTATAGGTGTTCATGCATAAAAGTCATTTTTCTGATTAAGTAATTCTAACTTAATTTGGAAACAAATATATTTCTGCCTTCAGGAAAAGAAAACTGAGAATTAATTCAAATCAGCAGATATCTGCTTTACTATTTAAGGTGGGGTAAAAAAGGTTTAAAGTTAATTTTTGAGGAATAATGTGTAACCAGAAAAGAAGGTTTATTTTTTTCATCATATCAAGAGGGAGGAGAAAATAATAAATTAGTGGAGAATTTAGACATTTACTATTAAAACAAACTGATACTGAAAGATTTGAATAACACCCCCCCCCCCAAAAAAAAAAACCAACTGCAAAACACAAAAATCAGAATAGAAATCCACTCCCAGACCTTGAGAACCAGATTTCTGTTTGCCCTAAAAGAAAAAGGGGCTGGAACACAGGTGTTTGTCTCAATCCCAAACAGCTTTAATCCCTCTGTGATAGCAACAGTTACATTGCTTTTAATCCAAATCCAAGATTAAACTGTTCCTCGGCCAGAGTACACCTTAACACTTGTAGCACACTCCTTATCTCCTAACAAGATGTAATGCTGAATGTACAGCCTGGTAACATTAAACACCTTTGGGCTGAGATTGAAATAGGATAAAGTTATTTGTATTAGAAAAGGTTTTCTTCTCCAGCAAAACCAGCACACCACAAGTATGACAAAGAGATGCTGCAGCACAAAGGAAGGACATTAATATAATCAACTGGAGTATAAACAAGTAAATATTCCATTTTGTTTCATTTAAAGGAGAAAAAATAAATTTAAATATCAGACAAAGATGTGCCTCATGGTTAAGGCTCTATACATACTGAGAATTAGCCCAAAACTAGCTACTGTATCAAAACTATAAAATAGTCTGCAGATTGGAAGAACAAGTGACCTTTAACCTTTAGTTTAACTGCATATTGCACAAGACAAATTGGACAAGAAAAACAATTTGCTTTTCAGAATTCGCACAAGGAAACGGTATTTGCAGAAGGCTAAAAATGTTCTCCCAATATTACATGGTACTTGGATTATCTATTATATCAAGAGGCAAAAAAATTAAACATCTTGAAAATCAGATCCACTTGTCATGGAAACATTATTTGTGAGGAACAATAAAAGAGGCTCCAAATTGAACTTCATCAAAAAAACCAAAGCAATTGCTCTAGTATCAAAATTCAAATAGGAAAAGAAATGCAAGATATAAAGGTTCTCAGACTATTTCTTGCAAATTAGAAATACAACCTTTCACAGGTTCTTTGTCGAATATTTGTGTGCAGCAAGGACCAGAAATACCAGAACATCAATCAGCATCTAACAAAGGGTCTGTGAAGGATTGCTAGAAGTCCTGCCTGTGATCTGTGGTTCCTTTTGAACAGAAAGATAAACATGTTAAAGAAATTAAGAACTGGATTAAGCAAAGTCAGTATTGAAGACTCTGGAAGCTGTTAAGCTGCAGGAAGAAAAAAAATCCTAGCAGGGATATTTTCAACTAAAATACTCTAAAAGGAAACATAAGTGGGACAGGTACAGTCAAAGCATTAAACAGTTCTCTCAACAAAATTTCATAGTCAAAGCTTGTTGTCATGTTTTTTGATTACCTTACCTCAGAAATATAATTTTTTTTCCATAGGACTCAGGGAGCTGTGAGTCAGCTCCATTCTATGTTTCCATCTGCCTGATATGCAAACAAAACTCATACTGATGATGCAAATATCACAGAATGGTCTGGGTTAGAAAGCACTTTGAAAAGCATCACTGTCTCAGGAGACTTCCCCTCTGCAAGAGGAGATCTCTTCAGGCAATACTGACAGGGTTTCATTCATTTACTCCTATTGAAACTGGTTTAGAAAATAGTGGAGTTCAGTCCTTAGAAGGCATAGCAGCCATTCTTGTAGGCATAGTCTCTTTACTTCTTTAAAAATTCCAGACAAAAATTGAAGCTGCTCTCCATATCAGAGTATCCTAAAAATACAATTAAAAAGGACAGGAATTCCAGTGCAATAGAACCTTAGAGGCAAATTGCACTTTGCCCGGATTTTCTGATTTATACGTTCTGAGCACCACCTTAGAGTATCCTCTGAGCAAGGTAAGACTACTTCAAACCCACTTGTCCATCTACTCCTCACCCCCTTATTGATGTGCTCCTCCTCTCGCACAGTCCAGGCTCAGTTATCCCATGGCACTGACAGGGTTGTTCAGCTCCCCTCCCTGGATTCAGCTAAACCTTATCTTTGATACACTTATTTACTGCAATGCTGCTGCTCCTCTGAGGCACAGCAGAAGTCAGACAGAACATTTGACAGAGGCCTGAGCCCTGTATTTCAGAAGTTCACAGGGAACACAGAGCACTACTCTGTTTACTAATGGACCAGGAGAGCAGTGAACCCATCTCTGAGCAGCTGACATTTATGCCAAGACACCAGGCTGCAGAACACCTGGGGGATGTGACAGGATGGGATTGTCCCTTTCCTCCAAGTGCAAAATTAATTTCCTGTCTGATTTGTGTATCAGCACTGTAACATAGTGCAACTCCAGCCATGGAAATCACAGTAGGGAATAATGGTCATCTTCCATCTTTAGAGAAAGGACCCCAGTTCTCCTTGTAACATGTGTAACTCTCATAAAACACAAGCACACTAACACAGCACATTAAACCCACTGAACTGGAACATCCTTTATGAAGGCCAGTCCTGTTATCCCTTTGGTGGGCAGTAAATCAGCTCATCCTGCATGCACCCACTCACTCACTGACAGAGGTGTCCCTGTGGCACTCAGAGGTTCATGCAGCCCTTCCTCAACTCGTGACATTGGGCATACCACTGCACATGCCCCTTTATCCTTTTTTATGTTTGCATCCAGTCGAAGAATACTTCAGAACTAATAGAGTCATCAAAGCCTTTCCCCAACACATGAAGTCACAGGTTTTCCAAAGTGTGATCACTGAATCCTGTCAGAATTTACACATTGAATGCCAGTTGCATCACTTTTTGTTAATAATTTTGTTCCTTTAGCCCAAGGCCAGTATTTCTTTTGATCAATATAAATCTTTTCTGTCATCTTATTTTCGCTGTCACTCTGTGAAGTATTAGGTTGCTGAGTCAAGATCTTCATTTTTCCCTGGTACTGCAGTCCTGTTCTTCCTGACAGGCACCCTGTGAATATATCATTATCAATCTCCCTGATCCTCCCAGGTTTGTACATAAATTCACCTCTCAGGAATTGACTTCCATAAAGTTGTAAGTCCCACCCCATTAAATGCTACTTGGTGCAACAGAGGCTTTACTTGAAAGCAGCACTACCGAGAGATACATTTGTTGTATTCTGTGGTGAAGAAAAACATTCAGCAACAACAGGAGTCCAAAACATGGACCCTGGAAGCTCCAACTCATTTTTCATACCCACACAAAGTGCTATTTAACCTTTGTGCAGCATCACCTCCCCCATCACACTGGAACACCCCTTTATATTTTCATAGAAGTACTGATTAAACAGTTATAGAAAAAAGTAGTTCCTAATTTTATACCCTTAGCACACAGTTACTATAACACAAGTATTTGTATGCACAACAGTGAGACCATACCAGCCTTTGCATGCATATATCATGAAGCTGAATCCTTGCCATTTAAAACAGCTAAAAATTGAAGCATTTTTCCTCTACACTGCTACCCTGTATCAAAATCCAGCATTTTTTATATCAGTTAACCAGAACCTCCGTCCTGAGTCAGGAGGAGGATAATACACAGAGCTTTCAGAAACACTCACGTTACTGGCACAGATTCGTTGCTGTAACAAACTGTAGGAGACTATTATCACTCTTCATAGTGCAACACATTTTTGACCAATTCAGAAAACATTTCAAAGTTGGTGTCTTTTTGTGCTCTCTTTCCTCCATCTTGCTTGTGTACACTCCAGAACATACCACATCAACTAGTTATCCAGCCAGGGAAAACAGATAATGAGAATATTTAAATACTACCACTAATTAAATCTTCTTTCCTTCTCATCTTATTCCTACTCACTTCTTAACACTACTACCTTTGCATTTTGTTCTCTGGGTAATAAGCCCCAGTGCACAAACAAATTCACATGGGTATTTCTGTCTGTACTTACACCACTGAAAGACAAACTGAAATATTTTTTTCCTCTCAACCATCCAGAAGCTGACAAAGTTTGTAACAGGAAACCATGTCCTACTCTTTATCATATCACCCCATGATAACAGGAAAACCAATTAGCCTCTATATGAAAACTGCCCACTGGCTTTGGTTATTAAATCCAATATTACCATTTCAAGCTATTCATGTGCATCTTCAAACCCACAAAAACTTTCAGAATTACCAGTCTAATGTTAGACACCTTAGTTCTTGGTCTTAGCTCAGCCAAAAACACCATCACATTTGCTGGCATGAGCAGCTAATGTTCAGTAGCCTTTCCTACATCTATTCCTTTAATTTCCTAATTATATCTAATTTTTGAGCAGCCAACTGTATTACCATAGCAAATAACAAGGATAAGCAATCACATGCGTAAGCAGACCAGAGAAGGATACTGATGTCTATCCCTGTCCCTTGTGTGTGGTATTTTCATAGCTGCAGCCATTCAATAAAAAGGGAGATCACAAGGATGCCGTCCCACAATCAACAGGGTTTTGGGGCAGGTGTTTTGGAGCTTTTTTGGTGGAGTTTTTAAAGAAAGAAACATATTCAACATGTATCTGTTCAATTCACCAAACTTCCCAAGTCTCATCACAATGCCAACTTCTTTTGTCATCAAATGTGTTCAGCCAGTGCTCCTGTATAAAATCCCTTTTGATCCCTATATGCCAAGACAACACTATTGAAAATGGTAGCTACACTTGCTCAGTATTTCAGAAGGGATAAGAAATACTATAACCAATATCTATGGACAGCTTATTAATGGTAGCAAATCTCAACAAATCACATTAGGATTAATTAACAACTTACGGCTAAAACAACAGGTAAGCAGATAGTTTCATCACTAAAAACATCTGTCAGAAAATGTTCTTCTTTACAGGAGCTACTTCTTTTTTAGGGGTTTATCATTATTCTTCTTCTTAAAACAATTTATCTTATTCTGCAAACAATGCCATATGAGTTTGGGGATCTTTTTGTGAGTATGTCAACAGCAAATGATAAAACAATACTTCTGTCACCTTGTTTTCATTTTTCTGAAAAAAACTCCTTATTCAGAGAGCAGACAGGTCTGTCCCCCACAAAGACCATTAATATTTATTTATCGTGACAAATAAGAGAACTGTGTGATAATTCTAGACAGAGACTAATTCAGATCTCATTATCTCCATAGTTTTTCAGTTACTGCATTTTTCCAGGACTGTATGTACCTTGGCAAAGGATTATTCCTTTATTATAACTGTGGTAAAGTATTTTATGTCTTCTCATATGAAGCACGCAACACAAACAATCTTCACTTATTGTATAATAATAATATAGACATGCACTGACTGGTATACTTCATTGCCTAAATGGATTTTAAAAAGTAGATTTTGGGTTTCCTTAGTCCAAAAAATTCATCATTTCTGAACTAAAATGCATTTTCAAAACATCAGATCATTTCTTGTTTTATTGATGACTATGCAAGTAGGCAATGATCTTTAATGTTAGCTCCTTGTACCATTTCTCTTCTGAAGCATTAACTGATTGAAAAAATTAATTTTATTTTCAAAAAGAAATCAGAAGCAAATATAGCATTTATTTTCTTCAGTATTATGTATTATTAATACAAACTTGCAGTAATTCAGCAGAATTATTACGGAGCGTCCCAGTAAAAACCTGTCACAGGGAGAAAATAGAAAATAATAGAGTGTCCATCAAGCTAGGTGAGCCTTCACTGTGCAGTGAAATGTACTCTGCAGCAGGTGTGGATCAAGAGTCACTTTCTGGAGCACAAATGAAAACATACATTTATAAATCCTAACACTTAATCATTCCAATTTCGTAGTCTCCTCTGCAAAGGGAAGGGTTTAGAAGTCAGCTTTAGCATACTTCTACTAGCAGCTCTGGTGGTGAATGAAATAATAAATATTGAATGTTTGCTGAAATTTACAATCTTTGGAGATCATCATTAAAAACTAGATTATACTACTATTTATTATTTAAGGGGCATAATTAGTGAATGCCTTAACTGTGTTTAACATCTAAAATATGCAAGAATGCCAACAGAAAATAATCATTGGTTTAAATAGGACCTATTTTAACTATGACTAACCAAGACAGTTACAGTGTTAATAATTCAATGTTGCTTGAAAACCACTCTCTTATGATTGATTTATACAGACTGAAGTAGGCACATGTTTTATGCTACAGGTGGATGTGAGGTCGTAAGAAACCACTTTACAGTCTTCCCAGAAGTACAGTGTCAAAAAGGTCACCTGTGGTAAAGGATCTTTTGGATTAGTCTTTCAAATCAATGCATGAATTAAAGGCAATTTACATATAAATGGGCTAATACTCTGGCTTTGAAATTAGATGAATTTTTAAGAGATTTAAGAAACAGTAGAAAAGGTCAGTTAGGCATTAAGTATACATAATGCAATTTTTAAAAACTCTGTCTTGGAACTGCATGTTTCTGGTTTATTAATATTTTGTATTCATAGCCTGTTTTTCTCAGAAAGGTGCTGCCAGCTATTTGCGAGCAGCTGCAAAAATGATCCATGCCAGGGAGAGCAAATTTCAGGTAAGTATGGTTTCAGACTTAGAGAGTGAACTTTTGTTAATATTAAAATATTCTGAAAGAATTTTTATTTTGATAAGGAAAAATTAGGAAGCTGTAATCAAAGTTATTATACACTGGAAAATAAACAAAATTTTAGGAATACTCCCATCAGGAGTAAGGTTGAGCCCTGGAAGGGGAAAAGGGATGGGAAAGGGAGGGAGGTGGGTTTAACATTTGGTTTTATTTCTTATTACCTTGTTCTGACTTGATTGGTAATAAATTAAACTAATTTTCCCAAGTCAGGTTTCTTTTGCCAGGGATGGTAATTTGTGAGTGATCTCTTGACACACGAGTCTTTCATTCTATTTTCTCAGCCCTGTCCAGCTGAGCAGAGGGAATGATGGAGAGGCTTTGGTGTACACCTGATATCCAGCCAGGGTCAGCTTGCCATAGTCCTCCACTATTTAATAATCCTGGGTCATTAATAATAATACTGACAAAGCAGCATGTGCCACAGACATCAACAATGCTGTTCTATGAAAAGATACAAAATCATTTCTAACAAAGTTCATAATCCTTCCATGCAGCTAATTTTAAATATTACAGAATTGTAAAGAAAATGTGATTATCTAATCAACCTTGATGACAGTTTCCTTAGAAAGCCTGTTTTCTATCATACTGCACAGTGCAAAACCGAATTTTATGTGATAATTATTAAATTGGTCCCTTCCCTTACAGGAAGGCAAAAGAAATCAACAGATGTTTGCAATGAGCCCTGCAGCAAAACAGAACCAAAACAAAGAAAATTTTAAATTTTGAGTCGATTTCAGAAGATAAACAATGAAGTTGTATAGCTACAAATAGCATTCTGAGGCACATAAAAGGAATAAAGCAGCACAGAAAATTCACAAGGACTAACAAACTGTGGGTAAGTGGTAACAGTATTATCAGAACAATCAGTGAAGTGTTCAAGTAACCAGGGAGTGTCAAATTACCTCAGTCCTACATAAAGTATAGCCTTTACCAGTATCAGACCAGGTTTAGCCTATAGTAAAGAACACAACCTTCTTAAGACTCAAAGCAACTTATCTTAGGAAAAAATAAGGAAAAAAAAATATTTTTCTCAAACAATATCCAAGAGAGTCAAAAAGGGAAGCGCTTTCCAGGAATTTGATAAACAATTCAGATATTACAAGAAGTACTGACCATAAAAGAACAACGGATACCATAATCTAGTTCCAACAAATGAATAGGAAAGACTCCTCATCATAACAGCTAACTGGCCCCTCAAATATAAGGAATTTAAGAATGCTAAAACGATTTGCAGCAACAGTTCTAACAAAGAATTTGAAGACTCTTTAGATTATTTTTATTCTCTTTTCAATGGTGAATTTATTTCTACAGAACCCAAAATAGCTTAAACCAATTACAGATTTACCTTGATAAATTGCCATTCTGTGCAGATACTTTTAAAGCAGGTGTATGATCTTGTACAGCAATTCAGTTGATAAGAAAGCCAGATTGCTTTTGGTCTGTAACTGGCTTTTGTTAGTGCAGATTATGCCCATAAATGGGGTTACTTCTTTGGTTGTCTATTACACAGAACCATTTTTTGAGTAAAAGATATCCTGAAAAAAAGAAAAAAAACATTTAATCCTGCACTATTGTGGGTTAAAATACAATGATTACTTATTTATACAATTTTGAATGGTTTCACATATGAACATGCTGTTAAGCAGAGGAATATTATCTGTTGCACAGATACAAGACTGAAAGCACATGTGGAACAATACCTACAATTTCTGTCACTGTTTTAGGAGAAGAATACAAAAAGTAAAGATACGAAGATATCACTGAATCATGTAGGTGCTGGTAGATTCATGACAATAAAAAAACTCCTCAGAGGAATGAAATCTAACCCTTAGAAAAATAAATTAACAGCAGATCCTGCCAAGTTACACAGAAATTTTGTAAAAGAACAAAATATACAGTTTATAAGGCTATAGAAAATTGTGGCAAATCTAACAACAAAGGGCATGAACTTAAGCTAAGGGAGGGTCATCTTCAAAGGAATGTTGGAAGAAATGCTTTACACAGCAAGTGGTTACAATGGAAAATAAACCACTATGACAATCTGTGCAACAAGTGATACAACCTTCAAAGGGTGACAAGCATGGGAGAGACAGTTATTGTGCAAATATAGAAAGGGGGAGAGAGAGCTGTCTGGCCTTTTCAAAAATAGACTTTGCATCCATCCGTCTTTAAATCACCAGCATTTCAGCCCTATCTGCTGCCTCAGAAGTTCACTAAAAGAGAAAATTGACACCAAACTGAACTGAAGGATCTAACAAGAAGATCCTGACAGCTGAAACGGGTCTTAGAGATTCCATCTACAAATGTTATTGCTTGAACTTCCTCATTTCAGGGAAGAAATAAATCTTGCCCCATTTATTTCAGAGTCCTCATTTCTCTTGTATTGAGTCTTCCACTTTAACACATTTTGATTCGATCATTTGTGTCTCATAAATCAAATGCATACTCTTAAGTGACTACCCTAAATACACTAAAGTTACACATCAAAAAACTTTGAAAATTTATCTTCTGTCATCTGGATATCATTCTGAATCTTTAAATGCCAGAAAAACCCTTTGTTTAAACCATGCTATGAAATATCAAGTTGAATACTACTTTTGAATACTACAATTGATTACTTTTTAAGTTCAGCTGCAGAATAGACAAGGGAAACTTTCATACTGCAGACAAGCCTCTGGGGAAATCCAGGCTGCGTTTGGAGCTGTATTCTCAAGAAGGTTCAAAAAGGAGCTTGACATCATCTTCGTTACACATTCAAGGGCACACATAGTTTCAAAAATAAAAAACAACTCATTATAAAAAATTCTCACTGAAACTAATATAATCAAGTCAAGATGGCTTCAGATGCTCAGTTCTTCAGTGAAGGGATCAATAAAATAGCTAAAATGACAAGATTCCTTTAAAATTAACTCCACTGTATTCTACCATATGCAAAACAGAAAAGCTCTACTAACCACAGCCACCTGCTTGCTGAAGAGGGAAACTACCTCTGGAATTAACATTTTTTATTGTCTGTGCTAATAGATTCTACAATGAGATTGATCTTGGCTTACCATCATTCAGTAATGTTGCTAATAAGAACAATTTTTACCATAATTACGGTATTTTAGAAAGCATAAAGAAGTTGAATAGTTCTTTAATGATTTTTGGTGACTTTAACCATAAAGAAAATACATTAGTTTACCAGATGCCAGATCCTCCAATGAATCATTAACAAGAAGGTGTTTTCTGAATACTTCCCAAATAAATACCAGCTGGTTTGTTCTCAGGAAGCAGATAGTCACAAGCATCTCTTATCTGATTCACTAAACTGAAGTCAAACACATCATGTACTAAAATCTCTAATGTTCGTTTAAAACGTCTTTGTCTCAAAAGCAGTACACTATGTAATTGATCCTGCAAAGATCCAAAATGATACAATCACTATTTTCAGACTTAAAAAATATTAGTAGTTTAGTAACAATTTTTAAATTTATTTAAATGGAAGAAAAATATATATTCCACAACTACTCCAGGTGTGCCCTGGTGGTCTAGTTATGAGGAACAGCACATTTCTTATCTGTCAAGAGAACTTTGAAGATCAAGATAGTTGAAGAGAATCATTTCAATGGACTACAAACTTCAGGCCACTGCATTTGAACAATCATATCTACACACCCAAAACTGACACTAAAACCAACATCCTTGGCTATCTGGAATTTTCTGTGTATTTTAGGCAAGCCAATACTGATGCCCCCTGGCTTCCTGCTGCTGCTTATCTCAGAGAAGCCCTGACCTTGCTCACCTCCAGTGTGAGGACAGTGCTCACAGTCATCAGTGTTGCCTTGCTGCAGCCTGGGAAAGCACATACAAGTTGTGCCTGTATCACCTTCCAGCCCCTTTCCATGAGAGAAGTGGAATGGGGGCAAAAAATATCCACAACAAAACAAACTGGGGGAAAAAACTCCCCACTATTCTCAGCACTCTCCTGTCTCCTTTTGTCTTCTTTGAGGAACAAGCTGTCTCTAACAGACTCAATGTCTCTTTTCCTGCCTCCTTCTGACACTAACTGTAAAGCTGGGATAGAGGAAGACACATTTATTTGTTCCTCTCTGTCACTAGAATGAAAATGTCTCCTGCTATTTGGTCAGCTTTGAGTATCCCCCTGCTGGACAAGACCTCACATTGCTAGAGAAAAGCAGAGGTCACGGCAGGAAAGCAAGAAAAAACATTTATGTTAAAAGTGTAAAACTTTAAATTTTGTTTCCCTATTGCAAGTGACATGTTTACAGAAGAAAAAATTCTCTGACATAGATAAGGAAGTAGAAATCCCTCAAATAAAGCACAAAATCAAAGAGCAACTTCTTTTCCCTATCATCAAAAAGCAATAATTACTTCAACTAAGAGTTAATAATGACCATCCACAGCTTTATACAAGAGAAGAGGGATGACTATCACATATGTGATAGCTGCTGGTTAACAGTGAATAATTTAAAACTAATTTACTAGGTATGTGTCTGCCAATACATCAATTGCTAGAGTTGTTTGTTCCAGAGCTAAACTACTGCATAAGTAGCAATTTCAAAACATTTTTTTACAGAATGCCTAACAATTAATCACAATGTAGCCAGTGCTTTTCAAGTGAACAATTTTTCCTTTCACATTACATATTTAATAATGGGTTTATTCTTAAACTGACTGATGATAATTCTTTGTCTTCATAAAAATACAAATGCACTTCCCTGCAGCATGTACATTTTCTGCCACTCTGTGAGTCACAGTGCAAGCAAATATCCCTGCATACGATCTAATTCATATTTTCACTTCTGGCAGGATAAACCCAGGTCAGGTCTGTATTAGCCATGTTACTCTGCAAAGGTGATCAGAGAACCTAAGAGCTGCAAGGTAGCCTGACACAAGTTTTTTCCTAAGCTATTCATATTGAGAAGATTATTGCATTTCTGATCCATTTGCATGCTCAACTAGCCTTGTATCTTATCTATCCTCCAAGTTTGTTTAAATTTCAGTTCTATTTCAGCTGTTCTGTTTAGGCCTAAGGGGGAAAAAAAAAGAAGAAGATTATTATACTTTTTCCCTTCTTTGCAGTGATCATTTGCGTGCTAAACCAACTCAGTTCTTGGGAACTTGGAGGCTGAGAGGTACTCAAGAAATGACAAACCAAGTGAGACTCCTCTTCAACCAGATCACCCCTATGGTAGCCAGGAAATTTATTTACAGAGTGGGAATAGATCACACTTCTCCCCACCTCCAGGAGCTGAGACCACAGATGATTAATTTGTGGTAAACCCAAGTCTTTGATACTCCAGTATATTGTATGCCACCCACATACTCTGTCTCATGCTTTCTTGGATCATTTCCATTACACTCCACTGCAATTTACCAAAACAAACCCACAACCTGCCAAAGAGAGGCACTATAACAAGACAGAAAAGCCTAAATGTACGAACCTTCTTCACTTCCCAAATCAGAAGAATCATGGCAGTTCCTTATAAGAAGTGGAGATTTATAGTAAGATTTTTCTTTTAGCTTTAAAACCAGTGGGGTTTCCTCTCTGCAAAACTAACAGTTCAGTATTGAAAGGTTTTGATTTCATTACATAATTTCTTTGGGGAATTACTATAAGAGTTACCGGCTCACTTGTGTGATCACTTGGGGTTCCATTATTGCCACATGAATTTGAGTGGAAAAGACCGAAGGCTTCAGTGTCTGGAGATATTCTGGCTTGATGAAACTTTAATTTCAGAATTCTCATAGGCACACCAGCTGCACAATTCAGCTCTCCATTAAATAACATTAGCTTAGTGACGAATTAGAAGATGCAGAAGGCTACAAGCAGGCAAGCAGAAGAGAGCAGAGAACAACATATTTCAGCAGAAAGTCAATCCCTCTCCAGGGCTTAGGGTGTACAGCTGGGCACTCTATTTACCAATGCCAAGCCTCTTTGGCTTCATAAAATTGGCTCTTGTGACCGAATTAAAAAATTTTTGCAAGAGCTATGGAGGAATAAGCTCAATCAGAAATCATGAAATAACCATCACCCCAGCTCTGCCTGCTGGGGGTTGCACTGTCCAGCCTCATTTCTCATTTGAACAAAGAGCCTTATATGCAGTCTGTGTCCTGAGTACCTAAGCTGTTTTGCATTACTGGATTATAATAATCCTTTTTTTTCTTTCCAAAATGTTCTGATGAAGTTTGTGCTCCCAGTTCAAAGACAAGGCATGTAGATTAAGAGACTCACAGAGGTCACTGTTCCATGATTTACCTGATTTGGGTTGGGTTTTTTTCCCCTGAAGGTGTTTGCGATCACTGTTTAAATAAGGACTCAATGGATGTGTCACATGGATTTTGTCATTAATTTCTTTGTTCATTGCTGCACAATCTTGTAAAGAAATCACTGATGGGTCTTATTGACATTCTAGGAACCAGAGCAGAATGTTCATATGAGAAACACACACTTACATTAAGAGATTGCAAAAGGTCTCTTCTATCTATGACTTACTTAACCACCTGAACGAAAACACAACTTGGAAGTCTTTAACAGAGACAGTCACAAAATTATTCAGTGAAGAAATTCAAATGTAAGTGTTTGTTGTGTGGGAAGAGATGTACTTCTCAATGAGAGCCTTACTGAACTCCTCAGAACAGAACACTTCAGTTTGGGAGAACTCAAGTGGAATTTGACATTTTTTTTTTTTTGCCACAAAACCATCAAACCGAAATGAATTTAAAAATCACTAATGTTTAGAGCATCAATCATCTGCTATCTGTTGAAGAACCAGTCACCAAATTGACAGTTTAGTAAAAAGTATCATGATTGGAAAGCACTACTACCAATATAATGTATTTTATGACAAGAACAAACACAAATTCTGCCATAAAGCAAAATCTTGAAAAACCTAATGTTTCTTTGGTGAGAAGCTTCAACATTACATCTTTTCATTCAGATTTTCTTTTAAGTCTCACTCCAAATATTATGAACTCCAGGTTTTCATTAGATCTGCTTTAGAACAAGTCCCAGCTCTGTCCTTACAGATCACACAGCTAGAGCTAATCAGAATTCTGACAGGGTTACATTAATTGACATGAACCTCCCACACCTACACAGCAAAGCAATGCATGGTCTAAAGAGAACGGAAAAGCAAAGATATTTCTCATTCTTGCACACTTTTAGGAGCTCCTTGTTAGGACTGATTTTAGCTCCAAGCCTGAGAAAAAAAGTCCATACCATACAGCTCAGCATAGAGCATGATTAGAGTGGTTCTGCAGTGTGTAAGGAAGGGACAATATGCCCCTATGCATTTCACCATCAATTACACTGGTGTGTTATAGGGGAATGGAGATTAACATTCCTGTCATGCACAAGATCTATGCAGCTGCCTCTTATTATTTGGTGAAGGTCATGAGTAAGGCCAAACCTATGACTGCATTCTAGCTAAGTAATTCAGCAGTCCCTTCTCCAAATGTGATTCGATAACGAGGTATTAGGAAATATGAGCCTGGGGTAAGAAATATGCCGGTGTTTAGGAGACAAGATTGGCAACAATCCACAATTATTGCAAATTAGTGACATGAAGACTTCTCTCAGTGTCAGTAAAAAGCCACCATGAACAGAACTAACCTAATGTGGCATTTTGTCAGTCTACAGAGAGTTTAAAAACACTAGAAAGTGCTCTAAGTAGTAGTTCTATTAAATTAATTCTATTTAATGATTCTATTAAACCCTTCTATCCAGGTGACCACTCTGTGCTTTCCAGTAACTTATCTATTGTTTACTTGCCAACTATATAATTACTGTCATCCAATAAAACCCTTTTTGCTTCATAGAAGTAGCATAAGCCTTTATAAAGAGGAAATATTTGGTACAGAAATGTAATTCTGTAAACTGGAATCAATTATTGAATCATAAGAATGGAGAAATTCCTACTTTGTCTTCTATTCTTCCAAAGCATCATTCTCAACAGCACACAAAAAGTTAACATGGGAAAGAAAGGACTGAAGGAAGGGAAAATTCTGACTGGTGGGGACATGGGATTTTAAAATATTTACCTTAAGGACTCCTTAAAGGTAAACTTGACTGTTAGTGACCATGCTGGGATGGTCACTCTAGGACTAGTGCTAAAACCTTCTACTCTTTAGCCTGCAAAAGAACCACACCTCTATTTTTTGAGCCAAGCGAAGTGACAGCACAAAGGTAACTCTAGAGGCCAATTTAGATAAATTTATTTATACATATATGTGTATAATCATGAGTTTTCAAGCCAACACTTTGAAGAGACTGACAGAGACAAACGCTAACAAAAAGGTCAGACATCTACTAATTAAGAAGCTTTATACTTGAACATATTTCAGGTGTGTTTTAGAACTATACCAATATTTCAGTAATTTGACCTTCCTTGACATTACACACATTCGCTCCTCAGCATCTCTCTTAGAATCATTATTTAAGACTAAAGCAGACAGACACATGAAAGATACTTTAAAATAACAGGCAAAGGTTACAGGAAGGATTTCAGCTCATTATACTAGAACCTCATCATTTCTCAGTTCCAGGAAGGTGTATCCTGTGGATTGACTATAAGTTCCACCATTTTGATTCCATAGGATAAAGCACACAGGATCGAAATCCCAAAATTATAGACTCAGGTTTACAGGGCAGGACCTAGGACAGCCTTTTAAACAAAAGGGCAGCAAGAAACCTGATTATTTTGGTGGACTTTTCATTATGACTTAAAGCAGTAAATTAGTAATTATAATAAATTACCACGTAGCTTTGAGGATGAAGACAACTCAAAGAGAAATACAGGAAAATCAGAGCAGAAAGTACGAATTTTATATATCTATCAGGACGTTTTTAGATGGATTTGGAATATGCAGTGTTGAAGAGAGGAGTGTTTTACATTTACATTTACCATAGTGTGTGGGGGGAGGTTCCTGAATTTGTCATCTCAATAACTTCCACATTCACATCTACTTGCCCACACTGGCTGTTTCCAGGCTTCCACTTCCAGGCCTTAAGCTCCCTGGATCAGAGAACTTCCTCCCTGTAGGTCTGTAATGCAGCTCTCCTGATCTGCAGCTTGATCACTCCTTACTAAAGAAATTCAATTTATAGGAATGTGGTTTATCAAACCCATAAAATGTGGAAAATGAAAATACATTGAGAAATTCAAATACTTGTAAAGTTCTACCATTGTGTGGGAGTACAAGGAGCTTGGACCAATCTGAAAACACAGAACAGTCATTTGAAAACACAGAGAAGTTGTTTGAAAACTGAAATCCCTAATTTTCAAAAACCCATATGCACAAGGCTTCAAGTGGCAGTTGCTAAAAAAAAAAGTCACTTAAGAGCAGCTTCCACTAGAACAGACTTTAGAATTGATACTTTTTTTAACACCTACTGCTAGAGTTTGGGGACATTAGAACAAACTAGAATACAAAATCAAGTGAGAAAATCAAAGACCTAAAGTAGCAAGTAAATTTTGTAATATCAAGAGTTTCTAGTGAGGTGCTTGAGGTTTTTTACTGGTATCTCATGCAGTTAAACTCCAGCCTCCTCATAAATGGGACTCACTGGAGTAACACTGCTGAGCCTACAGGAGAAAAATGCCAAGAGGATTTACAGGCACATTGACTGTAACTCACATTCTGCAGAATTTAGTGTCTGCCAAGTCTACTGTACTGCTCGAAATCTTGTGTTTATCAGACATCTGGGGAAAATTTTTGAATACTGGGAGATACAGAACTTTCAAAAATATTTGGAAGAGCCTCATAATAATTTATTGCCATGCTTTGAGATAAGGCTTTTTGTAACAAAATGACTATATTTAGTTACTGTGAAACCATTCTCAAATTCTGATTCTTGAAGATAATGGAAAAACTTCAGGAACTGAATATTTAGGGAATGCTAAAAAGAGAGGAATATCAAAACACTTAAGTTTTGGGAGACAGTTTGTATCCAGAACCCTTACATCTAAAATTTAGAGATCTGCAGGAGAAAAGCAAAAAATGGTTTCAGCCTTAATAATTTTTCCAATCATAGAATCATGGAATGGTTTGGGCTGGAAGGGACCTTAAAGATCAGCTAATTCCACCATGGGCAGGGTCACTTTCCCCTATCCCCAAACCCTGTCCAAACGGGCCTTGGACATTTCCAGGGATGGGGCAGCCACAGCTTCTCTGGGCACCCTGTGCCAGGGCCTCACCACCCTCACAGGGAAGGATTTCTTCCTTATACCCAATCTAAACCGCCTCTCTCAGTTTGAAGCCATTCCCCCACTCCTGTCACTACACGCCCTTGTAAAGAGTCTTTCAATCTTTCTTGTAGGCTCTCTTCTTCCCCAAGATTTTAAAGAAATCTTTTATGAGAACATAAAGATCTCTTGAAATCATGAGAGAAAAGTTTGGGATTTGTTGCAATACTGAACAGCGCATTGTTTAAGATACTCAGTTTGTGCCGAACTCTGCCATTAATTTACAAAAACTGTCGTAATGAATTAGAGGGACAGTGAACTGGTCTGATGCTTGCCTTGATCATGGCACAGTTATTTTACATTTTAATCTAAAATTCTTGCCTTTCAGAAGTTTCTCTGAAGAAAAGCTAACAACACGGAAGAGCCCACTGAATTTACCTCCCTGTTCACAGCACTGATGTGTGAGGATGACGTAAAGCTTGACCTGCAAAAACAACCAGCTTTTCTCTTTTTTAGAGCAAGGAAGGACTTAATTTGCACTTCCCAGCTCATTATTTTCCAAACAGGTGTGATACCAAACCGTAGCATTTTACAAGGAGACTGTACTTGGAGAAGAATACTTTCTCCTAAAAGTAGACAGATAACTAAAGGAGATAGTCATACTCATATCCTCACATTTGCTGCAAGCCCAATTGCCAGGAAGGAGAGTAAACGCAAGGAAAAGAAAAACGTGAAATATTTATCACCTTGAGACATATCCATGCCCCATTTTCTCATGCTCCTTCAGTTTTGAGGGAATGCCTTGCTTCTGACATGAAAGACCTGGAACTCTATTTATCCTCTTTAAAATCACTCCTCTCTCTACTCTGTCACCATCTTTATACACATTTTTAGAAAAAGAAAAAAAGCACCACCACAAAGACAAACAAAAAAACCTCACACAATACATCCCTGAGCAAACACAGAGGAGAAAGTTTCTCAACCACAACTTTGTAGGCTGAACTTTGAACCTGTAGCTCCCAGGAGTCCTGCTGAGTCTACCTCAGTAAGATAAATACCTGCTGTACCTCAGCTACCAGAGAGAAATGGGAATTTTCCAAAAATATGAATGCTCAGAATTCTGGCCAAATAAGGCCTCTGTGAGTCACTTTCTCTTGTATTTGTGGTTGCTTTCAGTAAGTCCAGAGTCATGTTTTAACAACACCTGGAAGTCTAATAGCTTGTAAATCACCAGAAGAGAAACAGAGATTAGAACCAGTCAAAGGGAACCAGGTTAAGGCCAAGAAAATCTTTACATTTCAACGAATACTTGCCCAAAGGCTACAACTGAAGTATCAAGTAAATATTTGATTTGATAACCTCACAGACATATAGTTAATATCAGCATGTCACATCACACCCCCTACTGTAACCCTATTCTTGAAACTGCCTAATGGATTTTGACTTTCATGCTTCTTTTTTTTCCTCTAAGAGAATGTCCATGTCCATGTCAACCAGAGATTTCAGACCATGTTTTCCTACACATGATAAAGTAGCAAACATACTTTTGTCCTGATGAAAAATCTAAGGCTGTACAGAAATCCCAAAGTCTCAAATACTCTGATCAGCCAGGTCCCTGCCAGGGCAGGCAGCTGCTGACCTGATGGTTTTCAATTTCACTTGGGAATAAGCCATAAAATGTTCAGGAAAGAAGCACCTAGAAACATCCATTGTATTTCTCATGCTTATCTGGGGAGGTTTCTTCCTTAGTTAAAATAATTTCAAGCAAAGGTTAGTTATGTACAAGCTTTCTAAGAATGTATAAAGGATTTACAACAGATTGTCGGCAATGCTCTGATCACCTTCCTGCATGACTACAAAAATCTTCAGATTGAGAGTTGCCTTAGGCAGAGTAATTTTAACCTTTTCCTTATTACCTTATTAAAAAACAAAACAAATCAAAACCAAACAAAACAACACCAACCAACCAAAATTACCAAAAAGGGGGCAGAAAACCTAGTGTTCTGCAATCCAAATTCATTAACTAAATGGGAATACATAGCTGGGAACTGCAGATCTAGAATCAGTGAACTTCCAGTAACTTCCAAGCAGTCCAGATTTCTCCAAAAGGAATGCTCCAGAAGAATGACATCCGAGGCTCTCAAGTTTAGACAGAAAATATGAGCATGGTGGAAAGTTCCTTTACCCAGCAGCTCTCTCCAACTTTCCTTCCAAAGCGTTGTTAGAATTTCTGTTCAGCCCCATTGGCAGCCTGAGGCAGTGACCTGCTGTCAGCCAGGCAGGGAATTCTCTTCAATCCTGGAAGCAACTTCACCCAACTCAACAAGTCAATACGAGTTATTGATGGGTGGACAGAGCCTCGATGCCATTTTCAAGTTGGTGAATTTTCAGTCTTTCAGAACAAAAATTAATAAAGGTTTTCAGAGTCCTACTTTGCTACTGGAGAGACTAAAAATTTTCAAGGGATAAAATAATTTGGTTTATAAATATTCATATCAACAAAAGATGGTTAAAAAGTTACTGACAAACTGAATACACCACAGGTATCTTCAAGGCATCGTATTCACCACATACATAGTTTTAAATGCCATACATGCATAATTATGCTACTAATTATAATAGGACTACACAGACAGGCAGGTACAAATCCCAAAAAACGTCATGATTCAAAACTGCATTAAAGCAACAATTGCTCCAGTAGGGACCACAGTAACATATGCAAAAGAGAAGAATAGGCAGATTAAAATCTGTATCTGCATTTAAAGTCTGTAACATTAGATAAGCATTTATGAGTTTGGATTTGAGCGCGGATTAACAGTAAAGCAAACCCCATGCAACAAAATGTTACAAAAGAAAGCATTCACTGTAAAATTCACTGTTTTGTCTTTTTGCCAGATGATAAAAATGATTCCCTGCATGGAAATTAGATTCTTCAAAGTTACCACACTGAATCATTTAATTTGTCTGAGTATTTCTAATGCCATTGCACACTGCAGTAAGAATTTGAATTTTAGATTAAACTAATGAAGGGCAAGGTATTTCTCCACACACACAGTTAGAAAGTCGACTTCATAGCCAGATGCAGCACAGCTTACAAAAACAAACAGTAACCCATTGCAATTTCATGTAGCCAGGAGAAGGATGGTGTATCTTTTACAAATATTGACTGTACTTAAATATTTCAATTACATCCCTTTTACATGCCCTCTGTGTGCAACAGTGCCTCAAAAGCTAGAAGTCTGTTTAGTTAAATTTGTTTTGTACATTATGCAAGGTGGGCCTTCCAACTGTAAAGCCTAAAGTTTGAATGCAAAATGTTTATATGGAATTTAAGTGACCTTAAAAGCTCTTACTGGTCTTAATTGATCTTATTATTCTTAAATTATTTGTTAAATATTTACCAACCCTAAGCAGCTCAGGCATGGCTCAAATCACTGTACCTGGACCCTGTGTTCCATTAAAAAAATTACCAATAATAGATGTGCAGAGGAACATCTAGGGAAATACTTCTACGCTATATAACAAAGAATTTATTAATAGTTTAGATCTTGTTACCAAGTATTTAAAGTAAAACAGCCCATTAAAGATATTAATTATAGATCACACAAGCACTCCTCACAAAACATAATGCCACCTTCAGTATTTCTTTAAGAAATTAAGAGTGAATGCAGAGATTAATTTAGTGAGAACTACTCCATCTCTTTCTGGAGAGAGATCACCTGTTAGATTTCAGTGGTCAGAAATATTTTGTCAGCAAAAGGAAATCTGTTGATGAAGAGGTGGTATTCAGGGTTGAGTAGAATATGCTTAATACCCATGTGGCATCTTCTTTCCCCTACTGCATCCCCACTATTGATTGCTCTATTTCATGTGGTTTTAATGTGCATTGGTCATTCATGTTGCCATAGGAATTATCTTCTTAATTTTAAGCAAAGAATTTGGTTAATTACCCCCAGCCTGGCAGGTCTGGCAGCACCTTGTGAGCCTCACAATGCCATCCCAACCATCAGGGAGAGGGGAGGCCATTGACAGTTTTCCACAGGCATGATGTCACTACAGAAGTCCAGCTCTACAGCCCTGCAGAGCAGCCTGGATACATGAAGAGGACAAAACCCAGCTACACAGCTGTTAAACATCTGCACACTATCCAAGTGTATTCGGTCCCAGATACTGCAATACACCTTGGAAATGACTCAGGGGACAGGCTGGGCCAGCAGTAAATATTTCAGTAGAAACCTTCAGAAGTGTTCTGATTGTCTGAATGACTCTTGTCCTCCTGCACTGTTTAAGAACTGTACTGGGTAATTTAGCAAGTCACCTGATTTACCCAGCAACTAAACACGGAACAGTTTACTGGCACTACCTGGCAGAACAAGATTACGAACCTGCAACACACCTGAAGAGCCCAAATCTTCTAATACAGGGTTTCAAATCTACTACCATTAAGCTCAGTCAGAGAAAACTGAAGTTATATTTGCTTGCACTATAAAAGAAGTTGTCACTTTGTCAAACAAGTTCTCACCAAAGCTGACTGCAAGCATTAATCATTAACATAATTTATTAGAACAATTAGAATGCATCCTTTTTTCTTCTAGCTCAGTTATCCCTTGTACTGGTAATTACAAAAGACAAGAAAAGAATAATAATTTCAGATCTCTAAAACCATCTGGAGAGTACGTGAGATGAGAATGATCAATAATGCTAATCTACTGGAACCTAAATTCCCAGAAAGAGATATTTTATCGTAAGTGATTCTTTAAATCATCAGTGTTGTTTCTCAGTGTCTCTCATTCATAGTTTAAAAAGCACAAACACAAGAGAAAAGACACTGAAATACTCATCAAAAATGCTGAATTATAACTGTACTTTGAGAGCTTCTAGAAAAGCACGTCACCATCTTCTCTCACTGACCACAAACCCAAAAGTGAGAGATGTCATTAGATGATCTCTATACAAAGGGAAGAGGGAACTTGCAGAACCCCCCTCCTCCCCTCTACTTCTAACACCAGAGATGCTACGAAACACCTGATTACTTCTAATATCAAAAAAGAGTTAACAGTGTATCTTTAAAATTATTTTCTCAGTGGGAACACCATCAACCATAACAGAAAAGTGTCCGCCCACAGTATTTTCTTTATTATTGCCTGAACTTTGTTAGCACTTTACTAGATTTTGCCAATCAAAGTTACTCTGAACTTTAAGAATCTTTAAGTATTTTACAGCTAGGAAAAACCAGTATGAAAGACAGCAGAGAAAGATTCAAAACAAAAGAATGAAAACCAGGAAAGAAATCAGAGAAAACATGAGCGAAAGGTCCAACAGGTAAAAGGACCCACAGCAGAGCACAAAAAATACACCACAATACACCAAAAATACACATCTCATGGAGCAAAAAGGCAACTTTTATAATTTTCCTGGTCCTTTCTCTTTCTACCAGCATAAAATAAGTACTCAAATTGTAATGTCGGTGTTAGTTGGTTATTTTAGTATTACAAACTGCCAACAGGTTAAACACATCACTGCTAGGATAGTTCGTGAGAAACAGGCAACACAAGAAATATTACATCTGCCACATTCCATCCTTCAAGCCATTCTATTCACTCTAAAAGATTCAGGTTAGGGGAACACTCCAAGTCTTTCACAGGTTTCCACTATAAAAATCCTGCCTTTTTCTGGAACTCTGTAAAATCCTTGGGAACACTGCTGTTGCTTACAGATCCACTTTCAGATTTCTCCCACTTCATTCTTTGGATCAGAGGATGGAAAAGACAAAACGATTTGGAGCACTTCTACCTCAAAGAAGTCTCTGGACATTACTAAAATCTAGAGCCTTTAAAAAGCCACCAGCCAAGTAAATAATATAATAGCCAGGGAGAAATCACACATGAGAAGAATCTGTTCATTGATGCCTTTTATACCTAGGAATAAAAAATAATGCATGCAAGCAATAAATAATAGAATCATAGAATCATTTACACTGGAAAAGACCTTTAGGATCATTAAGTCCAACTATCAAGTTCACAGTGCAGCACAAAACTCGCAAGCTTCCCTTTCTCACAAGACAACACTAAATGTGGATAATGGGCCCTCCAGTAGGAAGGAGGAATGCTATCTGACTGTCATGGTTTAACCCCAGGCAGAACCCAGCTCCACAGAGCCATATTCACACTCCTTCCCTGGTGGGATGGGGGAGGGAACTGGAAGAGTAGAAGTGTGAAAACTCATGTGTTAAGGTCAAGTCAGTTTAATGGGTGAAGGTCTTGACTTCACAGCCATAAATAAATCATCCCTGAGTTACCAACAGTGTTTCCAGCACAAATCCAAACCAGCTCCTGAACAGCTACTGTGAAGAAAATTTACTGTACCCCAGCCCAAACCAGCACAATAAGACCCAGGCCTATATGAATGAGCACACACCCATACAAATATTGCATTCCCCACTAGGGGTTAACCATGAGATCCACAGAACCTGTACACCAAGACCTTGAGGTGCTCCCTTCCCTGCAGGGCCACAGGAAATATAAAAGTAAAAAGGCAAGAACTAGTCTACCTTCAGTCTCAAAAACTGAAAATACTGTTATTTTTGGGGCAGAGTAAGTAAGGAAGTCTCAGATCTGAAAGTGGTCTCTAAAACCAGGTGTTACTTTAAAAGCAAAATAAAAATTTTATATTATCAAAAATAAATGCTCTCAGCAGTCTTCATTACAATTTCAGCAGAGAAGAACTGGAAAAAAATATGCAGTGGTTTTTTTCATTGCTCACTCTGGAACAACTGCTGCTGTTAAATTCAAGTAGAAAATTCAGGCTTTTAAGGATACCTCAGACAAGCAAAAACCTGACTTATCTATTGATAGCTCAGTCAGCTTCCTTAAATGGACTGCAAATAATTTACTGAAAGCTTCGTAGAACTCTAGATATTTTTCAGTGCAGTAAAAAGACAACAATCTTGAATTTCTTTTCCATGAGACGTTTCCACATCAGTGAAACTGCAGCAGTAGGCAAATAGGAGATGATACAGTGCAGGTGATTGCACATAACTTCAGAAAAGATACTGAGAATAAGTTATTCTAAAAGTCATCACAAAACCCAAGGTCCTTTTAGCTTCTTGGGAATTTGGAATTTGTTTGGAATGTTTATATGGGGGGTTTTTTTAAGGGCCCAGGGGGCTAGGGCTGGAAATGAGAGAGGGGAATTATGCCTTTCATTGAACAATAGCAACAACAACAAACACAGCTAATTGCATCCCTTGCATTTAATAGATATGGAATCAGAGATATAAATAAGGCACAAAGTGTTTCTTACATTTTAGAAAAGAGACCTAATTCTAATCCTAAATAGACTCTTCCCAGCCTACTAACCGGAAGGTACCCCACAGCAATCCAACCGGGTTAACTGCTGATGAAGAGTTCAAGTTTTATGAATCCAATGGATTTGTAAATGAAGCAAAAACCATCATTACACCCAAGAATTTTCATCTGAAAAAAGGATTTCTGTTGGTTCAGTTCACTGTAGGAAAGACCTAAGCCTCACACCAGGCAATTTGCTGTAAAAGAACAAACACACAAAGGACATGAACAGATTGAAGGTGTAGAATTACACAAATAGGTGAGATAGCAAAAAAACATGAACATGTACAAAGAGTAGAAAGAAATACATTAAGCCAAACAAAAACTAATCCAGTAGCCCACATACAAAGACAGCAATGCAGACAGAGTCAAGTAGCATCATTATTATTTTGAGGTCATACATTGTTCTTATCTCCCCCATCTGACCAAAAAGTACAGGAATTCCCAGTTAAGTACAAGTTGCAGTAAATTTATATTCATTTGATGAAGAATTCTTTTTTTAAATTATCCAATGAATTTGGAGATTCTTGCCACATCACCCATTTCCCATTATTTTCATGCAAAGCTTCCCATTGAAAAGTCACTCATAGGAGTAGAGAGGTGTCATTTGGGGACAAAAGCATAAAAGAAATTTGTTGCACATATTGTCATTAAGGTCTGACTAAGTATTGCAAGTTCAAAAAGTTGGTATATTCCTGTAAGTCTGTTCGCTAATGAAGCAGATATGGATATGCTTCCATTTGGTTTATTCATACATTATTTATTAACAGCTTCCAAACTCTTACAATAAAAGCCACAACCAGTAATCTCAATGAAGCAGCTGCCATCAGCAGACAGCAGGAAGTCTGAGAAAACAGGCGGTAACATGAAATGTTTTAAAACTCTCTTTTACCACCTTTAACAATTATCTTAAATATAAAGATAGTGTCCCCAGTGACTGCTCTGGGGCAGGCTTTATTTTTATTTTTTCCTTTTTCTTTTTGCCTTTCCTCTTCTTCTAATTCCCTTATTTAATGCAAAAAAATTTTCAAAGATAGAGTTTTTCCAAAAACAGAGGGAACAAAAACACCAAAACTTCCTGTTTTCCTTTAAAGCATCCCTGGACCTGAACCACCCCTTTCCCCAAAGTAAGTTCAAATTAGACTACAGATAACCCTGAGGTCTGAAATTGTTTCAATTACTTACTAATTGTTAATAAAAAGTAGAACCTTTATTTTGTTTGATTTACACTTAATACACAAGCACTTTCCAGATTGTATTCAGCAAGAAAATTTATGTAATGTAGTCAGCAGATTTAGACTTGTGATATCTGAGTTCAGTACTTTGCTCTGTCACAGAACAGTTTTTCACACATCACTTCAACGTCTCTTGCATTGATGAGAGCCAGTTTATTGATGTCTGAGGAGGATTCAGATGTCAATACAGGGAATGAAGGAAAAAAGATAAACCCAGGGGTGTCCTCAGTTCCTAAAACACCTGTGGAACATTCCCAGAGCTTGCAAACTCACAACATTATTGCAGTCCAAGTCAGCAATGGCTATTTTTCATAAAACATACAAAATACAAACTTTCACTGATATCAGCAAGCATAGAGGCTTTCAAAAATAAGGCTTGAATGCCCACTTGAGAACTTCCAGGGCTTTGCACACGAAAACACCTAAAAATAACCTCCTCCTTCCACAAATGTCAATGCAAAAGTAAACCAACTAAGAAGTATGCATCTGTACTGTTAATTGTAATATCAAAGTTTAGCAAAAACCCATACATTCAAATGATTTATCAGCTACTGAATTGGCACCAGTTTGATTCCAATGCATCAAAAGCTGAATTTCTGTATTTCATTACAATAATCTAAAATAAGTTTCATAGATGAAAAAAAAGTAATTCCTCAGTTGCACAGATTACCCAAAAAAGATTTGCTGGTGTTTGTTGTGTAGGTCGTGGATAAAATGGAAACACAAATTGAAACTGGATCCAACATCAGTGGTCATTGCTGTGAATCAGTGTTGTGTAATTATTGTAAGCTCTTTGTAAAGTACATTAAATGAATACTCTCAGATTACAGACGTTATACCATGCACTTTTTCAAAGGGAGTATCCATCACAAGTACAAGATATTAAGAACTTGTTGTAACTCATGTCGTAATCAGTGTAACAATAATAGCTGGAGTTTACATCCAGCAAAAAGGGCATGAGCAAAACACACCATTGTCAGCTACTGAGCAAGACAACATCTACACATGGAAAAGGCATCCTACTCCTCTGCTTTAAGAGCATCAGCACTTGTGTCACTTATTTTAGAAATAGATTCAGAATTGGCCAGTGGTAAGATACCATCAAATTGGCGTTTTGAGCACCTGCAGCAAAAGGTAATACCTGGTTATATTTTTGCCATTTGAAAACATGCAGACAAAGAGAAGAGTGGGTCCATTTACTGTGTTGTACAAGATAAGCTTGAGAACCATCTTCCCTCTTGAGGAATACCTCACACAGAGACAAATTTGCCACAACTAATAAAAAATCCCTCCAAAAACCCCAACAACAAGCATCCAAACAAAAGCACATTAAAGAAGCAGAGATTTTCCAGATCTATCTTAAGGGTCAAGGCAACAGGTCTGATCTTGACAGTCTTTATAGATATAAATGATGTATGTGGACAGCCACTGAAAACAAGATTTAGCTTTAAGGATCCTTCACAGATATATTCTCCTCCTCAACTCAGAAGTACCATAGTTTCCCACTGGTTACCACATCCATTCTTTTCATAGAACAGAGGTTCCTGGCTGCTTTCTCAACACACGGAAGAGGCTGTAACTCCAAACACCTTTCCCTCCATATCAGCTAAAGCCAACAGGCTGCAGCAGTGACACTCACCCTTGCAAACTACCTGTCAGTAACAAGGCAGTATGATCAGGTATTAAACAATTTCAAACAATTTGATGAACCTTTTTATTGATGTTATTTGTAGCTCAAAAAATAATTTACAAAGAAGTATATTAAAATATTATATTGAGACAAAACGGAGCTTAAAGCTTGGCAATAACTTGGAACCCCTTGCAGATCCATCACACCTCTCATGCCAAAGATGAGCAAATGCAGAGAACACAGGATAAGCAAAGATGAGATGACAGAAAATGACAATCCTGAGGGAGAGGAGGGAAGGGGAACTGGATTAAACTACTTCTTTTTTTCATATAAATTGTTAAAGTACTGCAGGTTAAAGGAAAAGCTGCTCCTTAGTAACTGCACTCTACACAGGACACTGCAAACAGTCCAAATTTCCTGATTTTTTTAATATAAAAACTTCATTATTACTATAAATAACTCCAAGATTGCTAAAGCACGACCTTATTCTTCTGCTAAAGATATTTTGCACAAACACTGAATAAAGGGGTAATGCAGATCCTACAGTTCACATAACCAACCTGATGAGCTAAAACATGGAGATGAGAAGTACTAGCTATTTTAAGCCTTTGAACTGGCCTAACTCCTTGAAGCCAAGAGGAGATCAGGAAATGTACTCAGAATCTCTCCTGAAAGAGGTCTGAAGGGCCTTCCCTAAGGGCTTGAAGAGCCTGACGCTAAGGGGACAAGGTCCAGTTAATTCCAAAACTGAAGGAAACCAAAGCCACAGTTGGTTAAAAGAGTGGAAGCTCTTCAGACAAAAGTGCAGAAGCAGAAAGTCCAAAGCTGGAACCTGGTGGAAAATCACCAAGTAATTTAGGGGATTTTACATGTTTATATATTTTTCAACCATTCTCCTTGTTCAACATGCCTAGTGTATCTTCTGTGGGAACAGCACAGCGGGTAAAAGTGCTTGTACTTTTAATTCTTGCCAGTCTGATTCTTCATTAAACTTCATCTAGCTCTTATGCATCAGGAACTGCAAACAAACAGTTTTCACAGAAATCTGATAATCACTTCTGTGAAGAGTTTTCATGTCATGTAAGCTTAAACCAATGTTTAATAGTTTTCTGTGAAGGAAAAATCTGAACCTATGCAAGACTTAGCGTGATGTGATTGGAAAGAAGAATGTAAAGGTCAACAAAATAACCAAGACAAATTCAACAAAGTAATTGCCATTTTGCATCAAGATCTGCAAAAATGAGAATTAGACAGTAAGAAGAACCAATACATGACATACCAATACATTCAGGAAAGATTACTCTTACCTGAATCTTAGAACATTTCACACATGAGTTCATAGCAAGGAGTTTGGAAGCCTGTATGTGCCAGCTCTTCCAGATCATTCTGACACCTAGAACATTCCATCCTGTACAACATCCCTAAATAAACAAATGGCTGAGCCATGTCTCTGAACTTCTGCACTTACAGTGCAAGACGCTCAAATAACTTGAAAAAAAGTACATGCCTGATAATTCTTTAACCCATTTCCCATGTACCCCTAAAACAAGCACACAACCTTCAAAAAAGGAAAGCCAGCTTTCAAAAGTGAAGTTGGTAAGAAGGAAACGTGCTGTTATTAAGATGAGACAAAAAGATCTTAACCATTTTGCAGGGAGGTATCTGGTCCCCCAAAACACTACAGATGCTCAATGCAGTGTTATGCCATCCCTGCCATGTGCTGCACTCTGATGTCAAGACCCCCAGCCACCCTCATTGCCTCTCCTGACGGTTCTGCCACTACACCAACATCTCAGCTGACCAGCTCAGCACACCTTGTTCTGCAGTGTGGCCAGGTGCTGCAAGGCCAACACTGATGCCTTCATTTTCTGTTTCCCCGCTTTTATTAGCATCTCTCTCAATCCAAATGTTTACAAGGTAATTATTACATCATGCTTTTCAAGCAGATATTTAAGCACCTACACAAATGGGATTTGCACAAATGATTTTACAGGTTATGGCTGGGATGCTCCATCACCCCAACAGCCACAGCTGAAGCATCCTTGGAGATTAAAGTAGTTGCTCTCCCTTTTCCTTGGAACAAAATGGCACAGGGCTTTAGCAATCCTCCAGCTCCTGAAGATTCTGTCAAAGACAAGATCTTGAGCTCCAGAAACTTGAAGCAAATGCAAAATTATCCTAAGATACTTTCATAACTTCCCATAAATTCCAATATCTTTTCACATAACCCACAATCTACATTAGACTTCTGTATATTAGTACAGGGATAAGACATAAAGGTTTGGCACAGCCAAGCTGACTAAGAACAAAATAGCAGGTATTTCACACTGGTGAGAATAATTTAAAAATCTTTCAAAAAAATCTTTTTCCACTTTTTCAGAAAACACTGTGAGAAAGCTTTTACATATCTTCTCAAAATTAACCAAATTTGACCGATGTTGAGTATTTCTAATATCTCTTAACGTTTATGTCCAAAGTCTTTTCTCTTAGCTACCCTCTTTTATCTTACATGCTTTTCTTGAGTTGATAAAGCTGTGATACTTTCTAAGCATTACTAGGCTTAGAAGTCTAGCTTAAAACAGAACACAGATAATTGATGTGTAAAAGCTTGGTTTTGACCAGAATTCAAAATCATTTAATCTGTATATACATAAGATAAGGTCAGCTCTGGCCCAGCTACATCAGTTATTAGAAATAAGGTGCAATCACTGATCAAACTTCTGAGCAGAGACCGTTTTTATGAGGAAATTTCTCTTTTCATGAACAACACACTCTACATGTGATAAACTGTAGCAGCAGCAGTACAGTCCTTGGTTGCATTTATCCAGGATGATACTACAGCAAACTTTCCTTTATCCAGACCCACCAATTGAACAATTTCAGAGTTTTCTAAGCTGAAATACCTTAACTAGTGCCATAGTATTCACTTGATCCCACCAAAAAAAGCCATAGAACAGATAAATTTTTCTGATATAAATCAGTATTACAGGATAGTAATTTCTAAGGAAGAATAATCATGCCAATGTGAGAACCTTCAGTGGTGCATCTGCATTCAGAAGAATCAAAGAAAGCTTTTTCCTAATATAAATATGCTGTCATAAGAAAAGCAGAAGTAGTAAAAATGTGCATTTCAATCCAGCGGAAGTAATGTCTCCATTTAAGAAGATGCTTCAAGTTTCTCAAGGGAGTTGTTTATTTGTAACACAAAGCACTACACTTCATGTTTCTATTATGTCATGTGTCATTTGTCTTTCTCTAAGAAATCCGTGTTGTCAATATCTATTTTATTGTTCAGTAAATTTTCATTACACATGCCATGATGTCTACATTCTGTTATCTCCCTGGTATACTTGCCACTTTTCATATTTTTCGAACAGCGATATGCATTTAAAATAAAAAAAAAAATATATTGTAAGTGGTCACTGTGCCTAGGCAGTCTTTCCACCTAATATTAGCATTTCCCTTATTCAAGGATAAATAAAATATTTCCAAAATAAATGTTATCTAAATCAGACCTACCATTTAGTTTCTTTGGGAAAGGACTCATAGGTTTGTTTTATTTTAAAGGATGATATAAGTTCTTAGCCCAGGGCCTGGCAGTGAAAATCAGCCAAAACTCTTAACTTGGAATCACTTACAGACCTTCACCCAAAGCACTGAAATCAATTTATCACATAGGATTTTAACATAGCAGCAGCCATAGGCAGAGCTGAGAAGTTATTTCCATCCATTATAAAAAATCAAACTTCCAAGCCAACAATCTTATGTGGTACAGAAAACCCCTGCATCAAAATTCAAAGATGCATTTCTCTTAGGCTTTTAGAATCACTGAGCTCTGAGGTTTGGAGAGCTGCTCCTGCACACATCTCACATTGTTCCAGATGGCAGAAACAGTTTGAATTTCTTTAAACATTGGTCTGCTTTTCAAATCCCTATGGTGACCTTGTTCAAGCTGATGCTGGAAAGTTAGAATTGAAAAACAGCTCTGAAACCAGCACATCAGTGCCTCACATCTCCTATTTGGTGCAGGGAAATCTGGCCTTGAGAGGAAGAGCAGCAGTGGTCTGGATCCATCTCTCATACATGGGAATGACATCTTTACCATCTCAAACACTATGAATGAGAGCTGCATAGAAACATTAGCCTAAAAAGCATTCTCCATGTTCCTTTGGGATGATAAAGAGAACCATCTAAAGAAAAAAAAAATTCTGCTCTCTATATGAGACATCTGACACTGCTCTATCTAAAACAAAACAGCACAAAAATCATCTTTAGACTAACATATTTTTCAATACTATTCAAAAGGTCCCTGTCTCACAAGAACTGGAGAGAACCATGCTAAAATGGTTTGTTAGCATAAAATTCTAAGCTAATTACTACTCTTTTAATGTCTTTTGAAGTACCCTTTCATCATTCTTTTTTCAAACACCACCACCAAATGATAAAATTCATCAAATCCTTACCAATAGTCTCTTGAGGGGAGTCTGTTGTTAAAACAAATATATATGTGATATATATACATATATATATATATACACACACACCTATCTTCATCTTGAAAACACTGTAGGTCCATGACTTCTGCCAGTGACACTTCTAATTTCCATGTTACTCTTATGTCAAAGTGAAGAGAATTTCATTCAGAGATATTCTGGTGAAGACATAGGCATTACAAAAGACAAGAATAAATAATTTCTACCATTTTGAAGAATGTTTCAGATCAGTACACTTTTACAAGTGATCAGATTTCAGGATATTATTTATATTCATATAAATTTGGCTTTTGTCTTGCTTGATAAATACTTACTGCCTATAAACCAGATGCCTGTAAGAGCTGTATTTACTTATATTCTCTCATCCTGCCTGCAAGCCTGATAAGTATAGTAGTTCAAAAAACACATATTTTGTTCCTGTTGAAAAAAGCAGTAGCATTAACCTCCCTCCATCTTTGTAATTCTATACAAAAGAAGCCATGCAGAGCCATAGAGAGGAGAGGAACTGTTCCTCCAGGAAGTGCTTTAATGAAGTAGAAAAAGGCATAAACATCTCTGTATGCCTTGTGTGGAACATGGAAAGCCACACAAGGAAAAAAATACAAGGAACTTGTTATATGTCCTGTCAGAAAATGGCTGCTACATAAAAGCAAAACTTACTGCCCCAAGGGAATCCTGCATTCTCTTTGCTGTTTTCTGTTTTCAGTCTTCCTTTCCTGCCAAAGTTACACCTCCCAGCAAGGCAAAGTGTCAAGAAGCTTCAACAGAGGAAGATCATCTGACAACAAAAGCTGTATCCAGACTGTCAGATGGAGTGTGTACATTGAGGAGAATTAACTGGGAGAAGGCACCCGTCCCCACATTGCAAAATTCTACTTAGAGGCCAATAAATCCTTCTCTCCAATTTGAAACATCTATTCTATTTTAACTACTCCTTGCTCTTCAGGTGCCTGCTTCAGATGAAGAAAGACATTAACAATCAAAGAAACACACTCACTTACATAGAAGACAGATGTGTGTTTGTTTTAAATGATTCACAAGCACTTGCTGTGCAACAGTGCTGCCTCTCCTGCCAGTTATCACTGTAAATCTATTTGAGCAGATTTTTCAAGTTAGCCAATATAAGGAATGCAATGCTGGTAATGAGATAACAAGAACCATGGGTGAGGCAGCTGCACTGGTATCAGGGCAACAGCAAAGGAGGTTAAAGCTTTTATCACACAGTGCAAGATTAGGAAGGTCTCAAGTACTTTGGTGTGGTCACAAGAGAGACACAGCAGAGTTACCATCAGTTCATCTTCTCCTGAATAGCACTAGTATGACAGGACTAACTCTAGCTGAAAGAAAAAGAAGTCAATGAAAGGAATATGTTTGAAACTATTTGTGATCAAAGTATGATAGAAACAAGAGAATGGCAGTTTTGTATGGGAAAAAAGAATCTGTATTTGCTATAGTTCAGGCTTCCTTTTGTGTCAGCACTTAAAACATAGCAAAGGTTGAGACAATTCTGTTAACATTACTGGGAAAGCTACTAAAACTATATGAGGTCTTAAGTACAGCTTATATTTACCTAATAGCCTGAACTGCAAACCTACAACCAAGATGCTTTGCACCATATCCCAATTTTCAGTGTATTTGGCCAAGGTAGAAATGAAGCAAACTAATGGAAAAGTCGTTCTTCATGTGAGAGAAGAAAAAACACACCAGCAATTCCCAATCTTGCCAAGTTTCTAACTCCAAATTCAGAATATTCCTCATTTGCTATCAACACAATTGAAGTGCAGCTATTAAGACCGCATGAACTTTATTCTTTTAATAAATACTGACATTTTTTACATATTATACAGTAATCTATATTACCACAATTGTTATAAAAGCAGGTAGCTGCTGAAAATATTCTTCAAGACAAAATTTTTGCTCAAGTGTTCACTGAAGAGTCATCAAAACAATTATTTATTCTCATAATCAGAGAAAATAGCAACTAGGTCACCCAGCAGACTAAAATTACTGAGTTGTGTTATCAGATATGTGCAACTTACTCTTGCAGCTTTCTGGACAGACTGATGCCTTAAGTTTTAGCTTTTATATTTTTCAGATCCTGTACTGCATTAGCGTAGAGCTCTGAACTTCATATAGAGTGTTAGTAAGTTCTCTTCACAGTTTAGTCAGACAAAACAATCCTTTCCCAGATGGGAACCAAGGTCATCATCTCAGCGCCCCGCTGAAAAGTATAAACAAAAACTGAATTGGAGGAGCAAGCTGGGGGGAATATGACTTCATTACCTGAAGCTGTAATTGAACAATTAGCCTCTGATATGCAAATAGACCAAACTTATATCTGTATGAAAAACTCGTGGCCATCACCCATCTTGGGTGTAGCCTCTGTGAGGCTCCTGCACTGCCCAAGGTGCAGCTTTTGAAGGCCCTTCAATATATACCTTTATCCTCTAACTCTGTCTAGCCTCTGTTCCAGGTAGCCTCTCCAGGCATTAAGACCACCTTTTCTACTTAACCTTACTTGTACTCACTGTGGTGGAAATTATGACTCCTACTCCTGCTGAATTATGAAGTGGTCCAGGTAGCCTGAGAACAGTTTCATGGGGCTGGATCCCAGCTCAAAGCAGGAGAAACAGCTGGCACAAGCAGTGAATATCCAGCAGGCTCAGTATAACATTTCTGTATGTGCCCCAACAGCCAGAGCAGCTGTCCCTGGGAAGAAGCCCCAGCAATGCCAGCCTTTTCCTTGGGACCTACCAGCACCTTCCCCACACGTTGCGTTCATTGTACATTTTCTGTAGCACAGTGAGCAGTGTAGCACTTCAGCCTGTTCTTCTCTCATCTGAACATTTAATCTGACATTTCATGCTTTCTGTTGATATATATTCTGTTGTATTTCTATTCAGAATAATTAATGAAAATTTAGAGGGGGTGTATAAAAACTAAATAGAAAAGCAGTGTTAGAAAATACAGTAAAGATACTGCACCGAAAAACCCTGGTTAATAATTGGGTAAAACTGACACAGCAATCAAATGGAGATACTTTCCACAAACCAAGACAGACATATTAAATTTCAAAATGCTATGATATCATAGTATCTCAATAAAATGTAAGCAGCTAAAACATCATAAAATAAACCCCCACTTTCTTTCAATACTAAAAAAAAGGAAGTCAGAGTAACAGTCAAACCCCAGTGACAGATGAACCTTTAATCAAGAAAAAAAGCACATTATTAGTGGATTTTCCTCTTTGAGGAAGTTCCTGAGCAATACCTGCTTACTAGCTCCAAGTAAAATCTGTAAGGTAAGAAAATCCCCTGTAGCAGTCACAGGAATGGGATACCGCAGCCACCAAAACATTTTCTCTTAACCACAAACAGATTATAATTTACAGTGTAAGATATTAAAGACCATTTTATTACTTCTCAGTGCCATTCTGCCCTTACAGTGCTGTAATTATGACTGGTCAAGTAGATCTTTAATTTGCACACTTCAAATACTGATTATCTGTATTCTGCAGCCATCTACAAATACATACATCAAAGCTGCCAGCTTCCACAGAATGTTAACCAGGGCCCATTGTTCTTACATTCTTTTTAGAGTTGAATCCCGGTGCATTAGGTCTATAAACAGGTCCACTTAGTCATTTTCTTACAAGCTATTCATGTAGAAACTATAATGTTCTGTTCTCCCCAGAAGCTTATAATACATCACATGGATAATTGCATTTGAAAAGATTAAGCATGAAACACAAGAAACACCAATAAAATTCAAAGTACACCTGAGTCATCACAGGAGAAATACCATTATTTCTTAAAGAGCAGGTAGCAGGGGGTATGGGGGAATCAGAAAAAAAAAAAAAACCAACAAAATAATGCAAAAAACCAATTCAAGTTTCAAAGAGCAGATTCCTGTAAGCACTGAGCAAGCATATTAGCCTTTGAATTATACACACTGACCTGAGACACAGAGCTTGCCATGAAGTATTAAACATAAACTGCAGTAGAATTAGCCTCATATACCCCCAACAGGGCATAAATCTTCCCTAAAGTCTCCTAGAAGATGCAAAACAGTCGCACAAATAATGTATTGAGAGAAAACTTTCTCCAGCTTCTGCTCTCCTGAAGCTAGAAAGTCTTTACTAAAAATTGGAATAAGCCCAAGTCAGTATCTCTAAATAGTGACAAACACTATTCAATCAAATGCAGCATAACAGGAGACAGTTTTCCAAAATTGTTACTGACTTTTGCATATGCAATTGTTTCATATAAGCCACTGTATTTTGAAGAAATTACCTCTTTTCCAGTCATGTTAATCATTATCTGTTCTGACACCCATTTAACTGGCAAGGATTCAATCACTCACTAAATAATTCCATTTGCTATATATTAATAGTTTAAGTAGTTTTCACTGGCGCCTATCTGAGCACCTTCAGGATAACTTCCACTGTTTTTCCCATTTACACTTGATTTAGAAAAAGTCATGACAAAACACAATGCCAATTTTGAAACTAATAACAAAGTGTCATTTGAAATGGTTCATTAAACTTGCAAAATATGCATTGCATCCTCCCTATTGAGCCAGTATCTATATTAAAGGCAGTAAATCCAATTTAAAACAACTTTTAATCAAACTCAAGAGTTTAAGTTCTTAATTTGGCAACTGACGCTATTCACAAAATACAGAGGGCAAGGTGTACATCAGACTGTCAGACTAGTTCAAATAATTAATGAAATTTAAAATTAATTTTGGTATAGCAACATGCAATTTTTCCAACTATTACACTGACTCATTTAGTGGAAAATATTGAAGGCAAGCATTTCCCAAGTCCAGTTCAGTAGTCATTGTTATCAGCAGAGACACTCAGTCTTGATCTTGGCTTCTTTGGAAGGATCCAGAAATTCAACTCATCTGTGTTAATAATCAGAAGGTGCCAGCCCCTACAGGAGGCAGAAACAACCTGACTGATAAATGAGAGACCAAGGTTCCACCTGTTTGGAAGGAGACAAGCCATTTTTTCCAAGTATACTCAATTTGCCCAAAACCAGAGGGGTTTGCATCCTGTCTGACCCATGCTTGGTGATTTCCCCAAGACCCTGGGCAGCCACAGCTCTGTCTTAACCCCCTGCGTTCTACTGAGGTACAAATATCTTCCTTCAGAACACAGACACTGCTAACTGGGATTGTGGTGACTGACTGTACCCAGCACTCCCCTCTGGCTTTTCCAGTGCCATACACTGCAACGAGCTCCAGCTTCTCCCTTTTGGCAAAGCTGAGGGCCTGGACTTGAGGATGAGAAGTTGCCAACTCAGGTCACAGTGCTTTTCAAGGGTCACTGCTCTGCCACCTGTTTGAGCCTTCCTTGTAAGGCTTATTTTCCAGGAAACCCAAACTCACAACCATTCTACATTAAAACAGCAAAAATACAACAATTCTCTGTTTACTGCATTTATTTTCCTGTTATTCACTGTGAAGACATTGCTCAGTAAGAATGCACAGAGGTTATGTTAAGGATGCAATGAGGTTATGTTAAGGACTTCAGACTCTTTCAAAAAACTAAAACAAACTATGTTTATTTTTGAGATACCTTAATTCCTGTTCCAAAAAAAAATGCCCATTCCTCAGCACACAGCACAGTTCAATTCTTTTCAGTTCTGTCAGTTATTCCTGTTTCCTTTTGTTATTCTTCAAATTATTACAAAAACATCACTTCAGGATCTAGCAATTGGCACTACAATATTTCAGCTTCCACTCTTGCTTTGTAGCTGAGCATGTTTCATAGTTAATTCAACAGCAGTAGTCAAGCAACCAATGCAAAAATGCAACTTCTGTTTTTTCTGTTAAAGACATGAACCCCTACTTCTGCAACATTTACAGAATCTGCACTGGTCATTCCTATCTCTTTTATGGAGCTTTTAAACATTGACTGCATTAACCAATTAATTTACCATTAACTAATTTATCTACTGACCAAAGAGAGAGAAACTGACACTGGGAAATGATTAGTTTGGAGGTTAAATTAATTAAAAACAGTACCGTAGTGACAGATTTTAATCTCATCCTTCTCATGAGAGCATGGAATCACTCACAGCTGCAGCAATTTGTGATAAATCCATGGAGAGATTCTATGATGGGAGTGGAATTAATTTGTGTCACCCCTAAGTTTCTATGTGCTCACTCAACAGTACCTGTATTAAACAATATTAAAAATACACAAACTGAGCAAACCAAATGAACCTGTTGCTTGAGCCAGCATGTGATACAGGCCCCTCAATATCAAGATACAATAATTTGCATCAATAAAATTCAGGGGATCACAAGAGTGGTGGGAATGACCAGAACATTCTTTGCAGTCTGTCTTTATCTGTGTGAATACACTTGAGTAAAGAACCCAGCAATGCACAAGGGCAGTGAAGAACCACTGAAAATACACCACCAACCCCTCCACCCAAATCCAATCACTGAATCTCTCTGGAAACTACCACCAACTTACAAGTGCAGCAGAAGAGGGACCTCTGGGCCTGAATGATGAGAGCAGCGATGAGATTCCCAAATCCTGTGGCAAAGAAACAACAGAGAAGCATGAGAAGATGGAAGGATGAGCTGCTCCAGCTGCAGGAACTCAGGCTTCTACAGCAACTTGATTTCTCCACTCTTTTCTGAACCTTCATACAAGACACCCTGAATACATGAGCCTCCCACCAAAGCAAGGCTCTAACTATCCAAGTAACTGAGCTGTTTTGAATGGAGGATGAAACAAACACAGCTTGGAAGACTCTTTTATTATTAGGTCTTAATAAGAGAGTACTGATGACAGAACCTGTCACCCTGTTGAGGTGCATGGTACATAATGCCCACATCTCAAAGTAGGAGCTGTTTTTGCAGCTTATACCCAGAGAATCCAAATGGCTTCAATTTTACTCCTGAAAGAACCAGTGACAATGTGGTTGTGGCAGCAAAGTTTCCAGCATGCATTGTACAGTTTTGCCCAGGAGCCAAGGTAAGTACTCACATTAAGCAGACCATCTGTAAAAGGGAGATAATATTTTGGGATTATTGGCAAAGTATGTCCTATGTGTGAGCAGGAAGTTGGACTGCAGCTTATGACAAGAGCCACATTCGCTAGGTGGTAGTGTCAAACAAATAATAGTCATGCTAATAACCAGAAGGAACTATCAAGACGAATCAATATAAAAAGAAATTACAATGCTTATGTAAAACATTATTGTCTATTCATTGAAAAATTACAAACCGCAGAATACAACTGATCTGGCAACACGGCCAAATTGTTATTGATTTGCATTAAGAATTTTTCCCTACTTGACATTTCTAGAATTTTTATATAATTGTATATTAAGGCTCATAGTGAAGAGGAGCTCTATTATAAATTCCACACATCTGCTGAGATATGCCATTCTGAAATTAACTGTCTTGGAACCTATATTTAGAGCACATGAAGGTAATTCAATTTCCCAATATTAACTCTTCTTACATCAATACCTGAATTTAAGATAGGTTGCATTCTTGTTCATGCTATAGAACAAAACCAAGAGTCTCTTTTCTGTGGGGCCACAAGAAACAAGTATTTTTTGAAAAATTTTTCAGAGGAACAGATTCAGATGAGGAGGCTAACATTGAAGTGGCTGAATGTACTTACATTCTAAATAAATGTAGATCTCATCAAAACTTTTGAAGTGCAAGTCATGAAAATATGATAATTAAACCTAAGTTTTTATTGCCATTAATTTCATTCCCTGCTTTTATATAAGCAATTTAAGGCTGCTTTAATAAGGATTTTGGCATACAATACAGACTTCTAACATTCAAAATACACTACTGACCTCAGAGATAGCTACTGAGCCCCACAGGTACAGCAATGATCAATTCAGGATGCAGGCCAGCATCTCTGAAAATGACACCAGTTTGTACAGACTCTGAGTATCCAATCATGTAAATTAGCCTGGAGAGAAAGTTACAGTAATGGGGGGATTCTGGAGAGTGTAACACTCCATTATGATGGAGGTATCAAACACCAAGAGGTTTGTTTCAAACAAAATTCATTGCCATTATAAAAAAAAAATTTACAGTTATTTTCTCCCATGCTGCTATAATTTCCTTTTGAAATTAAAATTCCTGTGTGATACCAAATGATAGCTGAGTATTTGACAGAATTTGAGAAATATTTTGCACATGCTATTTGCCTCACTGAGCTGCACATGAGCCATCCTCAAAACTCAACACTGATCCAGAGATACTGAAATGAACGCCACAACTATTCCCCTTTTGTGAGGGAATTTAACATTTAAGCTCCACAAACCAACAAGCTACTTCCTGATTACTCCAAGTCCTTATCACTAAACGAATTTATCATGTCTTTTGTCCTACATTGTTAATCTCATACTTCCACACAAGGAATTAATCAGAGAGCAACAAGCCGGTACCTCTGATATCTGATATCATTAATGACGTTTCTTTATTAACAAGAAAAGAGACTATTTATCAAAGCTCCAGCTTCAGGTTTTACAAGCAGCTGACGGAACTACTGTGGGTCCAGCTTCAGAAGCAGAACCACACTGAAAAGGCTCAGAAAAACATTTCTTTTGATCATTACCTGATAACCTTCATGCTCATCTGGACAATTTTAGACTCACACTACCATATAGCTTTGCCATCTATTTGCCCTGTAACACTTTCCCTGCTGTAGAACATTCAGGTCATTGGAGCCCCCTGACCAGGAAAACACTGCAGTGAGAAGAGGATCCAACACACCCCAACCAGCAGAGAGGCCAAGGCCTGGTGCAGACAGGCCACAGCTTGGCAAGGGAGAAAAATTAAATTATCATCACAGAATAGAACAGAGAACAAACTGGGTCAAAGCAAACAATGAGGCATTCAGGTGACGGCAAAACACAGAATTTTCTAAAGGAAAAGACTGCAGTGGGCTTTGCTAGGAATGTTGGGGCTTGTTTTATTAAAATCATCAGTTTCTTTGATTAAAGTTAGACAAGCCTTTTCTCCAAACTACTTTTAACATAAAAATCAAATCATAAAAGACTACAAAATTATTTCATATAGCCACCTCTGCAAACTACTGAAGTTAAAACATAGAAAGAATTAAATATTATATGCTGTCAAGTTCTTTTTATTTTTATCTGATACTTCACTTCATACTCAAGGAGAAAATTGTGTGCTACTATGAAGACGCTCCTAAATTAAATTTCCTTGTTCAAATTAGAAACTTTGACATTTAAAATGAATTTTAATAGGGTAATAAACTCAGGATATTTCATAACTCCATCCAAGATATGAGGCATCTCTGACCTACTGACAGCTTAGACTGAATGAAAGTCATCATTAAACACTCATGAGACAGCACACCAACAGACACTTTGGAGTGAGTTATTTGAGTGGTAATGACAAATATGAAGAAAAAAAAAGCAGTTCAGCCTCTTATTAAAACTATAGTGTGATATTGTAATTCCTAAACTCAGTACAGATATATGAGACATGCTATAAATTGGTCCAAAACAGTCAGTAATTCTGATTTCTGTGTGCAAACTGGTGATTAGGAACATTTACAAAATCTTCCTAGAAATCAGGACAATGTATAAAAGAGAAACAGACTCCTTATAAATGGTACAGAAAAAGGAAAGAGAAAATACTAAAAGTTCTTATTACAAGAAATTAAAAAGTTCCTTTTCTAAAAACTATGGAAGTGCCATAAGTCACATACACAGGAGGTGTCCATGCATTCTATATCCCAGTGCAGCCTGGGATAGTTTTATTAGCACTGCAATAAAAAAAAAGGTCTTATAATCAATTGCTCTACAGGCAACCGCCAGCCCTGTGGCTTAGCATAGGAAAGTCTATCCCTTCATCCCCATTCCAACATAAATATTAAGTTGCTTCAGCTCCTCTGATCTGTACCAGTAGCGGAGGAAGATTCCTGAAACTACTAAATCTCACAAGTTCTCACTGATAAAATGAGACAGGTTGATAGAGATTTACTTGGTTTAGAAACTGAATTAATTTTCTGCTTCATCAAAACTGGATTTAAGCAAACAGTCACAATAGTTTTAATGGAATACTATAGCTTTAATAAAAAATTCAGGGTTTATTGTGCAGTAAGATAGTGCAACAGTACCATCCAAAAAGCAAAAAACAAACAAACAAACACACAAAAAAACCAACCAAACAAAAAACCAACAGTAAAAAAAACCCCAAACCAAAAGAAAAAAAAAGGAAGAAAAAAAAAGAGGATTAAGGAAGTGAAAACGTTCCAAGAGAAAAGACCTTCATCAGTACCACAAGTCTCTGTTGCAAAAATGCTCAAAGCAACTGTACACCAAGTAAATCAATCTGATCTGTACCTTGCCCAGAATATCTATCAGTTTGCCATTCGTATTGCCATACTTGGAGGGGAGACACGAACTGAGTGCGCAAACACATCACATTTGATGAGACCCTTTTAAAGGTCAGGATTTTATTTAAGAAAGTGATTCAGTGCTGGTTACTGAATTACTGGTCAAATGTAGAACTGATTCACTCCTGTATGCCATAATTCCTACAGGCAAAGCAAATACAGAAACTACTTGCACCTGACTTTCTGTGGAAGGGATAAAACATACAGTGAATTAACTACAGTCAGAAAAAGCCTGGGATAACACAAGAAATAGAATAAGTATTTCTGCAGGTATCAATAATGCAGTTATCACAAAAATTGAGTTATGAAATCAGTTCTTAAAAGCCGAGATCCAAAACATAACTTGAAAAAGGATTAAGCAAATCAATTGTCTGCAAAGCATTTCTAGATGTTTGCTCTGTGGGTCACCATGAAAGGGAATGTGTTTCCTAAACGCAGGCTTTTGACTGAAGTTCAAGCTGTGCATGTTTTCCAACAAATCTCATTTCATAGAGGTTTAAGATAAAAGTCAGACTCTTAAATAACTGAATTCCAGACAAAGAATCAAGACTACCAAGAGAGGAACTTAAAGTCCTTACTGAGGGTTGGCAACCAGGTAACCCCAGTGGACCATGACATGATTTATGCTTTGACTTTCCATTAGCAGGAACCTTCCTCCCTTCCCCCTCAAACAGAGGATGGACAAGATTGGAACAGTGAAACTTACAACCAACCCGATAATAAAACCACCATCAGGAAATGAATGGCTGCAATCCCCTGGCCAGCTGCAGATAAACAGTGACCCTACAGCTCTTCCCCTCAATACACAAACAACAAGGCATCCTCCAAGTGTCAAACCAGAATGATTTGGTCAAAAGTTGTACATAAAACACCTGCACTAGCATCAATCATGCACCAGAATGCTGCTTTCTCTCAAGTAATACTCCTTCCAACACCCCTAATTAAATCTGCTTATTCATTTTACAACAGAACAACAGATTCTGACAAAGCAGGAGCAGACAAGACTCTTGAATTAATAAAAATGTTGTTGTACATATTGATAACTGCATCTTCCCAAATTACTTTTCAAGACAGAAGAGAGAGAGTCAGGTACATAGGGAAATACTCACAAGTATAAAAATACAAACATGTGCACACAACATGTGTGTGAGCAAGGGAGAAGCCACACCAGTAACAGAGAGGAATTCAGACTTCACCACATGAAAAATTAACAGACAATCCTGAAAGACAAATGTAAAGTATCTAAACAATTTTAAATTACTAAAATAGGCATATTACAATTTACATAAGTAAAAACATCACAAAGCATTAGATCCAAAAATCAGAATAACATTTGTCTGTTTGAATCAAATACTTGCATAAACTTAGTTTGTAATTAAACACCTTCTGGCAAATCAGAAAATATCCAGCAAAGAAATATAAGGAGACAGGATACTCATTTTGAAGGCAATATCAGAAAGAAATCTGGAACACAGCATAGATGCTGGTGCATTAATATGAATGCTAGTTCAGAGATTCAAAACCTTTATCAAACTACACATCAGCAAAATAAAATGAGCTTTTAATGAAAAGTAATTTCTCAATTTTGCATATTTTAATTGAGTTTAAACACTCCTAAGGTATTGATAGTGATAACACTGCAGTGGAGCTGTTTCCTCATCATTTGACCAAAAAGTAGAATATTAAAAGCAACAGATATTGAAATGAAGAATATCTAAAAAAAACACGAAGAAGTTATGCCCTCATTGTTTGTGCACTATGAAAGTTGATGTTTAATCAAATGACATGAATTTTAGAAGCCAAGGAGCAGCAGCAGTGCTGCCCCATTCCCATTGCCCAAAACATCAACAATGACACAAGGGCCAGAACATTGGAACTCCACTTGGAAAAGGTGTTTCAAAATAAACAGGATGATTTGATTCACAAATTAGGACTATAATGGGAGTTTATTCTTGAAATGAAGAAAGAGGGGAAGCTTTAAAATAAAATATCTGTGTATTTTGATAAGAACACAAAATTTGTATTCATAGATGCTAAAATGGGAAAACAACCATTAAAGACATGACCCTTGATACCTCTTTCTGCCAAGTTTAACTACCTTTTTATTGGGTATTTAATTGAAAGCTGAACCATGTACAAGACAGAAAATAGCATTACATGTACATGCAGCATAATTCTACAATATCTCTCTTGTCTTGACTTATCTAGCCAGATCGGTGATTTCAAGCTTTGTGTTCCAATTTTTATTGTCAAAAAATATCTGAATTTGAAGAACTGAGAAATAAGCTAAACTAAATACTATTTTATAAACCATGCCTATGAATAAAATAGAATTTCCAGATTTTCATAATTTACAATTTTTGTTTCTAGCACTGCTTTTTCTATTTCTTGAAAAGACTCTATTAAAAAGTTCTGTCAATTTAGAAAATTCTCGTTTTGGCTAAAACTTGCCTTTGTGGTGCCATAATACTATTATTATTTAATAGCAGCAGCAGCCTGATCAGGTTGAAGATTCTAAAGCTTTTATAAATGCTATAATTATTTGAATTTTTTTTCAGTAAGCACTAAATATCAAAAATCACAACTTTATTCAGCTAAGCTGAATTACCACTTGTGAGAGCAAAATCATTTCATAAAGTATTAGGCAAAACTTCACTGAAAAACCCAACACAAAAGAACAAAGATCTAGAGACCATTCATAGTCTCAAATCATTAATTTGACATGCACAAGGTCGAGAAAATTAGTTAGAAAAAGACCCAGATAGTTTTATAAATTAGGAAAGGAAGTTTTTCTTAAATTTTTATTGAAGGAATTAGACTTTAATGGCCAACCTATGCAATATTCTGTAAATCAGCAGCAGACTCTGGCAACAAGAACATAACAGCAGGGGATTTCACAGCCTCATCCTGCTAATTGAAAGGACCCGACCTCACCAGGGTCATGTACTGCAAGTCAGAACAGCCACACAGCAAATTGTGGCTGCTTTGCAGGTCTGCTACCTGTACAGGGAATGCAACTAAGCATGCTACACTCTGGTGATTAAAAATTAACTTTTTCCCAATTCACATGAGTTTTAGAAGGTTTAGAAACAGAAAAACTTAAGGTAAGTGTTTTTTTGGTTACAATTTCAAGTCATTTAGAAAATTAACACACTGTGCCATGCATCGTGGATATTGATATTCAACTTAGACCTGGAACTTTCTGGGAAGTCACAAATGAGAACTTTTTAAGCAGGGATGTATTTATCCAGCATCAACCCAATGTGCCAAACTTTCTAGTGCAATCTGTCTTTACTTACAGAAACAGTAAAACTGCAGTCAATAAAACAACTTCAACTAAAATCCTGACCCACACAACAAGGGATAAGAAAAGAATCCCATTACATTTGTACTTCAACGTGCAATTTTAGGACACTCAACATCCAAGATTTCTTCCCCATTTTTGAAAAAAACAGCATTGCAAAAATATAAGCAATATATGTGACTGCTGGGAGTAAACTTTCAGTTCCCTGTAGGTACTTTTCCTCTGATAAAGATACATTCAGCATATGTATATACTGAAAATTCTACTTTGCTGTTCTTGCCATTTAATTAGGGGCAAAGGAAAATGTGCAGGACTAGAATCTTAAGTGTTGATTTAATAACCTTTATACAGCTCATTTCTGAATGATTTTCTTCCTCTCTGGAGAGACTTCTAATGTCAAACACTGGTATTAAGGTGAGTCATAGTTACTGAAGAGGCACAGAGAAGGCACATGACAAAATTATTAATTATGGGAAGGGAATGAGGCAGAGTATTCTTTTTACTCCATAAACGTCCTTGTAAAACAGAACATTTAATACTGAAGTCAAATACAGTTTCAGTAGTCAATAGCCACTAAAGTCTTACTGCTGTCAATAACAGCTGGGGATTTAAGAATGCCATTTAAAAACTGTTGCAAATGTGATTTTTAGAAGGCATTAGAGATTTTTGAGAAGGCAAAAAGATTTACATTTTTTCAACTACAGTAACAGAAATTGGGCAATTATTCGATATCTAAGCTATCTAAGTTCTCCATCGCTATCTAAGATAGTGAGCTGAACAGCTTTAATACAGTAATTTAAAATATACTCTTTCATACTGCTGGCAGTTATTGTTCATTTTTCAGATTCCTTCCTCTCACATCAAATGGTTAGAATTGTACCAAGGCCAACAAGAGAGGTGGTCAGCACTATTTTCTGCTAAACTGAAATCTAATACTTCATATTCTAACACCAAAAGATTTATCCATAAATAATACCTTAAAGCAACAGGACAGGTGAAGTGTGGGGTTGGTTGTTTGGGCTGGGGTTTTTTTGAGGGAAAGGGAAAAAGAAAAAGAAAGAGAATTTTGGCTTTACTCTAATTCATTTTATCTTTAATAAATTACCAGAGTTATGGAAACTTAAGACTATTTGTTTATGCTTTTTTATTTTGTATTTTACTTGAAACCAACTTTCCACTTTATAAAACAAGCCTAAAACAACTCCTTAATGAACGTTCTGTTGCAGGTGATGTTAAAAAACTATTATGTAGTACCTTGTAGTGGTGAAAATATGCAAAAGCTAAAATGAACAGTGCCAGGTAAAGAACATCAAGTTCACGAGCACCACCCAGGCTAAAGCCATTGAAACCACTTTCTTCTTCTGAAAACCCATAAACACTGAGCAGTCTATATCTGTGTTTGTAATCTCAATGGAACCTTAGTACAAAAAAAAGAGTATTTAAAATAAAGACCACAGCAAAAATTCTAACACATCTTACATTCCAGAACAACTGCTACAAGCATGCTCACCTGTGTTAAGCCAAATCAAACAAAACAATTTCTAAGTTGAAATATTCTGAAGGTGTTGAAAGCTCTTCCTCCTGCTCCTTCTCCAACCCTTCTCCCCAGGATTAGGAAACCACAACACACATTGCACTGGGATTTCACCCACTGACCACCGTACGTAAATGTAACCTATTCTAGGCAAACTTCAGTGGAATGTGACAATTCCACAGGAGAAGCAAAACTTGAAAAGTAAATTAAATAGCTTTGGGTTTTTTTCTCTGGAATTCTTGGTGGGTTTGCACATTTGCAGCTATAGAATTTCTAGGTATAACTTAACAAAGTAAGATGAACATACAATTACTATGAACACCAAGAGCAAGACTGTTTTGTTTATAAGTACAAGTGCAAACTGCACACAACAACTGAGAGGGAAAGCCTTCTACAAAACACCAGTATATCTACAATTCTTCATTACAAATTTGATTTATTACAGCAAAATTTATTTCCCAATTTTGGGGATTATTTTCTTCTCACATTCTATCACCTGTCCAGAAGAAAACACAGAACATTATATTAGAAAAATTGATTAAACGCATTAGAGATACAATTGAAATTACAAACATAATTGAAATTACATTAGTTTACATCAGCTGAGAATATTTTACATTTTATTGCAATATATGCCACAGAAACATGTATTTGGAAAACAGCATGGCTCCTTATAAAACAGCACTCTGCTGCACAAACTCCATCCCAGTTTGCCTCCCATTTTTTCCTCTTAAGCAGTTATGAATCATTACATAGAGATTGGCACAGCAGGGCTAGAGCCACAAACATTAATTGCCTCCAGGCACCAAGTCACGGTCTCTTGCCTGCTGTTCTTCAGCACACCTTCCCAGCTTCACACACATTTCTGTTCTCTTCTTGGCAAATGTGGTCACTGCCCTCACCCAGCTTTAGCAGCCCCTCCCAGCTCCTGCACAATCCCCCCCTGAGGAAGGCTCACCCCGAGGAGGTCCCACGCTACTCCAAGCTAGCGGTGATTTGCTTCACAAACCTCGTGTACCCAAAAGACAAAAGGAACAATGCCAACATTAACAACCCGAGTGCTTACACAGCGACTGCCAACACTTCAGATTGTTTCTCAAGGTGTCTCAAGTTGACGAAACAATTTCTGCATAGCAAAAGAAGGATCTCTAAAAGTAATGAAAATACAGCAGCAGATGTTGGGTTTGTTTTTCATAAAGCTACAATGATTTTAGTAATTGGGAAAAAACAAAGCTCCTGTTCCTATAAAGATTTCAAAGAAATGAAAGCTTTCTTTTGAAAACTGTATATCTCATCCCACAGCAAAATCCAAGTCCATCTTTTAAGCTAATTTACACTTCAAATTAAATCCTTTTAACCAAATGTAAAACCAAATAAATTCTGAAACAATGCAATAGTGATCACACCCTACGCTTCCCAAAATCCTACCTTTTAACAGAAGTTCCAGATTCAATTAAAGTGATGCTATCCCCAGGAAGACAGTTTCCTTTGCTTCAAGCCCATGGAAACTATGACACTGCACAAACTTCAGCCAGGGGCTTACAGGTCAACATTAACCACTTGCTTTGTATTTCCCCTTCCCCATCCTGTGTGTCACCAACTGGTTTTGGTCACCATTTTTTCATTGTTTTACAATTACTTTCCTTAGTTCTCACTGTGCCTTCACTTCCATATTTCTCAGGGGTATCAAATACAAACTCTTTAGCATCATCCTCATTAACATATCAAGTGTTTGATTCTTCTCACTTGCCAAAACACTGATTTTTTTTTTTTTTTTTAATTAGTTCTGAAGACAAAATCAATGTTCTCTGCCCTACTGGAGGTCCATCCCAAAGGAGTTCATAGTCCCTTATTTTATGCAGCCAGATTCTCAAATACAAAAGTCTCCCCCTAAACTACAGAAGTCTTATTTGCAAGGTAATGTTTAATATCTCTTGTAGACTATTTAACAGGACTCAAAAAACCACACTGAATCAAGTAAGAAGCATATCCATTTTTAATTTAAAATAAACTCTCTAGAACATCCCAGTGGATATCTCCAGTTGCCCTCACCCATGATCCCAGAGGAGAATAAAAACCTCAACAAATACAACACCCAGTAAGGAACTCCCCATTTACCACTGCCTTTCCTGCATAACTCCAAAATTATAAAATATTTTCAATGTGACCATCTCATGTTTACAATGACAAGTATCTAATATTTCACAGGGAAGCTTATTGCACTGATACTCAGTTCAAAGACAGAATTTTCTTGCAGACGCCCAAACCCACAGATTCTTAAGCATGACAAATACACAACCCTTGATTTGAGGTTGTACAGACCCAAAACTTAACCTGGTAGTAAGTGAATAACAGACACAACAGGAGTTCCTCCTGCTTGGATATTTATACAGAACGAACCACAGGATTATAATAGATTCCCCTGGAATTATCTAAGACAATATCATAAATTAATTTAATCATTTTCCAGAAAGCAATAATAAGATATTTATAATTAGTCTGTAAGTACCTACATGTGTGGAATAGTTTGTTGCAAACCCAAGTTACTGGAGTCTAAAAGCACAGAAGCTCTGTTTGGCTGAATCAGAGCCAAGGAGCTGCATTTCAACCTCCCATCAATTATGTGAGCAGGCTTCATTAGGAAGTGCATCTTTGAACACTCTAATCATAATTTAAGCAGGAATGTAGAAGAAAGCACAAAATAATGTTAATAGATCAAATATAATTTAAACTTCCAAAATAAAATATTTTATTTAAAACTTACAGAAAATCTGATGATGTTTTTGTCTAGCAAACACTTTTTTTGCATTATGAAAAGTCTATAGTATCCTGCATTCGACTACTTCAAGTTTTTTGCCTGATAAATCCTGCTTCTTACAAACATCAGAACAGTTCACTCTGCCAATGAATTGCATTTATGAAAAATGCATGTTGTGAATGCCAAAGGCCATGTTTTCAGAATGAAAAAAAATAAAAAATCCAATACATCCTTTAAAAGATGACAAATAGTCTTTATGAAAGCCATTCCTGCTCTTTCCATTACGGAAAAAGAAATCACAGTGGGAATACTAAGCTCAGCATATATTTGGCAGCTCACTGACCAGACAGGCTATTAACTATAAAAAGGCCTATTTCTGAACACTTTTTTCCTTAAATAAAGTTTTGATTTTTCAATGATTGAAATGCAGTGATGAATGTAAGTGCAAGCTGCTTGTTAGAAATAGCATCTCATCATCCCTGCACTCCGTATTTTACCATACCTCCTTTATCAAATGCATTTCTTCTGTAGATTCCAATACCTCCCTTAAGTCTAGAATTTCCTTCACATTCTTGAACATCTCTTGTTCTCAGAGATGAGATTGTTTTATTTCCTACAGCTTCCTATCACCTGGCTGTCTACTCTTCCACCATGTTTAAAAGCCTCTCCTTAGACCCCAAAGCCTCAGCAAGTCTCCTTCAGTGCCTCTTTACAGGCATAACCTGTCCTTTCATTAAGCAAGCTCTTTTTGTGTCTCCCTGCAACAGTAGTCAAGCTCCTCCTTTGTGTGACAGCAATCACTTCTGACCTTATCATCAGGAGACAGTTTGTTGTGGTTGTTGGTTTGTTTGGGTTTCTTTCACTATAAATATAAAAGTGAAAAAAGCGAAAAAAGGGTTTCTTTTAAATAATGGAGCAAAAGAAGGGCTTGGTGTTTATTATAAACCCTCTGCTACCAGCTGATGGCCAGCAGCATTCAGATGGACTGGGCTTAAACTATTTCATTAATTATGCATATTAGAGGGATGTGTCCTATCAATAAATGAAACTTGAAAATGAAACAAAGCACCTCAAATTTAATATTCTGATAGTATTTCCCAATACTGAGTCATGTTTGATAACACTGGAAAAGGCTCACTGAACTGGAGATAGGAACAGAAATTCAAAGTGACAGAACAAAGCACTGTGCGTGATCACTTATAAAAGTTTAACATCTAAAAAAAAGTCAGCCCAGTTTGCCCAAGAGCACACAACATGACCAATGTAAAAACTCAGTTAAGATATGAATTGTTAGGATTTTGTTGTTATTTAGCTTTCAGTAGTTTGGTTTTGAAGGAATGGGGAAGACGGGGAGTTTTTCTGTTATTTCACTGGATGAAATCTCATATACAAATTCTTTTTCTTGCACTATCTCTTCCTGTTTTCTGCATCTGTGTTCAGGCAGCCAAGGGACCCAATGAGCACTTTCACTGAAAACAGAAAGAACTGATAAAATACTACATTCTCTATATTCTTTTCAACCATCTGTGTCTTCACAGACCTTAAATCAACTTTACATTGATAAATACTGTTACAACAAAACAATCCACAGGTACATTATTTTAACCTCTTAAGAGAAAAAATTCAATTCTTTCAAAGTTCATTTTAGTTTCCCACTCATCACACCATAAACCAACACTGAATGAAAGTTTTAAAAGCAACTTTTTTGAAATAAAAAAGAAAAATAGCATAAAAGTTTATATCTTAAATTATTTTTCGCTCATCATTTAAGTATTTCATTTTCTATAGCAGAACAGACAAATTAAGAATGTGATATTTTCATTTGCTTTAAAGGCAACCTAACTCATTCAGAAAGAACAGGGGGTGTGGAGCTGACTTGGGATTTGTGAAGGTTTTACAAACAGCTAGTAAACATATTATAAACATTGTAAATTTAGGGCAATTCTTTTCTACTCCGAGCAGTCATTTGAACCTAGAGTTCTACTTGCTGGTTTTGCATGGGAATGCCCCTGACTTCTCAAGGAGCTACTGACACCAATAACAGGACAAGCACCTCTTGTCAATGCAGCAGGTAACAGGGGACTAAGAGTTACCCCAAAGCAGCCAAATTCCTGAGCTCACAGAGGATGCAGCCTGTCTCCAAACCCCCGATGCAGCAGACGGATTCCAGGCTGCAGGAGAGTCAGGGATCAGGCAGAGCACACACACACACAGGACCCCCTCAAGGCTTCCTTCTGTTCTGAGAACCTAAAGCAGTGCAGCTCATCTGCCTGCACCCTGCTAACCTCTAATTGAGATTTCCTAGCAAAGGTATAATTTAGATGAATGAGATCAAAGATTTGCAATTTATTTTCAATGTCAAGGGAACTCAAAGGGTTTTACTAACTCATGTACACAGTGACCTATTATTTTAGAAGGATAAAAACTTTTCCTTTCTAAAAAAGTAATTATACCACTAAGTATTGTAACTATTAGATAAGCAGTACTTCAGCATAAACGCAATATGGAAAAAATCCTGAAGAAACAATCACTGTTCATAAATGTAATCTTTTGTATTGGATTCTATCAGAGAATGGAAACAGCCTCCTTTGCTTTGCTTGATTTGCAGATGAGAAAAGGATGCAACCAGACACCCCCTTCAACAAAGTGCTTCCACTGAGTATGATTACTCTCCAAAACAATTCTCTTCAGAAGTGGATCTTTTAATTACTAATGAGAGTTAATTGGAGCCTCAAACACCACGCACAAAAAAAAAAGTTTAATTCAAAGTTTCTTCCATCTCAGATTGCCATAATATTGGGTTTTAGAAACAAAACACATGACAACATCCATATTAAGTCTTTAAGATATTAAAAGAAAACCTTTTTTCCCATGACTTCCTTTTCAAGGATCACCTGTCATCCTTGATGCAATTCTTTTTATGAAATGATACTACACAAGTGATAACATATTTGAATTATAACAAAACCAATGGAAAGTTGTTGTTCTATATTTTATTGCTTTCAATATTTCTTTAGCAATCATCATCGCATCTGTCCAAACAATTCTCCGTGCACTGACATTCACAATAATGTGTTTTCATCAGGAAGTTAGACACTGTCATTAGGTTTCATGAAAAGCTATACTTTTCAGATCCTAGCCAGTTTTTTACACCTCACTGCATCATTGGGATGTGAATGCAACAGTTTTTACATCTGTCAGGTTTAGTTTTATTTACTTGAATAGAAGCATTAATAACAGATTACTGGAAACCTGTAGAGAGATGATGAATTAGTTATGTTCTTATTATCCAGCATCGGAACAGGACCAAGAGGGGAGGGTTCACCACATTCTCTACTAAGAGAAAGCCTATTGATCAGCCACAAAAATCTACAAAGCTTGACAAATGCAGCTTGGGAAAGGCAATAATACAGATCATGGTTTCAGAGCTGATATTTTACATACCAGATCTTACAATACCTTTTGATTTCCTAGAACTGTTTGGTAAGAAACTTATTTGATTGTCAACAACTGCAATAACTTGAGATACAAGTAGAAGACATACTTAACCCGCTCTAAAGCCTACTACTTTTCATATTCTTTTACTAGTTTCCGGAAGTTCCAAATACAATTCTCCATACCCTTTTATATTCTTGTAGAAGTAGCTATCTATGGTGGAACCTTACAAACAAAGGGAAGCGCTGAGGAATTTTTATCGTACACCTTAAGGTGAATTAAACACACATTTGTGCACACAAAATGTCCTCTCCCCAATGACAGTCTCATGGGGATATGTCAGGAAATGCAATCACCTCAGGATACCTGAACAAAACAAATCCGGCTCCAGCACAGGTAGAAAGAAAGACATGTTTTAGCACAACGACATCATCCCAGCTATTAAAAAAAAAAAAGAAAAAAAAGAAAAAAAATACATACTTAAAAAGACTGGCAGTCATGACTACAATAAATAATAGCCACTGAATTTTAGAGTTAGTTATACTCAAGTCCCAAACTGTAGTTCTCTCACACACATCTAGAAAATATATATGTATAATGCTCTTCATTAAGTAGAGCTATTTATATTTCAAAATCCATGTATTAATGCAAGGAAGCTCTCAGGTAAGAAATATGAAAAACTGTGAGAAAATGTTATGAATAAATGTTGTCTTAAAGTTCTTTAAATCTCAACCACTTAAGCATCAATTGCCAGAGAGTGCAAGCAGCTTTGTAAGCTTCTCACAGACATGAGAAGCGTCCTCATTTATTCTTGTCACTGGTGAGCTGTACTCCAGGGAGACCTGCAGTTAGGAACTCACCTGTTCAGCATCAAGCATCATTGCTATGTAGCCCAATTCCTAAAATGTTCATAATAAAAAAGGAAGATTTTGACCCAATGAGAAAAAGTCAAGACAAATTGAACACCAGAAACCCAAGAGCTGTAGTTTTTCCTCTGCAGTTGCACTGCTCATTCTAATAATAAAAGTAATGGTCATTGGTTAAGCCTGCACAGACAGGAATAAGGCAAATCAAATCCAACCATGAATACCTGACACAAGGTTTTAAAAGCCTAAGACTAAATCATGTGAAAGATCAAAGCATTACTAACTGCGTTCTACACATAGACTGAATAGGATCATGAGAAAAGACAGTTTCCTTCTTCAAACTTGATCTTTAAGTTCAGCCCTCCAGTCCAACCATCCCCCACACCACTGGTGGAATCTGCAGGATCACATTTATTCCCAGAGAACTCCTGTTGGGATTGCAGCACAAATCTCTCCCCGACCTGCTCAGCAGCAGAGCACAGCAGTCTGTGAGAAGGAAGGGCACAATCAGCTGAAAGCCCTGCCACTGTTACCACTCTCCCTGTATCAGAGCTGAGCCTTGCTCACATCAGCCAGTCAGCAGAAACCCACTCTGCTCCAGAGTTCTGCCTCTCTTGTCCAAGGAATGCCAGGAAAGTGTCCTCAGAGAAATGTGAGGCACAATCTGCCTCTCATTCACAGCTCATCTGTCCATGCCAGAACTGGGCAGCACTGAACAGGAATGAGATCTTACTCAAATCCACTTCAGATCAGTGCAAAGCAGCCAAGCAGACACCCCTAGCAATTAGCTCAGCTTCTCTAGAACTGAGATCCCAATCCAAAGAAGGGAAGCTTATTCAAAGCCTTTAATCTGAAAGCTTCTCTTTATATAAAGGTGAGACTACTTTGAAAACAGACTCAAGAAAAGAGATGTTACATCTGCTTTGGTACCTATGATATCTGATGCTCTCTGCAGGTCTGTTACACAGCAACAGTCCCCACAAGGAAGGTCTAAATTCAGGCCTAGGCTCTGTTGCTGACCTTCTATCAAAGAAATCTTCAAGAAAAATTATTTCTGTATAGATACAATGGTGGCTAAAACAATTTTGCTTTCAGGGACAAGGAATTTGGGAGGAAACTCAGGACATTGTCCAGATGTATAAATAGCATCTTTAAACTTACAAAGGAAGACACTATCAGGACAAATTTATTGGCTAAATAAATGCAGTTCCCTACACAATTAAATTCTTAGTCATGTTTACTAAACCTATTGCTATCAGCGCAAACGAAAACACCCCTGCTTTTTTCAGCATAGTAGTGATATGGTATCTAACAAGCTGAATTAGTCATGCAACAATAGCTAAGAATTATTTTTTCTTAGCAGTTCACAAGAGCAGCTTAAGAAATACTTTTGCAAGTGCTCACAGTTCCTCATCAGCATTACACACAAATCACCTGACATAGAAGTGTTCACGACTACAGCTCACAGACTAAATACTATTGCAGCTTCTTAAACAGATCAAACAGAAGACATTTTTCTTGCAAGTATTTTCACATACCCACCTTCACTTAGCACCAGGCATTCCTATAGTAAAGCACAGAAAGGAGAAATCATCTTTCAGGAACTCAAGACAGTTAGAAAAGACTATGTACACTGTCTTCATTATTTTACTTCATAATATTCATGTTATTCTGAATGCAAAGAGAGCATATAACTGGGTCTGCTTCCAAATTTAAAGCAAACAAGCATGGGTTTGGATCAGTGGAGTCTGGTTCTTTTAAAGGCATTTTAAATGCAAAGACCTACAAACAACTATTTGGAATCAGGAGCGCATAAAAACAGGCTCAACTGTTACACTAAATCAAGTTTCTGTTATGTCACATTGTCTTCACAAATCCTGAGGTCTGTAAAATACCTCAGGAATAACTTCAGTTTTAAAGCTAGGAATAAGACTAATTCCCCTTGCAATGCTCAAGCATCTTTTTCCCTGGCAGGTAGATACCTGTTTACCCTTCTGTATTTTGGAGGGAAGAGGAGGAAGGAGATGGGAAGAAAAGAAAAAAGAAAAGGAAAGAATCTTCAGGGACATGCTGCCAAGAAGCTGAGAATCTCAAAGGCTACATTAATCAGGGAAAATCTATGCTTTCAACACTTCACAACTTTCACACTGAAAAAATCTCAAGAGAACGAAAAAAACACTCTTCCCAGGAATCTTGAAGCCTGTTAAAGCATCTTTGTAAGAACAAAAAATCTAAAAGGAACAATATTCACAGACAAACTATTCTCCTTATGTCATATTCACTCTAAGAAGAAAACAGTCTCTGAAAAAGTGACTTGGTGGTCAACTGTCAAAATGAAATGTAATTTAGCACTAACAATAGGTAAGGATTGTTAGTCTAAGTGCTCAATAAAAACCATGAGGACCTCCTTGAATGAAATGCTCTTAGCATAAGTTGTACCTGTAATAAAATTTTAGATCTTCCTCGCTGTAAAGAAAGAAGTACTGTGGAATATCTTCTTACTATAAATTTTATAATATGTTAGTAATGAAAATTACCATTCAGATTTTCTTCTGAAAATTACAATTTCCCTCTATTTTTCCATATATCTTTGTAAAAGCTACTGATGATTTTTCCAAAAGTAGATCAATTGCCCAAACGTTCATTTCTCTGCAGACAGCAGCTGCTTCGTTTCAATTGTGCAGAAATTTAGCACACAAAGTTACTAACTGGATTCTGAAAGTAGCTTGTGAAATTTGCAATCATTATTTTTATTTTAATATCCTAAATCACCTTTCTTTGGCTAAATGATATAAGCACTTAAGCTTTTTAAAACATTCACGGAGCTGAAACAGCAGAAGCTGTTTACCAAGTCACTGCATCTCTCCTAAAGGCCTCTGTTAGAAGCTACTTTTGGGAAATAATCAAGCTCAAAGTGGTAGACATATTTTTGCAAAGCCTGGGGCATTCCACTGATTTAACCTCTATGACCTCGCCCCAGCTTGGTGGAGGTGCCAGAAGGAAAAAGCTTCAAAAGGCCAAGAAGCAATTATGAGTTTAATCCTGAGAAAGTAGAAAACAAGTGTGTGACCTAGGGAGCCAGGGCTGGAAGGAGGGAGCAAGGTTTCCTTACTAAAGCTATTAACACGCAGAGCTGGAGAAGGAAGCGGGAGGATTTTCCTGGAATCATGGAATCTGTGCCTTGTATGAGGATTTTCTCCTGTCCTAGGGGACAATGTCCCAGCTCAGAGCACCCCAACTCCTGGCTGAGCTCAGGACTTTTGAAAGCCAAACAGAAATGCTCCAGAGAGAAAAAGTCTGGTATCTCTCTTATTCTGGCTCTTGTTGCTCTAACAGCCCAGTAATTAGCTTCGAACAAAAGACAAGTGTCTGTGGTGAGCAGCACTAATCAAATCTGAAAAAAAGGAACACTGCAGGGAGCCTACAAGAGCTTCAGATTTAAGGGAATAGCGAGACAGGGACACAAGCTTGTCCAACATGTTTCTTTCCAAACTGGATAGGAAGACTAAACTCTTTTGAAAAACTTCAGCTCTCACACCTGCTTTTTGCCATGTTTCCACAGGCTTGTTTTCAGATAAAAGAAATTCCATCTTACTGAAACACTTAAGTAGCTCCAAAAACATTCATTTGGAAATGCAGAACATGGGCTAATATGACTCTGCTCTACAATGCAACATGTGAACACAAGGATTGAATAATTGTACCAGAATTGTTTAGTTTCTCTGAAACTTTAGGGAAGAGAAAGAGGGAATTTAGAGAAGGGAAAGGAAATCAATAGGAGGAAGAGGAGCTGACTGGAGCTGGCTGGATTACTACCCTGCAAATACTGACACCATTTCATGGAGCAAATGAACCTTCATAACTTTATTACCTTTACCTCGAAAATTTGAAGATGACAGTTGTAGGATATTGCAGTACTTTTCACCTAGGACTACATGTTTCACAAGACATTTGATGTTCAGGACAGATGATTACTCTTCTACTTCAATAAAGCAAAAACCTTCTGAAGTTAAAATAAAGCTTCTGTAATATAGTTTTGCTAACTCTACAAGACAAAAAGAAAACCCCATATACTATAGCCAAAGAGACAGTTTCAACATAGTCTTCAAAATCAGTTCAAAAATAAAAAATATAATATAAAATAGTTTTGTCTATCTAATAAACCTATCTTGAAAGAGGTAATTAATTATTCTTAAAATTAAGATCAAAATATAACTTTTAGTTTCATTAACACAATGTTTCAATTCTTCCTCAAACTACTTTCCCTTGTGTCCTTTCTAAAATTCTCATTCTAATTAAAAATCATCTTTAGCAGTAAAGAAACTAAACTGCAATGACCATGTTTTCTTCCTGACGCAACATTTAAATTATGCATACAAAATATCACATAAAAGAACATAACTAGAGTTTTTGCTTCTAATAAATTAAAACTAGAAAACAATGGTTTCTTTCTTGTGACTTCAGCTTATGTTGATTATTTGATGGACCTTAATTACTTGAGCTTTTCCCAACCTTGGAAATCCTCAATTGTCACAGCAGTAAGCTTAATAAGACCTTTAGAGAATGTCTTTTCCACAAATTACACACCAAATACTATTGTTCAAACAACACTTGGCTTAGATTAGTAATTAACATCAGCACTTTTCTGAAAAAAAGTCCAATGAAATTTTGTAGCAATGTAAATTATACCAAAACCATTGTTCACCACTTTGCTGTCCACACGACCTGCTGTCATTTTCAGCATTCAGCCTCAAAACACAGCACAATGGAGTTGCATCACTTCTGCCAAAAGGAGACAGGCACCTCACCTTTAATCAGGAGCATCCTTCCCTCCACCCCCCCATACATAACCTGTACTTTATGATGCTTCTGTGCAAATTCCCATATCGAATTTATCCCCTTGTTCACAGATTCAAGATTAATGCTGTTTTATGGTAGACATTTGAAGAACCAGACAAACTATTGATTTATGGTAATTAACCATTGACTACTTCTATAATATCATCTGCAGGAAAAAACTTATTAAATGATTCAACTGATGAAACCAACAAATGCAAGAGGCAGCATTTTGAAGCAGAGATTTGGGTTCACTGGCTGTGTTCAAGCATAACTGTTAGGGTAGTATTTACCAATGTCATACATCATCCATATGAATGACCACAAACTCTGTGAGATTTCTTCTTTCATATAAGTATCTTCTTCCAGTGCCACATCTTAAAAAAAAATCTATTTGAAGATCATAGAGGCAGATTTTTAGTAGGAAGGGACCTTTGAAAATCATCTACTCCAACTGGTCTGCAGTGAGTAGAAATATCCTCAACTAAATCAGGTTGCTCAGAGCCCCATCCAACCTGACCTGGAATGTTTCCAGGGATGGAACATCTACACCTCTGGAAAATCTGTGCCAGTGTTTTACCACCCTCATAATAAAAAATGTCTTCCTTAAATCCAGTCTGAACCCACCTTCCCTTAGTCTAAAACCATTAGTCCTTGTCCTGTCACAACAGGGCCTGTGAAATAGCTCATCCCTGTTCTCTCTAATGCCTCTTTTAAGTAGGGAAAGCCACAAGAAAGGCCCTGGAGCCTTTTCATCTCCAGGCTGAACCCCCCAGCTCTCTCAGCCTTTCATCACAGGACAGATATTCTACCCCTCCAATAATTTTTGTTGACCCCCCTCTGGACCCACTCCAGCAGGTGTGTTTTAACACTGGCAATTTACTTGGAAATCTTCTTATGCATAAGGAGAGGATAGCAAATAGGGAGAAAAGTTGTTGGTTGTTTTAAATAACACAGGACTCACTATTTTATTATTCTTACAGTATTATCCTCCAGAACACACACCCTCAGAGACAGCCACAAGTGTTCCCAGCTTTGGCAATTGATGCAAGATCCCCTTTCAATCCACAGCTGTCTTCATATTGCACTTAAACACCCAGATAAGATCAATGAGATCCAACCCAAACCACTCAGCCTCCAACAGCCAAGTTGCCTGCTGTCCTAAATAACCTTCTGGGATTTTTAATTTTGCAGCAGGGAAGAAAACCCAACAACTGAGAAATCATTTTGTTTGAGAAATTTCCATAACACTGAAGTCACTGCTGCTCTGAAAAGCTGAATGATTGTTAGAAAGAACTACCCTGAGGAGTGCCATTCTGCAGAGGTATGTAGCTCCAGACTGGATATCTTTTACTTCTGTGCCTTAGGGTCACTTCCATTCCTTACAGTCACTTCAATTTCAGATGGATTTCAAGAAGATGAAACCCTATTTACAACCATCCTGCTTTTCATCTGAATTTGCTCAATAATCTTCATTCTTCATAGGAAATAAAAAGAATCAGTTATACTCTATACACTGAGGACCACGCTCACATCATGAATAGTCCTCGAAATTAGATCATATTCTATTCACTGCTCCTTTAAATATTACTAAAAACTTAAAAAGTTAAATAGAAGTAGAAACCAGATTTACAAAGGTGAGTTCACCTAAAGAGTGTCTGTATTAATGAAGAGCTAATACCATAAAACTGGTGCACGTGGAAGTGTGAAAAAAAAGTCAGGCTCAAGAGAATGACTTCTCCTTCCTATAGGTGGATTGCACAGGTGCAAACATGAACAGCAGCTTTCTAAAATCCATGTCATTTTCAAAAACCTTTATGTGAACTACTCTGCTCCTTGGGTATGTTTTACAAGACAAACTGAAGTATCAGAGCTATAAAAACACACAGACTTCTCTACAAATTCAAAGAAAGCAGCTTTTACACTGCACTTTTGCACTTTTTCACAAACCAATGAAGCTACATTACAAATTACTGTGTAAGCAAAAACAGCTCCCCAGGCTTAGGTAATATAAAAATCTATTAATGCAGGGGTCTTAATATTATTCCTTGCATATATATTTGTCTTTATTTAGTGGCAAAATAAACAGCTGAGGCCATTATGAGCAGAAAAGCACAGTCTTCTCTACAGCAAGTTCATTTTGTCTGAGTTTTGATAACACCAGATGTTTTCTAATGCTGTACAAACAGAAGTTGTTGAAATTTATTGCTGCGAAAATCAGATACCTTTCTAGAATACTTATTAATATGCAAAGGCAAGATTCAACCTGTGTCTGAACATCAAATTAAAGTCAAACTTCTATTGGAAAATTGAAATATGCCAATTAGATTGAATTCTAGCATTAAATTGGAGCTGAAGACAGAAAAAAAATACTGCTACTCTAAGACATTTGATTAAGAAACAAAAAAGAGGCAGAGTAAAAATCTGTATTTCACAGTAAATGCCTAGATTTACTCTTAGAATTTAATACTGAGGAGAAGTAATTCAGAGTTTTACTGATTAAGACTTTCCTATAAAACTGACTTAAGGCCTGTGGCTTCCAGGAAGGACAAAGAAAATCTAGAGATAGACAGGCGATGATCTGTCCCAGGGAAACGCTTATCAGGCATTCATTTGTTTTCTTACAACCTTAATTATAAGAGGTGGGCAAAAGACTGAAGCTACGCAATTATTTAATTTGCATCCCTTGGGAAAGCTTCTGCAGGGTTCAATTCCCAGGTCTTCCAAAAGATACCTGGTTGGCAAAAAACAACTACAACCACCTACAACTACCATCCTGCTCCAGGAAAAGCATGAAGGAGGAGGAAAAAAAAAAAAAAAAAAGGCGCTCTTACAAGTCATAATTTCAACATTTCTTTTGAGATAATAGGTATCACATTGTATCTCCAAATATATCTGTGTGTGTATATATATATATATATATATTTATAAAACAAAGTAATTTCTCTCTAGATCAGAGGCTCAACACTCACTAATTTACAGCCCAAGATGTTTTCTGCACTGTGCTGAAGCAGCTGCTACTTAGGGTAGCTTGCATATAATGGGTAAGGACATGGCTGAGATACATTCTTAGCCAACCCCCTTAAAGTGAGCAGCTCTGATGAGGAAATTTAAATTGTGTCAAGTCGGTTAAATAAACACTCAAAAGCCAGGTCACATAATGGCATGTGGGTACAATTATCATGTCCTTTCTACCATGGGAAGTTCCAACGCAAGCCTGGGTAATCAGAGCCAGCAGAGTTTGTGTCAATGTACTGAAATACAAAAAGGTCACCTTTAGTGAATTAAATTAAATGCACAATGAATCAGGCAGCAAAGCTGCACAGCCACTACAACTTGTTTAACTGTCCATTGTATAGAACAGTTAAGGGGGAGGGAACCTACACCCTCAGTAGCTCAGCACAGTCTTGTTCTATTCACCCTCCAAATAAAAACCTTTGTAACCTTCCATTTTCTGTGACATCTGTGGTATTTTAGATTATTGAACTAGATTGAATGTGTATTTTCTAATTAGTCTACCAATAAACAATTCCTGGAACTACAACAGTAATTCTGTTACCTGACACCATTAGACAGATTCCCATGTTGAAATTCTGCAAAAGATCTTCAGACTTTTCACCAAAAGGCTTGAGGATTATCCAGCAGCATTTCTAATTTTTGCACAAATATGCTCTAGACAGCAGCTACATCCAAAACTTCAGCTTTCCTAAGAAACAGCCAACATAGGACAAACCAAAACTCTTCTGCATCACCATAAGTAAGACTCCTACTACTTATTCTGTTGCTAAAAGCCTTCATGTTTTAAATTTCTTCACCTACTATTAAAAACTTTATATCTCTTCTCTAAATAACTTTGACATTGAAAAATAAATTACTTCATAGGTGTCAACAAGCAAAGCACAACTTTATTTTGCTTTAAAAAGAAAGCGGCTGGGAAGGCATAGTTTGAAACACAGCAGCACAGGCTGGTGGGCAGGGACACGACTGAAATCGTACCTTTCCAGGCAGCACAAGCAACTGCCTATTCCAGTCCCCAGGTTTTCTTTGCATCATCCTGGCTAATTTTGATTGGAACCTATTTGTCTTCTGAAAACACTGAATGCATTTCCATACAACTGTAGGAGTCACTCTGTCTCAGGGAAACACAGCACTTCCTGGAATTCCTGACATGCCAAGAAATAAGCGTTACTCCTATTGCTCCTTGCTGACAGCTCTTATTATCAGTTCTGCCATTAACTTGGACTGAAATCCAATTCTGGCCAGCTCCTTGACAGGACATTTAAGACAACCAAATACTTACAAAAACTCTTTTCATACTTTTTGTATCTGGGAAAGCTGAATTCTTGCTGCTTTGTATTTTGTCGTTTTAACTTTTCTACTGGAGAGCTAAGCCAAAATATTTCTCCTTGGAATTTTCATGCAGAGACTGTAGAGGCATGGACATTTTGCATAAAGAGTCCATGTCCACCAAAACTGTATTGCATTGATTTTTTTAGAGGTATGCCGAACATCAGCCTAGCTAAGAAGTCTGCTGACACAATAAAAACTTCTACTATATTTCTGTGCAAATGCACTAAGAAAAATGCCTTTCACTTGCAGTTTTTAAGACCTCGAAGACTTCAACACAGCATAGTGTACTTTCATGAAGGAATCCCCTATAGCCATCTATGAGTTCTGGAACTCTCAGAATGTCCCAGACCTACTGGGATGGTGGCTGTTGATGTGCAGGAGATCAGTTCTCCTGTTTGGTGAAGAGAACATCAGTTGAGATAAAGGAACGGAGTTATCATCACCTGTCTCTCAGATGGAAGCAAAGAATGAAAGGTAAAATTTTTCTAAATAATTTATGTCCACATCTACGTTCTTTTTACATTGTAAGTAAGTAGGAATAATGAACACAATCCTCAAAATACTGGTCAAAACCAAAATTATTTTACCAGTGTCAGGAATGAAGTCAGGAAGGAGCAAGAGTCAGGAACTGAACTTAAATCATCTGCTTTCACCCCAAGCTTTCCTTTCTTCTTCAGCACTACTGTGATATTTGCAGCTCCGGGACAAATTTAAAGACTAGAAATAATCTTCATTTTCAAATAAGCATCTGTCACATTCAATCAGAGAAAAGTATTCCAGAATCCAGGTTAGACTTGACCAAAGCAGAAATTTTCCCACATACAATTTAAAACCTTTCATGAAAAATTTTATCAGAATTACAATGGGGGGGAGGGGAATGAACCACTGCCCCAAAAACCTTCCATTAACATTAATGCTAATAGGCAAAACATCCTTTATTTCTTCTAACAAACCACACACATAGATAATATGTGGTTTTATGTGTGTGTATATATATATATATATATATATATATGAAATAAGAAGACTTTCTCCTCCCTAACTATTTGCAAATAATGGAATGAAAAAAGAATCAAAACAGAAAATTCTGAGCTGCAATGAAAGAAAACAGAGGGATTGGGGGATAAGCAGTTTTTTTTAATTTGGGGGGCTGAGGGCACAGTGATGTGAAAATAAGCACCCAGCAAAAAACATAACTGAAATTTCCTCCAGGGAAAAGAGCTGCATAAATCTGTCCACAAGAGTGAGGGGCTGCTTGACTGCAGAAACAAAACAGTACACAAGAGGATTCAGAGGTAAAGTGGCACACAGAATGCTTCTACCTGGCAGAGATATTGACTGATAGCCACAATATAACTACACAGACTAAGATGTGGAAAAAAATACAGTAACTAGCAACAGACAAGAAGTTTCAAAATGCTTTAAGTATGAAAGGCAGAATATGGCCAGCCAAAGGCCAGGATTGATCAAGTACACAGTCCCTAAAACTGCTCAAGGAGATCATCACAATATGGAAAAGGACTGTACAGTCTGAATTTGTATAATGGAGTCAGAACTCTCAACAAATGCTACTTGAAAGAAACAATTAGGGACTGGCATATGTCCCAAATCAATAAACGTAGGTAACTCTAAAACAGAGTGTAACAGTCACATAAGAGAATCTAAAATGCCAATAATTGAGCCTTGAACATAGCTCGTTTAGATGTGATACAGCTTTAGAAATTCTACACACCAAATGCCCTAGCACACATTTTAATCTATTATCACTTCTTCAATAAACTCCACACACAAGGATACTCTTCTGCTTTGAGGAAAAAACCCAAACTGCTTCATCTTGGTATAGACTGAGCTGCCAGTGGCTGCTCAGGGATGGGCTGGGCATCAGCGGATTCTCAGCAATTGTACTGAGCATCACTTGTGTCTCTTCAGTTTCAGTCCTCACTCCCTCCTTTTCAGCACAATTATTACTACTATTATTATTTTCACTGTTATTATCATCACTATTATTATATGCTTTTTTTTTCCATTATTAAACCACTCTTAACCCAGGAGTTTTATATTTTGTCTCCAATTGATTCTCCTCCCTACTGTGGGGAAGGAAGCGGGGAGTGAGCAAGGGGCTATGTGGTACTGAGTCACCAGCTGGGGTTAAACCATGACAGGTATTAAGAAACAAAAATGTTATTTTCAACCCTCATTTTAAACAGCTTAACCTAAATTGTACTATAAAAAGGTAAGCATTTAAGTACAAGTTTGTTGAAGGCCAAGAACTCTCCTGTGGGGGGAAAAAAATCTTTATTATAAACTGATTTCCATTACATTAAAAGTATACTGTTCCTCAATGCAAAGCACATCATCCATCATCTCTTAAGTGGTGAAATGACCGTAAGCCAGGAAAACATTTCAAAAATCCACAGAAAAATTCTAAGATAAAAAAAGTTTTGAAGTTTATCTCTATTTTATATTTCCTCCTCTCCTAATCTGTTAATAAATGTATTTTTTGAAGCCCTGGAGAATACCCAGTTCTTGTCATAGGATCCTTCCTGGGCAGCCTGTCCCAGTACCTCACTGCTGTGAGGGCGGTAAGGTGCTGGAACAGGCTGCCTAGAGAAGCTGTGGATGCTCTATCCCTGAAAGGCTGCATGGGGCACTGAATGACCTGGTCTAGTGAAAGGTGTCCCTGCCCATGGCAGGGGGGTTGGAATGAGATGATCTTTAAGGTCCTTTGCAACCCAAACCATTCTGAGATTGTATTTTCTACACCTCATCACATAAAGAGACACTCTTTAGGCAGTGAGCATGGCCACGAAGGAGGAGGCCATGTGTCACCTTGTTCCAGGGTGAGCAAAGTCCTCCAGTGCATTGTCACAGTAGGTGAGATTTCTAACAGTGAAAAGTTCTCAAGTAATACTGAACAAGTCATTCATTCATTCAACTTATTTTTCCTCCACCAGTGCTTTTAAGTTGTCCAAGGGCTACGTGGAGGTTTAATGACTTTTTTTTTTTTCTTTAAAACACTTGAGCACCATGGTTGCTAAGGCAGCACTGATTTATCAATATGCCACCTCAGTATATTTAAACACAACTCTTTTTGCCCAATTCTGTGCAATTACAGGCAAATCCCCTCGAAGAGAGCTGGAAGAAATCAAACAACCAGAAGCAATCAAGACCCAGAGTGGTAAGTACAAAATGGAGCTAAACAGCTTGGTCCCTCCCACTGGTCACCCTGCCCAAATGAGAAAGGCTGCAAGACTTTCCACTGTGAAGCTGCCAAAGAGGGCAGAAAAGGTTGGTTCAGTCATCACTGTCAGCAGCAGCACATTTCTATTGCAAATAAGGAAATAAAAAGGTTTAAGCCAAAGGGAAATATTCAAACATTTATGTGAGTATTTCATCTTATAAAGCACTTTCCTTCCCAGTACTTCACTTCAGCTGTACTTAATAAAAAAAAGAAAAACCCCTGTACTTTTCATTTAATTCATACTTCTGTAAATTACTATTCTAAAACACCTATTACCACATATTAAAAGACACTGAAACAACTCAATTTGGCCTCCACATCAAGGTTACAAGAAACATGAACCACAATCAGGAACTGAATTCCATTTTCAATGGCCCAGTTTTGATTCCAATGTTTTTTTTAATCAAATTACCTTTAAGAATTCAATTGTATTTCACAGAATTAAGGAAAAGTAGTGGTAAGGTCAGGATGACAAAACAACTTCCAGGAACCAGCTCTGTCTACTCATCCTGTTCTTAAGAGTTTGTGAGGATGAGATTCCATTTGCAATAATCAAAATACTACGTATTCTAAAGCAAGTCTAACTTCTTTTTCCCCAAAAAAGAGGAGTATTTCAAACCACTTCAGATTGTATCCAAAATTATATTTGGCATGAGGGTTCCTTCCTTTTTCCTTACGTATCTTAAAAAAGAAAGCAAGGATCCAGTTATTTCTTTGTGTCATATCTGCACTGCTTCTGTTGTAACTTTAATAAGCAATTTAAAGAAGGGAGACTTAAGAACAAATTTCAAGGGCACAAGATAGAAATTCCTACAATTTATGGACATCATTGGTAACTTGTTCATAATTTCTTTAAGCAGGGTTAAAGGAGCTAAATTGATTGTGTAAATATGAAGTAAAACAAAACAGCAGCTTATTCTTGATTTGACACAGGATATTTGTAACAAATGAGAAACATTTACTATGCATGCATCATTAAACACACGAAAACAATTTACATTAACCAATTTGTACACTCCAAGGAACATTTTTAACATCTGCCAGTATAATTTCTTAAACCACAAGCTATATAATCCATTTGATTTTTGCTTTTTTTCTGCTCATTAAGGATCTTGCATCTGGTATCTCGGGTATGCCAGAGAGGTCAAGATCTCTGGCAAAATTAAACACATTACACTACATATGTCCACTGTTTTTTCTTTCCAAATAAATTAGTTAATAATTGGTTTGAGTTGGATTTATTTTGTTTTGGTTTTGGGGGGAGGAGTGGGGGGTTGGGGGAGTGTGGAATTATTTTTCACAAAGCAACTCCAGAACATCCAACACTTTCTAGTAAGTGCATTCAAATGGCAAGACTGATTAAATTTAGTTTACTATATGTGCCCTACCTTCTAATGTTTCAGGAAAATATATAGTCTTACAAGTTCTCTGTAGCCAAAATACCTATCACAATTGTAAATCAGAATACTAGATATATAATCTATTATTATATAAACAAATGTAACAGGTAAAAGGCCTCCATATTCACAGACTGAGGTCATTTATAGTGATCTCAAATCCTGAATTTGTTTCATAGTTGTTTGGGTTTTTTTCTGATGTTGCATTAGAATGACTTCATAAGGCTTTTTTGACGGGTTATTTCTGTTGGGTTTGCCATTGTTTTTAAAGTGATCCCTGTAGCTAAGTGCTAAAGAAGGAAGTCATAGAACAGCAAACTCAGTTCAAGGTCTGTCAACAAAACAGCCCTGTGCAGATCAGCCTCAAGCCCCTTTGAACACCCCACAATGAGATTCTAAGCAGAAATCAGCAAACATTTTGGTGAGCTCTGACTCCATCCATCAGATTATCTCACAAGCACATTTCAGAGGAGGAGAGAGACAAGTACAACAAACAATTAGAAACATAAAACTGAAAAACACAGTCTTGTTTATGTCCACATAAACACTTGAAACTTTAAACCCTGCCTTTGTTAAAGACATTCTTCTGTTACTGAAATCCACTCCAGACCATTAACAAATAAGCTACAAATCCAACGTCCTGCAGGGCAATAGCAGGATCCAAAAGCTGCTGTGAAACAATTCATTTATGCAGGACATTTGCATCAGGTTTGGCTTTTTAAGCTGCTCAGATACTTTTCTTAAAACAAAAATAAAAAATCAGAACAAAAGCTCCAACGAAATACTACTGCAGAGTATTAGTACAACCAAATTTTTCTACTTTTGTCCTACTATTTCTGTAAACCATATCAGAAAAAGAATTAGCACAAGTGTAGGAAATTTACTTTACATGTTACATGCTAAATGCAAATTTCTGAGTACATTAAGATTTTATTTTAGCATGAATAAAATCTAAAATGACTGTAGGAAGCATAGATTTATTTTGAGCAAATTGATCACAATATTTGAAGCACCACATAAAATATTCCATTTGCACTCAGCTGCCAATTCTGCAAGCACTTTCATACTTGCTGTGGATACCCAGCAGTTCCCCTGGGATGAGTCCATAAATGCCATTCCTCCAGCATCCAAGAAGGACCCTTCCCACCCTTATCCCTTTGCCTGTCACCACAGATTACTCTGCTCTCTCCACTGGCCTAACTGCAAGATTAACTTTGAAGTCTGTTTGAACATCTATTTGAAAATATAAAGGAGGGAAAAGAAAACATCTCCCTTATGTTGGGTGCTATATATGTAAGATGGAACGAAGAAATAAAAATAACATCACATTTAAAGAAATAGAAAAAAATTTTCAGAATCAGTAATGGTATGTTGTGCTTTGAAAAGAAAAATTATCCCAGGGCTAAAATAGCTTTCAATATGACTGTGCACTAATGAGTTCATTTACATATGTCTTAGAAAATTGCATGTATCACAACTTCAAGTAAAATTTAGCCCAAATAAAATTTAACAAAAACAATTAATTTTCTTTTCGCAAAATAAATAATTAGTATATTCTGTCACCAGTAATTCATTCCTTGCACAAAGAAGCTATAAAATTTACAATAGCATTTCAAGTCTTATGTTTTTCAATCAAGTTATGACAGATCAAAGTATTTCCTGCCAATCAAAAGGAAGGCTATTAACATCAGTTATTTGATTCAAAGTTCGGAGAATTTTCATCTTCACTTCAGACCAACATCTTCAGCAATCACTGAAAAGACACACTTTGCTATTTACTGCTGTTCTCCAGAGGAAAAAGAAAAACCAAACCAGAAAAAACTCCACAATCCACCACATTTAGAACAAGTCCAAGCCAGAGTTCGTCACAAATTCTGATCTTCTCAGGTATGTAAAATCGTATATCATGCTTATTATGTGAACACATTAAGTTGGGATATGCTGCAAATCTGGGCAGAAGTGCCTCAAGCACCACAGTTGATGAGCACTTTCTCTAACCAGAACAAAACTATTCTACAAAGCAAGTGTCAAACCATTATAAAATCTTACAAGCCTGGTCTTTAAAATCTAATTTACCTTGCTTTACAACAAAACTCAAGTCTGGGACATTAAAGTATGACAGCAACCTGTGTGTCTTTAGTCATGCACAGCTATCTTTATGGTCCCTGAAGGCAGCAGAGCTGTGCTGGAGATGCTCAGAGTCACACCCTGCATCAGCTTTTCTCCCATCTGAATGTGAAGGGAGCCAAGGACAATTAGTTAACTGTTCCAGGCTAAGCATGGTGCCTAGAAAGAGACGGAAATGTTGAGTCTTGATCAAAAGACATGACAAGATAGATGAGAGTACCAAAACAGCCATAGAGGAAAGTAAGAACAATGAGAAGATAAACATAATCACTGTCTTTTACCAAGACCCTGTGAGCACACAAGCTTTTTTGCCTTTCTCCTTTGAGCCAGGGGCACAGGGAGGGAGAAGCAGCAAGGAATAGGAAATCCTCATTAAACAAACATTATCAAATCACAGGATGTGTGGGGATGAACCCAGCTCTGTCAAAAAAAAGAACCACAGCAAAAAAAAAATCTACTTTAACGTTAGTGAAAGCTGAATTTATTTTATCTCCTTCTTCCAAAAAAACTTAGAAAACGTCACTGTTTAGACAGTTTATCATAAAACTCATACAATTTCCCCTTCCATAATGAAATTATAGATTGGTTTACAAAAACAGTAAGTGTAGAACCATAAAAAGTTTACCATTTCACATTTAATGAAATGCTCCAGCTCCAGTCTTGCAAAGATTTATGCATATACTCAACTTGATCCAGGTGAGGCATTCCACTGTGAGGGCTGTTACGTTAAAGCAGTAACAGCTGGTATAAACCAACATTAATTTGAAGCACATAGTTGTTATAATAGTTAGAAAAGATTTTCATTTGTGTTTAACATCACTTTTAGGCATGAAACACAATCTTATTAGCACAAAGTAACTCCCACGTTAAACTACATGTGCTGCCAAAGCACAGGAATAACACATTTTTACTTTCAAGTTTCTGTTGTTGATACACAGTTCTCATACTCCAACTATAAACATAAATAGGAGTCAGATGTTTCTCATGCTTGGTTTTCATTATTTAGTTCTGAATCCACACATTTTTTGTCTTCAGCTCTCAGAGCACCTCACTGAAGTACCTAATGGAAACGTGCAATAGCAAAGTGGAAAGCAGGGCTATGGTGAAAAACAGGTTGAACACAGACACAGAGACAGAAAGAGAAACCAATCTTTTGCTATAACTTCATTTTTCTCTTAAGTCAGCTAACAACATGCTCTGCCTCCTATATTATAGATTTCTGTACAACATTATGCTCAAAGCAAGTCAGTGAAAAAAATCTTCTAAACATTTTTGCTGTTCATAAATTACTATCTTGAACAGCCATACCTTCAGCACTGTGGTCTGCCCTGAAATTCAACTAATATATTTTCCTTGTTATTCTTTTCAAGATAAAAGAAAGTCAGTTTTCAATTGTCAACTTTTCAATTGTCAAGATGTCTTTTTAGTAGATTTTTTAATGCTTTTTAAATCCTTCACAAAATCATTTTGGAGTCAATAGACAGAACTACAAAAAATCTAAGTCTTAATAGAACAAGTCCATTTATTACATACCAGACTTTGGAAGGGAAGAATTCTTATGCTCTTGACACAACACAGGCATGTGTTAGAAACAAGATTAGATGAGAAGAGATAAAAACTTTAAGAGTCAGCATTAATCCAGGGTCTCTTTTGATGCTCTCTCCCTTGGCAGCAGGTATTAGCTTTCCCAAGCCCAAGTGCTCACAGGAACTGCATCACTACTCTAAGTCTTATTTACCAACCAAAATGCCTTAACATGAGGGAAAATACAGAAAGGCTCAAATACCTGTGAAAACCCTGAGGGCTGTAGAAAACGTGGGGGAAAAGGAAACTCCCACACCCCTACCTGGAACTGCCAATCCATAAATCCCAGCAAATTGTGCCTGAAGGTATTTAGCCAGCAAATACAAAGAAATGTGAAATAAGTTACACAAGATCTACCAAAAATAATTTTTAAAAAACCCTTTCATTTCCAACCTTGACGAGACATTTAAAGATTTCTACACAAACCTGAAGTAAAGTCTCAACACCATCTAACTGACCTGGGATACAATGTCATATTTTTGGGGCATAGACAACACCAACTCAATGCTCAAAATATTTGAAGACAATATTAAGAGAAAATATTGACTATAACAAACCTGACCCTGTTATTAAGCAATACACAACCACTAAATATTGTCCTACCCACAGAAGCACAGCGTTACCTCAATATGTATTCCCTCAACAGTTGCACCTTTTTTTTTTTTTTTTTGAGAACAGCACAAAAATTTTATTTCTGTTGAGAAATAAATCAACAGATGAGACTGAACTTCCATTCACAGAAAAGCTGGGTGCTACTCTCAGCTAGTTCTGTTCTCAGCATGGCCACGTACTCAGAACAATTTTCTACCTGACTGGACGCTGTTCCTTTTGCAGCAAAGAGCATTTAGCTGGATGCAATTTTGCAAGTGCAACTGAAATCATTAAGTCTCTTTGCTAAAGTATCCATATGTACAAAAAGTGACAAATTTATGCTTTTGGCAGTGTAGTTTATGACCAAGAATACCAATACTACAAAGTTAAATACTCTGGTGAAATGTATAACTTTTATTCTGTTTAGCACAGTACAAATATAATTAGACAAATCTTGACACATGCCTTTGGCTGGTACTCTGTTTTCCTTTGCAACACATTCTTAAGTTTAAGAATTGTTTGGCTAGGAATTTAGTTTGTATTTATGTACAGCCACTTTCCATTGAGGTTCTTTGCCTCAAGGGTGCAATCACTTGGTGGTTCAAGGAATAGTCTGACAAACACAAAAAGCTTTTACCTGCTATAAATTTAACATCCCTGTAACTGAACAATTCAGTCTGCTCTCCCAGACATCTGAGTGGCAGCAAGACTAAACATTCCCTGGTCAATCCACTCCTGACTGAAGGCATTTTCTGCACGACACAAAGAGAAGGGAACTTGAAGGAAACATGAAAAAGTAACCTATGAGAAGCATTATTGAGAAATCTCAACTTTAACACCAGCCATATTACAGCTGTGCCTACTTTGAGTCCCCAAGTAATTATATGTAATGAAGGACTAATGTGTTGGAGGAACATTAATTAAATCAAACTCTTTTTCCTGGTTGGCATGTTGCATTATTTATATTTTATTGCACTTACAGGCCACAGTGTCCTCATGGAAATTAGACACAAGTGAAGAGACAGATTTTTACTGTCGGCACTAAGTAGACCACTACCTTCAGAACAGTCTTAGAAGTTTTCTCATTATTTGGACAAAAAAGTAAAGAAAGAAATCAAGGGAAACTTCAGTTGGTGAGCTACAAATATATGCTGGCCTTCAAACAAAATAAAGGAATGTGAAAGTAGGGAAAATGAGGAGCAAGTAACAAAAGGCACATTGAACATCTTATGTCTAAAAAAATATCTCTGAATGTATTAACTTAGATGCTAAAAATTTACTGTATTTGATGATGTAAAAAATTAGTTTAAATTTAGCACTCACCTATGCATTACTGCAGTACCTTAGAAGCAGCAATACTCAAAGAACATATCCACAATTCTATGCGCTACATTGGTCTTGCATTACAGGTAATACAAGTTATCAGCAATTATATGGAGACATTTATATGGCATTTTAAATAAACTTTATGCCCCAAAATACTCTTTTTTTCCTTTCTAAACTTGAATGAAATAACAAATTTAAAATCAGGCATTTTGGTGCACAAGGTCAAGTGCTGTTAATTAGGTGATGAATTCCAGTCTTGTTCATTAAATGGAATTGCATTTAGCTGGGATTTACTAAATTAAATCTAAACTTAAAAACAAAGACGATTCCATTTTGAAAAGCTTCCTACACTTTTACAATAAAATTAATACTTTCCTGATCATAACAGATTTCAAAATTTCAAAGCATTTCACAAGCATTATGCCAATTTTGTAAATCCAGAAACTACATTAAAACCAGCTGAAATGACCTGCCAGAGGAAACAAAGAATCAACAGTGGGAGTGCGATGAAGTTGCAGGTTTCTTAAGACCCAAACATCACCACTTTTACAACCAGATTTGCATACTTGGGTAAAGGAGCAGGGAAAAAGGGGCTATAAATCAAGAAAAATAAAGCCCTTTCTCCTAAATTACTTTCTTTCCTACCAAGCCAGCAAAACTATAGAGAAGGATTCTCCCAGAAATAAAATTTTATATTTTAAAACTAGTAAGTTTCTCGAGCTGAATTTGTATGTTTCATTAATGAGAGTGAAAACACTTAACAGGAAACAATTTTTTATATTTTTTAAAATCAGAAGTAGTGGTTATACAACTTAAATAATTGGAATGAACAGGTCACATGCCTGAATGACTCCTAAAGTTATTTGAAAAATGTCTTTTCCCCTCACTTTTCAAATTATGTTATTTCTGTTAAACCAGATTAAGTGAAATTATAATCTTTCTATTAAAAACTCAGACCAATAAGGAACATTGGTTTTACTTGGTCCTTTGACATAACCTAGCACAAATCTGCATATAAGAGTCTTAATGCCAAGTCTTTGTCTCTATTCACCTGGTTTAAATTTCTTTTAGAATAAATCCAGCTCAAACCCAATTCCATTCAGTTGGAATGTACCAAGGTAGAGTTAAAACTGATTTGGTCACTTCAACTCTATTTTGTGCACAGACAAAGCTTATTGTAACTTGATAATAAGCCAAACATTATTTTCAACCACAAATACTATTTTGGAAGCAAAGCCTAATGGTTGAAGCATGAGACGGCAAATCCATGTTTAAATAGAAACCAATTTTCATCACAGACCACTGAGTGACTCTGGGCAAGTTAATTAACCTCCCTGCAATCTGTGAAATTGGGATAATACCTGCCTTGCAGTGAGGCTTATTTCATTAATGCTTATGAAATGCTGAGAGATCCTTAGATGGATATACTGTAGAAATAGAAACAAGCTCAGTATTCAAACAGTACTTTGGAACATAATTCCTATTTGAAAACACACCTCACTGTCAAGTAAAATGTCAGTTCACAAGTAGTACTCAAGTGATTTTAGGTGCAATGAAAATACATTCCACACCATACCAAAAATCACAAGAAAATAAAACCAAAAAAAGGTCACATCTTATGTCTCTTCTTTCAGCTACATACAGAATTATCACTATGCATTTATAGGACTCGGATTCTCATCACCAGCAGCCACAACATTGCAATCAACTTTGAGTCTGTCAGTGCACCAGAATCCTCAACACAGAATCTACTTCTGACTGCAAAGCTGTAAACTTCATTCCCAGTGGAGCTCCAGTGCAAATATTGAAATATTTCACTGTACTTTTTAAAAATTATTTAGCTCCTTGATTCTTATCTGCCTTCAAGAAAAGATTGCAACAGGAAGGAGTTCATTGCAAAAACTACAAGTTCAGAGATGAAACCAGGGTGGATGAGGTAACCAGCATCTCAAAGGGTTACCGAAGTTATTCAGAATGAAGGGGGATTTTGAAAAGATGCAGCAAGAGTTCTGAGCACCAACATTCTGTCTTCCAGCTAGCACGGTTGGCAAATTCTTGGCTGAGCATGCAAAGTCTGAGCACGCTCAGCCAAGAGTCTCAAAGGGAAACAGGCTTTTTGTCACAAAAAGTTCTTCAAAATATAAAATTTAAAAGCAGTTCCAGGCTTCCCTGGAACCTGGACATCCATACATCATTGCTTTCAGACAGCTTGCTCTCTTTAATTAAAACACGCTCTTTTGCTTCTGAAGTCACCAGTGCCTACAGTTGTTTACTCTTTGGTTCATTTCTTTCATATTCCCAGTAACAACAATTATTTTTCTCTCCTTTATTGTGTGACTACAAGCTGCTACTGCATAACAGGTTCTATTTCAACAACTCTAGTGTTTCACTGAGCCACAGTTTCTAACATATTTAGTCTCTAAACCATGAGGTATGCCAGCTCCCCACACACCCCCCAAACAGTTACTTATAAAGATATTGCATGTGGATTATTCAGGGCATTTTTAAGGTTTCATTTCACATCCTTACAGAAGCCAATTCACTGGAAGAGCCTTTCACATAAAGAAGAGTGCATTCAGAATGATTCATTATTTAAATTTAAAATTTATTATTTTTAAAATAATTTTGTTCAAGCTTTTCTTTTCAAAGGAGACTCCAGGGGAACTTCGTAGTTTGGCCTCTGTTAAAAGTTTTAATCTTCTGATTACAATTCTAGCAAAGGTTTCAACAGCAAGCAGCAATAAAAATACTCAATGCAATCCTTTGTCACTTGTATATAAACACATGCATTAGTCAAATATTACAATACCATGTTACAGCTACTGTAGTGTGCTTTAAATAAGGCTCCTAAATTTATCCAATCTTACAGAAAGCAGGTACCAAAAGTAAGTTAAACCAGATACACCACCTCTAAATGAAATAGGAATATCCACATTGACAATGAAGTTAAAATAACATTGTAACACCCCTTTAAGGCTTTAGCTAGTGTGTTTTGTACAGTTACTCTTTATCCTACAGTGGGATACCCTCTTTTTCCTAATGCTTTTCAGTATGAGAGAAAGCCTGAGAACAAGTAACTGAGGCCACAAAACCATTAGAAAATTCTTCTAAGAGCTCACTGATGCCCAGCTGAAGAACTTCTTTCCAGAAATGGCAGACATACTGTTTGACTGTGTGCCAACATCTTCAAGCCCAATTATTAAGATCACCATAGAAAATTAATAAATAAAATATCCAAAAAGGAGCTACTACATTACTCCAAAGTTAGGGAATATATTTTTGAAAAAGACATACTAAACAGCAGCTCAGTTTGATAGACAGGCCTAGCAGATTTTTCCCTACTATTTAGTACAGCAAAAGCTCATCTTAATGATTATATTTTCTATTTTAAATGCACTTTAATAGGGCTGTTATAGCAAACAGCAGGCAAAACTGCAGACAAATGAAATGGCTGCAAAAGTGCTGGTACTTACATTTTAATTTCTCACTTTAGAAGTACATACTTGGATTATTATTGGAATAGTAAAACAATGATTTTCCATAAATTTGGAAAAGTTCATATGAAGTATCATTATAACACGAAGTACAGACAATCACACACTGCACTGTTCTGCAGTCCTTTAAAATGTCATTCATGACTGAACATGGCTTCATAATAACCGAGAGGTTACAACATTCAGGTGACAGTAGCAGCCTATGAAGAGAAGTACAACCTATTTTGTTTGTGAAATTCTTGTACATGCTGTTCTTCCTAAAGAATATTATGCTTCAGAGCTAATATTTCTATAGTAAGTATTTACATAACAAATATTAACTACACTGATGACCACGTTTTTCCCCAAGCATGGCAGCCAACAAAGAACTCCTATAACTTATGCACTCAACAGAAATTATCGTTGCTGTTTTCACTCTGGAAGCACCAATTCACAGCCTTTCAGACTTCCCACACACTGAAAACAACAACACAGTGCTGTGGCACAAGGAAAGTAATTACCACTCTCTAGGACTTGATGACTCTTTTCTTGGCCTACTGAAACAGTTTACAGAAAACTAATTTTCTTGGTGATTAAGGAACATTAATAAGGAACGTATTCTTTCATAAGGCAAGAGTTACTGAATACCTAAATACAACAGTGATTGATTATAAATGCATAATAATGATGTCTCAGCCAAAGACAACTGAACTGCAAAAATACATCATTAAGACTTGGGATTTTCTACTTCAACTCTCTTCTGTTGAAAAACTGTTTCAAGCAAATTAAATACTTGGCCTCCTCTTTTTCTCAGTATTAAAAAACAACCAACTTAAACTCTTTGCTCAAAAGCCAGGTATTTTGGAGACTTTGACTCATAAAGTTTTTCAACTCCAAGGTGTTAACATTTAGTTGAAGGTCCAGCAGATAACATGAATAAGTGATAAGCAATCAGTAACAGATAAGCAAATCCTGTGGACGGCAGGTAGAGAGATATTGTACAGTAAACTGAAGGGAGTAAGGAATGCCTTAACAAGATGTAAAAGTAGAAAGAATTTTCTGAAAACAGCACTGTTAAAGGAAACTATAACCTTAACCTGTTTCTTTGAGTATTTGCATTTCAGCTTCAGAAAGTTTTTTCAAGTTTCATCGAGTGCATGGTGCTGAACTGTGCCACTTTTTATACTTCTCCCTCAGCTATATGTCACAGCCCCAACTGTCTCAAATCCAGCAAAAAGGCAAAATCCTTTGGGTTCAAACACATTGTTTCCCATGACATTTTACACGAGTTAAGATTATAATTAATTAAGATATTAGGGACAACTAACTACTCATTTTGATAACAATTAATGGAACTCTGGTATAAGTTAGGACAATTGTGCTATCATAAAACCAACTCATGGATATCGTAGCTACTCTTAAGTGAACCTAAGAGTAATCTCATTTTCCTTAAAACAGTAATATGAATATTAAAAACTTTAGATTAATAAATGTAATAACCTCTTTCACTTTAACTGTACTCTACAATTTTCTTGTACACTAGACCATCATGTAAACATCTCTCAATATAAAAAGTAAGATTCAAAACTCCAAGAAGCATACGTTTAGCTACAAAAAATATTCCTCTGCTAGAATTACCTTGCTGAAATAAGTGAAGTAAAGACATAACAAAAAAGGGGATTTTGACATTTCATATTTTGTTGAATGCCATTGTTGCACAGGCAACCACTGTCTCTTACATATAAATTAACATCCTACCATCTGTCAAGTGTTCAGATAATCACAGGGTTTAATGCACAATATGGTTATTAGAATGTGACCTGACAAAAAGAAAAGAACACAACCTAATTTGGACTACAAAATCTATGATCTCACTGGCAAATGACAGTTTGACAAGCTATTATTCTGCATTTTGGCTTCTCCAGTAAAAGCAATTTTACGCATACATAATTCTATTAGTCATACAGTCAACTGCCTGTGCAAGATTACTTCAAACTATAAAATTTGCTTGGTCATTCAGGATTTTGAACTTACGTAAATATTTGCACCATGAATAGAAATTTAATGATCTGTATATACACACACCTAAGAAGAAAACATGAACCACTATGCAAAATAATCCTGTGATGCTATCATTAACTGTAACCACAGACTTTCTTCAAGAAATCATGCAAAAAGTCATTAAGCCCATTAATTACCTACATATCAACTGACACTGGCTGTTCCAGAAGTAGAGCGTGCAGGACAGCTCTGTATCCAATCTGTTTCACATGCAAATGTGTCATCTGCTAATAAGCACCATTCTTATTATCATCCACAATATTACTTACATACTCTCATTATGGCTTATTCTACTCCCTTTTTTTTTCCAAGGTAAACATTACTGACAGCTATCTCTACTCAAGACCACTAAAAAAACTCTATTGCTAACACAAAACTACCAGGCAAGCCTCACATGCCCATGGCTCCCACATTTTTCGGTGACTCAACTGCACTGCTAATGTTCCAATAAAATATATTGCCAAAGGAAATACTCTAATGATAGCCTCGAAGTGTAAAATACATACATGGGAAAGGTGAAATGGTTGAAATGCCTTCAGAAAAAACAAACTATTTTAAGAAAGTGACAGAAGAAAAAGAATACACAACAACAACAAAAGTTCAACAGTTTTACTACCTGCAGAAATGAAGTTTTCATTTGATAGATTTTGTTAAGCTCTAGCTACACTACTCAAGGACCTGCCTCAGTAATAAAGCATCATGATCTTGCTTTCTTGCAAGGAGGCAAAAAAAATCAGCTCTTGGTTTATGCAAGGCCTGTGAGCATTCAAAGTGTACCACTACTTACAGCTACACACAACAGCTCTTATTGGCCAGAGGTCTGCTATTCTGATTATCAGTTTCTTCCAAAAGGGAAATAAGAACAAACAAGGAGAAACCACAAGGAAGGAACATTTAGATTACTTTGCTCGGTTTCAGTTTTACATGTAGTAAAATATTTTCCCTACTAAATACCAGAAAATATCAGCTGTATAAGATAAACATCAAAAATCATCATTTTCCAAAGTACCTAAGCCAATTATGTGAGCCTGATCCTTCTTTTGAAAGATCATACAATCTAATTACCACAGGTCACCGAACTCTCACATGTCTAATAATGCAGATAGTGGAATTTATAAGACATGCTTAGCTGCATCATCCAAACCTGAGACTGCTTTGTGAAACCTGCTCCTCTATACTGAGCAGCCTTCTAAGACTGTCTTCCTGGAGAAGTTACTAACATAGACAAGGGAGAATAACCATGACACAATCTTTTAATTCTCTGGATGTCGGTAAGGGTGTGGTAAGTTGAGGAAGTGCAGAGAAAAGCATCTTGTATTAGTTGTGCTCTACAAATATTTACCCAGGGAATAACTACAGAGTAACCACCGAGCAGTAAATTCAGTATCTCTTACTGTTCATTGAATTCATGAGATAAAAAAGTGTTTACTTCATTCAAAGTCAAGACTCTCCCCAAACTAAACACTTCAATCAGTTGGGTTTTTTTACCATTAAATTTAAGGCATTTAGGACATCATTCCTTTGTAACAATAACTGATAATTCTAAGCAACTTCAGGCTTAAACTGCAAAGCAATGCACCTCAAACCTCAGATTACAAAAGTTAAAGAATGAGATAGAGTTGTACATGCTCAGTTAAAGTTCTTAGCATTGGACTCCTCAGGGCAGACTTACATTGAGACCGGCATTGAAGCCAATCTGCTCTGTTGGCTGCTAACTGCTGGCTACTCAGGTGATAGAGAGCAGACTTTACATGACACAGCTGCTACATCACACCTGAAATCACACCTTTAATTCTACACCTGACATTTCCAACTGAATGTTGTTGCTCAGCCTCAAATAACCACACAGATGATATACCTATGGAAAGGTTTTGTTTTAAAAATTCAGTGCATCATCTTTTAGTATTTTTTTTCCCCAGAGAAAAGAGTATTTTAAGAGGAGGTTGATCAAGCTTTTGTGTTTTAAGGTCAATTTGCAAGTTCTTTGGCCTACTCTAGTCACTCATCTCACCTGTCCTATATTCTCTTATGAGAGAATTAAATTGAATACGTTCATATCAGAATAATTAAACAATATGAAACACAATGCAAGTTTTCTTACTGAAACATTTAAAGTAATTTCTCACCAGGCCAAGGTCAGGAGAAAATGAAAATTAAAGTCCAATTAGCTCCATCAACCAAAACATAAGAGTAGCAGTTGACTTTCAGTAGTATATTACAACTACCAAAGCAAGTGGTAATGAGAACACACTTTTGTACATTGTGTAAGGAAAATACTGTAGGTGAGAGGAAAACAAAAAAAAAAAAATTAGAAAAAAAGTACTTTTGATAATCAAAGGAGCTTCATAGTTCTATCTCTCGCATAATATTCAGCAAATTACATTTGCTTCTCTATAATAATTTCATCCCTAACAAGATCAGAGGAAATGATTTATTCCACCCCCAGTCTTCCTACATTTGTACGCCATCCTAGGGGACACTGACTTTCTGAACACTGAATTGCTTTTGGCCATCTGATATTATATTACTGCAGTCTTCTGCAGAAGGAGCCAGAAAAGAGAAAAAAGGGGGGAAAAAATAATTACATTAATGCTGGGAATCAAAGATTATTGACTTTCCCTTGAGCTATAATACCAAAAAGCTGATTACAGAAGTTGTCAACTTATTTAATGATACCACCAACTTCTCTCTGAACTCATCAAAATATCTTTTGAAAAAATTCTCAGAAGTTTTTCAAGTATAGTAATACATTATTAACTCTAGTTCATCTTACTGAAGATAACTGTATCTTGCCTCTGCTTCTTCCACCTCTTTGTGTCTACCAAAACACTAAAAACATAGTCATTGTAAAAAAAAAAAACTCCAGGATGCTCTGAATTGTTACATTCTCAAGCAAACCAACATCTCGTGTTCACATCCCAAGGACATCCTACTTATTCTAAAAAGCCTAGGGAAAGCTTTGACTAGATCCAGTTGTAATAAAAGTGAACACCTCATCCCCACCCATGACAGCTTGCTCTGAGAACTCAAGTTCAAAACATGATATTCTGCAGTATGGACACTCTATGGGACAGAGATTCTATCGAACATTATGAGGGTTCAAGTTTTCACTCACACTGACCCATCCCAAGAAAGAGGGCTGCCCATACCTGTATTTGTTCCAAAAGTTGCCTTTAAAACCGTTAATGCTTCTTCCTCCTTTGGAGAGCAGATTTTCTCTCCCAACACTTTTTCTCCAAGACAAGAGTGTCAACAGGAACATCTTCCTTCCCTCACTTTTACAAAATTACTCTATTGTACAATGTGCATAGGAGAATACTTAATTAGAGAGCTGATAATGAGAAAAAATGACCAGAGCTGTCTTTTTTAGCTTTTCCATCAGGTCAGCAGTGCAACAGAAGGTATCACTCTAGCAAAAGAGTTTCATTTACAATACAGCTTTTGCAAAACATCCGGGGGAAAGTACAATACACCTGTTGTCAAGTTTCTGAACACTAACACAGCCAGGAAGTAATTAATTAATTGAACGAATCTGTAGCTTATCACATTCTCTTTTAATACAACTGTGAGCACACTATGCAGTGTTTACAGTAAACCTCTTCTGAACAGCATGCAATTAGAAGTCCGATAAAATATAGTGAACAAAATACAGTTTAAAGAAAGATGGAACTTCCTTAGAAGCAACTGTTCCTTCAGCAAGATCTCCCTTAGCCAATCTGTTTCTTTCATTCACATGTAGAAGAAAAATGAAGTTCATTGGTTTCATTACCTGGTGGATTGAAAAAAGGTATCTATGCTCGAGCACTCCTGCCAACACACGACACACCTGCACGTCTGTAGCAATTTACCACGGTTTAGTCACAGCAGGTAAAAGCCTTTCATGTTGCAGTGAACAGGCCCTTTGATACTGATCCACAGTCAAACGCTGCATATGAGATCACTCTGCAACAGAAAACTGCTGTGAAAGTTTGGCTTGAACACAAGACTATTCAAGAACTCTCTTCAAACAGGATATCATGACATGACAGATCAGAAGAAACAGCTTTCAATAAAAGGCAGCCAGGGCATGCTGCTTACCTTGTGCAAGGTGATTTGTTCTGTAGCATTAGAAGGGACAACATCAGACAGAGCCAACAACACGCACAACTGAATTTGTGTCAGTGCCTCCTATGACAAGAGCAATCTCTTACATTTAGGCATCTGTCAGTCCTGTGAGGGGAAGCTGAGATATACCCAGGGAGCAATACTCAGGAAATAAGACCAAACTTCTGTACATTTCGAATGTGCGATCCAGTTGGCTTAAATTAGCTTTTGCCAGGTAGGAAAAAAATGAAAAAAATAATTAAGTTTCTAATTTAGAAGAGGAAAAAAATGCATTCTAATACTCTCCAATAAATTAGAAGTCTGTATTCATCACTAAACCTTTATTCTTATAATAGGTCTTTAAATACATAAGAAACGGGCAAGTACTTTTTGAGACCTTTCAGCATTTTCCAGCAAACTCTTGGAAGTCAGCAATGATTTTCCTGGAAGAAATTCAGTTTGCAAAACTGTTTAAACAGTAACAGCAGCAGTGATTAACATTACTATAGCATTGACTAGAGAAATGCACTGAAACAAAGGTTTATAAAGTATTGACTTAAATAGCACAAAACTTAATAGGTTCAGATTACCACTGGCTTACTCAACATCTCATTTTCATGATAACAAGAATAAGCAGGTTTACCTACCTGCAGGTTAACAGGTCTGCCTATTATTTTGAACTGTACTTGTGAATTATAGTAAGGATTTCTGCTCCACATGCAGAATACAGAATACTGACATTGGGAAAAAGAATCAATTGCCTACTGCAGCTTCTCTGTTCTAACCATTAGTAACAACTCTTGAAAGGCCAAAATGACTACATTTCATAACAAGAACATGGCTGAAAGTCATCCTCACCTTGTAGCACTGAACCAGTGAAGCCACTCCTGAGCGCTCACTGCAACCACTCAGCTCAGCTCAACTCACCAGAGACAGATTCTCAGGGCTGAGACAGCCACCAGACACAATGTTCCAGGAGAGCAGCTGGAACAAACAGGTTATTTTCTGCTCTCCTTGTTCACATCATTTTGAGAAGATTGGCAGAGATTCCAAGAAATTCTTTGAATAATTTGAAAATGAAGATGGAGAACAATAGATTAAGATATAAAAATGTGTGGGCCTAAAGGTGAAAATTACTTAGTGAGGAGTAATTTGTTAGACAGTTGGACTAGTGCAGAACTAAGTCATTGAAATTTAGCAATAACAAAATACTACAACTTTGTTATAAATTGTTATAAATTCCAGTTCTTAAGTCTGGAATACAGCATTTGCACTACTATGATTATTTTGATATTGCACTTCCTTATCAAATAAAAATACACATCTACTATCAATAAGCAAGAATAATGCCTAACCTACACAGCAATAATGAAAACTGCAACTTCAAGCTATAAATTGAAACTCTTGCAGAATTAAGTCAGCTTTTCCTGTTGACAGTACACAGTATGAAAGACAAAATTAGAATATTTATTTGATTACTACTAAGAGTTCAAAACTGGAACTTCAGAAGCGCTTGATCAAGAATGTCTTTTTTGGAAGTGGATTTCCCTTAACCTTTTGATAGTCTTCCTAACTGACTTTGTTTAAAGGGTGCCTAACATCAGCAGTGACAAGTACTGTCCCTGTTTCTAGTCCTAGCAAAATTTTCTTACTGGGATGATGCTGCTTTCCAGCTGCATTTTCCTTCAGAAGTGTTTTCAATTAAAAAATAAATACATCCCGTTTTGGGATCTGCTTTTGCTCGCAAGACAACTGAATGGCTTCAAATTTTAGTTTTGTGTTTACCCTGAGGCTACATGAAATGAAGGGGCTTGAATGTGTCAAGTTTTCCTGTTAAGTATTCAAAGCACTTTGCTAAATCTTCTTGGTGACTTCAGTTCTCTGCAATTGCCTTTGAGTACCTTTAAATAAGCAATTCCCTAAAACCATATTTCAGTCTTACTGCTCTCACACAGAAGTGTGGGTTCCCTTTTTAATAGCTAAAAGTGTACAGCGAAGCCTTGGATATGTAGGTGTCATTCACAGACAATTCTAAGGCATAGTAAAAAATAAAATACTTCCACTTTCTTCAAGTACCTTCTTAAATGCAAACCCTTCCTGTGCAATATGTATGCAGAACACTGTACAAAGACAATGCTGTTTGCAGTGTCAAACAACACACACTTACTCAGACCAAGTTTTTTTATTACTGATATTCTTTTTCAAAAGTTGGGCCCAAAGCTTTAATTGAATGATTAAAGTTTAATCTTTTACCAACTATGACTAAGTGGAGTCCCTAGAACTGTAATCTGAACATCTTTTTGCCATTATTGCCCAGCAGCTACAGCTTCAAGAGACACAGCATAGAGAGAATCTGTTGTACATTATACTTTAACCAAGAGAATCAAGCAGAACATCAAGTGTAATGCATTTTTCATGTTTAGCCCAGTGAACAAGCCTTTTTCCCAGGACTGAGAAGTTAGCCTTTAACAGCAGCAACCCAAGGCAAAAGGATTATGAGAAATATATCGGCATTTCCAATGGGCTTTAAAGCAATCGAATTAGGTAGCCACACACTATGTTCTGTGAGAAAAACAGCAACCTAATAACTGGATTTTCATCAGAAACAAAATTAAAAGCTCATGCTAGCAGTGAAATACTACATTTTCCTCTGCCATCTGCATCCTATAAAATCCTGTCAATATCTCATTGGGCTAACAGACTGTCTATCAAACAGCTTAAGAAATACCTGCCCTATTTCAGGCTTAGAACTACAATGAGAGGCATTCAGGTTTAAGCACCACATTCCAAAAGAAAAGGATTCAACGCCTGTTAGATGTAGAATTTCAACTTTACAAGGAAGTAAAATTTTGCATAGCATTTACGATGAAATAAAGTAAGATTCATTGATACAACACGATATTAGTCATCCTCACTTAAAACTTGAGGAACATATTAATACAAAAATTGTGTTTGTAGATTTAGTAAGTCGATTACAGGTAGTAGTTTACAACACCACTAAACCACTTTCAGGAAAGTGAACTTAACACATTACCCACAACTACACCCTATGAATGTTAATTGCTTTGTTTTGAACCTTACCCACCACTTCTTCCCTTTTACTTCCTTTCTCAACCATTCATCTTACTGACATCCACAAAGCAAAACCATTGCAAATAGACAAATGTTCAATTAATGTAATGATTTAACTTACTGTACTGTGCTACAGTATTTTTTTCCTTCTCCCAGCTTTCAAAGAAGATTGTTTACAGTGTGAAAACCTACTTTTCCCTCAAGCACTCTATTTAGGAGTGTTTTGTTCTTGTCTAAGTTATTTAAAACTATGTACTTGTTATCAATTCAGAGCAAAGCTCCCATTGATGCCCTTTCTAATACTGCTACAGTTACCATATAAAGCCCAAATGCAGCATTGCTTTGTTCCATTTGCTAAATGATGTGCCAGTGTTTGAACAATTTATCCTTAAACCAAGCGCTTCAGAGAAACAGCTGCTTAATAGTAAAAAAAAATAAGTCAAGAAAAAACCCCCTACTTAAATATAGTATAGTGTTCTAATTCAATACAGAAAAAAGTTCCTTTACTGTCTCATTTCTGAGAAAATGTATCAGAGACAACAGAAAATACAGGGGGGTTCATATCAGTTTAAAATATGAAAGACAATCCTTGATTATCAGCATCACATCCAGTCCTTACTTTAGTCCCCAGGTCTTAGTAAAAGAATAAAAAGATTTTGCTCCCCTTCCCAGGAAATAGATTAGGTAGGCATGACATTTTCCCACTTCACGTCGTACGCGGTAATAAGCTTTCCTTTTGTAGCATTTATGAATTCAAACAGAGCTGGGGTTAAGCTGGAGCAAAGCAATTTGGCATGCTTGCATCTGCTTTTATCAGGGAAAGGAAAAGCAATCCATGAGGTCTGGACTGACCTTAAAGCACAAGTATTTATTTGGAGATTCTAAGGGCTTACCAATTGTGTTTGGTAAGAGGGAACTTAAATTCGATCACACTCACACCCAATGTCACCTTAATTCAGGCAACCACCTTTCAGTTCTTCTGCAGGGCCAATAACGTAATTGGTATTCTGGTACTACAAATAGTCTTTCTTTAAAAAGGACACATTAACTACACCCTCCCACTCTACCATGCTGTTTTCTACAGGACAGAGCAGGTTTCCAAAGTCAGCTGCTTCCAAATTCAGGTAACTTACTTTAAAAAATTAAACCTATGCTGGTCAATGCAATTATACTTTCAAAGTATATCAATATAACCCTCTGATGCCTCTGATATACAACAGCCCCAGAAAAATATTAAAGTCAATCATCTTATGAGTAAACAACTACTAGAGAAAATTGTCTTAAAAATCTCAGACATATGAAGGAGCTGGTTTGGAAAACAGGCCTTTGCTGCTTTTACTATGGCATTTCTCAATTAATCTGCTGAAATACAAATGCATTCAGGGAACACACTTCTTCCCCAAGGAACTCGACACTCCTGTTTTGTTTTAAGGTAAGATTGCTGCAGGTCTTTCATGAAATCTGAGCAACTTTCAGTGTTCCCAACTCTCAGGTCCACAATAAATTAAAAGAAATGCATTAGAAACAATTAGTGGGGAAACATTATTGCCTCTCAATAACAAAGATACTTAATCAAATTTAGATCCACTGCAGTGCAAGCAGTAAAACAACGTGAATACATAGTGTGCTGCTTTGCAAATGGAACACTTCCATCTTTCCACCTAATAAATAGTACCATTATTGCCAGGCAGTGTTGTGCCAGTGATTAAGGTTTTATTATTCTTTTTTTCACTTTATTCACTCTTCCTCCATCCTTTAACTACTGGAAAATCTGAGACTATTTTAAAACTGACAGTACATAGAATTAATTCTCAATGACATGATAAGCAAGTCCCACGTCATTCATTCTAGGTACACCAGCATCCTGTATTCAAATACAGAATGTGCAGATGTGGTGCTTAGGGACATGGTTTAGGGGCAGTGCTTAGTTAATGGTCGGACTTAATGATCTTAAAGATCTTTCCAACCTAAACAATTCTAAATATACATTTCACATTATAAAAATGACCAACAAGAAAGAGAACAGTTGTAATTCTTAACTCTTCTGCTGAGTACTTGAACTGAGTGTAGAATTACAGAAGGAAAGACCCTTCATTCCTTACTTACCTAAGTTCCCTTCAGAGCTCCTGATTTCTCCATCTGGAGCCAGACTAATATCAGCTCCAACACAAACATGCCCAGAGAATCAGGAATTCAAGCCACATGTTCTCACAAAAAGATAAATTGATTCAGTTCACCAGGGCTGCTCAGGGCTCAAAAGCAAAACAATCAGGCTCTCAATGAGACACAGAGATCACCACGTGCATTTCCATTACAGCCAAGGACAAGGTTCTACAGTCGAGATGCTTCACTGCCATTTTCTCCTCACCCAGCCTGTGTGCTTTACATCCCACTAACATTTTAAGGACAGATCTAAACTGCCTCTTCAACCCAAAGAAAAGCTGCATGATTCTCTTAATTTGACATCAAACCCAGATCCGTAGCTGATGCTAAGGGGCAAATCATAGCAGTTTGAGTTTAACTCAGAGCTAAAGGGGTGAGACAGCAGCTTCAGGAAGGAGCTGGCTCGTATTCACCAGTTCACAACAAAGGAGTGGTGAGCTTCTATCTACATGGACTAGAGCATCTAAGAAGTGTGCTCTTACTAGGGCAGAATTAGTCGCCCTCTCCAGAGAATTTTCCTCCTGCCAGGATTTCTCTACAGAAAAGCAAGTCTGACAATGAAATCAGGCAACAGCACCTGATAGCAGCTGTGCAGATGTGCCACCTAAAGGATGCAGGTATTACGAGGGATCGAACAGACATTTTCACTCTGTTCCCAAATAAAGAACGGGAGAAAGAACTGGGTGTGTGCATGTGTGAGTATGAAATGGAAGCCAAATCTATCTAAATTAAATTATAAGGAGATTATTTGTTTCAAGGTCACCTATGGCAGGCAACACCACAGTTCCCATGATGACTTTAGATAAAATGAAGACAAGACAGGTACAAATAGCTGTAAACCTACAGAGTGCTGCTGCCACATACAGAACTCCACTTTCTAGCTTCTCTTAAATGTTTTCCTTTGAAAATACTTTTATTCATTAGAAATATTTGCTTGCTCCAATCTCTTTTTTCTTATCTATTTTTCTGCCTATTAACAGCTCAACTGCCTATATATATTAAAAGTTAATGTACCATGTCATAAAAGGCAAACATGATCTGAAAAAAAAAAAAAAACTCATACCACGGCACAGCATACATTTGCTTCTTCTGGGCTATACAAGTCTGTTGTTTAACCAGTCTTTAAACAGTTGATCATAGTGATTTATAATTTATAACAACACAAATTCATATCAATTTAAATTTCACTGCATAATGTGACTATCTTAAATTTCTACAGCTTTCCTTTATGTTGCAGGCTGCTTTAATTATCCTGGTTCAACTTTCTGAAAGTAACAACAGAAAAAGGTGAAGATGAAGTGAGAAATGGAAAGATGAAGTTGTTGAAACAAATATAAGATTATGGGATATCTGAATCTCGGCAAAATGGCCTATTAATGAAAATGGGTCTCTGTCAGTCTGTGTGCTGTAATATCCAATCTCTTTCCAGTAAAAAACCTACCCTATTTCTACTTTAACTATTAATCAAAGAACAATTAAGCTACACGTTTATGAGCAAGTACAGAATGTTGAACTATCTTCAAAGACTAAAGTTATTGTGATATTATACACACAGACAACTATTATGCTCTGCTACCTAAATTTTAGGTATTTACCCACCTAATACACAGTGAAAAACCAACAGTTATTCAGCCTTATCTATCTTAATTTCCTGCTTTCTATATAAATGCTTGATGCATACTACTACATAAGCAAGCCTCATGCAAATTCAGAAGAACCATTAAAAAGTCACTTTCAATTTTCTTGTTTTTCCTCACCTGGCATTATTAATCTAGGGAGTAGATGCAGGACCAGTGCATTTATTTTTAAATACACTGGCATTAATCTTTGCAAACATAACTACACCAGCACAACTTAACCACTGTGAACAAAGCAGAAGTCAGCACTTATTCTCTAAGATTTGGAGACCCTCAGCATATCAACTTTCTTCACATTTTCCCTCCATCACTCAGTCCTTTTGTCTGATAGGGAAGCCAGGTGGCTGAAGAAGTTGTCCTGTCAGCTTTATCTTTAATTTCTGCAGGAAGATCTGTGAATATAACACAAAGGGTGTAAGGCAATGCTTGTCACTGCTATGTAAGAAATACACTTACCTTTAGAGTATCCTCTTCTTGTAATTCAAGACTATAAAGGGATAATAAATACATACAATATTTGTCCTATACATTAATAATCATGTTTATTTTGTACAGCTACTTCTGTATGAAAAAAGTCTGTACTAAAAGACATTGCTTCCCTCTACTGCTTTAATGACACCATTGTTTGGTCACTAACACTGAACTCATCCAGCAGTCCTGTACAAGGAGAGGGGAGCCAAGGCTGAAGCAATTTTGGCCAGTCCCAATTTCCTCTGAAGTTAAAAGAGATTGCCCTGCATATCAGCAAGACAACACAGACAAAAGATCAATTTGCACAAACCCAAGTTCAATCTGGAAGATGACTAACAAACAAGTGGAACTAACTACCAAAGGAAGAGGACGCTCAATCCCTCTCAGTCTCTTCAAATGAAGACAAGCTTTCCAGCAGATTCACTTCAGCCCAGCACATTTCCTGCCTCCATCAGGGAAATGAGAAACATTTACATTCCCCACACAGGAGATCAAATGAAACACTTCAGTGATCTCTTCTGATCTCTACTACTATGAACCTCTATCACCCTTGTAACCCTAGGTACAATTTTTATCTAAGTTTAGCACAAAAAGAAACCCAAATTTGTGCAAAAAAATTTTTTGAGTATTTCCTTCAGCTTTCCTGGAAAAATTGACAGAGAATTAGTATTTCTCTGCACCTCATGACTGCCCTCAAAAAAACTCCCACTTCTACCCTCTTCCCTCTTTTAATTTCAGAATTGCACCTAAATTATAATGATTCTTCAAATTATTTAGAGTTGCAAGATCTGGCTGCATAAGCAGTAAGATACACATTCCAACAAAAACAAGTGAAGTCAAGGACAGAGCTGCACATCTTTTAGCTAGGAACTTCAGAGTTAGGAAATAGGGCCACAGATTTCAGGTGCTTTTGTCTTCACCACTGCTGAAAATATTTAGAGGGATTTTAAGCGTGTCTGTATACATTATATATGCATGTTTTTATCAGCATGCATTTGGGTTATTCCCTCAGAAATCCCTCACTCTTGTCCACAGAAAATCTGATTCAAGTTTCAGAGTTTTTACTGGGAAAAGGAAAACAATATACATTTTAGTCTTTATGTGTTACAGGTTTCGTGACAGAAGCAGCAAGCTTTCTCCTGTTTAAAATGTTCCTGTTCACTCACATTTTACTTCTGAGCTTGTTTTGGATACTCTTCACCTGTGACATTGCCATTGATTTATTCTGGTCAGAAATCATAGTATTTATTTCTGTTGAGCAAACCAGTGGGCTTTCTGAATGAATTATCATCAACTTCTTTTTTTTTTTTTTTTTTTTTTTTAAGGAAGCCAGAAACTACTGGTTTTCCCCACAAACTGGGGAGTTCATTACACACGTAGTCTTTAAGAACACCAGAAGTCATTCTGGTTTTGTGTCATGCCCTCAATGATTATGCAGTATGTAAGTGCTGTCTATAATTACCAGGCAAACAGAATTCAGCTGAACATTATGTCCCATTTCATTTTTATGAGACTTATTTCAAACATTTTCCAAGCAGGTCTTGGGTACAAACCTGATGTTTTTCTTTGTTCTTTCTTTCCATAGCTTTCCAAGCCACCCCCAGAACTCATCAGTTAGAATGGCATCAGTCGTTGCTGAGCTTTACAACAGTCATATTGATTGGTATCTCCCAAAGGCACACTGTCATCATTTTACCACTGATGGGGTTATGGGCAGACACACACTTTGACATTCCCCTTAGATGTGATAAATGCAATCCTCATTTTCTCAGATCTTGTGCAATTCACCATAAATCCATCGATCACCAGAGAATGACCCTTTCTATTCCACTGAAGCTGTGAAACCCAAAGATATTTATATCTTCCTAATTCATACATATGCCATACATTCCACAGTCCCGTTTTTCATTAGATGGGGTGATTCAGCTCATCATTTCCATGATGAAAATACCGACTGGTGTATTCCTTTTGAATAATGCTGTACAGTATCACTCTGAATAAAGCATTATTAACAGGTTTCTCCCCCACTATAATCTATCTTATTTTTGAATACCAGAGGGCATTCCTGACTTGCTACATGTGAATCATTTTGCTTGTGGACTGCCACAATCATTATTATTATAACAAACAGAAACCAATTGGTGGTTGTTACTAGCTGGAGTTTTACTTGGAAGGTTTCGTCTAGTAAAACCATTTTTAAAACTAGACATAACAGGCTAGAAACATTTTCTTCCTTTGCTTAACATAGGAAAAACCACTAATCAGCATTTACTAAGTGTTATGGTTTGTGCACCTTTTGCCAGTATTCTCAAAACAAGTAAAAACTGGTCACTGCAACAACAAAGCACCCAAATCAGCCACATATGAACTTCAGAGAGCAACTGGCACAAATTCAGTGCTCTTATCACAGAGCTATAAATACTGTAGAGATTATGGCAAGATTTGGCCTAGGGTACAAAATTCTAGGTGCACTATTCTGGGAAAACGTAATAAAATTTCCATAAAGGTTTGAACACTCAAATGCTAAGCAAGTGCTCATGATGAAAACAGAGATGCCTGTCACAGCCCTACCAAATTATAAAACTCTTCTTAGTTTTGAGTCTTAAATACACAATGAAAAGCTTTCCATCTCTCATTTCAGATAAGGAAATTGCAATCCTTCTTTGGAAATTAACTTTCCATCTAGTTCCTGGACATGTTTTTTTTAATTATCATTTTTGAACCACATGCCATTTAATTATTAAATGTGGCTTACATTTGCATCTCTGGAAATAGTTCTTTTATTCTCTCTTCTTGTACTGTTTCATTTCAGTCCGTTACCAGGGGTGTGAGCAGGTTGCTGACTACGCTGATAGGCAGGGAGCTGGGAGAAGTCCTCGCTCCACATTTCATTCAGATAATAGAAACCTGCAAGCTGCTCAGTGTGACAGATGAGCTCTGTGAGCTAAAGCAACTTGTTCCGCCTGTCAGGCTGCAAGAGCCTACAGCAGCAAGATACAATTGTGATGACACCGCCATCGCCAAACTGGGTCAAACATACGGTCACTTTAAAACAGAATGTCACCCGTTCTTTCTACTTGAGGAACTTGATTCAGTGACACTAAAAGCTGTTAGATACCATTAGCTTTATATCCAGGTTCAAACTGAAACTGTTTCTCTGACAGTATTTGAAGGATCCTCTTTGCCATTAAAGTTCGTAGGAATCACCAACTGTCAAATAATGTCACTACTGCCCAGAGCAAGCGGGTGCTTTACAAGCACAACACTCCCCATGGTGCACCAGGGGAGCTTGACTTTGGAGTAACACCACCTTTGTGGATTAAATGCATTCAAATCATCACAGAATTTTAAAGAAAATTATACAGCTACAAAATGTTTTCTTTAATTGCAGAAATAAAAATAAAAGATACCTGAACTCATGCCTACACCTATTATTTTGTTCAGACCATCATCACATACAAAAAATAATTTTTTATTTTTAGTGAAATAAAGGAATTATTAAATGACTGTTAGTAAAAATGCAAAGATAAATGAAAAGTACTATTTAATGAACTGTTCCAATTATTTCCCTCAGTCTTGGAAGATTCATACTGTGATGCTGAAATACTCCATGCTATATTTACAAGCATGTGCTATTCAAAGATTAAATAACTGTGGCATACAGGCCACACCACATGCTGGTTCTAGATAAGATTTGGAAAACCGGATAATGAGATGAAGATAGTTCTGGTCATACTCTGATATTTGATGATCAAAATCTTGCATGTATTAAATGATGTGTAAACCTATTGTTTTTAACAGAATTACACTATGTATATGTTTCAGCACAGACAACTTCAGTCCAAAAGTACTAGAAATGCAGAAGGAAACAGTAAAGGTCTGAGACATCCAAAAGCAATTTCCCTCTCAATATTTACCAATTTGTGTTGACAGTCTGAGTCAAGCTCAAATCATGGATTCAGGCCAAGTAAAAATTCCCAGCCTATTAGATTCCACAGTTTAACTTAGATTTTTCAATACAGCATAATGAAGACATTTTATATATTTCAGGTTTTGATGTATGTATTTTTCTGGTCTATGTTACATGCTTGCCTTTCTAGTTCAACACAAAAATTTTCAGGAAAAATATTTTCAAGAAAAACTTCTCACTGAGCCATTCTGTTAAGATGATTCATATTTTTGTGCAGTTAAAAAACTTATATAAATCTCAAAAATAATTGTTGTTTACTTGCTTTGATTTCTAAATGTCTTTGATCTCATTCATTAATATTCATTCAACTTCTGATGTTGGACTAATGAGAATCTTACACATTTATGAGAAGCTATTTAAACAATGCTATCAATTTTTTTTCTGATTTATGTTTTTCATCAACACTGACAATACCTGATTCTTTGTATTCTCCATTTTTTTCTTCAAATTCCTGAAGACATAGTACACATTCTCCAAAACAAAAGGGAACTCAACAAATGCATAACTAATTCGGCCAATTTTGAGCATAGAACCCTAAGCAGATAACAAGAGAAACACATAATACATATGGACAGAATGAATAATGCTCAAAGGAAGAATCCAGCCTCAACTTTTCAGCCTCAGAAGTTTACAGGCACAAAAGCAGCAGTGCTGTTGCTGAGACAAGAGCAGTCAATGATATTTTCCATCCTAGGTGCGCACACAACACGCAGGAATGGCGAGGCATTTGTGTGCTTTGTATCTCAGAAAACATTAGCTGTGCTCAGATTGAGTTTCCACTGTTTGCAGTCCATACCCACAGGAAGCTGAAAGAAAGAGAGTCCCAGAATGCTGCCCAGAATCACCTGCACTGCACATACAGCACAAATGAGAAGCATCCAAGGGAACCAATGCAATCCACCACAACATGGCAGCAAACATATTCAATATAATATACCAAAATTTATATATATATATATATTTTTTCAGATAAAGCCACACCAGTTTGCTACACCATCCATTAGAGGATTCTATCTAGGAATTAACTCCTACACTGCAAGAGAGATAGCCAGTATAAGCTTCCTAATGACAATAAAAGAAATGTGCAAATGCAGCAAAGTACATAATTATGCAGTGCCTACGACAGCATGGACACACCATACACCAAATTTTCATACACAGAAAGCCACTGCCCTGGTCTCAGTATCAAAAGGAACAAAAAAAGTTCAAAGACAAAGTATGCCTAATTCTAGGATTCCCAATGTATCCCACAGGATGCTTAGTACCTAATACCTCAGAATCTACCACCAACCCCAAACTTTTCAAAAGAGTTTCTCTTTTATAACAAAGTTTAAAAGATCTTCACTGGTACAAATGCTTTATTATGTGTAAATACATGAATATGAACATGAATATGAATGTGGTTCTGTATTACAACACAGTTCTGGAGGTAAAAAATAAAGTAATTTTAGAAGTTTTAAGTAGCATCTGAAGTATTTATATAAGCTGGCATTCTGATTATGTGCAACACCAGCCCTTATATATCACTCCCTAAGTTAAGTGTTATTAATCTTCTTCTAAAGGACAATATTTCCACCACTTCCTCCTTTGTGTTCTTCTCTATTCCCCTGCATTTAGATCCTGATACTCGGTCTGTAACTTTTATTCTCAAGCTCACCTCTCAGAGATGTGCCATCACAGCAAACGTCATACTAGGATTTTTTCCCACCTGAGCAAGTCTCTCAAAACAAACCATGCAACAGAATTAACATGACATGGAAAGTGTTAATATCACAATACTAGAAGGCAATTTTTTTTCCTGATACCTGGGAAAGTGAAAAACAGGATAACGTATTATTTAACAGAAATTTTTCCAAGCAAGTCAGGTATACACAATGCTTGAGGTTTTGGGGGTTTTTGTTAAAAAATGTGTTTTAAGTTCTAATTCAAATGTCCTAAGGTTTCCCAATTTTAATTTTTAAAATTTTTTTCTTAAATCACACTGTCACGGCCTAACACCTACCGCTTCAGTTGCACCACTGGGAAGACTACCTCTCACAATAGGTATAAAACACTAAAGTTAATTAACAGACTAGGACTCAAACAGCAAAACTGATGAAAAGCTGATGCAGAAATCTTTCTCATTGAAAACACTTAGGTAAAGAGCAATGACAGTGCCTGCTACCAACAATAATGAATCAGTGAAGGGAAGCTTACAAATTATACTAATTTGTAAGAAGCAGAGAAGAAAAATACGAGAATCTTGGCAAAACTCCCACAAGCAAAGGCACCCAGTCGAGGCCTCACCATCTTCTGCATCTCTCAAAGAAGGACTCAGCAGTTCAATGTTTGCCCTGTGAAATCAGAGCCAACCAGCCTGGGCAAACGCCCGATTTACTGAAGCAATTTTTTAAACTAAGAAGAAACTAGTGTGACCAATTTATTGCTACCAATGGCCAAGCTTGGTTATATCCACACAGACTGAAGCAACTTTAGGGTAAATACACACTGAACCCATCTTTGGCAAGGCAGACGAGCGCTCTGCTTACGACAACATCCATTACTTACTTCTGAAAGCACCACAACTGCCCACATGAGATTTATACTCTTCTACACATAAAAAGAGACTCAGAACAATTTTCTTAACCTCTCATATAACTGCAAAATTTGTCCATCCTTCCAGTAAAATGTGCACTACAACACAGAGTTTTATTAAATTTCAGTACTATGTTCATTCAATCAGCATGTTCTGCCTCATTCAGATTTCACCTCCTCAGAAAAGAAAATGCCAGAATGCTCTTGACAGGAAAACCTGATTTGGTTAAATAGATCAAGATTTTCCAAGTGAATGTCTTTGAAAAAGACACTCATTTTTTAGTGAAAATCATTATCATTGTTTCAAGAAATTCTTCATTCCAACAAATATCATTAAAAAAATTTTTTTGCATCAAACAACCACAAATATTTCAACCATTCTAGAGTCAGAACTGGAATGCAAGGGGGCTTATATAACAGCCATTTTTTGGGACAAAAATTAGGCTCTTACAATGCAGTTTCTTTTGTATTTAATAGAAGCCTACTTCCTTACTAATTGTCACTGGTTCTGTGACTGAAAACTGCAATTAGTTACACTTCACGACACACACATGAATCCTTTTGTGGTTATATTATTCAACCTGAACATTAATAGCAGGACTGTTATAAATTCTACAGGAATCGCATCACCACGCCCATTTTATTAAACCATTTGTGGCAAGAGACAGTTAAATGCTGTGCACCCTTCAAATATATTATTCTAGTTGGGAAGACAGTTAGTCTACCAGATGAATTAAAGAAGCCAAACAACCAAAACCCAAATAAGACTATTTAATTTGTACAAACAGTATTTAATTTTTAAGATCACGTAAAACATAAAAAAGTAAAATGTATAATACTGTCTTATTTTCAAATAGACATCATAGTACAAACAAGTTTCACCAGAAAAATAACACTGACAGCAAAACAAAACCAACATAGGAAAACAATTTTCATTAGTTGAAATGAAACTAACCAGGGCTACCAGCAGTAAAATCCTAACTTCTTTTAAATTCCAAAATGAATCTCCTCTCCTGACCTTTATAGAGCTCAAGATGCATACGTACACAGAATAAACAAAATAATTTGAAAGCAAATTCACTGAGTGCACCTGACCTTTGAAACAGCACAGATAATTTTAATCAGATTTGCACAATGTTAGTCTGTCTCAGGTTCCCTGTAGTAACACAAAGATGACAAAACTACTTAAGGAAAAAAAAGACAATATTTTAACAAAAAAACCCCATCTTTAAATATTTTTCTAAAATATCCCTAAGAATCTGAGATTCAGAAAAGATTCCTCTGAAATTCTACTCCCTCAATATCTAGCTAAGGTGCGTAACTCGGCTCTAAAGCCCTTTCTGCCCGTTATGCGTGCTTCTGTCTCAGTTAAGCTGAAGAGATGACATCTAAAAGAAAAAAAAAGTAATTTACACAAACATTTTAAAAATTGGGTTTTGTACAAGTGGCCTGTAGTTGCCTCCTTGATCACCTGGCATACAGAGGCTGCTTAGAGCTTCTCAGTTACATTGATTATCTTAGATTTTTCAGAGCTAATGGCTAAAAAGTATCAAGATCTGCAGCATAAATAACCTGACAAGCAGTGCTGACTAGTAAAAAATGTCTAGTTCCAAAGAGCAGAAGTTCTCAGAAATATACACAAATGAGCCTTGGCTGAACTCACTGACAGCACCTTCCTCTGTGGAAGGACAGATGTTCCATCAGGAGTTAAACAGCATTTATAGCCACCCAAGCTGACCATTGCTAGTAGAGCTTAGAAAAAACAAGGAAAGAAACCTTATACTTTATCCAAGCACTGCAAGTGGTTCTGCTACTTGTGCCTGATGAAATGAGAATAATTAGCACGGGGAGTTGAAAGCCCTGTTCAGGTTCACAGTGTTCAACCTCCATCAAATTAGAATTTCCATGCCAACAGCAATAAGAAGGTTCTGCCCAAGCTGGAAAAGACAGCATGAGAGTAAAACAGAACTAAATGAAGACACTTAAAAAGCTGAAGTTTGGCTTTGGTAGTTTCAAGAAAAAACAATAGTGAGCAGGACAGAGATCCTAGTTAATTAAGTATTTGCCCAGTTGAGGGATGTGATAGGACAACATAGCTTTGTCAAATATTGCACTTTATCTAACAGCACCAGTCCAAATTACTTGTGGCCTAGTTGCTTTTAAAGCTTCACTTCTTAGTATTTACAGAGAGATGTTCAGTTTAATAAACCACTTAGATAATAGAACAGCTGGAAAGGAAATGTAAAGTAAATACTATTAACTACATGAATTTGTAAGTATTCATGGCTCATAAGTGAATTTTCTATATTGGCTGTTTCCTTGTAGAACCAGCACTACCCTTGTAATTCTTATGAACAGCAAAGTCAGTCAAATGTGTTTCTAAGAAATTTGGTTCCCTCACCCATACTCGGATCACTGAGACCAAACCCAGCACTATTTGATGTGGCCTCTGAGACAATGAGCAAGAGAACAGCGTTCTGAACACCAACTTTGCTGAGAGCTAACACATGTTGAGGTGGGATCATGAACAACACAGATCTAGAGAACAGCATTCCTCCATTTGTGTGTCACTGATTCATTCTCTGAAACTGCTGCAGGCCAGCCAAACCTTTCAGATAATGGCAACAACCACATTCCTCTTCTGCCCCACTATTTTGGTCTTTTTCTCTCTCCTTTGCTCACAGAGAATTTTACAGCTCGTCTTTTGCAACAGCTATCTGATATCCTCATCTCTTCTTATTAAGGAGTTTAATTTATTCAGCTTATCAGGAAGGCTGAGAAGGGAGCTGATCACTGTGTACTGACACTGGCACAGTCTGTCAGGGTGAAGCATCCTGACCTTGCAAACAGAGTCACAAAGGCCCTGGCACCTGGAAATAAATCACACTGAGAGCAATGGGTGGTTCCTTACAATATCGGCAAATATTTTTGATAATTGCATCATTCAGTCTCAGCACACAATAGAACCTGTTACAATGTGAGTGTTATAATAACTATAAAACATTTAAGAAATAATGTAGAATGATTTTATCTTTTCTAATGCTGCTTTCATATTCCTATTTTCATTATACAATGAATGCTCACACACATGATCAAAAACTAACATTACACTAGAAAAATAAAGGAAAAACAGCTGCCAAATGGAACGGAACTCTTAGTTTCATATTTTCCTTTCAAATTTTAAAGCAATTTTCTACATCTTCAGGCAAACAAAAACCTTTTTAAAAACTTGCTTTCCTGAGAAAGTAATTTTCATTTATTTGATTACTCCTATCAAAATGTCTATACTAAAATGCACTGTTTTGTCTAACCTTTGGGTACCTCAAATTGTATCCTGAGAAAGATTCTTTGCACTGTTTAGCTTCAATACCCAACCACCTCTAAATCTTTCCTGATTTAAATCCTCTCCTAAAACTTCAAACACTAATGCGGATTTTTGTTACAAAGTTGCAGACAAGTAGCTATTCCCACCCCACATGTATTTACTATCCCACAATGAACGGGCGCCAAGTCCGTATTCTCCCTTTTCCAATTAAGTCCATAGTAGGATAACTCATGATAACTACATTTATAAAAACTTCTTATATATATCATAAATATTTCACTACCAATATTTCACTACAGTTTTTAGGCAGATAACCAGTCTTTCACCAGCCTGTAGTGATAAATGAACCAAACATTTTAGCTGTCAATAGTTTGCAGTAACACACAAACAGGCACAGTAGTTTGACAATCAACACTTCCCCAGACAATAACATCACTGTAGTTTAAATCCAACACCTATCAAGGCTTGCAGAGCAATAGAAGCTGAAGTCCAGAGTCGTAAAATTTTCTAGAAAAGTATTAGGCAGACCATTAGGTCTTCATTCGAGCTCTGTTTGCCTGCATTTTGGTTTTTCTATAAATATGTGAACCTATCCATATTTTTAAACAAGACTACACATTCTCTTCAGCAAAACATCTGCCTAATCAAAAATAAGATTTAAAGACTCATAAAGCCCAGATTTAGGCAAGCTCCCTTCTGTCCTTCCCCCCTCTCTTTCTAATATTGAATGTTTTAAAAACAAATTTCACCTGAAAATTTTTCTGCAATGAACCAAATTCTGCTCTTCTGAAATAGGATTCATCACAACCACATAATTCTTAAATATTTAATAACACAACATACACTAAAAAGAGACTGAAAGCCTGAAATCATTAGGAGATGTCCCAGCACAAGAAATAAAAAGGAGACATACATTTCTCTGCAAGTGTAATTTCAAAGTCCTTTCACAGAGGGATCTAAAACCTGTCAGCTTGGTTGCTCTGCTACTGTATATTAAACAAGCAAGTAATGAAGCTACTGGTTTTTGATTCATGGAAATGCCAAAATGATCATGGATAAAGTATACAAAATTAATGATTTGTCCTTTTTTTACTTTTTGTTTGTTTGCTTGTTTTTGAAAGGGGAGTATTAGGAAGGCAGCAAAAGTCAGGTAAAGCATCAAAATGTGCAAAATAGTGACAACAGAAAACAACAAAATCAAGCACCTTTCATTTTAGTGACCATTTAGAAAAATATTACTGCATTAATGCTATTTAAAAGCTATTTCAAAATCCAAAGTCCCGATGAAACACTTTACTTTCTATCAGTTTAAGGAATCATTATTTTGTTTTCACTAACAGAACACTGATGCTCATTCCTAATGCCAGCTAAATGCAAATTTGAGCCTCATGTGTTACCTACTGCTTTCGAACAGACCTTCATTATCTCTTAGTTCTCAGTTAAGACTCATGCACAAATCCAGGAAAACAGTTTAGAAGGTACTTAATTTTCAGTATTTGCATAATAACACTGAACAGAATAAATAATATGCATACTTAGTGCCAAGCATCAGCACTCTGCCAATTTAAAGCCTTATTCTTTAACATTTCAGAAGTAATTTTGAAAGCAAATAAAATGACATATATAAAGTACTCCAACAAGTCAGTATGCAATGACTTCTGAACAACAAAACACCTGCCAAGGCCAATACCTACCTGACACATCGGATTTTAGTGACTTAAGACCTTACTAAATCTCTGCAAACGTTAATGCTAAAAAACCTTTACATTCAGAAGAATTGATATAAATGTTTTTGACTACTCATGCAGTAAGACAGAGCATTATTTTGATAAAGTAACAGGCATCACTGCAGTGCCAATACAGAAATCCTGTACTTTGGAGTATCTACAAATGTGAAGCAGACAAATGCAGCCCTTGTTATGTGTTACAACACAAATCTGATGAGCTACACTGGGAATATTCATTATGGCAGTGCAAATTGATGAGAGGAGAAGCACACAGTCTGAATAAAATAAAAGGGTTTATTTACATCTCACAATTAGGATATTTTCTTTAGTATTGTCCAAAAGATTAAAACCAGCTCTCTATAATTTTTCAAGTTTGCTACTAGAATAGCCACACCACTTCCAAAAGGAGTAGGCCTTTAGAAGCATTCTATAAATTTGAAAAATTCTACCCTGTTACTGTAACAATCCGCAGGGAGCTGTGCAAACACCTGCTCTCCTCTGCAGGCACCCTCAGCCCTCCCACCCTGACACATCTCCCTCAGGGATTACAGTCTCAGGAACCTCCACCCTGGGGCCTTTTATGGCTTGGAATTGCTGCCACAATCGAAGCACTGGTGGAGGAGAGCTCTTCCAACAACTTTCCAATCTGTTCCTTGTAGGAATACAGCTAGCAGACTGTCTTGAAATTTAAAGGAAGGGAGGAGGAAATAGTCTTAATTAAGGGCTTCTGCAGAAACTCTTTCAACAGCTGAGTCACTGAGAGAACAAGTGAAATCTAATTGCACAGCCCCCAGTAACACTGCATGGACCCAGAGCGTGCTGGGTTAGTCACAATCAGGGCCAGATCCAGCCCTCAGTGAATCGCATTCAAGTTTCATTTTTACCAGTAAAGCTTTCTAAAGGCCGATTACGAAGCTGCTTTTCTCATACAACCCAATTTTATCTGTAGATTTTTGTGTGCACATTATTATGTGGAGAGGTAACTCCTTCACTACAAAAACTTACACGAAAAAGTAAAAGGCTTCAAATTCTGACACTGACCGTTTACCACGGATACTCAGAATTATCCTGCAGCTTTAGGGACAATCATATGTCCCTCCCTGGAACCCCAAGGAACCCAGCAGGCATTTTATCAGCAAATAAAACAAACTAAGATTGGGTTAGGCCTTAAAAATAAATTCATTAAAACCCAAGCAAGCAAACAAAAAAACACAATTCCATATGCATTTGAACACTGCACTCAGAAAACATGAGTTATAAACTACAAGGATGCACAAGGAACACATTGCACCAAACATATCTAAGAGTTTTATTTGATAAATTACTGGTGGAGTAGAGAAAGACAAGAAGAATGAATGTAATTTATTAAGACTTTCTTTAAAGCGTCCATCTCCCCCTAGAGCTTATGGAAATAACAAAGCAACAAAACCATGTATCCCTGTAAGAATAACTTAAATCTAAGTGAGAAAAAAATCTATAGGAAGGCAAAAAAGACATTTGAGATATTATTTAATAAGGAGAAAATATGGATGATACTGGTCAACTTAAATTGATGCACAAAACAAAACCCTGCCTACACAGCATCAAAATATTTGGAAGTAGTCAATTTGCATTTTGTCATCATTCTCCTATTAGGATCTGAGCTACACAAGTCAACGTTTTTCTTGGAGATTTAATATCAACATTTGGCCCTCTGTAGTAAGCATGGCAAATCTGTCTGAAGCTACACACTAAAGACATTCTATACACAAATCAGTTGACAAAGTCGGAAAGTGACAATATTTTTAACCTTTGCAGAAATAGGCAAAATTATAAATATATTAAATAATATAAATAAATGTAATTGACATAATTGAAGCTGCAGATACCAGAGAAGAAAGAATGACTGACATGTATAAAACTGAATAATTCAATTTACTGCAAATTCACAAAAGATTTCATGTGACAGATGACAAAACGAATGAGAGGATTATACACTGTAACTATAAAAAGGCAAATCCTATAAAGTACATACACAGTTCTAATATGCAAGACAAGGGGATAATCTCATGCTCAATGTTAAGTTATATGAGTTGACCCATTGTTTCCAACAGCATCTCCATATCCTCCAATTTTCCCAGCATGTAAAAATATTAACTTGGTCACTCGCAAAGTCAATGGAAACTGCAAATATAGAGTACAAAGGCTGTCAAACTAAAATATTTTATTATGACTAGAGGCTTTGTGTAATACATGCTTCTCGCTGCACTCTAAGACTGAGACATAAACCATAACAAAGAAAACAAAATTATAAGAAGCTGAATAAAACCATCCGAAAAAATGGATTCAAATAAATGTTTAATAAATATGTGAATGAAAACAAGTAGGCTCCACAGCTTTCACATATTGCTGCCTTAATTCTTCTAAGTTTTCACAATACTACAATACCAATTAAATTAGCGTTATTATAATGGCATATTTTGAAGACATTGAATTAGAACTTGCATTAGAAGTGCTACACTTGCAAATGCAGCAGCTCCCATTGAATGAAACTAGCGGCACCTCTGACAAAATGTCTCACAAGGGGAAAAAAAACAAGCTGAAAGAAATAAACTAAAGGTTTCATAGTAAGCAGTGGAATTGACAAGCAAACTAAAGTCAGCTTTTGCCAGCACTCTGCCTAACACAGGAAAAAAGCAGTGTGTGTAGAATTTTTCAGCACACAGAATGAAACTTTAAAGATAGGAACAGCACTCTGCTGTCATTCAAAGATTTAAAACTATTCAGAATGTCTAAAAGTGCATTTTAAGGGAAATGTGAAAGCAGGTTATGAAATCAGGGGGCCTGCTATTAAGAGATATCTTGTCCTGAGGAAAAAGGCAAAATATTTAATGCCAGTTTTCCATTAGACATTTCAGTGATTCGATTTAAAATTAAAATCTTAGCACATGCTCTGTATTATTTGAATCACCAACATCCAACATTCAAAAATTAAATACTTAGAAAACTGCTTACAAGTGACATATTGTGCAATTGTTCTTTGAACTGGACTTTGTATTTTTCTCTTTTTAATATTATTAAATCATGTAAGATTTTTAATTACACTACACCCCCCAAAGATAATTTAAACCTAAAATATTTTTTGTCTCGAAACAACTTCCAGCTGAAAATCCCTGAGCTCACATTCTAGGTTCCAGCCTAGAACCAAGAACAAGAGCTCTATTTTGGCGAGGGGGTAGGGAGTGGGGCTTTTTGTTGTCCTTCATCTTGCTTTCAATAATTTCTTAAATGAGTTACTAGGAATCTGCAACATGAATCTATTCCTTGGACACATGGTATCCTTGGTAAAACATAGCTACCTTTGTCCTGTGTACGGGACTGTCGCCCAGCCTACCCATGTTCAGCTAAAATCATTTAGAACTGCTATTAAAGCACTTGATCGATCACTTCGACAAAGCACGTAAGGTTTCTGAAACGGGTTTAAGCGCTGCTGCCTTACACAGAAATTCAAACTTAAGCGATCGCTCAGTCTCAGTGATCCAAGCATGGGTTGGTTGTTGCAGTGACTGCCTTGCGTTTTGCTGGAGCGTGGGAATTACGGTCTCTGCTATAACACACCGTATTTCTGCCGCTCACCGAGGGCCCACAGCAGCACTCACGAGGGGCAAATAAAATACTTTTAATTAATGCGAAACGTCCCCACGAGGGTGTCTCAATATCCGGCGGGGAGGGACGGGAGGATGGGGCGGCAGCGAGCGGGCGGCGGGCGCGGGGGGCGCGGGGGCGGCCCCGCCTCAGGGAGCGAGGGCAGCGCTGCCCTCGGGCTCCCCCCCAGCGCCCGCCGCCCGCTCCTCCCGCTGGAACCATCCGCAACGGGGACGGGGAGGAGGAGGGTGAAATTAACACAAAATGGAGACTTACAGTCCCGCTGCGACACGCCTGCGCGGCCCCGCCTGTGGCAGCGCAGGGCCAGGGGGCGGGGTCGCTGCTCTATCAGGGCCCGCCGGGACCGTGGCTGTGGGGCTGAGGCGCCTGAGGAGCTGTGGCCGATTTTCCTGCCTATCGCTGATTTTCCCGCTATCGTTGATTTTCGCGCTTGTGGCGGGCACAGGAGGATCGTGAGGGAGCGGCTCCTGGGCCTCTGTGGCCGCCCCTCGGGTGCCGGCCCCCCGGAGATGAGGGATAACCGGGGAGTGCCGGAGCACCGAGCTCAGGGCCAGCCGCGCCCGAGGTGAGCCCGCAGGGAAAAGCCTCACAAATTGTGTAGTACTTGGCAGTAGTAGCTCACACTTTTACAGGTGGGGAGAGCAATGTTGCAGTGTGTGCTGTGCTTGTGCTGTTGCCCTGCGTATCTGGTTTGGACCCTACTGGAGACAAGGGTTGCGATGCCGTCCTTTTTGCTTTCATGTTGCCTTAATTTTTAGTTGTATGTAGCAACAGTGAGACTCTCACTGTGCTTCGGTGCAGGCAGTGATGTCCCTGCTGAATTCCCTGGCACAGACACTTACGTTGGAGCTCCTTCAGTTCAGTGTTGGAGTCATACAGGGTTCTCTGTAGCAGCAGCCTCTTCCAGAGCAGCACATCCAGCACCATCATCAGCTTCTGCCATTAAGTATTTCTCCTTCCACCCTTTTCCTAAAGGAATAAAGCATGGTTAGTGCCTTGCTTTCATTCAGTTGGACTGAGCTTTTTTTGGTGAAGACAAGGTCTTCTAGCAGAAAGCCAGGTTTCCACTGGGACTTTGGTTTGTAGAGAATTCAGTTTGGTACCCAAGAGAGCTCCCTTGCCCAGCTACTTTTGTGTATATCCACTGTAAGGGAATGAAGTTGCTGAACATTACTGTTAGTCCAGCACTTCGAGCAATCAGAGAAGCTGGGCTCAAGCCCAAACCTTGAACTTTATTTTATATACTAAAGAACATTATTATGAAAGACAGGTTTGATGTATTTGCTGGAGCCAGTAGCACTGAGAATTAATGCAAGACACTCTTACTGCTGTATTCATGAACACTGCCACAAATAATGACCAATACTCCAGTTATCATAGTTTGTCCTGTAAACTCACATTGAAGACATTGTCACCAATGCATGAATGTGGTATCAAGTGTCATTGCTACTTAATGCCAATAGAACACCAAGATTGCCTTTTGATGCCACTGCTGTGCATAATGCCTCAGTATCTGTTCTTCCATACAGCAAAGTCCCTTGTCTAATCCCAAAAATCACTCTGTGCTGAAGTGTCAGCATCAATTCCCCCTGCTGTTACACATTTTGTCAGCCCTTTGTGACACTGCACAGCAACAGGTCCCTTGGGACATTTATCTGAAAAGCTACCCTAGATATGTCCCTTTTACAGTGTGTACGCCTGTCTTCCAGGATTATGCAATTGAGAATCTCGTTGTGGCTGCTCCTCCTGTATGCACTTGATCCTCAGAAACACCTTGACCACTCCTTTTGTTTACAAACACAGTGAGAGTAATTCCCTTATCTAGTAAAAGTGAAGTGTTTTGCCATCACAGGGTCACTCTATTTCTAAATAATATTTTTTCCCTTCCTGACGTGTTTCATTGTGCTTAATTGTTAAGGAGACCATATCATTAGTAAAAGCAAAGACCATCAGACTTGTATATGGACAATTTCACTGCCATTTGCAGATGGAATTCCAGATCAAGGGATGCTCTGTGAGATGATGTGCCCATCACACTCTGATGAAAATACACTCCTTTTATGTGAGTTGTCCCTTGTTGACTCATTTTTTAAAAAGATTCAAAATCATTTCCTCTTTTAAGGTTGGCAAGAAAAGATAAAAATTTAAGACTGTTTTGTTGTTCCAAGCACACACTCCTGATACTGTGAAAACACTGTACTGAAGTATGTGCTGAAAAAGCAGACACTTCAGTAAAGCAGCACATCAGAAAATCTGCTTAAATATGTCACAAAGTTCTAACCCAACAAAAAACCCCACCAACAAACAACCCTGAATGTTACTCAACGCTGTTGAAAACAAACTGCAAATTCTAATCTCTTTGAATAGCTCTAGACTTAATTCTCCACCTCTAACTCTGCAACCTCTGTCTGTAACCAGAGATTATGTATTACGTGAATATTTACAACTGCTAAAATATGTGAGGGACACACAAAGAGGTGGGCTACTGCTACATCAGAAGCCTTGGCTTACCAAAAAACAGCTTTAATATTCTATTAATAATAGAGAAATATAATACATAAGCAGAAGTGAAGTGTGTTTCTAGATAATCTGCTTCTAACATTCAGCTGAGCATGAAATCTCTTGAAGAAAAGCCTGATAGAGATCCCAGGAAAAGATTCCTTTAGCTAACTGCTGCTTCTTTGTTCAATGGGGCAGTTCACTTTGTTCCTTTATGCTGAGCTACTTTATACTTATTCAGAAAGCATTTTTCCTCCCTCTAATCCTAAGAGGAGCACAAGCCCTTAATATCTTGACTTTGCCAATTTCACAGTTTCAGTAAGTCAAGTCCTTATAAAAGATGTTTTACCTGCAAAAAATACATGAGAATCACTCTTCCTCTGTGATGCATGGGAATTGAATTTTTTTTCAGTGAATTCTATGGCTTCCAATATGAGACTATCTTAAATAATATTCAATTACAAGCCTTAGATCTGTGATGTTACATAGCATGTATTTTCAAACAAACTTTCTGTTGTCTTTTGCCTCAGTATTTGTTGGTATGCAAGAAGTAGGAACATAGTAGTTCTGAAGAAGTAAAAATTATATAAGTAAATGAAAATCCTGCAGTTTTGTCATATAACAAGATGATTCTTCTCATGGTCTCCTTCTGCTGGGTTGTGCAATTTAAAGTGTGTGTTTACTTCTTCTTTTGTGTGAAATGATATAATTCTCAATCCAAAAGCTTCTGTGAGATCTTAGTGTGTAGCCATCAGAAAATCAGTGAACTATCAGGATTTTTTAAAGAAGTTTTCACTGTTTTCTTTCTTTAATATTCAATTCTAAAGCTGTCATTTGTTGGTTTTATTTAGATGGGACACAGCAATTGTAATGTGTTGGATTAGCACTGTTCTAAGTAGGCTGGGCCCTGGGCATTCATACAGTTTCACTTTCACAGCAACTTCTTTATTACTGTGACGCAGGTTTGCTCTCACAAAGTATTTTCTTCAAGCCACAATGTATTTTCCAGTGGTCAACTCATCAGCTGCTTAGGACCAACTGGCTGTTCCTTCTAACCTGCTTTTAGTCTCTTTTCCTCAAAACCAGAAGCAATATTCATGTTTCTGGCAGAGTAACAATGATACTGCATCTAACCAAAACAGCCCCACTGTGAAGCCAGTCATTAATAGCATCTGTAGCTTGTCACCACCAGATGTCTGCTGAGTTTACGCCCTGTGCATTTCCCATGGCTGCACCCACAAGGCATCCACAAATGACTCTGAATGTTCAATAATAGCACCACATCCTTTTTTGAGCCCTCTGCTTCCCTACCTCAGCAGCTGCAGCTGACCACAGAACTGCAACCTTTCTTTGTGTTAGGTGTTGTAGTTCTGTCTGGAGTGGAGGACTCTACAGCACAGGAGTGTAAGATTGCTTTTACTTTCAGAAAAAGTTTCATCACTCAGGGTTTTGGGAAGTGAATTTTGCACAGAAAGTAATGAGAATTATTCTACATCCAAAACAGAAAAACATTTCTGGGTTTATGTCAACAAATAAAGTACAGAATGTTCTGGTTTCTCATAAGAAGCACTGGCAGTGAAGCCGACCCCTGCCAATAATGAAGCACATCTGAAGGACGACTCAAAGCTCTAAGCTCGAAGACTGGGGGCACATTTCCCTCCTGAAACCAGCACTCACTGAGCTCACCAGCAGCAGGTGCAATTAGCTGTGTCCAATTTACATCTGGAGCACAAGGGACCAGCTTTCACAGCACGCTTAAAACAGCAAACACAACAAGCTGGGGTTTGTGAACACAATGCACAGTTTCTCAGTTCAATGGGAAACTTTACAAAACGTATGTGCAAGGTATAATTACAGCATGCCACAAATGAAATTTCAAAAGCATAATTGAAACAACACTCATATCTTGGAAAAAGAAGCTGGTTAATTGTCGTAGGTTCACAGACGTGTCACACAATACAATTAATAAAATATAAACACCAATTTTCAAATCAACACAGCTTGATAATTTGAATTCAAATTTTAAGAACAGCAAAAACCAAAAAAAACAACCACAAGTCTTTATTTCATCTGTTTCCTTTTTCTCTGTGCTCTCTGTGGCCATTGAGACTAGTAGGAAACCAGCCAATTTAGTCAGAAAACTTTGCAGCATAGCAGGGAGTTTCATGTGTCATCACATGCAATAGCAGCTGTCTCCATCAAGAACAAAGTTAATCAGTACAGACTAAATAAATCAGGTAATTCTTTAGATTGTTAATATTGTACTTTTGAATGAAGACCAATCTTTGTCTCCTGATGCTGGAAAACTTCTCTTTCAAGTAAATCATTTTTGTGGTTTGAAACTAAAGAACAGAGAAATTCCTTAATGTATTTTTTACCCAAATATTTTTGGTAACTGAAGGTACTCAGTTTACACAAGGGACACAGAGTATTAAAATTGTAAGAGTAAAAGGCAGAAAAGCAAACAGGTTTATTCACAGATTTCAGTATTTACTCTTATGATCACTGGTCACTACCTGGTTTGAAAAGCAACAGTGAAGTTTTTCGCTTTGTTTTAGATTTTATGTTAACTCTTTCTGCAATGAAAAAAAAGATGATCTATGGTGCCTGCTTAACTAAAGGAGCAACAAAAACTTTAAGAGCATTTTAATATAGAAAAAAATGGACCTTTATAAAAAAAAAAAAGTAAGGAAGCTTTTGTGTACAACAGAAAAATCATTTAACATACAAAATCTGCTAAGCAATTTTGTGAGCAACCAGGGCAACCAAAACATATTGCAATAATTAAATATTAAAGAAAAGGTTGAGCATCACATATGTTATCTACAGAAGTTGTTAAACAATAGATGGGAATGTTAGTGCAAAGAATATTCATATTGTGATACTATCAAGGGCATACATCAAAGTGGAGTACATTTTTGCAAAATCAAGGGAAAATTGCTTTTGTTTTGGCACTTGGTTTGACATGTCGTATCAAAAGAAATTATAAAATTATTTCAGGATATACTGAGTATATTACTTTTAAACTATTGTGCTTTACTAGGAAGGAAGAAGCAAAAGACAGGAAAGTTGCAGGACACAAACAGCTCTTAAAGCAGCATAGGTAAGCACGGTTACAGTCTTTATTCTTTGGCAAACTAGGCTTAGTCTTACAGACAAGCTCAGGGTGAGAAGTATGGTTCAGATGGATTTACAGAACTTATATAAAATTCTAAATTATGTACATGAAGGGGTTTCATTTTGAGAAGCTTGAAATTATCTTTTCCTTCTGAAGATTTCATAAGTTGATTTAGAGCTCTGTTTTACAGAGAAAAAGGGACTAAATTTCTCTTGTAAGCATCTCACTGGAAGTAACAAAACCGGTCACAGATTTGCTCAAATGTATTTTAAATTGGTTGATGGACTAATGTTGAAGGGCTCAGTATAGCTATGTATTTTTTAGAGTAATTTTTCTAAAATTTCCATATGCCGGTGACACAATGTCATTTAAGGACCTTTTTGTCTAAATCACATAAAACTAATTTCAATCAGTTACTGTTTTTAATCAAATTCTGCTGGCCTATCTTAGAGCTTGTCCTTTGAATCCATAGATTACCTGAAGGAAATTTGCCTTGAGAACAAGTATGATAAAGATTGACAAAAATGTAACTTATCCTTTGACAATTCTTATGCTTGTGAAAACATTCAGTGGTTGAAAGAGCTGTGCCAGCAGCTACTTAAATGCAATTGCAATCTTGACTCGACCACAGAAAACTGAGAAAGCTAGAGTTTCCACACTCCTGATAGCTTAAATATTTTGTGTTTTCCTTTTTATATTCTATTTTGTGTAGGTAAGGGATATTCTGATATTTTTAGATTTATTTTTGTTTAGTTTCTCTGGAAAATTCTTTTTTCGTAGGGATGAAGGGGTTTGAAAGTGACTGTAGGTTTCATAAACTGAGTCTGCACATAGCTCTGTGAGCACCTATGCAGTCAGCAGAGGAGAGGAGCTAGAAAACACAGGAACAAGTTTTAAACTGTTCTAAAATTCTCTCTCATAGTCATTTTTATTGCAGCATAGTGTGACCTTTTAAGTCATAAGGAACTGATATTATTACAGTACTTTTGGTAAATGGGAGTCATCAAACCACTGTTCCTCAAGATCATTAGGAACAGTTGCAAGGACAGTTGATCTGTGGAGCTGCTGGGGAAGGAGTGGAAGGAGTGGCACAGTCTGTCCCTGGTCCCGTGCCACGCTGCCCATGTCAGATAAGGCACTGGGAACAGCTGAGAAAAGGGGTCCTCTCCTTCTGACCTTCCAAGCTGTCTCTATAAATCTTGTGTCATTGCTAGGAGGGCAAGAGTGAGCCTCCACAATGGAAATGCCACAGCACAAATTCGGACATTAAGAAACTTGGGTTTGGTGCAGTTTCTTAACCAATATGAATCTCAAATATGGCCTGGAAAATTCTTTATTTGGCAGCTGTAGCCAAACCGTTTTCTCAACTCCTGTTCAGAATGTATCAAAACTATTACTTTAGGCATTAACTAGGTGTCAGTATGCTTTTTGTTTGCTGACATTGGTTTAGGATCACTAATAGTTTGGGTAATATGTCTTCTTGATTATATTTGGGAGTTTTAATAAAGCATGTATGACCCTGTCTTACATTTCTTTCAATAAGAAACTCATGGAGTTTTGAATAGGTGTTCCTTGACTAGCAGAAGACCATGGCCAGTTTTCTCTGGCATTAATCTGGGAATATAGTCTGCAAGTAGGGAAGGCAGCACTAGAAGCAGGCATGGCCCTGTGCAAAGACTGACAAAAATTCACAGCACTCAGTCTCACAGTCTCAGCACAGTCTTGTCACTGTATTCTCACCTGTACCCCCTTTGGGGAAAGGAAAGCATTCCAAACCGGGGTATCAGTGAAGTGCCACCACCACTGGTTGGAGAGAGGGAGGATCTACAGGGGTCTGGGTTTATTGATGATTCACAGTCAGTAACTGAAGGCTGCGACTCTGCTTTCTACCTCATCAGTACTCTGTGGCCGTGGCTGCTGTGTGCTCCCTAGCAAGGGTTTAGAAGTGAGCCAAACCAGCTGAGACTAACCTTATAAAAAAACAAGCTGCATGAATGAATCAAAAGCTATATTGCTAAATTCCAGGGGAAGACCAAGATATTTGAGGTTTCAAATCAGTCCTTTATAAGCCTCCCAACTGGATTCATTATGAAGCTGCCTGCGTTCTAGAACATAATAATTCAATAGAGAAACGCAAAGGTCTTTAAACTGTTATTTTGCTTTCATACCTTTTTTTAAAAAAAAAAGATTACAGTACAAAGCAAAACTGCATACCTATCACAAGAAACTTCTAAGCAAAGCAGAATTAGCATGAGAAGCAAATAGAGCAATACAGAGAAAAATGGTGCTACTGAAGAAACAGACAGTAGTATTAAGATCGCTTAGTTGGCAAGACAGCAAGCCTGGACTGATTGCCAACAGAATGGCAACAAAAACGTTCAGATAAATTCCAGTCTCACAAACATGAGGCCACACAGGAACATTAAAATGCAATGTAGTGTGCTTCCCTAAATAAGTGGTGGGGAAAAATCCCTTTATTTTGGTAGAGGAGAATTTTGTATTTGATAGAGGAGAATGACTATAAGCTATAGGCAGAATTTTACCCTAGATTGGCATTCCACTCAGGCAGTGAGGAGGCAAAAAGGCTTGACTTAGCTGATATATTTTATGATTCTTGTAAGATGGGGAAGGATTCTCTAGTCTTCACTCAGTCTCCAAAATGCATTCTCTGCTTAAAAGCAAAGCAGGACGCAGTTGGATCTGGTAACACCACATCACAATACAATGGATAAATTGGGAAGAGGATATAGATAACAGGATATCTAGAAACTCAGTAAAACACTATTCCATCTTGCAGCTGCGATGTTCAAAGGAGTGCAACCCTATCCTTGGGCACTGAGGTGCAATTATAACCAACTTATTGTGCTGAAACAGAAGGTTGCCATGTTTTTTCCAAATACCTACGTTCTCAGTTCTGCCCTTTGCAATGATCTGCCTCCACAGGGAGCAGAATCTGGCTCTGGCTGCTCTAAAATTTTTATGTGATGTTTAATAAATGGCTCTTGGTTTCAGTCTCTTTTCCATAAGACGTCATTTGAATTTTAATATATTTAACATAAAATGTAAAGCCTATCCCTGTGCAGGTATTTTCCTTATTACAAAACTGCAGGCATTCCACCTGAATGCTATGGGGGATTGTACATGAAGGATACTAAGATATGTAAATATTTGTACACTGACATCAACTTAAGCACTGCAGAAGAAATTTTACTAAATCAAACAGAATCTGATGAAAAATTTCAAGATTTATAGTAAGTTCATATATTTGTACCCTGTATTCAGTAAGCTAGTGAAAAAGATATCAGTGGAATCTGGGGGATAAATTTGACATGAGTTTTCATGTTAAATTCACATTTAGCTTTTTGGATTTGTTTTGTACTTAGAATATGAGGAAGCCTTTTAAAGCATGCATTGCAACTCTAGAAAATTGCCTTTCTCTGAAATATCCAACATGGTCACCCATGACTTAGAAAAACCTGAAGAATTTCATGCAGGAAAGAGATTTTCATAATCTTGCACAATAGGAAGCACATTGTGTTCAGGATCTCATGTAACGAGCTGAGCGTAACGCCTCAAGTGCAATGAGGGTTTTAACCTTGAAATCCATACTCTCTTTCTGTAATCAAACATGGATAGTATTAAATATCACAGAATGGTTATCAATGTGAAATTTTCCACTTACAAATAAACATACAATATATGTGGTGGATAGTGCAATTCTACCGCACAGCATAAGTTGTATCTGCTTTGTATTTAGTATTCAGTAAGATGCAATATCAGTCTGCAAGAAATGGTTTGTAAGAGTTCCCCTGCATCAGTTTCTCCCCTCTTTGCTTAGCAATGAGATATCTCACTCTCCAGACACGTGGGGGGATGTGAGGTGAAGGAATGATGGTCCAGAACCAGAGCTCAGTGTTTGATTTGAATTTTTAGACATTATACCTGGGCAAAGAACCTGTGACAGAGACAGAGGAGCACCCAGCAGTGCAGGCACCGTTCTGTTTCCACTCCCTCCCCTTATGGGAACAGAGAGCCTCTGGCAGCTGCTGGGCTTGAAATTCAACAGTAGTGCATTGCCCCACTGGAGACAATCATGGAGTTAAAGCTGCACAACAGTGGAAAAGTAGTGGGAATTCTGTTCATTTTTCATACATGTTTATTTGTTAATGGTGGAGGCCATATTGGTTGATTTACTTGAATAATGCTGCCATTTTGCAACAAGCCTTTAGTAAATATTTAGGAATATTCATTTTATATTTAGTTCGGCCCAGTAATGTCTGTTTATTACTTTAATTACTCTTGGTATGAAAAGGCTTTTATATACTTAAGAAAGAAGACAAACAAATTGGAAAGTGTCCTGCTGGCACACCAACATTTGGGAAAGGATAAAGACAATACATCCTTAGACATTTATATTTATTTCCAAACTACAAACCAGCTAAGATATTTTATTCTGTGCAAACACTGGCAAGAGATCAATTTAAACAAAATGATCCCGGATGAGCAGCTCCAGCTCATTGTAGGAGAAATACAGGCCATTTCTCCTGCAACTGCCTGTTTTAACTATTGAACAATTGCTGGTATTTCTGACTTGAGAGTATCAGTTACTTTCCTGTGAAGGATCTCAGAAGCGTGGAGTAAGTGACAGTGGAAAATTGTATACTATGATGATATAAATGATACAAAAAATCGTGGGGTTGAGGATAAATCTTTTATTCATAACTATAATTTTCATGCTATTGCATCTCTATTTATCAGCCTTCATTGCATGTCAGTTTTCACATTCATTCTTTTGGCGCTACAGCTCCAAGCAGCTCTAGCCAGTAAGAGAGATACTCAAGATCTCTATCTAAACTTTCATTTTCTAGAGCATAAGTTAAAACCAGATGGAGTCTGAATTACAAAAGTACAGTAGTCTCAATCCATATTAATTACCTGCAAAAGCAGACTGTTTTTGAAATATAGTCTGCATATTGTCCTTTTGTGCAGTGTCTGAAGATCTTGTTTTATTTGTCATTATTGATTCTGAATTAAATAATTAAGATAGGTTTTACAATAAAAAAGCTACAGCTGGAGCCCTGATATTTACCACAAACTTTGGCCTTAGTGCAGTTAATATAGTTGTTTTTTTTTCCATGCAAACCTTAATTTTTAAGAAATTGAAAATTTCCCTATCTATTGAGTTGACAATAAGAAACTGTCCAAAGAACCGGAAAGAGTGAGTACTTTCTTGTCATTGCTAATTGCACAAGAAAGCAAATTCCTTAAAAACTCGTGATGCAGCTCAAAGAACTACTCACACCCAATAAATTAAAGTCAGATGAGAAAAAGGTGCCAGTATTACTAGACCAGCCTTAAGTGCCAAGGCTGCAGCCACACACTGTGCCATAGTCCCACCATAGCTTTCAGCACACTTGCAAACGTATCAACATCAGCTGCATGTCCTGCAGAATTCCCTACAATTGGAAAGGCCCTAAATTTATATGATACTCCAATTATCTACACAATTCAAGTTTTGATTCTGTGGTGTAATCATTGTTTAAAAAACACGTGTGTACATGCACACTCATACTGTGATAGTGGTCATAGCATAGCAGTAGTATTTTTAGACACTTTAGTTAGACATTACCCCAAATTTCCACACATAGAAACCTGTCTCCAGTCATGTCAACAATAAAATCTGAAGTCCTTCCAGTTTTCAATTAGGGTTGCATAATGTCACAATTTAAAGATGTTTTTATTATTTAATGATAATTAATAAAATATTGTTTCAGTTTTTCTTTGAAGAGTATTGTGAATGGAGCACTGCAGGAAAACACGCAAATGGGACTGTGGCTATATCAGATATTTTTAAATAACACGTTGCCTATAAATATTTTGATACTGTTTTTTGAGCAAGTGCACATGAAGGATTCACTCAAGTTGTTCATTAGCTCTATAATAGGGACATACTCATTCTACATGAATTTGTTCTCTGTGTGAAAACATTTCTTACCTGAAAAATATTGGCCCAGTTCAGCAAATTCTTAAGCAGAGGAGTAATGTTACTGTGTTGCAACTTTTGCTGAAGTTATCAGTCTAGTTCTAGGCTTAAAGTTAAAGCTGTGTACAAATGCAGAATCAGAATAAAATCCTAACCCGGCTGAAGCCAATGGCAGTATTCCCATAGGCTACGATGATGCCAGTATTTAATCACGCTGTTTTCATATTCAAACACCTGCAGCCATCAACCCTCCTTAAATTGCTACTTCTAATTCCACTATTTCAAATTAGCAAAAATAAACAGGCATTATTCTTATATAGCTGCATATATGACAAATATATAAAGCACATATTTTAAAAAAATATTTTAGTATTTTTATGAGGCAGTCTGCAAGTTCTACATAGAAAGTCCCTTGGTCATAAATATGGCAACACTGCCCATTTACAAACTGACAGAAGGAAAAGAACACAATAGATGAGAGCTAAAAATACAAGCAGCTACATCTGTATACAGAAATATAGAAATAATAAGGATGGGAGAGGACAAAATTGAGTTCAAGTTAATGGAGTAACCTGGGAGAAGAGATGAAGAAAATAAATACACTATGGATAAAAGAAAACAAATATCTCCTAAATCAAAAGGAAGGTCAACTGATACTGGCCAGAGAGAAAAAGAATTGCTCAACATCTACATTTTTTTCCTATATTTAATATAAAAGAAAAGGAAAGCATGGAGCTCAGTGAGATAAATATTAATGAAGTTTGGGAATATCTAGCAGCAGAATTAATAAAAAGCAAGTAAAAGAATATTTAGATAATTTAAATATTTATTATTCAGGAGATATAAATCATATTCCACCAAAGGATCTTAAGGAATTGACTGAGATGGATCTGACAGACATCTTTGAGACCTCACAGAAAAAAGGTTAGGTACCAAAGGATTGAAGAGGGATAAATCCTAGGAAGCAGAAAAAGGTAAAAATCAGAGAATTTCAAGCAAGTTCCCATTTTTTTCTGCCATACAGAATGTGACAGTAAATAATGTAACTAATAGTGTGTCATTTAATGCACAGCAACATCTGAATACTCTTTTGAGGCTCTAAATTCTGTGTCTCTGTCCATCTCTCTCTATGTTAATGTCATTCAGTCTTAGTCATTGCTGAATAAAATCTAAAGTTATTGAGTGTCAAAAAACTCAACCCAGATTAAGAGTTGGAAATAAACAGATTATTTGGGTAATAAAACTGAATATTTCACTACAAATTTGTAGAAACTGAAAAGTTAAAGAACAAAGATTATAAAAAGAAACAATCAAGAGGGGTACAAATAAAATTACTCAGAATTACACGTTTGTTTTCAAGCACAGGAGTTCTGGCATGCAAAAGTTCAGCCCCAGTATAACTCAGTAAGATGGGAAGCAGTACCTGTTCTCATGCAAAGTGATACAATGACATAAGTCTGAGTTAGTAACTGTCTGAATCACATGGCCATGTGCCAAGATTGTGGATCAGTCACTCAGAGATTAATTAGTAGGGTTACTGTTCAAAATGTATCATTGCATAGGATCACATCTGGGACACAAGCGGATTCCCATCATGGGAGCTGCTATCATTACCTGTTCATCCCATTTCCATTAGCAAACTTTTCACATCCTGTATTTGAGATCGCTGGATGTTTGACACTTATTCCTGTTGGAAGTTGTTCCAGTATGCCACTCCTCCAATGGCCAAAATCTCCTAATTTTCAGCTAAAGCAAATGCATTGCCAATCTGAAACTTCCCATCATTGGCAATACTTTTAATGTAAATAGTTGCCCTCTATGTCAGGTGTTTACCTCTCTTCATTTTCAGCAGACATTAATCACAACCTTTCCCAGCCTGTGTTTTTTTGACTAGACAATTCAAATTCTATACATTTTCTTTAATCACATTACTAATCCTGTTCTTTCAGCATGTGATTCTCAGCCATATTCAAGATCAGGTCTTACATCACTGTCTAAATGCAATACTGTTTCTTCCTGATACATCCTAAGATGTTTTCTCTTCTCACTTCTGTTTTGCATTAGTCATTACAGTTGTCTTGCAGTGTCCTTTTGTAGACTTTCACCAATTAAAAGCAAAAATCCTCTTTTTCATCTCAGACTCATGACTTTGCAGTGTGCAATATCAAATGCCCTTCTATTTGTATTTCTGAGATGATCAAATCATCTAAGTTGACCCACATGTTATTCTAGTCCTCCTCTGCACTGATTATCTCTCCCAGTTTTCTGTTTTGAGGAAATTTCATTACCACATTTTCCTTTCTGTGTCATGCTCATTAATGAAAACATTAAATGAGTCTTTGAAGAACTCCATTATCATGCTCTTCTCATTGCAATGCTTTCCTTTTAAATTGTTATCTCGCCTTTAAATACTTCCTTGCCTACTTTAGATTTCCTCTACTATTCCCCAACTTCTTTTGCTTAACTGGTAATTTCCCAAATGGTATTATATCAAAACCCTTTATGAAGTCTAGATGAATGAGACCTGCTTCATTTCCTTTGTCAAAAAATCAGTTACTTTACCTGAAGAAAAAATATCAGATACTGCTAAAGTTACATTTTGCTGGTGGTTTATTCTGCATTCTGATGAAACTTAGAGTGCTGTGTTCTCAATTTTTAAAAACAACTATATGCTTCACTTGCCCACTATCTGCATGTTTCTTACATTTTCATGAGAATTTCTAGTATGCAGAGGCAGTACTTGTGCTTATCGGCCACATTAACACAATGGCTCTTTTGGAGCCATTACAGTTGATGGTGCCAATGATCCATGGATTATATACTTTTATAAGGTCTGGTGCACTTGCAAACAAAAGGGTTTTTTCTTTTTGTTTCTGTTTCTTAAGAGACACTTTTTCTTCCTCCCCTAATCATCTTTTATTATTCATGCAAAGCAGCCAAACAAAGGAAACCAAGCCACAAAAATTCTAGCTAAGATGATGTGATGAATACACTTAATCCTGGAGCAGAAAAGTAATTTCTGTCTCTGATGTGGGTTCTCTGTGGCTGCTTTTCTGTTGTATGCTCCTGTAGTCCATAAAGGCCTTGACCCACTCTGGGGATCATAAGCAAACATGCAAATTTTGTCCCAATTTTAACCATGTATCCAAGAGAGAAACTGATACCTGAGAAGCACAGCTGTGGTTTTGTCTCTTTCATACCAAATGTTGCCACTTATCTCTGACTGTCCCCATTCCCAAATAAAACTATTCTGAAGCAGGTCCATGTTTGCTTCTGGTAGAATCCTGGTAGCATTGGCCTCTGGAATAGAGAAACCCCTGGAGACTCAGATCACATCTATCAATGCAAATTATTGAAGGTGTTTGGGAATTTGTTTGTCCTGCCTAAAGATCGTTTGCAGGCCATGCTCTAAAGTTGGGACAAACCAGAAAGGGAATACAAGAGGACTGATGCCATTAGACAGCTTTTCATGGCTGTCATTTCCTAATCCTTTCTGATGACATCTGTGAGTATCTCGGGGAAAAGGTCATTCTAGAACCAATTGAAAGTAATCCTGTGCTGAGGGGAAGAATTCAATTAGCATTAGCTGCACTGCTGTGTTGATTCATCCCAGTCAAAGCTTCCCCATCGTCCCCACCATTTACACACTCATTTCTTACCTGACCCCATCCTGCATAAAACCAATTCATTTGCTGGACAGAGAGACTATAATATAAATTAAAGGGCAGTGTTACACTGTGTAGTTTCTGTGTAGGCTGGGCTCAAGTTTTACTTCTTCCACACAATACAGAGCTCAGTGGGAACTCAGTCCACTTCCCACTCGCAGTTCATCCCAGATTTAGTGCAGGTACAGCCAGTCTGCACCTGCAGCATTTACTCTGCTCACTGTGTGCACAAGCCAGATACCTGCTGCACACATGGGGAACAGAGTATTAAAGTAACTAAGGACATTGGCCAGCAACAGGGAAATGGGGAATTTTAATAAAAACAAAACAAAGAACTTGGAGGAATTCAAGCAGGGTTCATCATACGCAAAACCAAAAAATCCCAAACTAAATGCCAGCTTGATAAAAATACAGGTACTGAATCTGCAGTGATGAGTCTGGAGATGATTAATTACATCATAGAAGATTCCCATAAAAAGCCCTGTTGTAAGTTGCTTAAAAGAGAAAATGTGATTTAACAAAAGAGCTTTAACATCCTTGCAACTCACAGTTCATAGACTCCTCACCAAAGAGTGAAGGCTTTGTTTGGAACACGCCTGTGCCAAAGACCTCCTGTGTGACCACAGGAGTGTATCTTACTTTCCCTGTACCTTTGTTACTTATCTGTAAAATGGATAATACATTATTCCTTTCCCCATCCTTTATCTCATCTGTTTAGATGTTAGTTTCTTTAAAGAAAAAAGTTGCCTCTCACAGCAAGGAAGAAAGAGTGCAGGCTCAGTAATAATAACTCTGAGACCTAGACATTGTCTGACAAAGTAAAATGATTTCCTCTTTGTCTCCTTGCTCATCAGCCAGGAGTATCAGGATGTGTAACTCTTATGAGTCCATGGGTATATAATGGAAGGCTGCATAGCTGTGGAACCACAGGGCATTCACAGGCTTTTACCAAGGGATATGAACTGTATTTGAATTAGGAGCAACTGACATTCAGGGTCTCCAACAATACAGGTAATTTGGACTTGTATAAGGAAGTAGGAAGTACTTATTAAAAAGAGAATTTGTGGAGAATACTGACCAGAAAAAGAATAGGTAAGGGCTATTTTCAATAACTACTTGAAGCCATCATCCCAATGAACTGGAAAAAACACACACGCTTTCTGAAATGCATCCATAAAAAGAGGAAAATGCCAACACAGAGAATAGTAATGAAAAGACATAATGTATAAAATCTAGTTCCACCTGCAGTGTTGCAGTCAGCTTTGATTACCTTATCAGGTGTGGGGTGCTATCACTCCTGGAAGGGTGCAGTGCAGGAAGTCAGTATAGTTCCTGCTTATGAGAGGCTCTTTGATGCAGAGCAATTAGGAGGAATTAGGCTTGGTTTCCCTGATGGATTTCATGATGTAATAGAACAGAATTGAAGGTGAGACAGAGGTATTAAAGTTACCTTTGTACTCAGCTAGAGACAGCCAGACTCCTGTGAGAAGCAGGTAGCCAACAATCACAGTCTGAAAGAGGGACTGAAGGGGAAAAGACTTACTCAGGACAGCAACTTACTCATTTGCACAGGAGCTGTGCCTGTCTTTTGGGGACACAGGTACTGTTTGGTCTCCCTTGGGCTATGTAGCTCCGGTGGCCACTCTGCTGATGAAGAAAGCTCTTAGGGAGCATTAAAGTCACTCAAAGCAATTCCCATTATAGATACAGTACACTGTTTATATATAAGTTCTATAATTCTATATAATTTTTTTTATTGCTTATATGGTGCCTATATTGGCTATATGGAGCATGGCCAGGAGACAGAACTGTCACAGAGGCATTTCAAAACCAGGTTATGTGAGAAACAAATAAGAATTCTTTTCCTTTGCTAAGCAGATAAATTCTTCCTGTGCCTAATAAATAGGTTGTAATAGGGAAGTCTGCTAGTCTGAATGTGAAAATGTCACCAGTGGCCTCTTTTTGTCTATTTGTAACAGCCCTCAGCCCAACAGATTTTTTTATGCCATAATTGCCTGTGCTAACAAATGTTTTATTTAATATTCCAGTCCTCCTTGGCCGGATATGTGTCCTCTCAAGTATGTGACCATTACAATTTCATGTGTTTGGTGATTGATATGAAGTCGGTAACAGTAAGAAAATATGTGTTGCATCCTTGTAGACTTGTCGAGACTCTGGAATGAACATATGCTGTTAAGACTGATTTGTCTGGCAGTCCAAAAACACTGATTGTTGTGGCAGGCTCAGATTCAGCACTGAGTTACTTCACCATCCTTGCTCTATCAAACCAACAGAATTAGGAACTGAAGCCTCTTTGAAGGGGAAATACATTTCCATGTTCATTTTTTAAGTTACTGTGAAAGGACTATGGATACTTAAGTTTTATGGAATGAAAAAATGTAACACAATGGAGGACTGGATTTGCTGATCAGTACCCTAGAATTCCACTTGCACAAATAATTTAACTTCCACAGCTATAAAATTCAGTGTTGTTTTGTATAGTTTTAACAGACTTCAGACCTTCATCGCTCATTAAAACTACTGCATTTTTAGTCATTGTTCTAATTATAATATATAAAAAAGTTAAATAATTTATCACTCCCATTCTAATAGAATTGAAATGAAGGTGTCCCTCTTTTGTCAGCTTGTACAAGTGGAATTATTGGATTTACTCATACATGGCTTATGAAAAACACAGAATTACACTTTTTTACAGATGTAATTTTTCACCTGAGAGCAGTTGGGTGAGAACAAGATCTTCTAAAGTACTTACACTGGCTTTAGACACATCTTTAGAGGTGACTAAGAGAGAGTTTAGACACTCACACCACATTTAATCCTCAGATTCACTCTTCAGTTACCACTTGGAGTCTATAACTGTAAAACTTGTCCACCAGTAATTGATCATGATCATAAACAGGCAGGAAGTAATTGATCATGATCAGAAATGCCTTTTGCCAGTGCTGAAGAGTTTAGAGTTTGCCTCAGTTTTGCTGAAATATTTGAATGCACAAATTGGAGATGTGACAGATCCATATTGAGTGACTTGACCCTGCAAATTCCATCATGTTGTCCTCAAAACCCAATTATTGATTATTCTAAGAGAGAGTACTCATCTCTTGAACTTGTAACACACTGCATGGAAAAGATTATTAATTGAAAATTCAATATATTTGTATTTAGAGAGAGATATAAAAAGTCACTGCAAATAAAATCTGTCTTTTCACTTGGTAAATGAGGAGTCTTGGACACTTTCTCCAATGACTTTATGGTTTTGAATTAAGTATATTAATTAAATAGAAATTATAACAGTCAAAACTGAGATCAACTCTCAAAATCAATCAGGCTGCAAGAAAACAGAAGGGTGAAGATCTGTCTTAAAATCTGCTGAAGCTAAAATGAGATTTGAGTCTGTATTTTTCATATCCTTCCTGCTCTAACCCTTGATCACCAGATAGAAGGTAGTGGCAACACCACTGCTGCTTCTCACTCTATTTTGTGCAAAGGGATCTGAAGCAGAGAGCCAGTCCCTGACATCTGCAATGTTCTGAGGGAGGAAGTGTTAGAAGACAATGGAGATAAAGAAATAATTTTTTCTCTCCTTGGCAATTACATCAGTTACATTTGGCAGTGTCTTATTCAATATTGTAGCTTTGGAAGACGCCTGGTTATTCCCTGGCACTGGCATAGGGACACTGGTTATTTCCTCTGGTAGGGAACAAGAAATTCTCATACTAAGCCAAAAAAATATGTATTTCATGCTAAGCCTAGGTCACCTTTGTGAAAGACTTATTAATTATTTAGTGTTCAGGGGGATTCTACCAGCTTCAGTTGTTCAGATGAATTTTTAATAAGCCACTATTAACATAAATGGAAAGTATCAATTGCTTGCATTATCCTCTATGCAGTGGTAGCAATGAGAGGCTTCTGCACTAAGGTCCAAGATGTGCTGTTTACCTAACAGGAACTGACAGCTGAAAGATCCCATTCTCCTGGGAATGTCTTGAAAAATAAAACCAAAATCTTTTCACCATAGAGGAGCTCTATTTTACAGCAGCCAAAAAGCACCTGGAGCAGTTAAGTTATCTGAAGAACTGAAAAGAAAAAGCAATATCTTAGTGATGTGCTCAGAAACTTACCTGGAGATGGAACTGTGTTCTAAGAGAAAACTCAGTTGAGCCAAAGCTCAACATCTGGCAAAAAACCAAACTTCTGTTAGGAGAGTGTGTCTTTTCCTGAAGCACGTTACTTACTGTATGTATTTTTCTAAATACAATTTGTTGTTCTTGAAAGAGAGGTTTAAAGACCAAAATTGAAATTCAAGGATTCATTATCACTGAGAATTTCCAGTACTTTCTGTTTTCCCAAGAAGTCAGAAAACGTTTAATAGGTGTTTGCATTCAATTAGGTTGTCTTAATGCTTTTTGTATTTTGACTGTTGCCAGGACAGTGAGTCAACCAAGCACTGCACTTGATGTGCCTAGACCTTCAACCCAGTGCAGACAGAATGGTTTTAAATTCAGAAAAGCCAACATTTACTTGAAGAAAAACTAGAAATTAAAATTTTAAAATTAAATACTGTTTAACAGGTGGGGAAGACAGAACTGCATTACAATGTTTTGTACGTAGCTGTCCCATGTCCCTCTGTCCTTGCAGGTGGTTGGTTGCTCCCATGATCTCCTGAGTCACTGAGCAAATTCTGTTCTCTTGTTCATTGGAAGGGAACAACTATTGTGAGATTTGCCTGGTTTCACCCTCCTCATCTCTGCAGCATCTTTGCATGAGCTTCAAGCCATCATCTTCATTCTGTATCACTTTTGCTGGCCCCATGAAGCCTGGAATTGTTTCTGTCTCAACACACTCAACAGCTTCCCTGAGCAAGGAGCCTGTACAACCTCTCTGCAAGACTCCACCCAGACAAGCTTCTTGAAAGAGCATAAACACAGTTGTGAAGACATAAATAAAACAAATACCATCTGTCATGCTAGCATTGCCCCATATGTGTAACCACCTTTTCTTAGTCTTTTCAACTGATTTTCCGACGTACCCAAATACACATTTGGCTTATTAGAGAATTTTAGCACCTTATGGATGCTATTCCCAAACATTCTAAGTGCAGTCCATGCAAGTACCAAAATAATTCTGGATTTTTCTTGTCCAACTACAGTAATTTCTACTTCCTAGTCAACTGTACAGTTAAGCTCCTTTTATCTGAATTATCTATGATTGTTTTAGTCCTTTCTGACTTTGTCCATTTTGAGTATCCCTTACCCCTCACATAAGAGAGAAGTGAATGGGTCAAATTTACTTGGCATAATTTTCCTGAAATCAGCAGTGTTACAGCATACATGACTTTTCTGAAATCTTTTTGCTTTGTGGCTACCAAATAAATTCTCAAAACTACTCTTAGTCCTTAACTTCATCAGTCTTCCTATCTTTGTAAAAGTCCTGTTATAGATGAGATTATTTTTTTTTTTTTTGCTACAAAGGATCATTAACTCCTGTTGAGTAGTATCAGAATCACAAATGACAGAAGACAAAAGGCAGAATCACATTTGTACTGATGGGTTGCAAAGCCAGGGGGAGTGCATGAAGGGCAAATTGGTGTCCCACCACTGTGCTGCAGTCCAGGTGGGCAGAACTGCTGGGGAGATGAATCAGGAAATGAAACTGCTCAGTATTTCCCAGGTGTGGTAAATACTTTAAAAGGCATCAAACTTGCTCAGAGTTGAGTAGTCATGACCTTATTTCGAGGCAAAAGATCTCAATATGAAATACAGATCAGAAGGCAACTTGAAAACTTGTTGGTTGTGTAGCACAGAGGTTTACAAATTACTATGAAATACAGAAAACTGTCACTGCCACAGACTACTTGTGCAACCTTGGACAGATCATTTAATCTCATGGAGACCCAGAAGGCCTGACTAGAATGAAGATTCTGCTTTTTCCTCTCTTTTGTCTGTCCTGCTATTTACATTGCAAGTGTCTCTGCTGAGGAGTACAGTAGAGTCTCTCAGCAGTGTTGTAATGCAAGTCCATGAATGAAGACAAAAGCTCTACTGTCCAGCAGTGTGGATCCTAAGACTTTAGAATTTGTCATGCTTAGATAGCATTCTTCTTACCATAATCTTATTAATGTGATAAACTCCTGAGTCTTACGATCAAAGTGCAAGTGCAAATGGAAACATGGCCTTTCTCTGCATCTTGGCCCTCTGGGACCATAACTGGCAGTGCAGCCTTTGAAGCTGATTGACAGCTGTAACTGCAAGATGAACAGCAACATCAAATTAAATGTCCTGCCCTAGAAGGACAAGAAGCCTCCTACTTAATTGGCCACAGGCAGAGAAAAGCTAGAGACTGTCAGGAAAAGAAGATCAATGGGATGATATTTAGTTAGAGGAGGCTTAAATTTGCCCTCATTTTTACCTATATCAGTTGGTCTTAATTCCACAGTGGTGGTGTATCAGTGTTAAACCAGCCAAATGATGGAAAATTGAAGTTCAGATTCAGTTGCCATAGGCAGGCACATGATCAGCTGAAGTGCCCACCTTATTCCCTGTTACCACTGAGAGGCACGAGGTACTCCTCTTTCTGCCATCCCTCATGTGGTATTTCCTGTTGTATACTGATATGTTGTACTACTGGTGCTAATCCTCTCATTTATTATTGCAGTACAGAACACATTATTGCATCGGATCATAACATGAGAGAATGTTTGTGTCTCTCTCAAGCACTGCCTGGATTCTCTGTAGGGCTGGGGGGGACGTGGAATGACAGTAAATAATAAGTAAGGGAAATAAAAACAGATTTAAAAGCATGTAACATTTTGGTAAGAAATTTTTTTTATAGCCATGGCTTTGGGGAAAATTACTTTTATGGCTAGCTTTTCAACAGGTCTGCACAGATATTCCTATAGTGTTTGCAGGTGCAACCATACGTATGTGAGGCATGACTGTCTAAAGAAAAAGCTTTCAGCAAGCTGAGTTTCTTTTTTATACCTTCTTGCTTTTAAAACACAGGTCTTCTAGGAAAGAAATAACAACCTCCAGCTGAGCTCCTCAAGCCATGTGGTTGAAAGAGTGAGAAAGGCTCAGCATCTTGGGTCTTAAACTTCCCTGAGAAATCCAGTACTGAATTCTTATGAATGTCACATTGGATGCAACTGGGTGCAGAAGACTGAAGAATCTGGCCTGAACATCTAAATCATTCCATGTAACTTAGCTTTGGTTCCTCTTTGCTGCTCCCCACTCCCCTGTTTGCTTGCAGACATGGGCACACACGTTCATGTGTGTATCCCAATGTGTGGAAGTTTATACTGGGACAAGGATGCACAGACACACCTACAGAGAGACACAGAGACTGTGTATTTGAAAAAATGCAAATCTTTCCTATTTAATCATAACCTGCCTGCAAGTGATGTGCTTAATCATGCTAGAAAAGCTACAAGTTGATAATTTTATTCAAATGAAGGAATTGAACAGAATTTAGAGGTTAGAAATCCTGAAGGCTGATTGTTAGTGTTGAGAGCATATATTTATAAGCAATTAATGGCATGCTTGGGGTTTTTTTCTCCTACACATTTTTTGCCAGTGCTAAAGTACACTCTGTATGGTATCGACCAGCTTTATTATCAAATAGAAAGAAATAGATGAAAGAAAATCATAAAATCCTGTAATACACTGATTCTCTGCCCACACACCACTATTTTCTCCTCCTTTTCTCAGTGGGCTGTAATTTCTCCTTAGCCTTTGAAAGAAAGCAGAATTATGAGGAAAATTGTAAACATTGTAAAGAATTGGTCACAAAATGCTAATATATTGCCATCCTGTTGTGTGACCACCTGTATGTGGTGAATACCTACACATATGCAGTAGCACTAATTATCAGAGACTGACCAAATGTGGAGGAAAGCACTCTAATAATTCAGGACTGGACATGTGCACCTTTAAGAAAGGACATATAAGAAGGACATGGTTGGTTGGGTTTGTTGTTTTTTTGAGGGGGGGGGAGTTGGTGGTTTAAAATGTTACACTGAAATTAAATCCACAGTTTTTCCCCTTTTTTTTTTGCCACACAGAAAACCATAAACCTTCTCCCCGTCTGTTGATTGGAAAAATTTTGGAAACAAGACTGTTTTCTTGGAAAAGCAGGGTTTTCAAAAGAAAAAGTTTTCACAGGAATGTACCACATTTTTTGACAAGCAAAAAAAGTCTTATGTTCAGAAATTTCTGGGAAAGGGCAGAGGAGAGAAAAGAGACTGGGATTGATTTCAGGATATCCTGAAGGTAGAGTGCTTGTACAAATATGGGAGACCATTCCAAGACTTCATCTGAAGGAACAGTTAATTACTTCTAGATTATTCTACCATGAGAGACCTTTCTCTTTGGAGTCTGGTGTAGAGCCCTGTCTTGTGGCACAGGAATATTGGCCTCCTAGATCTTCCTTCTTTGGGGGTGAAGAATTAATATAACTATGTATTGTATTAATTCAAACTCAAGGACTACAATGACTTCAGAAAGAAATTTGGGATTGAAGAGGATCTCAATAGATCATGTGTTCCACCTCCCTGCACTGAGCACAGGGAGTGGACTGAATTATAGAAGTTTGGAGCAGGGACCTGTTTGTGTGGTAGCCCTCTTCCTTCTCTTTTTGGAAGAATAGTGTAACTTGGAGTAGAGAAAAAGAGCAGAAAGGAAGATTCTTGTTTGTGCCAACTTTCCACAATTAATGTTCATGAAATTGAACTCATAGATTTGTTCCCTTAATGTCTTCCCTTAATTTGTTCCCTTAATCTTCAATTTCTCATCAGAACATCTGACAGAAATATTTTACCAAAAATCCAGAGTGTGTCAAGAAGTGTGCATGAAATAATGACAGAATTATTGGTGTTGTCCAGTCCAAAGCATCCATCAGTACCAGCATTCTCTAGTTTTTCCAATATGGAAAGGTCTACTCTATTCCTCAAGTTCCCAGATCAGCATTGAGAAAAGACGTTAAAATAACACATCAGAAGACATCTGATCTTAAAAGGATCCTAATTTCTTCTTGTACCAAATACCTTTCTTAGACATTTAGATTTAGTAGCCAGGTCTGTGTTTCGACACTGAGGGTTGCTGGCCCCCACATTCTCCAACCTTCTGCTTTACCTGTACAAACACCAGGAAATCATCCGGCTGCAGAGCATTCCAGTGTACGTGAGACTTTTGTCCTGCTCAGCAGCACAGACAACATGGAAGTTCCTTCTCATCTTTCATGTTGGATGGAGAAGTCCAAAGACACAGAAATTCCATATCAACTCTTGCCTCCATGGGGCCAGTCCTAAAACTCCTGAAACCTGTGCCTCCAGGAATTCTTAACCCGTAGCAAAATGCAGGTTCCTTCCTAGATGTGTGTTGCTGTGCTGTCATCTAGTGGCAAGGATGGATTGGCTGTCATTCGGTGACAGTGGATGACAAGGTGTCCCTTTGCTGGAACTAAATGCTCCATGTTGGAGAGTTCACATTTTGTAGGTGTAGCCCCAAGGCAAAGATCCCTTCCTCGGTTTGTGCTCTGCAGGAAATCACTGCGGAGAGCCTGTGCAATGGGCTGGGCAATGGACATCTGGCTGCAGACAGCAGGCTCTACAGAAGCATAGCACCTCCTTCCACGTCCTTCCTCTACATCTCCTGTCATCCATCTTGGCTGTTAACTATTTGCAAATACCTGAAGCTGAATTTCCAGCTGTGATTGATAGTTTCTTAACTAAAGCCATTCGGAGCAGTGTCAGCTAATGAAATGAGTCATTAAATCTATAATCATCTAAGATCAAGAAGATACTTCTCTCAGCAAAATAAGTCCTTCCTCCTGCATTCATTTTTTAATTGACTCTTGGGGAAAGATTAAAAGTGCCACAATGCAGTTTTCCAGGAGATACCAGAAAAAAACAGCTTTCAGAATGACCCACATTTGGTGTGGTGTTTGGCAAGCTCGCTGATGTCAGCAGACAGACCTACTGACATTGATTTCTGAGGGCTTTCACTCAGATCAGGAATTTCATATTCCAGGTGATGTTACACTTCCTTGTGCTTGGTTTGGGTTGGTGATGTTATTATTAACACATATAAACACTTACAGTCCTGAGCTTATTTTTAAACTTCAAGTGCAATGCTTCATTTAATGTCATGCATTAATGTTTGCAAAATGATTATAAAATTATGTAGAAAGTAATAGAACCTTAACAATTTCACTGGTCACAACATCTATAACACCTCTTTGGCATCACCTGCTGAACACTGCTGGGCTTGGGTGGATTAGGTAAAACAGTTGTAGCATATCCTTTGCTCCTTGAAATGCTGATCCTCAAACTGTTTTGATAGGAACCCTGACAGCTGCTTTTCAGAACTTATCACCACAAAGGTGGGCTCTTCATAGGTATCACACTCTGGAAAGGAAAGCTCAAGGAGCAATCCTCACTGCAAAGCACCATTGTCAAAGCAGCATTCTTGTACAAAATCTTCTTTCATCCCTGCTAAATGAAGTCAACAAATAATGCTAAGATTCCTTTTTATGAGGAAATTGGAATTTGTGTTCATATTTCCCTGTCTTACAGTACAAACTGTGCTCTATCCCTGAATTCAGAATGATTCCTCAATTCAAACAAGTACAGTAAAAAGATACATAAATCTCCAAGCAAAGAGAAGAATGTGCTGATGACCTTTACTGACAAGGGACATTTAAGCACATTCTTAAATAACTTGCCTCTCTGAGGACTTCAGTAGATTCTCAAAGGAGCGAAAGAATAATGCTCTATTTATGACCTTTCTTGTTTTGCCCAAGTCTCAGACCTCTATCCCTACAGTAAAGAAAAATATTAATGAAGGTAAGAAACACTCTGTTCTCCAAATTAATTATAATTAGTCAGAGGCAGTTAATCAATGACCTTTCACATTGGAATATGATAAGACATTTCTTTGAAAGTTCCAGAAGAAGTTTGGTTTATTTTTTGCTCAGAATTTCATCTTCCTTCGGTGCTCTATAGAAACAAAATTGCATCTTTTTAATTAAGAAATTGAATGACAAGCTGTAACAAGGTCAATCAGGTTGAAATAGCTGCATGCTCATTATAATGTAAATGCTTCTTCTATTGACTTACAATATCTTGATATAGTAAATTTTATACATAAATAAAGTGTTAAATAAAAATAGAAGGTTTAGGTCAAATATGAGTGGAAGTGTATGTTCTTGTATAAAAAAGGAGGGCTAGGCCTTCATACAGAAAGAGAAAAAATACCAACTCCTTCTTAGCAACAGTTAAGAATGATTTAACACATATATATCAAAAAATGAAAGTAGAAAAGATGTCCCAAGCATTCCAGTGTCACCTTGAAACAGTTGATCAGGGCTTTTTGGACAATAATACTTGAAATAAAATTGGGTTAAAAGCAGTATGTGAAGAAAGGTGAGAGCTGCACCATTCAATGGTCTTTCACCACTGAATGTTGCTTTTCATGAATGACCATTTGCACGTGTGTTTTACCCTTTTAGCAGCCTCATTTCTTTGAGTGGAGGCCCTTTGTGCCTGTTCACAAATCTAGACCATGCTCATGGTCTGCGTTTGGGTTGTTCACAATCCCTACACAAATAGGCACAGCTTGGCAGTTCTGACACTGGATGGAGGAATATCTCGGGAACTGTTATTTTTCTTCACTTGTAAATTTGTCATTTCCTCATCGGAGTGACAAAGGGCTAAAAGAAGCAAGGATATCTTGAGTTTTACTCAATTGTTTCTCCATTTGATTACCTGTGGAAATAAAAGCATAATCATTTCATGTAATGTCATAATCCTCTCTTCAGCCTCTTACGTGCACATTTATTTCTCTTTGTCTAAGCATGGAAGAAGGCCCATAAAATTCTGTCCTTGCTGATGATTCTTTTGTATTGATAGTCCTTGTTTTGACTTGGTTCTTTCTGAAGATGCTTTTAAAATGCAGATCACAAATAGTGTTACTTGCTGTATGAGGCAGCTTTCAAGTTTTCTTTCTGTTTTACCTCTTTCTCAGCATACAGGAGATTTTTTTCCAATTCTTTTCAGTTCCAGAGCAGACATTACAACTTTTTTTATAAACATATTCAGCTTAAGCTTTACCAAATTTCAGTCTTTGTCCTACAAGAACATCACTACAGAATTTTTCATGTACTCATGATGAGGATGGATTATTTTTAGTACTTGGAAGAAAAAAATTATATGTGTGTGTGTGTGTGTGTGTGTGTGTAAATACTGTCTACTTCACATAGATGAAATTACAAGAAAACTGAATTTTCATGTATAGAGTTTCCTTTATTAGATGAGTGTGTATTTCCTACACCCACAGAGAATCTGTACAAATTTATCTTACATTCCTTGGGTGTGCAAACAATACCAAAAAACAGTCAAAGTTAGCATATTCTATATAAAACACATTTGCATCTGCTACGCACAACTTCCTACGCTCTTCATCTTTAATTTAGCAATGGCTGGATGATGAAGTCATCGAGTCTTAGGAATGTGCTCAGGTCAGGGTCTGAAGCTTTATACTTCATCCAAATACCATTTGGTTTGGCCCCTTTTACTGAGATGCAATCTATCCTGCTACAGAAGATTTAAGTGAGCACCCTCAATAAATCAAGCCGAAATGAATTTTCCACTATGAATTATGTTGCAGACAGCTGCAAAAGCTACATGGCTGGCCTTTTTTTTTTTTTTTTTTTTTTTGTAAGTTTGAGGCCAAATCGTGAGATTAAGGATTGAACTAAGGTTTGTGGCTGTAGAAAGGAATCCAAAAAGATTTTGCATGCATTAATATCGCTGATGAGAACTGAATCTACACAAATACTTCGTTTCACTGCCTTTGACAATAGCTACAGGAAAGACTCTTCTGTCTCAGCCTATGATTTGTGCATACTTAATGCAAGTCTGTCTTTGTAAGTAACAAGGCTTTTTACTTCAGCGATCGATCTGGGCTGGTTCCATGGCCAGAGTTAATTCTGGTCCCTGCCACCATGAAGGCTGAGCTGTGGGTGACTAAGATTCTGTTGCTCTGAAAGGCTGATGAAAATATGGACCAAAATTTTTTACTCAGAGTAATTAAGTGTAGCAGTATTGACTTTTGGAAAGTTATTGTGAGCTACCACAGCCAAGGAAATAGCTCCAACTTTCCATCACATTGTTTTTATTTTGCAATGGCCTTCATGACTTTCAGCAGCCTCTTTTCAGTAACTGGAGGAAGATGACAGTATCCAGCATTTCTTAGGGAAGCATTTCAGGTTAGACAGTGACAGTGTCTCCCAGTGTATCAAAGAGCCCAGCTTAAACAAATGACCAATTTGTCCTGCAGAGTTCTGGGAAAAGGACACAGCTTCTGGGTGGAATTCTTTAGAATGCTCTTTGCTTCTGGAATTTTCACCAGGATGCAGGGTTTTTTCCATCTTTCCTGGCAAATCAAGAAGCTGAAAGTAGGGATTTCCATTGCTGCAGCAAGAAAAAAGTAAAAAAGGATTCCAGCTCTTGGTATCAAAGTAACCCAGCACATGTGGTGTGTTCACTGCCAAATACTCAAAGCTCTACACCATCAACTGGAAGGAACAAATTGTTAATGTAGGCACCTTGTAACATGCCAACATACTCAAGGCTATAAACAGAACAATCAGTTGTGCCACCTTTAAATTTGCAACACAGAATCCCAAGTCAGGAAACGACTTAAGTTTGGAACTTAGAGGTGTGTGCTGAAGATAAAGAGGGCATAGTATAAGACACATAAATAATTTGAATATTCCCCCCTTGGACATGAAAACTTATTCATTCTCACAGTGATTATATTTGGGGGTTCGTTGGGTTTTTTTCCAAGCACATATTGAAATACAGGTCACTGTATCAGGTACCCAGGTTGTGAACACAGAAATAGGATAAGGAAAAATAAACCCAGAAACTACTGAGAAGTGGATCAGCTCTTATTTGTCTATTGCAATGAAGTCATGTATTTCAACATCAGTCAAAATTTGCATTTTTCTGCACTGTAACAGACAACCATTTAGTAGGTATTTGCCAGCAAGTGTGACTTGCTAATGCAAGATTCCTGTATTAATTTAATGGGAATGTAATTGTGTTGTAAAATACATAATCTCAGGTAGCCTACTATGACATTTACATTTGATTACCATATCAATGCATGCAGGTACCTCTGCATTACAGATATCTTTGGAGGTGTTCTTTGAAAAGTGCACAGACTTAATGCAGGGTTCTGTATTTCAAGCAAAGAAGTCTCCACTACAAAGGAGTTAGGGTGGTAAATGTCCCTCCAGTGCTTCAGCACATTAACTGGAATGTTTCACTATTTTCTTCCTTTCTTAAACAAAGAACACAGATAATGCTTCACAAACAATTGTACTTGTTTCCTGCTAATGTCACAGACATTAGAGAGGAGAGCTGGAGCAGGTAACCAGGTTGTTCTGTGCCAACCTATTCCACCTGCTTGTAAGTGCATTATGACCCTGTAGCATGTATATTTTTTTTAATATTCTTATGCTTTATGTCATGAGATTTATAGTAAGAAAAAACACAGCAGGCAATGTGCAGCTGCCTAGGGAATGCTTTTCATTAACCTAGAATACCAGAAATAAAGCTAAATTAGACTTAAATATTTCCTGAAGCACCTTGCAATCATTATTTTGGGGAAAAATTTCATTAAGAGATGTTTCACATCAAATACTTTTAACCAATCATCAGAGAAGATATCATTTTCCATGTTTCCTATAAACCATATATTTTGTCCTTCACCTTAATATTGTCCAGAGATACCTACAGACATCTTCAAATTAGTCAATTCACTTTAATTAAATAAGTTATTTTTCCTCAGCAGAACAATTCTCTGAATATAGTGATATTTCCTGTTCTCTTTTTCCAAATTAATAGTACTTTTGCAAGCAGAAGTGCAGTATGCAATGCTGGGATGGAACTTGTGCAAAATCTCTGGATATATATTTCTATTACATAGCCTTTTCTAGAATGTTTTAACTCTGTAGCTTTTATTCCATTGTCATAGTCCATCATACTTTGAGTTCTGGACAACTGCATATACAAAACAAGCTTTCTTTAATATTATGTGTCTGCTAATGGCAATAACAGAGTGTGAATGCCATCTTTAATTGGCAGATCTGTCAAAGGAGAGCAGCCTGCAATGGTGAGCAGCCTCAGGTGGCTCTCCATCAGAAGGGTCACGTCTCCTGGATGCAGGGCTTGGTCTCTCCCTGTCTGAGGGTTTCAGTGCGGGTTTGGGTTATTTGCTGAAATATGAACAATTGCCCTTTTCATTACAAACTTCTAGAGACCCAAAACATAACAAAAAGGTTGGGATTGGCTCAGTTCTGCTGTTGAATGGATTCTAAATGATGCAGAAGACCTAATAACTGCTGTAAAACTGGGGGGGTTTTTTGTGGAGGATTTCTTCCTGTGCAGGCTGACTCACATGAACTGAAACAAAATAAATGAGAGTATAATATTGTGAAAGACAGGAACCCCTAAGGTCAGCTCAAACTCTGACTTATCTAATATGCCACCTTCTCAGAGCAGCCTCTTTCTCTTGAAAAACACAGATGACACTGCTGAAGGAATGAATCCCATTGGCAGAAAAGTGCCCAGCTTGATCTTTCTGTGCTTTCCAAATGCTTCCCGGAGGCACATGGACCACACACACTTGTCAGGTGCCTCACAATGGCTTGGATGATTCCAGGTATTTAATCTAATTGAACTCAACTATGACTCCACCACAACATAATCCAAAAGCATCTTTTCAATGTCTTCTGTCTGCAGGATTTGTCCCAAACAGCCTAGCAGCTTCATGAAATCTGCCTTTCTCTCTTTCTTTTTGTTCTCTCAAAGCCATGTTACTCAAAAATATCATAGCTCCACATCTACCCAAGGTTATTGCTGCATCTTTCAATCTTCAAGGAACTGGACCCTTATTTTACACTAAGACTTCATTCACAGGGACTTGTAATTACATAGTGCTCTCAAGAATATTCTTAGAAATCTGAAATTTGAATAAATTTATATCATATATTTAGTGTCTACTTTATGTGATTTTTACAAGAAAAAAGGCTCACCTGAACAAATTGGGATCTCAGATATACAAAATCTTTTTAATGAGTTTTCTAAATAGATGGTCTAGGCATTTAAAAATCATCTGATGCAATGAAGGTTTTTCTTCCTCATAGGGAACTGAAATTAGTTCCCAGACCAACTGGTATTTTTTGCTGTGCAGTTAGATACATTTAACCTCTGGGGTTCTGACTTGCATCTTTTCCTATAACCAAATGATCATTAAGATATAAGGTCAGTGGCACAGATTTTGCTGTAAATGCATATTAATAGCAAAGAAGGAAATCAGTTTTGCAGAGCCCAACATCAGGGCTGTCAGGAGAACCAGTGCACTACATGGTTAATTATTACTGCAGTGCTGTGACCAGCTACAATTACCCAGCTCTAAAACTGGAGCAATTAAATCTCTTTAGATTTCTTGCTGCAGAAGTTCGGGAGCTGTTTGATTTGCTCTGTGCTTTGGAAGGACAGTCAGGGGGTGTTTCTGGCTCTGAGTGCCACCACAGTCCCCACCATGGCGTGCCTTGATCACCAGCAAGTTCCTGTCTCATTCAGCTCCTAGAATACAACCTTGCCCAGCATCAGATCCCTGGACTGGTATGCCCTTTGGTTTGTGCTGCCCTCAGAGGGGCTGGATCTCGAGTGCAAGGCTCCTTTCCCTCTCCATAGTGCACAGTCCATTAATGCTAAGCCTTGCCATTAATGCAGAGCATTGCTGTGTATCTACAGCTACTTTCATCCAGGCATAGAAAAGCACTTACAAATGGTAATGTGGTAAACCTAATAACACCCCTAGGAGGGAGATGAGAATTTCAACATACACTTTACTGGTGCAGAAACATATAAAGAACCAACTTCAGATGGTGGTAAAAGGCTGAGATGATGAACAGAGTGCCTTTAGGAGAGAGTCTTCATCACAGGCCCTGTGACTTGCTCGTTTCCTACACTAAGCCAATGATGTGAGATTTTTTTTTCTTTACAATTATTAGAGTACCCAGACATTCCAAGTGAATTCCAGGACCTCATGGTTTCATGGTACGTGGTAAAGCCTCAACCCTAAAGAACTTAAAGCCTAAGTAAATGAGATGTAGAAAGCTTAAAATAGAAAACAGTAGAAAGAAGTCTACAAAGTTGAGCTGGGAGGACAATCCCTGAGTCCCAGTCCAGGGACCTTGCCTCCAGATATAATTCCTTTCCTTTGTATTAGTCAGATGATAACTTGCCCCCTCTTGAAATTAAACACTTCCATTACTCAGGCAGACAACTCTCCTGATATCTTGTAACATTAGGAAAAGGTTACTTTTAATGTTTTCTGAACTAGAACATGACAAGGAACAACTTGAAAGAGTGAAAGGCAAAGTCGAAACCAATAGTTGAAAGGCGAGAATTACATGAAATCACCTAAACCTAATTCCAAAAATTCAGGAGTGTTTCTTGCTCATTAGACACTGTCTGAAAATTATCATCTTTGAGATGAAAAGCAGGGCAGTCAGCGACCTGTAATCTCATGATGCCCACGCAAGGGTATTTTGCAGTCTGCACCCAAGGCCTCCTGTGTCCTCCTGTGCCCTCTCTCTTTTGCACCAGGGCAGTCCCCAGCAGGGCAGGAAGCCAGGCTGCAGCCCAGCTCTCACTTAGCTCAACTCCTCCACATCAAATGTGCACACACAATTCAAGATGTGTGGAACAGCTGCCTGGGAAACAGGAGAGGAAAACCCCACCACGGATGTGGTTGGGGTTTAGATGCAGCCCTGGAGGAAACCTTCTGCTACCCTTTTGGGTGTTGGCTTTTTGGTTATAAGTATGACCACTGAGGGGAAGCCTGGGCTGCCTGCACCTGTCTGAGTGCTGCTGAGTGATTCCCCAGCTTCAATCCATGTACAGGGGTAACGAGACAGCTCTCAAGCCTAATGGGCTTGTCTCTTTGAGGATTAGAACAATTAATAATCATTGAGAAGTCCTGTGATCGGGAAATTTATACCTAACTAATAAAAGTGTGGCTGTTGCAGTTAAACACAATAAAAATTGCTCTTTATGCACCAAAGGAAAGGTACATACATAACCATGTTCATGTCAGCATTGTTTAGTGTGCGAGTTTTGTGTATATGTAGCTACATTTACTGATAAAATGTAAATGCATTAATCAGAGTTTGTATGAAGTAATGATGTTATCAAAGTTGGGCCTTTATGATATTCAAAATCAGACTACAGGAAAGCTGTTGAGTTATACCCATGTCATGGATCTTTGCCAGCCCTCACCTGTCCAGCTCACTCAGCCTTGCAAGCCTCAAAGAATCCATTAGCTCCATGAAAAATGAACCTAAACTGAACTACAAATAATGAGATGCATTATCTTGGTCAACATTTAAAGTCTTCAGACAGATGATGCCAAGGCAAAAGGATATGCTGTGACACGGGTTTATGTTATTTCATTGTTTTTGTGCTGAAACAACTAAACTTCAGGAATCTAAAATATATAGACTAACAGAAATCTCTTGGGAAAGCCTCTAGCAGCACTTTATTGGAAACAAGAGACAGATCTTTACTTTCCATTTTATCCACAGAACCTTATTCATCTTCATCACCTGAATCTTTATTTCGTAGGAAATAAAGGCCTTTTTTCATCTCATCTATGACCTCACCAGCTTCTTAGAACATTAACATCTTTTCAGATTTAGTACAATTTTCACTTGGGATTATCTGATTTTTTTCCTAGTCAGAAAAGCAGGATTTGCTTGCATGCTCACAGTAACATCACAGAGAAAAGTATTCGGCATTACAATCTGCAGTTATTAACCTTTGGGCATAACTCTGAAAACCAAAAATTCCTTTCTGATTTGTGTCCTGTTAAGTTACAAATATAACACTTGCAGCAGTTGATTTTCTGGCAGAGAAGCAATAGACTGAATAGTGGGAATGCTATGATGTTGGAGGTTAGGATTTTTCCGTTTTTTCCTGCTTTCTCTCAGGGAATTTTGTCCCACTTGTTGCCGAAGAAATGATAACGACCAGTACTTCAGAGAGACAAAAGAAGTGGCCAAGGTGCTGCAGCCTCTTGGCCGGGGACTTTTCTTTTGGGAAGGGCAGAGGTGTCTTCCTTGGTAGACACCTGTCCTTTAAACAAGGACATATGGTCAGCTTTTAGCTCAAATTAAAATGGAAAAGAAGTTAGAAAATTAGTACTGCATAAGAAGAACTTGTCATTGTCTTTAAAGGGTAATGGTAAAATAATCTGTGGAAGTGATGTTTAGAGTACAGACAATGTGAAATTCAACACAGTTGAAGTACCTGACTTTGTGATAGCACTTTTTGAGGAACCACCTCATCTTGCAGTTTTTGTCTGTGTTAGGAAAAGAAATCTCAGACATAGAAAATTAATATTTTAATCTGATTGCTCTCAGAAAGCAGATTATTTAAATCATGATAAAGCCTAAGCAATGGGAACAGAAGGTGTCACGAGGGAATATTGAGGAAAGTGTGGAGCAGACAATGCTTCAATCTTACGGCATCGAAAAAAAGCTCATTGTTTCTCAGAAGCACCGACAAATTTAGTTCTTGGTCTTCTGAGGGAAATTACCAAGACTGAGGGGCAAGAGGAGATTTGTGGAGAGTAAGGCAGCACCTTCTGCTTTCATGGGAGGAGCAGGAGGGTGGTGCTGCTGCCTCACCCCACATCCTGCTTGCCCTGTCCTCTGCTGTGGCACCAGAAGGAACTGTGTGTGGCTCTGGGGTGAGCAAAATAGAGATGTCCCACAGCCAAGGCCTGGCAATTTTGACACCAATGATGATCTGCCACTCAAGATACTTGGGGTTTTTTTGCCCAAGCCCAATCTGGATGGTGCTGTGAGAACCACGGAATACCAGAATAAAACAAAGGGGACCTGGATGGAAGCTACATCTGTGGGCCAAAATAGTAGTCAAAGATCAAAGAAATGAAAGCAAATTCAGATCTTTGAGAGGGGAAGCAGTCATCTCTGAACAGGAGCTTAGCAATTCAGACACATTTGGAAAGCAGTGGAAGAGATGCACATACAAAAACAGACACCAGAACACAAATCCAATGTGAGATAACTCTGCATCAAATCAAGGTGTAAGAACATAGGCAAATACAGAATAATGTACTCAGCAGAGGTGTTTGGGGGAGAATTATAGAAATCATCAAGGGATGCTGACACTAGTCTAAGGATTAAACGACGATGAAGCAAACTCTATGAAAGCATTCATAGAGCTGCAGTTCCAGCACTGACTTCCAGTAGGCACATTTTGATCAATCATGTGAGAATCACGTAAGAATTAAAAGTGATAATTAAAAAGGGGAAGGTTCAAGGTTGCAATATGTCAGAGTAGCAGAGAAGAGACAGGAGGAAAATGTGAGTTGCCTACAACTTTCATAAGCAAAGGCAGTTCTCACTGATCAAGAGAAGTAGCTTGCACATAACTGAAGGCAGACTGTGCCCAGGAATCATCCTTTGAGGCTGTCAGGTAAGAACATTTCAAAAGCATTAAATACACATGCTAAGATATATCCTGAGCTGTATGAAGCCACGTAGGAAGAACCAAGTGACAGACCCTGGGAATGATTTGCATGATCAAAATCTAGACTACTGTGTCTACATTTTTTCCCATTTGGAGATTAATCCAACACTGAAAATCACTTCCAAAACAAATTGGGAGAACTGAATTCTCAGATCTGTATTAATAACAAGCATCTCACTGGGCAACCCAAACTAACATTGCCTGGTTTTCTGTGGAGAATGCTCAGATTGCCTCTGTGTAGTTCCCAATATCTAATAAGGCATAAGATGTAATAGAAGCTTTTCCTCCCAAGCAGAAATATTAGGATCACCTCTTTCCACTCACTGCCTACAACTGTGTAGGAAAGCATTAAAGACCTCCATCCCTGTGCTCATCCCCACAACTGCATGATTCCAGGAATGCAGTCTGAAACATTTCTTGACCATGTTTTAAACATCATGGTCCTGGGTGCTCTACAATGGCTTTCCAGTGGACATCTTGCAGTGGTCCTACATTAAGTCACCACATGTCCAGAGCTGTTGCTATTTTAATAGTTTAAGCACTAAATGTGTAAGAATTAAATTTTCAGTGTGATGACCTAGGAATCATTCCAGGATACCAAGAAAAATATAGTAATTCACAGAAACCTTCAACTTCACTACAGAATTTTCAGGGTTGTTTCTTCTTTTTGGTTTTTGATACGTTCTTGTCTTTCTTTCTCTGTTTTAGTATTCTAAGTGTTTTCATTGATTTCTTTTTCATTTTCAGTACAAACTGAACACAGTTAATCAGTAGATACAAAATGCATCCTGCAACATTGCCAGTAGCCCAACATAAGTGGATTCAATTGCTGAATTGTCGTAAGATTAGACCTAAGCCACAGTATAAGCTTCATTGATCCAAACACAGCAAGGTATCCATTCAATAATATGTGTTTTAGCAAGGTTTTCCACTTGTAAAAACTTCCTGCAATTTAGCATTCATCCAATCTGTGCTATAAACACAGTGGATCAAATCTTGTATCAGTTTAAAGAACATCCCCCTCCTTAGGAAGGAAGCAGGGTACCTGGGTGTATTGTGTAAGCAGAGACACACAGGGAGTGAAGTTCACTGCCAGAGGAGGAGTGTGGAGTGTGAAAATGGACACTGGGCTTCCTGAGAAGCTCTGGGAAGCCAGGGGATGAAAGAAGGGATGATGTGCTGGTGTTCACAAAGCCATAGGTTCAGTAAAGCTGCTGCTGTTGCCAGCTGAGCGGTTCTTACATGGAAGCACTCGCAGGGGAGAGGGCACAAAGAGCTGCCTGGCTCTGGCTGCTGTGCAGTCCCACCCCTGTGGTACCTGAGCATCCCTGAGTGCTGTGTGTTCCCTCACGCTGCCCTGCCCTGCCCTGCTCTGGAACACTGCTGCTGCCATGCTGTGCACACTGGAGCTCTGGGGAAGGGCTGTTCCTGCCCTCACAGCCTTCCCTGTGGCTCTGGCTGTGTCTCCTCACAGCCTTGGTCCCCACCTGTAGACAAGAACATGAGATTTCAGTGGGAAACAGGGTCTAATACCACAAGAGATAAATTATGTGGGATTCCGAAGTGCTCTGGGGTGAGGGAAACAGGGCTATGGGACACCAAACAGTGCTGCCAATGTCACTGACACTTACCTGTGAATATTAAGGGCCCACATAGCTTTCGGCACGGGCACTGACTGATTCCCTTTGGGCTGGACCAGAGACAGGTGCCAATATGTGATTAAATCAGAACACACCTCTCATGACATTAGAAGTTGTTGGGTTCCTCCACACAGGGATCTCTCCATCAGCAAGACAGGCAAAAACCCCAAATGGCAGAGGTGATCTAAATGCATCCAAGGGCTTGTACTGCTGCTCACAATGTCCATCACTTGGCACAAGTAGTGAAATGACGTGGCTGTGATTAGACCACAAATGAAGTGGGGATGCTGATGCCAAAGGAAGGATCTGAATTGTGGATAGAGTTTCAAAATCAAGCATCTCTTGCAGGAAGACAGTAATTTATTAGCACCTAAGGCAGCTTTTTCATTAGAAGGTTTTCTTTCTTTAGATTTTTCTCAAAGCATAACTCTTATTTGGTTCCAAATGCCTAAATGTAGAAATTTTTTTCAGTCCTTCATCTTAAACCCTTAAATGCACAGCATGCAGACTTTGGTATCAGAAAGGACTGACAGCATAATGACTTTACAAGCATTTGAGGCTTAAAATTACAACCAGTATAGTCTTATTCACTGGATGTTGCTCTTGAGAATAAACTTGGGTACTGGTAAACATATTCCTGAATACAGTCTCAGCTCTACAAATACCTTGTCATCTTTCCATGCAGATTAAGAAAGCCTTTTATTATATAAATGTCCCCATTTTTTTCCAATTGGGAACTTGCAGCATATATATACATAATTCTTGGTGGTGCTTGAGGAATGAGTCATCCTTATTTCCACTGAGAATTTCCCCCAACTACTTTAGTTCCATGTAGAGAGCTGTATTATTTTGCTTAATTACATAAAGATTTCAGATCACCAAGATTTTATGTTATTAACACAAACATCAAATGATTTAAGCAAGTTCCTAGAATACCTAGATGAAAAAATCAAAACAAGTGCCTTAGGGGAACTGCTTCTTAAGTTTTAAAAGGGTGGGCAAATGAAAAAAAAAAAATAAGTTAGTCAAGTATTTTTCTCACAGAAAAACTAATAAAGAGAAAAGCCCAGACATCTTCCTTTCCAGGTGAAGCCTCCTGTGGCTTATCTTTCACATTTTTATTTAGACTGAAACCCCACCCTGCAAAAACATAAACAGATCTTTAAATTTATGATCTTGAGAAGTCTACCCACATGAGCTTTTGCAGGATCAAGACCTGAGAGAATGATTTCTGTTCATAAAGCACTTTTAAAGTTTTATGTGCCAAATTTTGAGAACAATCTATTTTCACCCACCCACTCTGACCTTATTTGCTCAGCAGGCACTATTTCTAGAACTGCCAGAAACCTCAACATGGCCATACATTTTGCTGTCGACTCTTGAGGAGATAAGGCCAGTGTTTTCAAATGCTTTATGCACTTAGGCAGCTGCTTGAATGGTTCCTCACAGACGTGCTGGGTATGGGGTTTTTCAGTGAATGCAGATTCAGAGAAGCCCTGCATAGGTCTATTAATTCCATGATTTCAGTCCTGGGACAGATTTCCGTTGAATGCAAAGTATGGCTTGCCAAGAGTCAAAGTGGGAAAAATGGCCTTAGATAAACTTTAGTAGAGCAGAAACATATGAAGAGCTCATCAGAGGGTGTCTGGTTCCCCCTCCCTGTCCTCTCTCCAGGAGAACCAGGTGGCTTTTGTCACAGTGAAAATCAATCACAGTGTTCCTTGCTCCCACCTAGTCACTGTGTGTGAAATAAACCCTATTTCTAGGGTTTAAGTAGGATAATAGGGGAAAATGTAGTTTGCTTCAGCCTATGGATAATACACAGCGTAATAATCTAGAGCAAGATCTAGATTTAAGGATTTAAAGATCCTAAAGATGTGTTTGTCCAAAACTTCGTACTTTTTCTAGGTGTTCCAAGTGTGTCAGGCAGGACACTGGCCTCACACATCCCTGAATTCTACTGTAAAATATGAAAGGAATCAGTTAATCATAGACTCATAGAATATCCTGAGTTGGAAGGGACTCACAAGGATCATCAAAGTCCAACTCCTGGCCCTGCACAGGACACCCCAACAATCCCAGCATGGGCCTGAGAGCGTTGACCAAGTGTTCCATGAGCTCTGGCAGGATCTGTGCTGTGACCACTGTCCTGAAGAGCCTGTTCCTGTGCCTGACAACTCCTTGGGTGAAAAACCTTTTCCTAGTGTCTAACCTAAACCTTCCCTGACACAGCTTCATACACACGGCTTTGTCTTCAAAACTTTGTGCTTTACTATTCAGCATCTTGAGCTTCACACCAGAAAAGTTTCTTAAATATAATTTTGCACTTTATGGTCAAAAAGAGTGAGAAATTAGTAACTCCATAATTGGTAAAGGAGTTTGCAGGAATGTTCCTTCATCCATGATTACTTTCTTCTCTCCTTCTCCTGAAAGGTGCATTCACTGCACAAGCTGGTAATGAGTAAGACCGACAGTATTTGATTTGAAATTCAGACTAGTAGCTAGTTATTAAAGATAACAGCTTTTCTGAGCTTCTTAAAATAAGAAAACTTTCCTAAAAACCAACTCTAATAAGCATAATAGTTTCCCTTGCCTTTTAAATTCAGGGGCTCTACATTGTCTTCAATGGTAATTCACTTCACTACCCAAACCTCTGGTTAAATGAAGCCTCACACCAATAACATCCAGCTCTAAAAGTTTCCTTTATATGTATCACAAATGCCAAATTTAAAACTAAATTTTGAGCATATAGTCTCTGGGATTATTCCTACAATAGTCACTACAGGACTTAGCACATTTCTGGGACATACTGGCAATTACCATGTCATGTCTATGACACATAATATTTCAAAAATATCCTTTGTAAACCCTGACTGGGTCACCGGATGCTGTGTGGAAAGGGATATCTTGTGAGAATTCACTGAGTCTTTTTTGTTGCTGAAGCACAGGTTAGGAAATCCAGGGAGTGCTGCACAGGGCACAGCACACAGCATGACTACAGGATAGATCACAACAGGCTCCCATTTTACAGATCAATCCCAGCTGTACTGTGAAATTTTACAAGGCTCAGGCAGACCCTCTGTGGTGCCCAAATTCATACTCTGGCAGTGTGGATACTCAATCTGGTTTCAGTGAGCTGAAATAGCTGCAAGAAAACACAGAACACGGATAACTGAGTCAAACCATTCATATGTTGCAAGTAAAATTTTCTCCCATTGGTTTATGCCACAGAAAGTGGGAGTGTTTGGGCTACAGCTAAAAGCTGAAAAGAGAAGCACAGAGGATTAGACAAGCTCAGTTTCAAATTCCTGGCTATCTAATTCACCAGCCCAAATTAATTTAAATATTTTAAAACCTGATTTTAAAGTAATATAAAATATTTATAGTTTGTAATTACAATTGACAGAGTTGGTTAGTTCAGACAACAGTATCAACAGACTGAACTGGGGAGAAAACACCTCCTCTGGGCGTGTATAGCTAGATAAAATATTGATACTGAAAACCCAGAAGCCTTTCCTTTGCAACTCCTGGGAACAGATTATTTCCCAGGTGTATCCCACTACGGGGATTGGGCATTCCTTTAATGTGCAAGTAGCTCAGCAGAAGGTGCTGTGCTGGGAATCTCAGTGCAGCTCCAATCCCCCTGCAGGGCACGGCAGAATGAGCTGCTCTGGGAGGGCTCGCAGCCATCGCGTCCTCAGAGAGCTGCAGTTCCCATGGGCAGCCACCAGCACGGAGCTGCCCAGGGGCTGCCAGTGACATGCAAGGGGTGGTGAATGTTGGCCTGATGTCACAGGGCACTTCTCTGAGCCTCACCGTGGGTAGGGTTGGGAGGGATCTTTCCTAGTTAAGGCATTTACACCAGGAAGGAAAAGAGGACAGTGTTGGTCTCTTCATCCCTCAGCTGGGTAATACAGGTATTTTCAAACAGGGAGTTAATCTGTAGGAAGCACTGCTGGTAACTTGTCCAAGGAAAATCGACACCTCTCTTGGTGTAATTGAGCAAGAAATATGCGGTGTGGGCTCTGGCTTTGATGTCTTGCTGGATGAAACTTAAAAGCTATGATGGCTTAGAAGCAAACATCAACACCATGAGTTTTCAAAATGAAAAAGCATCATTCAGAAAAGCAGAGATCAAACTCCAAACATCCTTAGATACCTCTGATAACTCACTTGTGAAATGGACATCTGCTGCTGCTGAGACTCTGCTGGATGCCCAACAATTCAAAACTCTGCTGAAAGCTTGCACCATAAAGGTAGGAGCAGTGGACAAAGTCTCATCAGCAACAACAAATAGTTGTCCAAATTTTACATCATAGGCACCATTATAAGAACATGGAAAAGAGGAATGGCTTTAGTGGAGATATAAATAATGCAGACTGACATGAACACATAGGCTGTGTGAGCTGAGAGAGGCTGCCTTTCTGGACAAAACAGAAGTTATTTGCAAAAGGGCAGAGGACTATGGATTATAAAATAAGTGGTGAAAAGCTGGTACTCCATAAATATGGTAAGAGTAGTTTATCTGCAAGAGGATTCAAAGACCAAAGAGAATTTCAGATGCTTAGATGAATGTATTCCTGAAATTCTGCTACTCGGCTGTGGCTTCCCTCAGTGCAAAAATTGAAAGCAGAGACTTGATTTATTTATCAATAAATCCACAGTCTAATTGAACATACAGAAAAAAATAGTGCCTGAGGATAGTTAAAGAAATATTAAACTACCCCCCATTGTTTGCTGAATCTACCACTTTTGTCCCAGCAAATTTCACTGTGTTGGGACACCAATGTGTGGGGAATGAGCTTACTCAGTGCAGGGGAGGAATCTGCAGGAGCCACTCTCTTGCTTTCCTCTGTTGCTTCCCCTGGGCCCCATTCTGGGGATCCTCTGCCTCAATCCACAGGCTGGTGCTAGACAAGAATATGGGAATGCTGACCACGATGTTCAGAGAGACCCCTTGGTGTGCTCCTTTCAGCTCCAAATGAGTTCCTGCTCATGCATCTCTCCCTGGACTCTGCAAAACCAGAGAGAAGAAAAAAAGAGAACCACAGCTTCCCCTCACTTCCAGGAGATACAACGCAGGCTCTTAAAGGATGGGTAGCAGAATAGTTATTGCTATTTCCCAATTCTGCCTTCCCCACCCTCAGCATCCTCCTTCTTTATTTAAGTCCTGTACTTCTGTTAAAACACAGCTGGATCTGGAATAATCAGAATCAGCAAAAAAGATACTGACTAGTTTTACTCACCTCTGATCTTGGCAATGCCAAGATCCACCTTCTCAAGTTTCTTTTTTGCATTTTTTTGTTGATTGATAGTATGTTTGTTTTTTATTAAAATGTGTGTGTGTGAGTGCAACAAAACTGCAACTACAGCATTTCAGAAGCTGAGGAAGGTAGGGCTGACAAGGAGCTTAGAGGATGTTTGGTGTAGTCCACCTCTGCTGAGGAATGTGGATCAAATATACCCCAGCAAGCTTGACAGCTCTTTTATCTAATCTGGTTTTTAAGACCCCAAGTAATAGAGATTCTACAGACACTCTAGCAGCCTGTTCCAGTGTTTACCTAGGTTTATAGTTAGAAAGATAACCCAAATCGCCTCTCTTGGAAATTAAAGCAATATTTCCTGCCCTAACCTCAGAGGATAATGGATTACTATCTCCTTTTAGTAGCTTCTTATACCTTGGAAGTCTGTTATCAAACCCTCCTCAGCTGTGTACAGGAAACAAACTCAGTTTCTCCAACCTTTTCTCATAGTTTATAGGTTTCTATTTATTCCTGTTCCTGTCCAGTGGGACTGAACCTTTTATTTAAAAACATGGTACTTGAACCACATTCTAGGTAAACTGGTAAACCTCCAATAGTTCTGAGCACAGCACAGTAATGATGTTTGACATGTTACAAGCTGTGCCACTGTTAGTACATTTTACAAGATTTGCTTTCTTATGAGTACATCTCACTTCTCATTTATTGTGGATGTTATCACCTCCAGATCTTCCAGGCTTCTCCTGCCTTTTTGGTGTGTGGAGATTTGGCTTCTCCTGCCTATATATAGCTCCCTTTATCTCACTTGAGTGAATGTGACCTTGTTAAATTGGAATAATTTCCCTGGTTTACCAAGAGCACTAGTTCTAATTGTGGTGCTCCTTCCAAAATACTGTCCTTTACAAATGTTATAATATCTAATTTATTCTTTCCAGTTATAACCTGCTTAAAGTTAGGCTGAGAAATACACAGTTTCTTGAGAGCTCCTTTTTCCATTTTCTTGAAAGCAGGTACTATATTTGCCCTCCTCTGGTTTTCTGGGACTTGACCTATCCTCCACAGGTTCTGAAAGATGATAACTAATAATTATGAAATTGCACTGGTTAATTCCTTAACTGCTTTAGGGGAACAGGTCTTGCTGTCTACAATACATGTAACTTAACTAATCTTCTCTAATTCTGTCTCTATTCTAGTTCACACTCCATTGCCCTGTTAAAACAAAATGATCAGGTTACAATTAACCTTTTTTGAGGTAAGACCCAAAGATAGCACTTCAGGAGTGAGCAAAATTGCCACTGCACACTCTTGGCTCCCTTCCCCCTTCAAAGAAAATCCCACAAAGCTTTTGAGAGAGAGAATTAGCAAAAAGTAAAGTGAGAAAATAGCAAAAGCTGTTATGGCAACTTGAACTCTTCCCTGTTTATCTCTTTGTGTTGTCTGCTAGACTTCCCTCTTTGTTCTAATTAATTGGCAAACTCCTGCTAAAGTCATTCATTTCTCAAAACTTATTTATTTTGCCTCACAACATTTATTTGCACAGCACTACTGTTGTGTACAAAGATTACTCTTTAATGGAGTTCAGAACAACCTTGCACAGCATGCAATTCTGTTCAGTCCAAAGAATACAATACACCATATACTGAGTCTGTAACTTAAATTAATCTTATTTGGTTTTACTCTGCTTGATTACCCTTTATGTGCTTTCTTAAAGTCATGTGATTTTCACTTTTTATTTTGACTATTTTAATTACTTGCTTCCACAATATTCTGGATATTCTGCAGCTCTTTTCAAAGCAGTTTGCATTAACTAACTGGAATAGATTTGCTTTTGCAATAAAAAAAATTAAATGAATACAATCTTTTAAGATCTCAAGTATGTATTTAAATAAAAACGAGTCAAAACCTGTAACTCCATACTTAAAATTTGGGACATCAGATAAAATGTTGGCATTGTTTCAGCATGTCTGGATGTGAACATACCCCATGTAAGGTCTGTTTTGGAGGCTATCTGGGCTGCAGACACACAAAGCACAGCAGGAAGATACATCTGTATGTTCCTGGAGAACAAATACAGACAACTATTGGCAGTGCTGATCTGAACCTCCACCCAGGTTTGATCTTCAGAGCTGGCGTACAGACATAACAGGAAATAAACCTCCAGGACTTTGAGGGGAGCAAGCATCACCTGCAGTAAGACTGAAATCTGTAACTTTGGCAGAGGCAGAGGACATCAGGACAGAGCCATTCCTGATGGTGCAGCCGGTCCCAGGCACTGTTGGGCCAGCACCGAGCCCAATCTGCCTGGGGCAGGGACAAATAACAACGGAATTGGCCCCGGGCTGGCTTCAGCAGCTTGCAGAGCCTCCAGCACATCCTGGCATTCAGTCAATAACTTAAATCAGCTCCTGTCAGTGCCCAAAGCAGCCAGGATAAGCTGTGGTAACTCTGTGCTCCCAGGACAGGCCCAGCGCAAGGCAGGAGGCTCAGGTAGGGCTCAGGAGCAGAGCCCGGCACAGGCTGAGGCTCAGGCTCAGGCAGGGCTCAGGAGCAGAGCCCAGCACAGGCTGAGGCTCAAGCGGAGCACGGCCCAGCACAGGCAGAGGATCCGCACCAGGTGCTGCCCTGGGATCTGCCCCGGGAGCTGCCCCAGCCCTTCTGCAGGGCCTTGGACACAGAGCCAACACTGGGGAGTCTGGAGGGAGTGCAGCTGCTGGGAATGCCATAGAGACTCTTGCTGGCCAAAGGAATGCACCTTCTGTACTCTGTGCTGGTTATTTCCCTGAGGACAGCGAGTGTCTGCAAAGTCACAAGGGGAAAAGAGATGAAGCTGTGTTTTGGATCTTATCGTTGTTATTTAAGTGACCGGTTAAGCCCGAGTCTGTCAGTGATAGATAGAAATAAAACCTGCCTGATCTGAAAACAGGAGCCTCAGTGACTTTACCATACACTGCAGATAAGCAGTATCTTGCCTGGTCACAGATGCCCGTGTTAACACTGCTATTGCTGCCAGTGTCTAAGGGGGCAGCTGCCTCCATCTGCACGTCCAACAGAAGCACAGATGCCACTGGTACCTCTGCTTGCTAGATAAAGCCGGCCAGTAATATCAGCAGACCCCAAGCCAGCTTTATTTAACCAGCATGGGCACTGGTGACATGTGAGGGCATGCAGAGCTGCTCTCACACACACTGACAGTGACACTGTCAAGTGCTCAGTTAAGGGTGGGGATGGCTGCTGCCAAATATTTCACATGCAGAAAGAAAGCCAAGTTATTTATCTCATTTTATTTACAGTAATAGGGGACTGTTGAACAGCATGTAAGTGCACTACAATGAAATCAATAGAGAATATTAAAAGCAGAAATAAAGATCAGCCAATATAAAGAAACTACTAACTTGAATGAAAGGATCTAAGAGGAGGGCACACAGAACAACTCAGGGAAACCAACCCACCAAAACAAAAGAGAATGATTCCCAGGTTTGATTAGATAAATCCTCAGCCTTTTACTAAAACAAAATGCCCTTGACATGATGGTTTCTCTGAAGCCTCTAAAGAGAATTTTTCTCAGCGTACTTGAAAAATTTTCATAATCAAGGACCTGAAAATGCATAATCTCTACTTGGTCTGATCTCGGGTGACTAATTCCAGAAACTGATTCACCTGCACTGACACTGCAGAACTGGAAGCAAAAGAGAGCATCTAAAGAAGTCACTCTGTCTGTTCTAAGGTCAATATGAGTTTTGCCATTGGTCTTAAAATAGTGGCAGAAATTCTTACCCCATGCAGAGGGATGCTGGATTGCTTTCCTTTCACATATAAGCAATAGATGGCTGGTACTCTAAGCATGACTAAAAGGTTTCTCTTTGGTAAATATACTCAGATTTTGAGACAAAGTTTAATGGGCAAAGCTCAAGTCTGACTGGAAAAGCTGTTTTCTGGATCACTGGCCCAAGTAAGTCCAGTTTGTGAATGATCTATGTGATAATGTACCAAAAAATTGTTTTAAAAAAACCAAAGTTGTGTCTGCTGTCAAGCTGATTTCTGCTGCTTAAACTGTACTTCGAATGAGCTATCAAAGACAGCGGCCCATTAGTGGAGGTTACAGCAAAAGCCACCACTGTCCTTTGCTGAAAGGCCCAGCAGCGATTGCCCGAGCCCCTCAGGGTGTTTGTAAGGGCTGCTTTAAAGCAGCTCCCTCAGCTCTCCCTGCTGCCATTGCAGCACGGGATTAGAGACAGCACCTGGTTTCTTTTAACCAAAGACTATGTAAAATGGGGAGAACAATACAAAGAAGAAAATTTGTAAGCAAGTTGAAATTTTTTACCTGAAAGTGTATTTGATCCAAAACAATCCTTTTGTTTGAAGATGTGACCCCCTGAAAGTTTCTGAGCTTTTCTCAAAGGTAGAAACTTTGAACTATCATTGTTCAATAGTGGCTGGTTTTTAACTGTTCTTTCCTTCATTCTTTTCTGCCACAGAATGTCTTAAAATGAATGATTTGATGGTTCCATTCTTTACTTTTCAATTTTTCTACTTCACTATTATTAATTTGTCTTGTTCTGCTGCTTTTCGAATTTTTCCCCTTCTGGTAAAGTTAAAGGACAGAATGAAATATTAAAAATAACTATGTCAATCTCTTGGCTGGTAACCAAAGGGTTACAAATATTTTCAGTTGCACATTCCAGCTCCACGGATCTCAAATTATTGTCCAGGTAATTGTATTGAAAGTGGTTCACATTCCTATTCATAACTGCTAGACCCGAAAAAGCCCAGAGAGTAATGAAAAATGCTGTGGTCATTTCTCATACTGAGAGTGGCCTCTGCAGTAGAGAATGAGAGGTAGGAGGGGGAAAGGTCCAATGAGGAAATAATAAAAGTCAGCTTCAGAAAGTTTTTATTTAAATTGTAAATCAATATTTGCATAGAAGAGAGAAAGTTTTAAAATATGAACACACAAACACACTTGTGCATTTAACGGAATGCTTCTATTCCCTATTGTAGTTCAGCTGAGAATTCTATGCCACAGAAAGCAGTAATTATTTCAGCTTTACATATTGTAAACCTGGTCACTGTCATTCTTTCTTTGCCTCCACATGCCTCAATGCCACATTTTCTACAATCGTGGGGAGATTGCCTTGGCTCTCACTCAGCTGGCTCAGCTAATGCAATTCACAGGCCTTCAAATGTAAGCTTGTAAACTATTTAGTTCTTTTTCTCTCTAACAGCTTGTCTATTAACAGCTCATTGAATGGAGGAGGGAGAAGAAGCTAGTGAGACCTCTCTTGGTATTGTTCAGCAGTGACCCTGGCTCAGCCGGATTGGTGGCCAGCGCTCACTAAACAGCGTTTGTCAGTACACGTTGTTTTGCCGGATAATGGTGCATTGTGCGAGCAGCCGTCTGGATTAGCAGCAGGTAACAATAAACTGGGAAAGTAAGTCTCCTGTGGTATATGGTAAGGTCATAAGAACGATGTATAAAAATCCAAGGGAATGCTCGTTAGGGTGGCCTGAGTACTGCAAGGAAACCTGTGCCATCTTGAGAGATTTTTTGTCCGAACTTCCCTCTGTGCATTGCTCAGGACCGTCATCACTGCTGTGTCCTCGGGATGGACTCGGGGAATGAGGATGGTTCACTGCTGCAGGGTTTTCAGGCTGTGTGCCCACTGCTCATGGCCTGTACTTACTGAAGGTGGGTTTTGTCAGGATAGCAGGACCATTAAATCCTGGGACAGGAGCCCCAGAGCCTGCCCACACCGTGGCCCATCATTGCTGCAGCTGCAGGATGGAAGGCTGTGCAATACACGGCAATGAGAAATGTGGTGCACACAGGCCTGGCTCCTGCCCCAGCACTATTGTTCCATTGTCGCTGTGCCGAGATTCCGGCACGGCGTGTCACACAATGAGCCTGCCACACCCTCTGCTTTCCTAATGGATTGCACAAAATCTCTCGTATTTTATTACTCATGGCAGAGATTTCTTTAACTTTTCTTAGTGTTCTACATGGCATTACCAGGCAAGTTGGCGGCTCCGTGTTCAATAAAGAGAATCAAGCTTGGCACAGATTTCTCCCCCCACCCAAAAACCCCGACCCGCCGTACTTACAGAACTCCCCGTTCTGTTACAGAAACACCGTGTTTCCAGCTTTGTTTTTTGCTGTGCTAAGTGTTGCAGATCTCGTGTTATCTCCCAGACAGACTGACAAGGCGGCAGCACGGAGAAATCAGGTTTCCACGGAGTGATTTATGAGACGCGAACTTGGCCGAGCGCGCATTGCGACTCCCCCGTGTGGCTCGAAGCCGCCTCCGGCTCAGCCCGTCGGGCTGGGGCTTCCAGGGCTCACCCCTGGCAGTGGCCCGGGGAACCCTCCCGTGCTCAGAAGTGGCCATCGGTTTGCAATTAATATTGACCCCGAGAGAATAATGACATTCTGTTGTGTTTCTGCTACAGGAAAAGGAAAAAAAAAAAAAAAAGAAAAAAAAAAGGTGTAGAATTACGAGGTCTCATATTCATTTGCTATGAATTACTCTTCACAATTTAATTCTCAGTTTCCTTTTCCTCCATCAATGTGCCTTAAGATGGTACCTTTAATAGATGCTGAAATCTATTTGGACATCATTAGTTATTTTAAAACTGGCATTATAAATTTGTGTGGACTAATACAACAATTCAAGGTTCTAAACACATGTTAGTTGTACCCCTCTTCAGGTCACTTATTATAATCATTCCCCCTTTTTGGCTTAGCTATGAAAACCTAGTTTTTAACCCAGAATTGAATATTTTTACCCAAAACCACAAAAAAACAAAAAAACAAAAAAAAAAAAAACCAAAAAACAACAACAAAAAAAAAACCAAAAAAAAAACAAAAAAAGAAAAAAACCAAAAAAACTGTTTCTACTACTATCTTTTGTAAGTCCTATGTATACTTTCTTGGGCATAGGCTAGAGGAAGCAACTGTCTTCTTCCAAATTAAAGGGTTTGACTCTGCCCCACGTTACACTGTCTGAAATTATCTGCATGAAGAGGGGTTAGGCTTACACCAGCACAGACAAAGACAGAAATGGGCCCAAAGTGTTTATTGTTTTCAGGAACTTGGCATCCTCTTCTCCCATTCTGCTGAAACCAACATAAATAAAGAAATGCAGAAATTCTAAAATGTTTCAAACCCTGCAACACTGTAGCTGTGAGCAGGGTGCACTGTAACTACCAGACCTTGATGGCACAAAGATATGCATTGTGAACATGAAATCTGGGGAGAGAAGATAAGGGCACAGCCTTGCCACACTCCCAAAGTAGCAAAACACTGTAGAAAGTAACAACTGCATTTTTGTGGTATTTGGCCACATCTCTCCTTGCACTGGCAAAACTTTGACTTGGACCCGAGTAGATGCAGTTCCAGGAAAGTGAATGCCCGGTGGAGTTGTGCCCAGCTGCACTGGATCTGTATTTGATGACAATTGAAAAGATGAATGAAAATCATTTCGGTTGCATTAGGGATGTAAACTATCAGGGATTTGGATTACTGCTTATTCAACTTTCTGGGCAGCAACTTTACACTTCCAAGAAATCCTTTTTACTCCAGGCATCAAGAGGAGACAGGATGAACTCCAAGCACGAAACTGGAGTTTGCAGACAAGTAGCTCATGCTCCTGACACTGGAGAAAAAGGGAATGGAAAGCAAAAGTAGAGAAAACAAAGGATACTTCGTGGATGTGCTGTACTGCCAAACCTCAGTGGCCTGGATACACTGTTGCTGTTTTTTATCTCCATCGGTGCTTATGGGTATGTATTGATCTGAATAACTCATGTCTGAGGGGTCACTGGGGCATCTGATTTTATCCCTTTCATTGGGAGGTTTATTAATATTGACACTTCTTCATTTAATTGGGGCACTGACTGTGGAATCCCTTTTTAATGGAATCATATTAGCTAATGTACTGCCTGTCCACACTCAAATCCAGAGTGCTTTACACAAGCCTATATTTGAGTAACTGCTAATGTTTTAAGAAAAAAAAACCCAGACACCAAAGACACAGATATCTGAAACCAGAGAGGAATAGCAAAGACAGAACTATGCTGTAATCTGCAATATGCATTTCTCTGTTGTAACACGGGGACCCAAAATAAAATAAGAGTTACTTTTCCTGTACCTCACAAGTGTTATTTCTTTCCTTGTTCTGTCAAGGCCATTCCTCTCCCCACCCTCCCACCAGGGGCTGTATTAGTTTCTGGAATGTAATTATTCACATCTGTACAAGCTCTTGTAAGACATTACCAACTAAAAAAGATAGCCAGAACATACAAGTTTGCACATCATCTTATTCCTGCAGTCAAAGAGAGCGTATCTCTGAGTGAATATGGGTATGGCAAATGTTCCTCTTTAACTTTCTCTTCTTTCCTTAAACAGATTGGGAGTCTGCTTCTACCATTTATAGAACAGATTTTTGTTTCTTGAAAGTGCTCTCCTGGGATTGACTGGGAAAGTGTTTTTTGCAGTCTGCTTGATTGGTCTTCATAGTGGAGCAATTTCGGGGGTCTGGCTTTGGACACCATTTGCAATGGGTTTACAGCAGAAGGTCATGTGTTGTTACAGAGTCATTATTGCCTCTCCCCTTGGGACCACAGCACACCTGTGTCCTTACCCTTCACCAGTAGCTTCTGACACATCTTTCTGACATCCATGCAAGAGGGCAGGAGCATATCACACTAATTTCTTTGGCAGAAATCAGCAGTGGACTGAAAGAGGGGAAAGGAAGAGCAGAAATTCCACCTTCAATGAATTTATTCATTCTCACCAATTCTGTGAATGTTATCAATGATGTTCTGGCTGTAATGCATGAGGCCTTTAAAAGAGTAGGTATCTCATTATGACACTGGCTTTGTGGAGTCCAGGAAGACAAGGGGGCTGGAAAGGGAGTTTACTAGAGACAAGAAGATTGCTCATGGTAACTGTGTCTGTAACATGTCTAGATCCAGCACACCACACCCCTGCTGCTTCTTACAGCAGCTTTTATTCAGCCTGAGTTCACACTGCCTGCAAACCCTGCCTGTCCTTGAGTCAACTTCACTGTGTAGAAAAACCTAACAGTTGCAGTTATCTCCCTGGCAAGCTGCACGACAGTGGAAAAAATATCAAGCATGGACAGAGCCTTCTCACTCAAATAATTTCTGCATTTCTGCAGCTGAGGATCCCAAGACTTTCATTGAACACAAATATTACTGAAACCTATAAACAATATTTGCACCAATAATGGAAGATCCTAAGTCTGCTGTCTCATTAGTTTCCACCTTAAATTCTGCCAAGTAATTCCCATTGAGTCACAGACATGATCACAGACAAGCAGGACAGAAAACTGGGTCTTTCATCTCATTCCTCAGCTCTAGTCATGAACATGCTTGCTCTGCTCACTGCCACACTGAGGATAGATTTTTTTTATTCTTCTTTTAACAGGAGAGGATTTGTGAATTAAACACACACTCACAGCCCTAGCAAGGTCGTACCACAGGACTCTGAACTACAGCAGCTTTTGAAAGAGAAGCTCACTGCTGATCAGTCCAACCCTCTACACACACTTTTACAAACACAGCCATTTTGAGGCCATTTCGGGAGACAAAAGAACTGTTTGACTTCAAGGTTAATTCGAAGTTTTCAAGTAGGCATCTCAGGATGTGACCAAGTGTCTGTTCTGAATGACTTAGCCTAAGGCTACCCTAAGGTGGTGGTTCCTTTTTTAGAACAAGAAAATAAATGTATTGGTCTTCCAAAAAAGCCTTGTGCAAACCCTGTGGGACACTTCCCAGCCAGGACATCTTGGAGTATCTCTCAAGTCAGTGCTCATTCCTGTCGTGCTGGTTGAGCTGTAGATGTGCAGCCTGTAATACTTGCACCAATCTCTGACCCTCAGCCTATGTCTTCAGCCAGAGTTTGCATCACCCATTAACATTTTTCATACCTTTCTCTTTACCTGCATCTCTGAGTTCATTTATTTTTATGTCTTCATAAGTCAAACAACACAGCTCATTGCTATGATTATATTGAAATAAAGCCCTCACTTTTATCACAGCACTTTGCTTGCCCTCCACCTCTGGTTCTCAGCAGGTTCTCAGATGCCTTGTTAAGACCTTCAAAGCCTCACAGCACACTCTGAGAAGAATGCATCTGTCCTGAGGCTACAAGAAACTAATTCTGCAATAGTATAATTTATGAAACTACAAGTTCAGCATCCTTTTTTTCCTTGCCATGCAAAGCTGAACAGGAACTAGGACTGCTGAATTAACCTGGAAGTTTATACGTCACATTAGTTATAATCTGAACTGTAGCTGCTCCTTCGTACTTCATGTTGAATTATCCTTTCAGGGCTAGATCCTCACCTGGTCTTTTCCCCACAGGTTAACCATTCCAGTGAGGCTGGCTGTAAATCAAGGGAAATTCATCCCTTTCTTTCTAGACACAAAAAAAAAGTGTAACTTTGTGTATCTGACTTTTTCCTTTGATTTTTATTTCTCCAATCCTTTACATAGTCATTATAGATGTTAAGAAGCCTGTTTTGGAAATGATTAATGCTATTAATAATTTTCTAATTCAATAAAACCTCTCATCTTTGAACTCCTTGCAATATTTTTCTGCTTTCTTCAGCTTTTCACTAATTCAAACATATGACAAATACAACTCTTCGTTTCAGTTTTCTATTATTTCTCATGTCTGATCAAATAAATTAACAGACTTTCATTTCTTTCCCAGGAGTCATGCCCGTATGTTGATGATGGCAGCATAAAAATATTACTTGTTCAAACAGGAGGGGGGGGAAAAAGGATAGAAGTTATCTTTTATTCACTGTTCCAAGCAAACCTGGGCTGCTGGTCCCATTCCTCTCACCTTGACAGTGACTGCTCTGCTAACCATAAATATTGCAAGATTTGCAGAGCACCCATTGGTCTGGTTTAGCTGCACTGGGTTATAAGGGCCCTCTTCCAATCCCTTCAATACAGTAGCAGTTACTTTAATCATGCCACAGTACTTCAGTCACTGGGAAGAATCAGCTGTCCTATCTAATGTGGCTGCTCTGCAGTCAGGAGGCCCCAGCCCAGCAGAGCAGCATCCTGCTAATGCAGTTTGCTGTGTTTGGGTAGTTAAGGATCCGTCTGCAGGCCAATTTGTACCTGTGTATTGTTGATAGACAGCGTGCCTCGGGCACAGAGATACTGCATGCAGGAAATGGATTCTCATTTAACCGTGTTTAATTTTGTTCTCTGCATCTCCATCATCCATCTTTCCATTTCTCTGCCCACCCAAATTGCTAATGCGAAACAAAGCTACTTCTGCCACCACAGCTCCTAAACTGATGTGTGACGATGCAATGATTGATTTCCCACTCCAGGAAAGTGGGTCATTGTACATGTTGTACCACAGCAGCCTGAACCAAGCTGGTCGTGCTGACATTGGGCTTTTACAGATTTGTTTTAAGAAGTTCAGACCTGAAGCGACTACTGTGAATATCCAGCCCGAACATCTCTGGTTTTTGATGGGAGCACTGCCATTCTAAAATCTTCCTTAGCAGTTTAGAGATATCTGAAGTTGTCTGTGCTCCTCAGGAGACAGTACTCTGATTATGCATTTTATATCTTATGTTCGTGTTTGCGCCGAGAATGGAAAATGCAAAATTCCTCCAATTCCAAGATATGGGTCCAGTTTCATGTTTGTCATTTTCCAGGACAGAAAATCCTAAACTAATTAAAAAATATGTTCTAAATACAAAATGGTGCAATTAACAGCTTTTGCAAAGGATTTTGAATTAGTGAGAAAAATAGTAATTCAGATTGTTCTTTGAAAAAAATCCACTGCTTTTACTCTTCTTTTGTGAGATTGCAATAGTGTGTAATAACTTTTCTCATGTAATGAGACCTGTTGAAACTCACTTTTAGATTGAAACACTTTAAGATTGCCTCTTATGATACCAGGGAGACATCATTTGAAGAGGCAAGTCTCAGTATTGGTGTAGAACCTGCCTCCCTATCTGCTGCAATAGAACAGCAGAGCTGGAATCAATTGCTGAAAGGGGAATATTTTGCAGGTTTTTCTGAACAGCCCAATAAGTAACTGAGCCCAGATGTCACGGCAGAATCCAAAAGGTCAAGGCAGGTGGGGATTTGGTTTTGATTTTCATAGGAACAAAAAAAAAAAAGAATCAGGAAAATTTAGCTCTTAAAATTATATCTTTGTTTTTATGAGAGTTGAAACCAACCTTCAAACCCCACCTGTTCTGGGAAATTATTTAATCAACAGGTTGGATAAGACCTTTCTCCAGGGCCTATAAATTTTTGCTTTGCTTTAGACAAATCCTTACACAAGTACCTTCTCTAATTTTTGCACACCCCAATGGGTGGTGTCCTCAAGGGCAGAGAAGATCTAATCAGCTCCTTAAATCCCTACACTTGAAAAATCCCTACTGGGATAAACAGTTTTGGCCAATAAGGACTGCCCTTTCAACTTCCAACTGTGATTTTTGGCAGTCATGACCTGATATGGGGAGAGAAAGTCAAAGGAAAGCCCACAAATGCCTCCTAATGAGGGGACCTTTGGATGCAGCATAATCCTGCCTTGGCATCTTGTGCAGAGTGGGGTGAACGTGGATGGACACAAAGCCACATGCAGGCAGTGGTGAGTACCTGAGGGCTCTGCTCTCCTGACCCCTAAGCTGAGGAAGGGGCAGAGAAAATCACTGCCATTCCACAAATGACTTCTGAATTTTCCTACTCTGTTCCTCCTCCTGCCGACCATCTCCTCTCCTCTGGAAACACCACAAATGTGGAAGGTTTGCAGGTGAGCAAAGAGGAGCATAGCAAATGAGAGAGCCAGAGCTGAGCACACTACTCACTGATAAACCCAGACAAACCCTTTCCTTTCTGAAACAGAATCCCCAGAATGGATGTAATTAACAAAGAAACAGACAAAAACTATCTCTGAATGAAATTTAAGCATCAGCAGACTACAGCACAGCCAGGAAACACCAAGTACAATCAACCATCCCTTCATCCTGAATTCACACCATTTTCTGCTTCTGTTTCCTGTGCAAAATTATCACTCACTCAGAAACTGCTGCCCAGGGGGGGTTGTGGATGCAGAGTGGCTTGGGACAGCCTTCATCTGACTTTGAAGGAACACCAAACAATTATCTCATTTTGAGGTGGCTCTCTGGAAACATGTAGTATAATGCACAATACTGGGGGAAAACCAGCAATTTTGTGGGATGCTTCCAGCAATACCCAGAATGATGTGTATTACTGGGGGAGGAAAATCTATGTGATTCTAGGGGTAGTGGGGGTGGAGGTGTCTCTTGCAGTACCCAAAAAGACACATACCACGAGAGGAGAAAAAAAATCTCTATGATTTCAATGAGGATTTCTGGAAATACCCAGCACAGCACTGAGCTGTGTGATTCTGTGGGGGACCACAGAGTCATACAAGGTATCGAAGGGGATGGAAAACTGCGTGATTTTTGGAGCGGGGAGGGGGTCAGACCCCTCTGACAGTACCCCAAGTGATGCACACAAGTGGGGGGGGGACCACGAGGGACAGGGCCACCCATCACCAATCTGCGCCCCCCCCCCGCCCCCCCGCAGCACGTACCGGGGGGCGGCATAATGACACAAGTAACTTCAACCAGACACCGCCGGGGCGAGAGCGCGGAACCCGAAATCGCAAACGGCGAATTTCCGCGGTTCGGCGACATCCCGTCCCTCAACCCCGCCGCTGCCGGCGGCGTCCCCTCCAAATACACGCACACAGGCGGCGGGGCGGGAGCGGGAGCGTGCGCGGGTACGGGAGCGTGCACACGAGCGCGCCCCCGCCCCGCCGCCGCGGCCGCTTTAAGGGCGGCGGGGGCGCGCCGCCGGGGCGCCCGGCGCGCCGCCGCCTCTCCTCGCCTCGCCTCGCCTCTCCTCTCCTCGCCGCCGCGCCGCGCTCGCTCTCCCTCTCTCTCCCTCGCCCCGCTTTAAAGTCTCCGCCAGGATCCGGGCTCGCCCGCCACTTCCTGTACGGCAGGATGGAGCGCGCCGGGGCCCCGGCTGACCGCCGCCCGCCCGCCCGTGCGCGGAGGCGGCTGTGAGCGCCCCGTCCGCGGCATGCGCGCCCCGCCGCTGCTGCCCGCCTGAGCCGCGCCGCCCCGCGCCCGCCGAGCTGCGCGGGGGGGTCCCCGCGCCCCGCCGGCGCTCGTCTCTGTCCTCCCCCTGCCCCGCGCTTGGAGGGATTTTTTTTCCCCGTAGAGGAGGCGAGCAGGAGCCCCCCGCTTTCTCCCGCAGGAGCAGGGGTGCGGGGAGAAACTTATTTTCAACAAGTTTTTTTTTTTTTTTTGTCCCCCCGCCCCCCCCTTTTTTTTTTCCCTCCCCCTGTGTGTTAATTATTTTAGCCCCTTTCCCCTTTCGATGTGCGGCTTTGGACATGCGGAGGCTACTGCAACCGTGTTGGTGGATCTTTTTCTTGAAAATCACCAGCTCCGTGCTCCATGATGTGGTGTGCTTCCCCGGTGAGTGAGCGCGGCGGCTGGGGGGGCTCCCGGTGCCTCCTCCACACGTGTCCGCGACCCCCGGAGGGAGCCGGCGGGGCACCCCGCGAGCGCGGAGGATGCGCCAGGGACCGCGGGGCCCCTTTGCCGGGGCGGCCCCAGCGCTGGGTCTTCTCCCGCTCCACAGCACCCTCCCGGCTGCGGGCAGCGCTGCCCGCGAGTGGGGCCGTGAGCGGAGCACGGGCTCGGCTCCGCGCTCCCGGCGCGGTGTCCCCTGTCTCCGGTGCATTGCAGCGCCCGGCGGCGTGGGGCGGGCGCAGGGGGCTCCTTGTGCGCTGCTCTTCTTTCGTGGGGCTGCCTGGAGCTCTCTTTGTGCTGCGGGACCGCCGCTCGCCGCCCCGAAAGGCAGCGTGACTCCGCGCTCCGACCCCGCGTCGCAGCCCCCCGGTCCCCCGGCAGAAACTTGGCGGTGCGCGGCTCCTGCGCTCCCCACCCCACTCGTGTCCGCGGTGGGGGTCTCGCCGTGCCTCCTGCTGACCTTGGCAGGGCGGGGGGGCCCCGCGGGGCTGCGCGCCCGCTCCGCACCGCGGCTCCATCTGTGCAGCCAGCACCGCGCACCCGCGGGAGAGGGGTTCCGCGGGCGGGGGGCACTCGGTGACCACCGTGCAGTTCTCCCCCCCCTTCGAACACCACGGCCGGTGCCTGTGTATCATTTCTCGCCCCGCATCGAACCGCAGGGCTCGCGTGTAACGGGGCCTGGTGGGCGCTCGCCCGCTCCGCGCCCCGCGCTGGGACCCGCGGCTCCTCCGCTGCCCCGGCCCGGGGGAACTCGCGGGGCTCGGGCTCCCGCCGCCTGCGCAGTGCCCGGGCCGCCCGCCAGGGGCGCTGTGGCGCCGCCGGCGCCCCCGCGGGGCGCGCGCCCCTCCGCCGGCGCGCAGCGCGAGCCCCGCCCGGCGCGCTCCCGGCCCGCGCGCGCCCCCGGGGACCCGCGGCCGCTCCGCCCGCGCCGGGCACGGCCCGGCCACCCCGGGGAGGGATCGCGGGGCTTGCTCTGCCCTGGCGGGGCTTGCTTTGCCCTGGGCTTCCTCCCTCCCGGCGCGGGTGGGGCGGGGGGTCCGCGGCGGGATGCGCGCGGTGCGAGGCGCCTGGGGCAGCGCGAACCCCCCCCCTTCCCGGGCAGCTGCGCCCTCCCCACCCCGCGGCTTCTCCCGTCCTTTCCGTGGGCTCCCGAGGCAGCCCTGGTTGTTCGCCGCTTCCAGGTGTGCAAGAGTATAGAGAAATCATTAAATTCTGGAGGTTTTATAGGAACTTCCACTTATGTTTTCCTTTTTTTCCTTTTATAAATTCTAAAAAAAATTTTTCTTCCTGCAATACCCTTTTTTTTCCTAACCCCAAATGCAGAGCTAAGCAGATAGACCCATCCCATTCCTTCCAGCAGCTTCTCACATGGTAAAATGGTTTGAAGCAGAAAGAAACTAAGTTGGGGAGAGGGTTAATACCTCTGCAGCTTTTGACGAAACATTTATCTTCTTTGTATTGATTTCTTCTCAATTTCAGCCCTCGGAGTGATGCCTTTCTCTCTGGTTCTGATATATATTGTATAGTAATTACATCTAGAAGGCAGGCTCCAGGAATGCTGCAGGAAAACAAGCCCTGATGTTGGTTTAATGTGACAGTATTGTATGACTTGCTGATTTAGATCAGCGATGTTTGAACCGGATAATATTTGCATTATGGTTCGAATATGAAGATGGATGCAAGCAGAGGGTAGTAGGACGCTTGCAGAGTGTTGGTAAACTCTGTAACGCCAGAAGCCATAAAACAGCTGTGTAATACTTGGGAATGTTTCAGGGCTGTTCCTCGCTAAAGGTTTGCCTGGAAAGCGAACTATTTTCCAGAAAGGCTTTTATGCCTTTAGTTTTTGTGCAGAGCTACCATGTTAGACCTCGGTGCCTCGCTTGCTCCGTGTGCTTTCCTCCGGAGAGCAGCAGTACCTGGTGCGAGGGGTGCTGAGTGAAACCTCCCGATCAACGGGGACGCCTCCGACTCTGATCCCGAGCATCAGAGATGCCCGAGGCAGGAAAGCTGCAGGGAGGATCTCTGTGGGCTATAACAGGACATTGGTGCTGACAACATCCAATGGCAAATCATCGGAATTTGTGTTGGCAGGGAATCCCGGCCAGATATTAACCATTTAGTATCTACCACAAATGCTTCTGTACCTTTTCGTAGCCTTTTCTAGAGAGGATTAAGGAAGTAAGGTATTTGTCAGCTTGGTTTTAATTTGTAAGCATCTTTCTTCCCTCTGCTTCATATCTAGCTCCCTTTAAATGGAAGAGGGGGTCACTGCTTGTTTTCTCCCCAGCAAATCACTTCACTTTGTGAGGAAACATAAAGGCTATTCTTTTCTCTGTTCAGTAACAATAAATGAACCATGTAGAAAATCAGTCTTTGCAAAAAAATAAGTATTTTTTTGTTAGTAGTGTTGTCATGGGGTTTCACTGTTTAAGTAGATATTTTTGTTGTTCCTTTGGTTACAGTAAGAGAAAAGGGTCAGTCTGGCAAAAAAATATGTGGGTAAGGTTTTCCCCTTTCTGAACTGTTTAGTGCATTTCTCTGTGGGCTTGTCACTGGTAATTGCATTGGTTAATAAATCAAACCAAGACAAGGTAAGAGAGGTTGTTTCCATGGGGTCTGTTTGCTCATTAATCTAAATTCACTGTACCAAAAATCAGTAAGACATAAATATTAGCATTGCAGTGATATCCTTACTGTCTGATTTCTTGGTGCTTTGCCAAGAGAGAGTAAATATTTTATTGTAAAGGAAAAAGTACACATTTGTGCAGTTCTTAGCTGTTGCTTTGACAATCCTGTCGTCTAAGGAATGACAATTGCTACCATTTTCTTAGGCTAGATGCATAAATGAAAGTAATTTTCTTGAGTCTAGATTAGCTCTTTGGTAATAAATCAAATAGTTGCTAACCTGGTAACTGCCTAAATGGGTTTTGGATTTTGAGTCTTCGTAGATCTGAGCTGAGAATTAATTTTGCATGTAACTGTCTTCTGTTTGGAGGAAGAATTATACTGGGAGCTGTGCCTTATGAACTAAGTAAATACTACTTCAGATATTTTTAAAGGCACAGAGAAGACTGACTTTGTCTAGTAAAGGTTTTACAGAGGAAGGTGCATTGTGCACGTAGAGAAATACGGAATGTACAGGAGAGGGCCCTCCAAGACTTTATTTAGTCCTGTGGCTTTTATGAAGATGACACTTCGTACATTTTAATTATCCCTTATTTTCAGTGCTGCTTCAAAATACGCTCTGTGTTATGGGAAGTTGCTAACGGAGTCCTTGAGGATAAAGACACTCAAGTGAGCCTTCCCGGGCTGCAAGAGCTTGAGCTTGTGATTTGCTTCTTGGGGGGAAACTCCAGGGAGAGCTTTGCTGTCCCTTAGCAGGCTTGTGGTTAAGGGGGCCTGGACCTGGCTTGTAAAAGTCTCCAAGTGGTCACAGGAGCTGTCTGTGCCAGCAGCCAGAGAAAGAGGCTTCCTAAAGTTGGGAGGGAGGAAAAGGCATCACAGAAGGAAGGGGTTCCAGTACATTCAAAAAAGAAAGGAACAGAATTTGAGGGTATACTGGGATTCCCTCAGCCATACGGCAGTATCTACAAAGCCTGTATCCAGGCTGGGGATGCTGCTCTGCTTGGAAGAACAAGGAGGATTTCTTGCCTGTGTGTACGAGTTACGATTTCTTTTATTGCTCTCTTATCTCCTATACCCTCTCTTTTTTGTCTAGGAAAGGAGGATGTAAGGGTTTCTGATCCTGTTCAGAAAAGGGGTGGCTTAGAGCAGTGATGAGCTGTGAGTCAGAGATGTTGCGTCCTTCACCTGTCCCACCTGCATCCACACTGGAAATCTTTGGCACAAATAGATCCTGCTTGATACCATAAAAATCACTGGAAATCACCTATTGATTTCAGTAGGGTGATGGCTTCACTCCCACTTTCTGGGTCTTTGCAGGGACAAGTGTTGGCTGTACTGTTATCAAGTTCTGTAAATTTAATAGTTGGAATTTGTTTCCAATTACAGAAGAGACAGCTAACAGCTCTATCCATCTTATAATCAGTGCTCAAGGACTAACATACAGTTTTCTGAAATAACTGTTATTAAAGTTGACTCTAATTTAAATGTTCAAGTTTCATGGTTAAATGAAGGAATGACTTCAAACTATTAATCTCAACTGTCCTTGGAAAAAAGTGCTAATAATTTGGTTGCTGCTTTTTAGCAGCCAAATGAACATGTGGCATGATGTGCTCTGAAGCCTAAGGGTTTAGTAATAACCCTGTACTTAAGCTAATATATAACTTTAATCAGAGAAATTATTAAAAAATGAGTCTAATTTCAGTTTGCCCAAGTTATTGTGCTTCCATTTTTAAAGAGTTGCTCCTGTGTGTTGATGAAATCGTAATTATTTATGTGTATGTGCCATGCTACTTCAAGTTTAATTCTAAACAACAATTCTTAAGTATTTTAGGAAGTGGAATCTCATCAGACAAGTGTTTTTATAAATATGGAGTCATCTGAGGATTTAGATATGCACCATATGGGTTAGTTTATGGTTTAAATATTCCTTCTGGGGACTGCTTGCTGCTTTAGGTGTCTAAATATCTTTATCAAGTTTTCCCTTCTTTGACGTGAAGCCATGTCAGTGTTCCCTCCAAGTGAAAATTGTGGATCTGCATCTTCTTGCACAGGTTGATGGGAGTGTAACTTCAGATTGTCAGATACAGCCCAGTTCCACCAGGGAGTATCAGTTTTGTGAACATAGGCATGGGGTTGGAAGCAAAGCAGAGAAGGAAGATGCACATTAATGCACCCTGTCATCCTAAGCAGAAGAACCTGGGCTGTGGCCAACTGGAGGTGCTCAGCTAGAGAATAACTTTTGATGAAAGGAACTAGTTTTCACATCTGTGTCTCAATGAACTGTTAGAGAAAAAGGAAAAAGCACAGAAAAATGATGCTTGAGTGCTGTTAATTTTTCCATTACTCAGCATCTTGTGCTGATGATCATGCTATTTGGATTGCAGGGTACAGATTACTCGCCCCAGGGCAAGTCAAATTGGCTTCTTTCTTTCCGTGGTGCTAACAGGTCCTCCAACCCCCCAAAGTGATCTCAGCCCAATTCAGTGAGGACTAGTGTCCTCTGAATGACTCTGGGCTGCACTGCTCATGTCCCCAAATGCTTGCCTTTCACTGTACACTCATCTTCTTGAGGCACAGCTGCCAGGACACAGCAGAATCCAGCTTTATGCCTTGAGCTGTCACATATTTGTGGCCTAAGCAGAATCTCTTCCCACCCTGAAAGTGAACAGATGAATTAGGGTGCAGATTGCAAGCACAGCAGTGATGCTGCTGAGATACTCCATGGATATTGCTGTTCTGGTCTCATTTTTCCTTTCCCCTGATATTACTACTGGCAAGCTGGAGGAAACAGTGGTGGGAATAAACTCCCCACTTTGGAGGAGGAGTGAAGGCACAGGGCAGTAAGGAAGCTCAGAAGTTCATGCAATCACTGTAAGATGTGTTTTGCTACACTAAATGGCTCACTTTACAGCAATTTGAATTAATATTAAAGTGAACTATGGTTAAAGTAGTGTGTGGCCTTTTTATTTAAATGTGGTTTTATTATGCATCTCTAAGTTTGCTTGGGAGTTGAAGTACTAGTGTTCTTAATTATCAAGTCATTTGAATAATGATGAACCATTTTCTAGAACTTAAAACATGACTGCATCATGCACCTGCCAGCAGTACTGGCACATAAAATCTCAGTTGAAGTGGGTGTTGCAGTTTTTCTATGCATAAGTGTTGCAGTGGTGCCTGATAGATGTTTATCCTGTCCAGTGCCTGCTTTGAGGAACTTTGCATTCACAGTGTGGAGACATTTCTAAAGAAAATCTAGATGTTTTGAGACTTGGATGCTTAGCTTAGGAAAGCTCCTTTGAAAAATCCTTTTCTCTGCTTGCAGCAATGTAATGAATGAAACCTTGAGCCCTGAGGAGCTGCAGTGGTATTTTGGAGCAAAATGCAGGGTGTTATTTGGTCTTGTGGCAGCTGCTTTGTTCTCTTTTTTTTGAAATAAAATATGCCTGTCTCCCTGGCAGAGTGCTGTTAAAAGTTCTTCTGTTGGGAGTCAGTTTATTCTGCTGACAGGAAAGGAAAGCTATCTGATAACTTCTCGCAGGCAAAGTGAAGAGTTGTTCAGTTTTCCCACACCTCCCTCTTTCCATCTTCTGTCCTTGCAGGAGGCTTGTAAGAGACATAGGAAATGCTATAATACCTGCTTTAACCAGAACAGTGCCTTGCCCTTTTCTTGCTCCCATAAAAGTATCTGCTATTTGGATTATTGTTTTTTAACAGTCTGAAGTCTTAGACCTGGAGCTCCTCGAGGAGTTTGTCAGGCTGGTTGATGACCAGTGTCAGTTGTCCCAGAGTGGAAGAAGGCGTCAGTGTAAGAAGAGGTGAACACTGAATAAGCAGGATTTGATGGTAATGCTGTGCCAATGCACTGCATAAGTCATTCTTCTACTGCAGAGGTAAACAGAAACAGTTCTGTCCTGACCTGTGTTGATGGTCCTCAGCTGAATTTCTTTTGGCCTCTACATTTCTTTGAAACAAGAATGGCCCTGAAGTAACTCCCATCACTGAGGACCGCTCTCTGCCTTTGTGTCAGTTTGGTGTGATTAGAAATGCTTCCCTATGTAATCTTTTTCCCCCTGCTCCCCACACCTTCAGGATTTTACAAGATTTTGGTGTATATTTTAAGAGGTAGTGAAGTTTGTGGTATATATCTCAAAATAAATAGGTTTTGACAAAGAGCTTTTTAGAGCAAGTTTAGTGAATTTTTTTTTGTAGATGTATGTTCATGTAAACCTGTTTAGTGGCCTCAGTATGGAGCTTGTGTCCATCCACCCCTCCACACTCCCAACCCCCTGGAAACAATAAAGATACCTCATAGCTTTCAAATAATTAAGTACAGATCTACATTGCTATCAGAAGTAGTTCTATAGACTTTCATTGGCATTTAGGTTACTAAGGTGCTTTTAGACTTCTGGAGATTGTGGTACAGATTTACTGCAGTCAAAGTAGAAATGAGGGATTATGCAGCATGTCTGTCATTAAACATTGCATCCATTCACTGGATAGGCAGAGAGAACCAGGTGAATGTCTCTTCTTGTTGGCCTTCATTCTGCTTGTAGGTAGTTGACTTATTGTTGGAGTGCAGTAGCTTGTGCATTTTGTATTTAAATCCATGCTTAAAATACAACTAAAATTTGCCTGTTGACAGCAGTTGCATCATATTTTAATTGGTGAGAAGTGCTAATGGAGCGTTCAGGTTCTAAAATTAGTTGTTTATTTTTCCTCCTTTGCCCAAGGGTTTTGCATCAGATTATATGGTTTCTGTATAACTGTTTGTGTTCCAAAGCAACACCTTTGTACAGTTTTAGCTACTTAAGAAAGTGTTAAAAGTTTGTGCTCAGTGAGAGCAGTTTCAGAAACTGTGACTTTTTAAATTGTTTCTTACTACATTGTTTATGCATTGCAAAGCGCTTCCCTCCTGTTTACTGTGAATTAATTCATTGTTATATTTGCAAACTGGGGGTGCAAAATGTGCAAGTTCTGTAATTTCTTCTCTTGGTGCAATGGCAGATCCTCAGCTGCTGCACAGTGTCATGGCACGACTGATGCTGCTGTTGCTGTGGCAGCTTTCACCAGGTGAAGATTTGTCCCATAACTCTCATTGTGACATTACTGTGAAACACAACCGTGCTTGTTATTGTCAGTATTCCCATTGGGTGCCTTTGTGTCAAAGGGGTGCTCTTTCAATACTGTCTTCATGCTTCTTGGGAAGCTTTTCTTTTACTGTGTGGTGAATGCAAACCAGCTCTTAGTATGAGTCTGCTTGTGCTGAAGCAGAGATGTCCAGTCTGTCCATTAAAATCCTGCCTTTCTGGAGGATGCTTTATCATACGTGTCAGTCCTTGGAATTATTTTTAGTTGTCTCTTTTCAGTCAATTACTTGTTTGATGCCCATTTTGAAATTATACCGAACTTTTTTCTATGAATGAAGTAGTTACCAAAAAAAGTGGTGCTTGAATTACTGAAGATTAAACTACAATTCTACAACTGCTTTAACAACTGTCTCTTATCTGTTTCACTTTTCTTTACTGATTTCAAGAGCCCTCTGGTATTTTGTTACCATGAGAGTACTTTGCACGTTAGGATAAAATCATGTTACAATGTCCTGATTAACCCAGTGACCTGAACCCCACAAGCCCTTTGCCATGAGATTTTATCCCGTCCTTGAACAATTTTTTGTTGGAGCTTTTTTTTTCTTTTCTCTAGGTTTTTTTTTTTTTTTTTGTTTTTTTTTGGTGGTTTTTTTTGGTTTTGTTTTTGTTTTTTTTTTAGAAAGGTGCACACCAGAACTGAACACTGGTCTTGTTCATATTATGTATGTGCAATGCTGCTGCCCTTTCTGTTTGTCCAGGGATTTTCAGTGGCCTATTTTTCTGCCACAGCAAGGAAGCTCACGTTGATTGTTTGCCTAGTATGACTTCTAGATCATTATTGGAGTCAGTGCTGAACAAAACACTCTGGTTTTCAGTGGATGTGGCCTGGATCACTGATTCTGAGGATTTATAACTCTATTAAAATAAACTCTTTGAATTCATCTTATTTGCCCCCCCCCCCCCTTTATTTTTTGTAATGTAGCTTGAATGCTGCTATAATGACAATTTTAGAAATAGAAAGAAAGGCTTAAGTCCTCTGCAGCCTTAGTGTCTCAGATAATTTCTTCTAGTTTTGTTTGTTTCCTTCTTAAGCCCAGCAGTTTTTAAGGGACTAGCAATTCCTGCATCCTCTAACAATCCAGGTGATGTGGAGTTATCTAAAGAGGGTAACTCAGGCTTTGGCTTCTGTCAGACACTGGAGGTTTCACACAGCTCCAGAACCTGCCTGTGACCTTCTGGCCACAGTTATTGCCTTGTGTGATGAACTGGGTGTAGATAAGTGATGAGCTTCATCAGACTTAGAGTGGATATTACAGTGTGGATGGAATCCCAAGGAGGCAGTAGATTTCCTGGGAATGTGGGAGAGGGTTTGCCATCCATATCCTCACCCTGTTACTGTTAATCATATTGCTGATTTTGGTAGAAAGTGTTTCTTTTCCTCCTCTGCTGGAAGTGGGTGGGGGACTGGATATTGAGCTGTTTGCAAGAATTTAGATCTGCTCTGTTGTTACTGTGACCCTGTTCCATTAGGGTGGCCTCCCTTGGATGCTTTTAGCTTTTTACCTTGATTGTGTCTGATTAGCATCATGTATCAAATGAGAGAAAAACAGTCCCTTCTCACCGAGCTAACATTAACCGGGAAGAGCCTGGGGTCTGCAAAGGTGTGAGAGAAAGTGGAGAGATGGTTATAGCTAAAGGAGAGAGAGAGACCTGCCTTCCAAATATAGGAGCCTCCACAGAAACCAGTGAGAAGACCTGATCTGTACCTAGCAGGTAATGTTGGCTCAAGTTCTGCTGTGCTGAAAGGATCATAAATCATCCTTGATCGATCCTGATATTCTGGTGTGCTTCAGGCAGGCCCTGGCAGTGTGTGCTGTCTGGAGAGCAGAGCAGAGTGACCAGGCAGTTTGCCAGGAAGGTTTTAATTAGCCTTTAACGTGATGGGCTGGATGGCCATCACCAAAAGTCCCTTCTGGCGTTGTTCTGTGCTGCACACGCTCTTCCTGTGCACCGTGAGCTCCTGCTGAGTGTCTGTGCTGGCTCTGGGGGCTGGAGTCGAGGGGATCAGAGCTGCTGCAGCCTGGGAGGCTGGAGGTGCAGGCTCCTGAGCTGTGCAGGGACGGGCAGCACGTGGTGGTTCTGATCCTGGGGCTTGCCCGAGCGTGAAGCCTGCGAGTAATGGTAATAGGAACGTATTTCAATTTGTAACCCATTCTTCTGCATCAAGATTGGACTACTTCTATTCTGTTCCACATGTGCATCACTTGGGGAAACATGCTGATAGTACTAAACATTTAATTGCTTCTCTTGATTTTATTTGTAAATTAGAATCTAGAGGATCTGTAAGAAAAAAAAAAAAACGGTGGAGCTTAATTGGACAACATTTTAGAGTCGCTGAAGAAAAGAGAACGCAGCTCCCCAGCCTTTGGAGCTGAGACAAATGCAAACTTACTTATTGATCCATACATATGATATCATATTTTAACTACTGTCTAAACTGGAGGTCATCTCTATGCTAGATTGCTTAAGAATCTGTCTATCTTATCACATCTTGTACTCATTTATAGTTGTTTCCATTTCTGGCTTTGTTGAGAGACAGCTAGTGTTTCAACCTAAATTAAAATCAATAAAAAGCAATTTCGTTTGTTTTTTAACTACTAGAGCAGACTTTTTTTTTTTTAGTGAGTCTCTGTATGTTCAACTAAGTCACTTGATTCTTCCCATCAAGATAATTGCCAGGCTTCATTAATTCCTAATTTTTACATATGTAGGAATTGGTTTATTTTCCAGTGTACCTAACAAAATGTCAAATATGATTTAAAAATAAGCACTTACTTTAAATTATCACTGAGAAATAAATGCAGTAAAAAAATACTTGGCAGTTAGAAGTAGTTTAAAGACATCTTGGGGGCTGTAGTGAATTCTGATACCTTGGAGTCCTGCACTGGCAAGGTAGCTCAGGCTTTCCCTGGCACATTTGGGCAGTGATCTGCAGGGATGACTTCCAGTGGAAAAAGCAGAGTCTGGGTCTCTGTGCTTTCAGTCTTTGGCTTGGATATTTCTGCATTATGCCAATTCATGTAAGAAGCTGTTGTGTTGTCAGCTGGCTTTTACCCCACAGCCAGCAGATTGCCAGCAATAACAATTACCCTGAGTCAAATTCAACATGGAATTCACTCTGCAGCAGTGCTGGGGCTTCCCAGGTAAGACACTGGTGAGCCATAACATAATATTAGATAAAATATCTGAAGGCAGTGCTATCCTTGGTGGTTTGCTGGAAAAATAAATGCCTGTATTTTTATCAGGTGGTTCTTTGGGTTGCTGTGGTCTTGTTCAATGGTTCTTGTAATTTTGGAAATGTTGAAGAATTCCTGGAATGCTTAATTCTGAATACAAGAACCTTTTGCTTGGTCTAAATCCCATTTCCTGTTTGACCTTCCTTTGAAGTGCCTAAGTGTTATGAGATACCTTTTACTTTAATTTCTTGGTTTCGTTTTTCTCTCACCTTTTCTTTTCCTTCTGCTTGCTTTGATTCAGATATGTTTGTGAATTAAGGAAGAGGGAAAACCAAGGCCAGAAAAAGGCAGACTTGGCCACCCTGGTAATCAAAGCAAGAGACTGTTCTCTTAAGTTAACAGCTAAAGCAGTGTTTTGTAGGAACAAAACATAATTAGTAACTAGATGACATGATGAAGAGCACATTTCCTTCATCCTTGGAGGCAGCATAGGAGCTGTGTGTGAATTTCTTGAATTTGATAACAAAACAGCAAGCCACTTCTTTTTAACTGGTAACTTCAAACCACGCAGCAGTTCATGTTTATGTGCCAAGAAACCAGCTGTGCTTAAAAATATATGAGCACACCTGGGATACAGTGACCCAGGGATGTAAGGTAAAAGTGACTTGTCCACACACTAGTGACACCTATCCTGAGTGAATCCCAAGCCATGGTTCAGTGTAAGGAGTAATGCATCACAGCACAAACAGATGCTCTGCCAAAAAGGTAATTAATACTTCATGTCAAACACTATCTGTACTGTTTTCCCTATTTCATGCTATTAAGCAGTGTGACCTTTTCTCTTTCAACAATTAGTTTCCAAGGTGAAAGCCAACTTAGGAAGAAAATTAACTTTTTTTCATTGGCTCTGGGGAGTCCTTAAAGTTTCACAGCAGTCTTGATTACACCTTCACACTGTACAGTTTTAACTTCTGTCTTGATCAATGACTCTTCATTCCTGTAGTTTGAGATTGCATTCCCCTGTTCACTCCTGTATTTGGGAGACATGATCAAGCATTTTGGGTGCAGAGACAGATAAGGTTTGTAAGGTGCACACTGTCAATGAGTAACAACTCCAACTTGTCTCATTTGCGCCCTATTAGTAACAAGATCACTTGCTAAAAAGCTGAAGATCAGAACAGAATTATTAATGTGCCTGACAGTTGTGTTTTCAGTTGAACTGAGGCAATGAGCACTTTATTTATGTAATGAAGCAGTGCTCTCTTTCTTTGCAAAACCAGGTGTTTCTGAGCTATACACTGAATATGACACATAGGCCTTACGGTTTGATTTTTTTACAGTTTTTTTGCTTCTGATTTGCCTTTTTGCTTCTATTTGTGAAGTAAAGGCCATCCTGGAGTTTGCTACTTCCAGTTGTATTCATTGGAAATGATGTTGAAGCATGTGGGCCTTACTGAAAGTGTTCTTTCTTGGTGAGGTGGACATGAAATACATGGCTTTGGTGAGCGCCCTTTCTACTGGCTGGCTGGGGCACGCAGTACTGAGTGAAATAAAGGATCAAAGCCAGGGGTGGTGTCCTGTCTGCTTTGGAAAGCTGGTGAACTGTCCAGTGCTTCCCTTGGTGCCTTTCACTGACTTTTGCTGTGATTGATGGAAGCAGCATCAGCAAAAATTGGACCTTTCTGCCTGCCCTTGCTGCCTTCAGACACGTGCTCTGTGAGAGGCCTGCCCAGCTGCTTGTGTTTTATGATGTGACTGCTGTCCTGCCTTCCAGGGTGACATGGCAGTGGTGCCAAGGTGGCTGTGAAGGAGCTGATGCTGTGGGTTTGGATGTATAACAAAAAAAAAGCTCCAGAGACCTTCTGGCTGGACTGTAAGGATAATGCAGTGTTAGTGTCTTCAGTGTTTGCAGCATCTCATAGAAAGACCTTAGACTGAAGAACTGTATATTGTTCAGAACTATCAATGACTTTAGAGAGCTGCTTTGCTATTCCTTTGTCCTTTAATTCTTGTCTGTCTTCCACTAATGACTTGTTCTGATGGCCACTGGTGTGTGGTTCTTCTGACTTTGCCATGTGGGTTCCTGAGTCATTGTCCTTGGCTGCAGAACCAAAACCCAGCACGAGCTGCAGTGCTGCCTTCCTGAGCACTGTGCTGTCCTTGCTGTAGGCATTTCCTATCATCTGCAGGAATCCTCCACTGGGCCTGGGGGCTCCTTTCTTTGCCCTGTCCCTCTCTGGTGTAGCTGGGCCTGTACACTCAGGCAGTGTTTGCTGCCCAGGTCTCAGGTGGGCTGCAGGGAGGAGTTTGGGTTCCTGGGTGCATGGCTGGGGGTACGCGTGTCATCCATCCCCTGGAGCAGTTTTTTAGACACCTGGACCTGATTCATCTCTGGTAAGGAGATGCTCTGATGCTCTTGGATCACTGTCTGGTCTACTGGCCACTGAAAGGTTGCTATTGGTTGCTATATATATTTATTTATGAATACAGCTGCTTTGACATACTGGCATAATAATAATTAAGCTTAGGAATTATATACTGGAATAGGTTTCTTCCATTAGTAAAGCAGTAGGTGGAATAGAACGAATATTCAGCAGATATTGTAGTAGTAGAGTAGAACTGACTTTTCACTGGTGATTTTTAATGTGTATCTGAATCCATGAATAGAGAATCCATGAATAGAGATACCATTGCAAAATGAGTTTGGCTTTTTTTTTCTCTTAAGAATAGTCCCATCCAACCAAGTAATGAAGCTGCCTTATAGAGCAAGAAATCTCTTTGGTGGGTGAAACTGAAGACAGAGGCTTTGTGATTCCCTTGGTGAAGTGTCTTTTGCTGTTGCTTTTCTGTTGACTTTGAAACCAGAATTGTAAGTCACCAAATAAAACCTGGTAACACCTGTTGGTTTTGGACCAGGGTTGTAGTGGTGGAGAAAGGCTGCATTTCATAGTAACAGGTCCTTGGTTACAGAGGACTATTGGTTTTGGTCTTGAAAAAAAGTCCCCCTTCATTCAGTGGAGGTTTCTATCTTGAGTGTGATGGTGCAACATCAGATGAAATCTGACTGGTGAATGATTTATTGCAACGTTGACAAGAAAAAAACTTATCTACCACAGGCTGCGTTGATAGAGGACAATAATATTTCATTGCAGTTTCTTCCCTGAAAAGCTACAGTGGCATTGATGTTTTATAGTTTACATGTTGCTTCATCAGTTTGGGCAGCTCATGTCATGGAAGGGAAATGTGTGGAGATTGCTTGTTTTCAAACACTGATGCCTATGGACACATTTTTTGCAATGAGGAAAAGCAGTGAAGAAACAAGCTATTTGAACAATCACGTTCACAGCCAGATTTCTCCCTTTTTCTATCTAGGCTCTGTTTTGCCAGCTATACATTTTCTTTAGTATTTCAAGAAGAAGCAGTAGAAACAGTGGTAAGAGTCTGTAAAATACACACTGGGGTTCTAAAAATCAGTTTAACATGTATTTTAATCTAAACTTCAGCTATATTTTTCTTTGCCACTCCTTCCCCAGATCCTCTCTGTTTGCTGCCATCCCAGGAGTGTTTGTGAGGCCCAGAATTCTCAGTGTGGAACATGGGAGAATTCTGCAAATGACAATTGTAAGGAAATTGCATAGCATAATAAACCAGATCATGGGTGATTTGCTCAAGCATAAATGAGTTGAAAAGATCTGGAGATAATTTTGAGGAAAAAAGACTGAACCCTGGAGAGACTTTGTATTGGGGGGATCTTAAACAGGATAGTTTCTGATGTCCTGGTTTGAACCTTACTGTGAAGAAACACAGACCTTGAAGAGTGATGGGCTGTGCTGCTCCTGAAGAGCTCAGTGTCTCCTGGTGTTTCCAGATCCCTGAGAAGGGCACCAATGGACTGGGCTGTAGCTATTTTTTGAGATGATGAAGCTGAAGAAACATGCTAAAAATACCTTCTTAAGTTGGCTTGTGTGTAACCAGCACTTCTCAGAGGACAGTCTGCATTCCCATCAGTTCCAGGATGTTGAACCTGGTTGAATTGCTTTAGCTTTTGTTTCTGGGGTTGGATCTGACAGCTGCAGAAAAGCTGAATGTGGTATCCCATCCTTGCAGTGAAGGGCACTGTGGACACATCACACCTGTGACTGGCAAACTGGACTCCTCTGCTCTCCTTTGACCAAAATCACTCCTGACTTAGAAGCATTTAAACTTAATTAGACTTGAACTTTTTGCACCGTGTTCTTCACAGTACACTCATAAAGCAATGTGTTCTGGCTCTTTATGCTCATGTGTCCTGTGTGTTGGAATGAGAAGCTGTGAGGAGGTGGCTGTGCTTTCTCCCTCCCAGACTCTGGCTCAGCAGGCTGATGGCAAAGTGTTTGGTGGTGCTTTCAGGACTTGCACAAGGATGAGCAGTTGTATGCCCAGGTAAATGCAGCCCAGGCTGACTGACCCAAGGTGGCTTCTCACAGTTCTGGTAAGGGTGGAGGTCAATGTCTGTGCTGCAGCTTGTTGTGCTTAGCTCAGTTTAGGTATCAAATGGCCAGACTTCCTCCTGCTTTAGTCTGTATAAAGACAGAGTGAGAGACCAGCTAGCCTTCTTCACCTGGGAGTTGTACATGCAGGTGTCAGGCCACCTGATTTCTCAGCTTGGGAAGCAAGATAAAGAGAAGTTTATGCTGCACAGCAACAGATGGAACTGTCTGAGTGGATCCAAGGTGCTTGGGAGGACTCTGGTATCTTTGTGGGCCATTTTTATCGTGCCAGCAGATATCGTCCTTAGGGGTCCCAGTGTCTTGCAGTGCTGAGTATGAGTACATTGACAATGAAGAAGAGAAGGTGTGTATTCTCCAGGGAATCCTTTAATGGCTTGAATTCCTTTTGGACACACCAGTCTTATCAGACCATGCTACACTTCAGAATAAAGGAGCCTTTCCTCAGTGTTATCTGAGGTTCTCTGACCTAGGGGATGCTACATCTACACCTTCACCCTTTCAGCTTCCTAAGGTTGGCTGTAGGATAAATCTGGTTTGCTCTGAAGTTTCATAATCATGAAATCAGCATTGATACTGAGCTGGTGGAATTTTTCAAAGAGGACAAATAGCAGTAGTCTTTCCATTTCTCTTTAATCAGATAACCTCTTCTGAGAGAGGCTGTGAGCTGGTAAACTGACATGCAGTGGCTGAGACACATCAAAAATGATACAGCTGAGAATCACTGATTAGTTTCTGAAAAAGCAGTTCTTTGTGGTGTGTAAAATAAATTGTTTCTGTGTGATGGTATTGGGATGCTGTTGATCATGCAATAACCATCTTCACAAGCCTGAGTTTTCATTTTAAAAGGCATCATTGTCTGTTAAATATTTGGGCATTCGTATTCCCCCTGGGCTGATCAACTATTTGAAATGCATTATCTCACAGTGCTGTCACAATTAAAGAATGGCATGCTCAGGTGAAAGGGTTTGTCTGTTTCATAGATTGGAGAGATATGCTCAGTGAAAATGAACATCCTCCCAAGGTTAAATTAGCTATTTAAAGCTCCTCCAATTACAATCTTGGATAGAATGATTTTTTTTTTTTTTTTTACATGGATAAGAGTTAGCAGAGGACAAATGACATAATTGGAGGGGGAGACGGAGGCTTCATACGTGCTTTCTTCTAAAAGAGTGAGAGGGAGAAGACAATGCCAGGGAACTGCCTTCAGATCTTAGTCCTTTCTGGTTGCTTTTATCTCAAGCAGTCTTTGCAGGTTGGGAAAGAAAGAAGAAAGAGTAAGCATTTGTGTAAAAGTGCCCTGTGACTTCTCCCAGGTGTGCTACATGGGGCTTGATGCTATCTGGCCTTTTTTGTAAAAAAGTGACTCTCATATTGGGATGTATAAATAGTCTGCTTTTGCTCACATATAGCACAGGAGACTGTATTAGCTGCTGAGCTGAACTGACATATTCCTTTGTGCACAAGTTATAACAACTTAAATGAAAATTACACTCATAGCAAGAGAATGCACTCTGTTTAAATTAGATAAGGAGATTATGACAGAAAAAGATCATTGAATAAAGGGGGTTTTAAACTAGCCACTGAAATAAATGCATTACTTCAAACTTTGTCCTGCCAGAATTTATTAATAAAACACAATGAGGCTTTTGGAATACAATGAAGACCTCTTCCTTTGAAGGTTACAGTGTAATTTGTGTAATTGTGTTTGTATAATTTGACTTCAAGATCTGTCCTTGTAATTTGGTAAACTGCAGATCTTGCTCCAATCTGCTGCATTTTTCTTGTGCCTCACACTGACGCATCTAATTGCCTCATAAGTATATACTCTGCTTAAAGCCATTGCACTGCCCTCTGGACCTTGAAAAATTCATCTTCTGGTCTGTAATGATAATCTGTGTGTGGATCTTATCTGTGCAGCATCTGGCCACCTTTGCCTGCTCCCTTACTAAGCATCCCCAGCTAATTGCCATTCTGAATAACCTCGGTTTACGACCACACAGCTGAAGAGAGCTCACTGTCTGATGCCTTAATTTCCCCCAGCTGCAGAATGCCTTCTCTTGGCAGGGAAGCCAGAACATGGAGTCACAGGCATCTTCTTGGAGTTGGCTGATCCTTGCTGAGAAATCCCCCTTCATTGTGTATGTGGCACAGTTTCAGCTGGTCTTGTGCTCGGTGTGTTTCCTGCTGGAATGGGGTGTAAGGGGAGCTTTGGGCAGGGTAGTGATGGGTGTTGGTAGGATGTGTAATTCTGAATATGTTATTCTAATGATACTCCTGTTAAATGGGTTTTAAATTTTTGGGTTTTCTCAGTACAAAATGGGTGCTGAAACATGTATGCTTTGAAAAAAGTTACCATTTTGGTGCTGCTTCGTTGCTGAATTCATTTGAAGTCAACAGACACTGTAGGCAAACAATTCACATTCTGAGGCATTAATGCTTTGTGTTGGGTTTGTTCACTTGGAGAATCTGGGTTTGCTCTTGGCTGATGAAGCAGGGAGAAATTTTAAATCTGGGATAAAAGTTCAAAACACTGCTGAGGGAGATAAAACCAAATTGGATAAGAGATGCCTGTGGGAGAGTTGAGGGCAGAGAGTCGTGTTGAGGAGTCGAGTGACTGAACTCTGAGTGCAGGCAAAGCTAATTTAAAGATGGGGTTTTGTTGTGTTACAGCAATTCCTCCATTTGCTTTACACAGCAGGGTCTGAAGAAATGGCTGTTCCAAAACCATTGGAAACTTAACATGTCTTTGAATCTTAAAATTACAGGGGTTTTTTTTCTAATTATTTAGGAAAGACACCTCTTCACATATGTATTGATTCTTAAATGAATGGCATGAGACTTGAAAAGAAATTGTGTAATTTACAACTTATTTCTGCGTCCTTGGATTGAAATATGTGTAGAGTTCAGAGCAGAAGACGTTGAGTGAAGTTATACAAGCTTAATAAAAATAAACCTATACATGACTTTGCATAAATGGGGGGAAAATCAAAGGACTAACGAATTTGCATAGATAACATTTGAATTGTTAATTCATATTGCACTTCATTGCAAGGATGTAATTTTTAATTAAGAATAAAATGTGGTAGATATTTTAAATGGGAAATGATTATAATTGCAGATGGAAATTGAGGTAATGAGAACTGGTTTAATTAATTGTTAACATTTTTCTGTTTTGTTTTTTTTTTTTTTTAAAGACTTGTGGTCTGTGGACATGACATTTGTTTTGTAGATGTGTGTATTTAAACATACAATGATTAAAGCATGAAGTGTTGGCAGCAAACACAGTTTTGGTCTTAAGTTCTATGTGTTGCTTGAAAGGCTCTGGATGGATGGACATTGGGGAACCTTGTTAGACTGATTTTGGTGTTTGTAGGATTGGTATAAAACTGAGGTGGAAAAACTATTTCCAAAATGTCCTTTTTAATCCATAATTATCTTTGACTGTGGATTTCACAGATGATACAGATACTTCACTGGAGAAACTGAGGTCGTGTTTGTCCCCAGTAACCTTTGCCTTTAAAGTTCTCCATTGATGAATATGACAGCATTGACCTGAACTGAACTCCCCAAGATTTGGTTGCTCTGCTGTGCTCAGTCTGCAGTTACCTGACATGGCCCTTCAGGATGCTGTGGGCAGCTCTTGCTGGAGCTGAGCAGATCCCTGCCTGCCAGGGAGGGAAGGAGAACCTGAGTGAGCAGCTCCTGACATCAGAAATCCTGCATGTGTGGGGGAAGGAGGGTTCCTGCAGCTCCCCAGAGCAGTGTGTGCAGGCAGGGAGAGAAAGAAGAGGGAGCTGCTGGAGGCAGAGGAACTCCAGGTATGTGCTGGAGCAGCCCTGCTGTTCTGCTGTGTCCCAAGGGAATTTCAGACACAGCCTGTTCTGAGCAGCACTGGATGCTCCCACTGGTGGAGGAGGTCCCTTGGCCCTGTGTGCAGCACCAGACTATGGCACTTTATCTTTTCTTCTTGTCAAGGGCTCTGAAGATTTACAGCCTTCTGTTCAGGGAAATGCAGCGTGAAAACCTACAGAACAACCATTTCCTATTCAGATGGCTGTGACACTGAGGTAAAGAAAAACACTTGAGTAGATTCCTTAGAAGAGAGGTACTTTTGCCATTTGAAAACTTGGTAAACTTATTTATCAAGCTTAGAGCTCTGCGTTCAAAAAGGATTTTGAAGTGAACAAAATTAGTGTTGCCACTTGTGTTAAGAAGCACGTATGAAGTCTCTGTCATCTTTGGTTGCAGAGGGACTTGGAGAAAACTACAATTAGCACTAATTGGCATTGTGTCTGAATCTTCTGTCTGTTGGTGTGAGAATGGACCCTTGAAATGATTGGCAGGATCTACCTGCCTGCTCTAATTCCCTCAAGAGCTGTTCTGTTGCATTGCAGCACATCACAAATGAAATGAGTGTTTACCAGGAGCGGCCAGCTAACACGTGCCTGAATTATCCATGCAGCACAGATGCTGAAATTCAGTGCCAGTCACTTAGTGTGCTGGGTACTGGTAGCTGTAATAATGATGGAGTATGTTTATTTTTCTGAGAAGTCTAGAGTTTTGACTCCTGCAGACTTCATTGCTCTGTGATGCTCCACAGAATGGGTGGGAGATGTTTGGCACACCGAGCAGTTGTCTGACCTTTTCAGTATGTGCGAGTGTTTTCTTAAATTTTGGATTTTTTACCTTGTCACCTGAAAAGCAGCATTGCACCTGAAATGTAGGTTGTTATCCATGTTGGTCGTGGGGAAATGAATTGCCAAATTAGATTAAAACTATATATGTAGAAAGACACATCCCAGCTTGGTTTTGGGTAAATCTAATAGAAACCTAAAGAGTAAACTAATACTCAGTAAAATGATAAAAGGGTTTACTTGGATGGCAATGTAGTGGGTTTTTTTCCCCTCTGAAGTGTGCAGCCAGAGATATGAAGTATGTTAATGTCACTAGGGTAATATACAGCTGATAGCAGTGCAGTCATTTGCATTTCTTCCCCTTACCTTGTGTTTCTTTTTTTTTCCCCCTGAAGCACATGTGTTGGGAATTGAAAATGCAGTTTGCCTATTACACACTGGCAGTAATCTTCCAGTTTTTTTAATGTAAAAAATGAGCCCACAAACATGAGCAGCCACTGATGTATGGGGCTATTGATGGAAATTGAATTTGCAAAGGGAAAATGGGATTTGGTTGTAGTCTGAAATGATAATGATGTAGCCCAAATGGATTTGTAATGGTCATTCATTCATTTTTTTCTGCAATTTTGTGGTTTGACAAAACATTTATGCAGGTGACTATGAAAGTAGTCCAGGTTCACTCTGTGTGGGCGTTACTAGCTAATGGCAAATAAAAGTATGCAAAGTCTGAGCTTGAGCCTGTGCCCACAGACTTCAACAGGGGAAGGATGGGATGCTGTGATTTCTTTTATTAAGAGGGAAAAAGAGGTAGTGCTTCTTTGAGATGTAAGAAATAATGAAAGCAAAATGTGCCCTGACATAATTCTTAAAAATATATGGATTTGTATTATCAGCCCAGTGAGTGCTTTATGTAGCACAACAAATGTGTGAGAGACTTTGCACCGTGTCTGGATAAGCACTGACCTGGCCCTGAAGAATTTCCAGTCCAACTGTGATTAAACTACTGTGCATTACATTGAGCTGCTGTGTTCCTGTAAGCTGTACCTGTGTGACAATCCCCACCGGCCTTTAGTCTGAATTTGGGGCTGCCAGTGGACTGCAGATTTTTTTTTTTCTCTCCTGGGTGCAGTTTTATGTGCCTTATGATAACATCTGTATTGTTCTGATTTCAGTGGAGATCTGTCTTCCCTCCTGTGAAAGCAAAAGAATGACATGCCAGTGTTCATATGGTCAGAATAAACTGGTGGTGACAGGAAAATGATAATTTAATGGTGTGGATGGATTTTTGGCTTTGTTTTCATCTTGTTTCTATTTTTTCCTTCTTTTTTTAGACCAGTGAACGTCACACTTGTAAACTGCCTTCCATTTTAACCAGAGTATAGTCCTTGTTAAATGTTGTATAATTTAAAAGTATGAATAGAAGTAATTATGGAGTATGAGAAAAAGCGCTTCTGGCTTTATAAATATATCCCTTTTTATAAATTTTTTCCATTTCAGATCATTGCAGCCAGTGGTTGAGATGCAAAGGCCCATGTGTCCATGCCCGTGTGCGGGGATCTGATGATCCGTGCGGGTCCCTTGCAGTGCAGAGCATTCAGAAAGGAGCATGTGGGGAAAGCAGGACACCGATTTACCTGTAGTTAATATTGCCCCTATTTTCATCGTGCTACTGATTAAAGCTGGTGCTTTCTGAACAAGAGCTTGGCTTTAATGCTCGGGAGCCTTGTGGGGCCGTCCTGGGGCAGAGCAGCAGCGGGGCCGGGGCTGGAGCCGCAGGAAACCGCGCATTGTGAGCACGATCCCTCAACTATTTCCTGCACTGTAACTTCAGCTCTTTTGGCTACAGGCCTTACTGCCTTTGGATTTTATTTTTTTTCTTCTTCTTTTTTTTTTTTTTTATTTATTTTTTTTTTTTTGTAAGCACTTCATGAACGGTCCCGATGCAGAAAAGGCCGTGAGCATCATAAATCTGTTTATTTTAATTGGCTTTGCTATCCTGAGAGGCTCAGGGCAGAAAGAGCCATGTGGCTCAGGGCTGTGGGTGGGGTTTGGTTTGTTTAATTATCGGTGTTTGGAAGCTGCTGGTTTGTTTTAGAAGCAAGCAGGCTGGGTTGGTTGAACATCCCATTTGGGTGAACAGTTTGGGGCACAGGCTGCTCCCCTGTCAGCATCTGCAGACCTTTCCAGAGCCTGGAGTGCTGCACCACTATAAATAGCATTAAGAGACTGCTCTTCTCCCTATCTCCTTCCTTTGTGAATGACAGCAGCTTCCTTTTTTTTTTTTTTTTTTTTTGTTGTTTTTCGTTATTTAGGATTGGCTGCTAAACAGGCTGATTTCTTCCTATGGTATAGTAATTCATGTTTCTGAAGCAGAGGTCTGAAACTACCTGGACTGTGGTATCACAGAACGGGTGAGGTTGAAAATTTGCACCTTTGACAAAATTAATCTCAGAGGGAGGTGACCCCCTAAAAAGTCATTTTGCAGTTTCACCCCGGTGCAGTGAGTGCTGTGAAAGGCCAGGTGCCAGCAGCTGTGAAGTGTGGTTGACACAGGGCTTGTGGGGTCCCTTCAGGAGCAGCAGAGTTGCAGGCATTGATGGATGCCACGAGGACTCGCAGGTAAAACCAGCCCATGGGCAGCCTGTGTGACATTTTGACTTTGTGCTCAAGGCACAGACAAATCAATGTGTATAGAACCACTATGTTGTTGACTTTGGAGCAGGAGCTCTTGGCTAATATTGGAGAGACTCCGATTTCATACTGTGAAGTTTCATACTCTGTGCCCAGCTGCTTGTGTGAGGTTGCAGCCATCAGTACTTTTGGTTTAATGCTGTGCTCTTTTTGTATTGACTCAACAGCCCATTTTTGCTTCTTGGCTTTAACTCAGGATCATGCTTCAACATGAACTTAGCTCTTGAATTCTTTAAATGTGTTATTGAATTGGAGCCAAAATGGTGAAAGTGAGAAGTTTCTCACTAAACAAGTAAATTACTGGGTTTTTGTTTGGTTTTTTTTCCCAAAAACTAGAAGTAAATTTTTTCTGAAGCCAAGTAGGTGATTTATTGCTTGGTCTTTCCCTTTTAATTTGCAAAATGCTTGTCTGTTGCTCTTACGTTTTGCTGCATGTACAGCTCAAATGTCCTTTCACACACTGCAAAGGCAAGGAAACTGATGCATCAGTGCATCCAAATCTCCTTGGATGCAAGTCCTATGAAGTCTCTGGTTTGTTCTGAGCAAGGGTGGTTTCTCTCCTGTCTCCTGCAAGTCTGTAGAGGTTCACACTGCTGCAACTCTATTATGAACTGTTTTGGTTGAGCAATGGGAGTATTTTTTATTGTGTATCTATGTATGTGCAGATGTTTGTTTTGAATACTTCTATTCAATGGCCCAGGGTTTCAGTTGTTTTACTGGAAGCAGCAAGTATTTTTTTTGTCTTTTCCTTACTTAGCACCCACATAAAGCATTATATTCATGAAACATTTATGGTAGCAATCCATTAAGAGGAAGACGAAAGTTTTCCTCTAAAGAGAACCTACAAAATGTCTTGCTGAAATGAGCCCTGTTTGCCAGCTGTTTTGTATGCATTATTGCTGCCTCATCCTGCAGGTTTAAAAGGTCCCTGTGATGTAATGCAGTGATAGCTTTGTGTGCAAAGCTGCTTGGAAGCAATCTCAGTCAACAGGGAAGCAGTATCTTCTTAAAGCTTGTGACATATTAGTTTTGTGATCTCTGGTATGAAGGAGATAGAAAGGGCAAGGGTTTACTGTAGGTTCTCTTGAAGGCATGAAGAGTTCTTGAAGTAGTAATAAGTGGCAGATTGAAGTTGATCTCGGTGAGACTTCCAGTGTTAACCAGTGTTACAGAAGTAAATGACTTCAGGTTTTTGGCCACTTCGTCAAACGGATCATGTTGTGTCATGGTGTCAGGAAACGGCTTTACCTGAAAATTTCAGCTATTTCTGGGCCTTTCTGGAATGCCTCTAGAACAGTCAGCTAAACACTGTAATGAATGATTGAATGACTGTTTGTGCGTGTACACACACACATCATCCTAATAGAGGAGATAATGTTCCTGAAGACAAGATTAAGGATTCAGAGGAGCATTAAAAGCAGAAATATTTTTTTCTAAGTGAAGGGGAGATGAGTATTTATTACTAAAATGTTAAAATAATAACTAATACTGCTAGGAAGTAGTAGAAGAAAAACTGTCTGGTTCAGCTGGTACAGATGAGCAGCTTTAAAACCACAATATGCTGTGAATCACTTCCTTAAAGTGACAGAATTGCCTGGTGTTTTGCTACCAGTGATGCTCCTGTTGGCTTGGGTACTTTTCAGAGAACAAAGGGACAAATGTGTTTTTGTATGTTCTTCTACAGGAGAGGGCAGCTGACTTTGTGGCTGCTAGATGGACATGGTGATAGCCTGGGATAAGCAGCTCTTTAAATACAGAGCCTGCACACAGACCCTGGATCAAATTTACCATCAGCCTAAACAAGCACATTTCTGCTGAGCAGTGTAGCTGTGCCTGGTTTCACTCCTTCATTCACTGGCAGGTGGTTTGCTTTGGGTGTGCTGTACTGAGTGGGGTCATTCTTGGTGTTCTCTGGTGCTGAAAGACCACAGAATTGCACCGTGGGTTTCTGTGAACCCGTATACCCTGAGATAGTTGCATGGAGAAGGGAAGTTTGCAAGAAATAAATGGGGGGGGATTTTTATAAGCCGTGTTTTCAGTTTGTTTTGTTTTTAATTTCTCATGGATGTATGGTCCATAGGAGATAAACTAATAGTCATGCCCAGTGCTATTATTACCCCAAAATCTCTTTCCTGCACTTCTGATCTTCAGAGAGAGGCTCAAAGGTTTAATCTACTTGTCCTAGCAATTGCTCAGAGAACTCTAATAAAAGTTTTTTTTTAAAAGGAGGATGTACTAAGTAGGTTATGTGTTTTGCTAGGCTCTATAGTTTCCAGAGGAAAGAATTTCAATTTTGTGGGTCCCAAGTGTTTGAAATGTCCACAACCTGATAGGGAAGTTCTTGGTTTTCTAGGGAAGGATAGAACTTAGTGTATTATCTTCCATGGATGGATAAAGCTATTCTATTTTTGTTCTGCCGCATTGGTGTTAAATTCATGAAATGCAAATCTGAAGTGTACGTACTGTGCATATTTGCCTTAACCCTGGAAAAGAATAGCAGTTTATTACTAAGCACAGGACAATTTTTCAAGGTGTCGGTTTACATTCCTTTTGCTTACTAATGAACTATGGAAATTGGTTACTAATGAGCTATAGAAATGGAGATTCTGCCTTCTCCCAAGAATGAAAGTGTTCTCCACACAGTAGGTAAAATGACTTGTTACAGGTTATGGAGAATACAAGCTGTTCAGAATATTGCTTTTATGTTCCAGAGGGTCAAAACGCCACCAGCTCCCAACTTTGCTGTCACTGCCTGCAGTTTTCTTCTAATAACTCTGAAAAGCTCCTTTGTCATCAATGCATAAATCCTCAGCTCTTCAGTAAGCAGATTCTTGCAAATAGAAATAATAAGCCAAGGGATACTGAATCAAAATGGAACCTGGGCAATTTAGGTTTGCTTGGAAATGCTGTATTTCTAGACACTGACTGCTGTACTTCAATCCTTGTGTGCTGTGTGACGTTTGAGAACACAGGTACTCCAATGTCTGATTTCTTTCTTCTAGTGCTTGAGCACAAAAACTAAGGAGACAAGATCTATGAAGTCTGTAGGAGGAGGTAGAATGCAGATTTTTGGAGCCACTTGCAAATCTGCTGGAGATTAAACTCTCAGCTTTGGAAAGAGATTAGGCAAGAGCACCTCCACTTGTGTATATAAATTTCAAGTCTCATGAGTGTGAAGCCAGTAAGTTTTTGTACAAATAAAATGTTAACTCACCTTAGAGATGTTGAGTGTGTGTTTGAATACACACATGCACACAGTAATACACAAAGGCTTTGGGAGGATTGTTATTTCTATACTCAAAAAAGCATGAAGTATTTAGTGATTGGGAAGAAGCTAAATGCAAACAGAAATAGATGGAAACCATTTCAAATGCCTTGTTGTACACCCTTGAAAACCAAGCATTCTTTCCAGAATAACACGAATGTATATTTTTTCAAAAGAAAATTCCTGGTTAGAGGGACTAGAAGCATAAATAAAAAAAGGGAAACTTACATAAAAAAATTCAAACAAGGCAGCAGCAGTAAAACTACTCATAAAGGAAGGTAATTGTCAGTTAAGAAGCACTGGACAGCGATTCATTCTTAATGAGAAGAAATATTTTGATTTCATTGAGACAAACCAAATATGAAATGTTATGAGTGAGAATGGTAAATTTGCCATATTCATTCATCTACATGATCCTAAATGAATGTCTGTTTTGTAGTAAAAGGGGAACCAGCTGCTGTGTTTCCATAGTGCAAGAGTAATGACATGACTTTTCTTCAGTAAGTAAAGACAATATTAAACAGTTGCTATTGAGGATAAACGTTTTCAGATAACAGTTTACACCCATAAAGTACTAAAGGCTCCCAGTACTTTTTAAGACACCGAGACACAGAGGGTGATTAGAGAACAACCCTTGCTTTCAGGTGGCTGAAATATGGATGATAGTGATGGCCTGAGATCCATTCCAGGCAAAATAAGGAAAAGTGGATGTGGTGAGCAATAAATAGTGTGAATAGAAGGCAGTGAAGTAATTCCTGCAGACCATTGCTCTTCTGTGGGACCCAGTCAGGCTTCCTGCTATGGAGCTGCACATTTGACCGAAACACAATGATGTGATACACTCTGATTTCTGTAAGACAATTGATTTATTTCCATGTGATAATTTGGAAAAGAAGGCAGGGTAGGAAAGGAGCAGTAGCTAAAATGGGGCAAATTCAGTTTGAAATAAAGCAAGAACTCTCTTAGTCCATGCATTCCCGCTGGGCTGTAAGGTTTGGGTGCTGGCCCAGCCAGCCCTCTTGTGATGTACCTGGGGCAGCAGGACCAGATTCTTTCCCTAGAAATGGGAATTAACAGGTGCCTTTCCCCCTGTCCATCAGCAGAAGGAGTCAGTGCAAGAGGAAGCCAGGGCCAATGCGATCACCATGGGTTTGTTTGTTTTGCCAGCGTAATGCTGTCAATGCTTTATTGAATGAGCTGACTTCAAGCTGTTGATATAGTTCAGACCTTGGCAGCTCTCTAATCTCCTTGAAGCTTTGGTGTTTGATTGCATTCGTTTGCCCTGCAAATAGTCAACTGTGTAAGTTATCTCAAAGTGAGAATATATTTTGAGCCTGTATTTATAATGGACAAGGTTCACAGGCGTGCAGAGACCTTGCAAAGCACACGAGCTTGTTTTTGAATATCCAGTGAAATATCGAGTCCTGCTTCCTGAAACCTGTCAAACCCTGTGGTTACAAGAATCCTTTGGACACTTAGCTTTAATTATTTAATGGTTTGTGAAATTACTGTCTGCCTCTTGTTGGCAGGTCACTGCTTTGTTTGATGTTGGTATTGCATGGTGGTACTCAACCTGCTTTACGTAAAACATCATTTTTTGTCATTGTTGGAGGAGAGAGAGATGAGATACAGGAAGCGGGGGGAGGGTATGGGTTTTTTTTTAATTGACTGGTTGAATTTTGTTGCATTCTTTCACAGGCAGGGTAATGAATTAAAGGAAACAAATGCATGTAGTCTGTTCCTCATTGATAAAATATTTACTTTCAACTGCATGATAGCTGAGGTACAATGTGACTTCTGCAGTTGAGGCTCTGTAAATAGTTTCATTTTAAATGTCCCCTCCTAGGGCATTATATCTTCTTTTGGATACCAATTTGACAAATCTGTGCTTAGTGTAGAATAGCATTTCTGAGAATCTGGGTAAAAATATATTTGCTGCTTTTTGAGACCATTTAAAAAAGTATATATTTTAAGAAATGCAACTTCTTTTCCAGATGTTTCTGTCACAGTCTGGTGTGGGGCACAGTTTTCAAACTGCTGTGCTAAAAGTGGGGGGATTAACTCAGGGAAAAGTGTGGGAGGATGTCTACTTCCGAAAGTCTAAATGTAGCATGCAGTTAAACTTTTGTGGTTGTTTCTCATTCTGCTATAGTAGGTCATAAAAGCTGCTGATCAATAGTACAAGCAGGTGATTAGGAGTTTTAGCTCTTTACACTTCCTTTAATTTGGTTGATGCAGTGTGCTGAAAATAGAAGGATGCAGGACAAGGGTAGTGGTGGAATGCATGAGGGAAAGAGAAAGCAAGATTTGGAGTATTTTTGTGAACTGAAAGTAACACCAAAAGCATGTAAATTGTCAGATTGGAACTTGTTGCATTTTTATAACCAAAGCAAAACCACTTGGTTATTGAGGATAGTTGGATTTGCCAAGATCACTTGATGTACCATTAAAAGAAATATTTACTGTTTGAAGAAAGCGATTCATTGCACCAGATTGTATAAAGGAATCATTTCCCCATTGATGACATTTTCATCAAACACCAAGGATTTAAGTTCCTGCTTCATGCCTCCTGATAGTGCCGTTAGAAATCTCTTCTTTTCAAGCAGTATGTATGTATGTCAAAATTCAACAGAAAAGGTCATAAAAATTAATTGAAAAGAAGCAGTAACGTGAGGGCTGTCAAGAACAAGCTTTCTAAATTGCAGCACAACTTGAAACAGCTTTGGATTGCCCTGCTAGAATATTTTTCTGCAGGTATAAAACTCATAGGGAGTTGAGGTTGTGGTGGTGCATTCCTCAATGCTCCTGTACCACTTTTGCACTAATTTTGGCATGAATCTTTTAAATATATATATAGAATTTATCTAAAGACTATGATGCCATGCAGATAGAGCAGGCTCAAAAGCCCCTTTTGTCCAGATTGCTTTAATGTTGCCTCTTGAATGTTTCAGTCTGCAGCCTTAAAATAGCTTTCAAATATAGCTTTCTGAATGGAATACATAAATAAATGCACTCTTCCTTTCCCAGAGAGGCAGGAAGGGTGTGTGTGAGTTTAACTGTTTCATAATTCTTTCTCAGATGAGTTACTGACACAAAACAGTACTTCCCCCCTGCCCTGTACAGAAGTTGAAAGAAACACTTCTTGGTGGAACATGTGGTTGTGAATCCTGAAGTGATTAAAGGCTAAGTTCAAAACTCCTGTTTTCCCCCCAAGGAAGTAGAAGTTCAAATTAACGCTGAAAGTTTGGCAAGTATAGAAATGCAGAAAGCCCTAAGGAAAGTTCTTATGTGCATTATTAACCTGTTTCAGAATTGCAGTCCTGTCCTTACCTCTGAGAGCGTTCCCTCAGCAGCCTGGGAGGCAAATGTGCCGACCCTCCTGCTTGGATGACTTTTCTCTCGTTGCATTTTCAATACTTAAATCCCTGGAAGTTAAATGGTTTTTAACTGTGCATTCACATTTTTAAATGTGAATTTCTGCTGCTTAAAAATAAACTAAGCAAACATAAAACGTTTATTTCAGTTTTGCAACCCAGATTTATCTGGTAACTTTCTCCTTTTTTCCTTTCTCTCTTCTTTCTGAATGTTCCAGGTTTTTTACTACAGACAATTTAAATTTCTTCCCCTCCTAATAATCTCTCGCTTGCACATACAAGATAACAGCCATATATAGGGTTTTGCTGGATTACTAAATTGACAAAGCACCAGAATAAACAGCAGTGTATTGCAGGAAGAATTAGCTGATGTTTAACCTTCTTTTTAATTTATTCAGGTTCTTTTGCTCTGCCTGGCTCTAGTGAAAGCAGCCCAGTTGCCTCAGATCCTTTGGTGGCATGCAAACCGATTACACCAAGCCAGCAAGATGAATGCTGGGTGTAACCGGGAGAGCCTGGAGCCAGAACATTTGCAGGGTTTTTTCGGCAGGCATCCAGGAGGAACCTGTTCAGTAATCTGTAAATGTGTAATCCTTTTAATGCGTCAACTTTGTTAGAACACATTAGTGTCAAATGTTAAGTGTAATATCTTAGTCTGGGAAGCATATTGCTGAAACAGAATTAAACTGGAAATATAACGTGATGATGGTGGGAGGAAAAAACTTGTGAAATCGTTTGGAGTCTGGATTAGCTTTGTGAGCTGTTCTCCATCAGCCTCCAAATGCAAGTACATTACATTTCCATGAGAGTGTTTGACCTTTAACCTGTTGGTGGTTGCAGGAGACCTTATCTGGTGTGAACTAACTTTGTATTGCCATCCAAGTTACTGTATTGGCTTCTCTTGTTTACCTGTTAATTCATATTTGCAGTGTATTCTGATATATTACCAATAAAAATTTGACTACTTTATGGAGGTGCTTCGTTGTTAAAGGCTTCAGTAAAAGGAATGTCCTTTTCCAGTGGGGTGCAAGGAAGCTTGAGGGGCTCAAGCTGTTACAACTCTTTTGAACTGTGTGCTTTCAGCTTTGTGTGGTTTTTTGGAAGTGAAAAAAAAAAAAGTTCTACTCGGTCTCCAGACCTTTCCTTCCTCTGTAATTTTAAACCCATTTCCTCCCCTTTTCTCCACGAACAATCCAAAGTGCAGAACTTTTTTTATTTTGGGTGGTTTTTTTTTTCCCCTTGGCCACAGGGCAGGGATGGGAAAGCCTGTGATAAGTGTCAGCACGAGAGGTGCAGCCAGGGGCCAGAGCCACCTGCGTCACCAGGGTCCTGTGCTGCTGTCCCTCCCCTGATTTACTTGATAGTCCCCAGCCTGTATCTGGGCTGGGTTATTGACAGGCTTTATGCAGGTTGAGGATACCTGTCCCCACCATGGCATCCTCCCAGCTGCTTGTGTCTCCCCAGTGAACTGAGGGGGTGTTAGATGGACGCAGAATCTTTTAAAGGAGAAGGAATTAATATAAATCAAAGCTTGCTTGGATTTAAGAAGCATCTTGGATTGAGCCTCTTTAATGCTGCATCCCTCAGCTCTGGGCAGACGCTGTAAATCTCCAACTTGCTTCAGCTGCCTTATGCAGCTCCTGAAACATCCCAACCTTTTCTCTTAAATTTATCAGTGCTTTGACATTAAATATTTCAAGTGGGTTTTGTTGAACAGAGTGTAGCTTTTTTTGTGTGTTCTTCTTAAAGGTTACTTCTTGTTGGAATGAAATCGAAGGTTGGGAATTCTTGGCAGATGTTATGATTAAATCTGACTGGTTGTAGGCTCCTTCCTCCCTCAGCTCCCAAATGTAACATTTGGGATGATGAATAGCAGAATTTATAAGTGATTTTGGTAGCACTAATTGTTCAGGATTTGTGTGTGTGTGAGTGCGCAAATAAATTTGTTTTCTGTGAGCAAAAGCTGCAAAACTGATGGTTTTCTCTGGCTTATAACTGTATTTAACATGTCCATAAGTCCCCTTCATGTGGGAGTGTCCTGGTAATTGTGAATGAATAGTTTAATGTGTCACTTAAATAAGCTCAGCTGGAGAGAAATCACATCAAGGACTTGATGTGTGTTAAGTCTTGTCTTTTCTATGTATCTGGTGGATGAGTTTTATGCACTTACACATTTCAGCTAGATTTTGTTCTTTTTAAGTGCAGGAACTAGATATTACTAGATCGCGCCTTCAAAACCGTTCTCCTTATTTCTATTTATTCTCACAGGAAAATGGCCTGCTATCAGGCTAATGTTGACCTGGTTGTCTGATATGTGCCTGTTTTACCTCTGGCTCTTCAGCCTTCAATCTGTACAAACACTGTTAAATTGAGCTCTGTTGAAAGCCTGAGTAGTCCACTAACTGCTAATACATTTGATCATCTTTCATGTATTTATATATTCATCTAAAGTTTGCAGGATATTGTGGAGAAATCTATTTTTCTTCTCCAGCCTTTAATTTAATTTTAGGTTTTGGTAGCAGTGCTGTGTAATGAAAATTAAATCAATGCCCCCTATGTCTGAGCTCTAGAAATAAACCTTATTAATATACTTAAAAACAAGACTTCATGAAGTTTTGCATCGGTGTATAAGGCTTATACATTCAGATCAGGTGAAAACTGCATTCCTCTTCCAAGGAAAGTCCAGGATGTTCAAATTCTCAAAATTCAGTCAGCCTTGTGTGCATTAATAACATTTACGCCTACACAGAGTTAAAGGCCTCAAATGCACTGTGCTTGTTAAAAAAGGTTTTAGCCTAAGACATGTTTTCAATGATAATTGCACTTTTTTTATGTGAAACAAAATCCTACCAGTGTCACCCACGTGAGTGTGGTGTTTTGGGTGGTACAAGGTGATCACAGAAGATAGCAATGTGTTTTTCCCTTCATGAAGTCCCTGACCTCCTCCTCCTCCTGCCATGCCAGGGAGGTGAGCAGGGTTCCTCATCATGTTTTCCATTGGTTTGGTCTCATCTAGAACCAGCAAAGCCGTTTGCAGCCACTGCAGGGAGTTCCTGATTCCAGCAGAGATTTCTTGGGTGAGCTCTGTGGAGAGGAAACCTTTAGCTGTGTTATATTAACAATACTATACTCTTGTAGTAAAAGGAATTATTTGGGGCAGAAGTCCATTATTTCTGGACCACTTTCATTTAAAGTTACTTGTTCATCTTTGAACTGCTGTTCATTGCCTGGTGGCTTTACAAAGGAACAGCTGAGGCTTACTGCAACTTAAAAATCAATTAAAAAAAAAAAAATCCTGCATCTTCATTTGTGACCTCAAAGTGGAGGGGACAGGCAGATGCCAGATTCATTCAATTTTCTTCTTGGATAAATATTGATACTGAAATATGTTTTACAAAGATCTGCTGAAATTCCTAGAAATAATATCTACCTACAATAGGTTGTTAGTGCCCTGACCTAGCAGAAGTTAAAGTATTACTAACATATTATTTACATAGAAAAAAATGAGCTGGCTGGGTACAGCAGGTTCCAACGTTGTCTGTCTGCCTGGAGCACTGCAGAGGCTGCTAAAGTGACTTAAATAGTGCTGCTGCCACAGTTCTGGGGCTGACAGTCCGAACTGAGCAGGATGTTTGCAGTTGTCAGAATGACAGTAGACTCAACATTGCTTTGTCTTTTTTTATACAGCGACAGTCTATATTTAGTGATCTTGAATTCAAGTTAGCAAGCAATACTGTTTAAAAGAAAGGAAAAAAAAAAAAAAAAGACAGAAAAAGCTCTGTTCAACAACTGGGATAGGTGCTTTTGCTTTCCTGAGCTCTAGAGTGAGGCAGGTACAGCTGAGCATGGTCAGGGCTGGTAATTGTTCCAGTATTTGAAATAGCAAACAAAAGACCCTGAGTGATGAAGCAGGATTCCCAGCTGGGGTTTATCATATTGCCACTTCTCCTTCTCACTCAAGTATTTGTTTAGCTTCCAATATCAATGGTTCTAGGAAAGTAGTATATTATTTTTAGTCATTAAGTGTGAAGTGGAAACTGTAACATATAGAGGAGTTTTTGTTCTTGCCTTCAGTGAACACAGAATTTGGTTTGTTTCTTCGTGCTTTGTTAAAATCTGTAAAGAGAATAGACTCCAGAACAGAGTATCTCTGCTGATAGGAATTAATCTCCCCTGTGTTGCTGCACGTGAGGCCTCCAAGGAAGCTGCCATTTCAGTGAGCCAAACCCATCTGATTCTTGTTAGAAGTATGGCCAGAACCTTCCTATGTTAATGCTTCAGTGGATGCTGCTTGAAATGGCTTGAAATGGTTCTGTTCTTCGGGATGCAAAGGATGTGCTTCTGGGAACATCTGGCTGACTGTTTAGAAGATGCCAGTGATCCAAGAGCTTGAATGAGATGTCCTTTTGGGTAAATCTGTGCTCATTATTACTTTAATATTAACAGAATGAGACAATGCATGAAATCCTGGCTCCAGCATCCTGGATGGCAGAATGCCCACTGATTTCTGTATGCCTGGGCTTTTTTCCTTCCATGTCTTGGTTGCCATGACTTCTTTTTATCCTATCGATGCTGCAATGAGCTGTTCACAGAAAGGAGAAAGCAAGCAAACTCCACATAATTTAGGCTGTCACCAGGCAGTCATCCTGCATGGCAGCTGGGGGAATGTGACACTCGAGTGTTCACGTACCTTGACGGTGAACTGGGGCCCAGAGACCTCTCCAAGAGTGTGCTCAGTCAGTGTTCCTCCCCAGAGTTCTGTCACTCTCACTTCCCTCCTGCCTCCGCCACTGTAAATTAGAAATTCCTCTGCTGAAGTTAAAGTGACTAAATCAGTGTTAAGTGAGAAGAGATTTAAAATTGTGCCTCTTGATTTTAAACTAATAAAAATAACAAAACCGAAGTGTGCTTTGGAGTTGGTTTTTTTTAAACACAGTTCTTTGAAAAATAACAGTTCTGGCATTTGCAGCTGAGAATAGAAGTTTTCCTGTTAAAGCCAACAACAGGCTTAACTTCACCTCCCTCAGATATCAAGAATTGTCAGAACTGAAGGTCAGAGATCAGTGACATTTACAATAGAGAGTACATAGAGTCTGTATTAATGACAAAATATGCTCCATCTTTTTTTGTTGTTGTAGCCGCTTGTGAGAAGTATTTGGCCACATGAGAATTGCTGCAGTGCAAAGCTAAATACTTTGAAGTCTTTGCTTTCATCTGTTGTGCCATTCAGTTAACACACTTCTGGCTAGGCTTGCTGGGCTTTCGACTATTTTGTGATTTTTGAAAGTACTTATTGCTGCAAGTAAATGTAAGCTGTCTCAAAACAAAAATGTGTAACCTTTTATTAACTTACAGCCATTGAAAATAATGCAAGGTGCCAAGGTAATTTGACCTCTGGCTTCCCTTGGAGCATAAATTTTGGAACCAGTACTGCTTGCTGCTTTGGTCTTTATTTATTTACTCTTTGCTTTTTATTCGTGTGGCAAGTTTGCACATCTAAGCTTCTACTCTTTGCTGTAAACTATATTGAAATACCAGAACCAGCATTTTAAAAGTTCACAGGGGTTCAGCAGTCGAAAGTTTCTTTGTGTGTGGAGCATGGTGGCAGTCACTCACTGGTAACATTTACTCTAATGATGCAGACAAATTGTGCTTGCTCTTCTCTCTGTATATACATTTATATTTCTTCCCTGCTGTGCACAATTTTAGCGCCTGATTTATCAGCCTCAATTACAGTGGTAGAGCTTGATCTCTTTTCCTACATCACTTCTGTATGCAGCCAGATGGGTGCATTGGCTGCCATGTTTTTTAAAAACCAAAAACACTCAGCAGCCCATCTGGAATCTCGGTTGGCGTTGGCTAAAGCCAGCACCGAGCAGAGATTCCAGATAAGTGCCAGCAGCAACACATTTCTCACTTTTAAAAAAAAATGCGTCATTTTCTTTCAGTTCTTGAGCTGCTGCTTAAGCTGGAATCAAAAGCTGTGTTGGGTCCAAAAATACAAAAGCATTGCAATGTTAATAGAGATGCTTTCTGAAAAAATCCAGGGACTGCTCTAGAAATGTGCTGCAAATCCTGCAGCTTTTTGAAGAGGCTGTGGTTTTGCTGCACTGAAATCTGGATTGCAGAATGTGCAGGAATTTGCACTGAGCTCTGGGGTAGCGAGTGCTTGTTCCACTGAGAGTGAACCTGGGTAGTGTGGGCTTCCACATGGAATATATTAGCACAGCTGGGAATCAGCTTACAGCTTTGGGTGGCTTCCCCAAAGTGAAAATGATTAAAAGTGAGGGGGAGTATGCTTGAAAAATCTGACCATTTAGCTATAGAAGCAGTTTTTCAATATGGAGCTAGAAATATCTTGCTGCTTCCCAAGTTACTGACAGCATATGCACAGATTTTTAAGGTGGTATAATAAGCATGGGAAGTTAGAATGTAGGGGAAAACCAAATAAAACATCCCCTCCATATCTTGCATGTAGAGTAGAGATCATGTTTGTCTTGGACCCTGCCTATGTGATAGGAAGAACAAAAACCATGCCTTGACTTTTAAATTATTTTTAAAAAATAAATACTGTTTGATTAGAGTTAATTTCTGCAAAAAGACATGTAGCAAGAGTGGGAAACACTCCAGGACCTACTTTTGAATTTCTTTCTGCATGTTTTGCTCTTATTTTTAATATGAAATAAAATGGGAAGCTTTATTTTGTAGATCAGTGGAGAAAAACTGACCCACTTGACAAGGAACTCTGCCTGGTAAGAGAGGGAAAGCAAGGAATTTCTGCCCCATCCAAAGTGCAATTGCTGTAGTTGTGCTTTCAGTTCTCAACAGACTACTTCAACATGATTTTGGAGGGAAAGAGATGATAGAGAAATTTAGATCACTAAATAGCTGTATTAAGATTCCTGAGTGTAGGTCTATCTTTAAACAAACAAAAAAGCTCAACCCAAAAGCCAAGTAAGAATGAGGATTTTGTTTCCTTCTTAAATCTTGAGCCTTAATTCTGAGTTGTTCTAGCTTTGTATTCAGTTTTTCAACAAGGAGTGTAAATCTGTGGATATGTATGTATTCTTTGGGTACATTGCAAAGCCTTATTATCATGTGCATGGGATTTTAAAGTTGTTTCTATTTTCATCCATGATGAAGTATTCAGAGACTGTGTGCTAACACAAGAGACATAATAAAGTTGGATTTATTTACATGCAAGTGCCAGGGTATAAGATTCAAGTTAATTCATACTGTTTTGCTGCATTAACTTCTTGCTATCCTCTTTATGAAGCAAGAGTATTTTTGTTTCTTTAGACTGAAAATTTACTTCTGTATTTCAGATGTAGAGAGTAGACGGAACTAGAGACAAGCACTGCTTCATCTCTGCAGATGGAGCTGCACAGAAACAGTGCTGCACAGTTGAAACAGTGCTGTAACACCTCTCTGGCTGTGTTAATGATTTTGTTTTTTGGAGCAATGGCTTTTGGTATACCCACTCTGAATTTTCTCTTGGCTGTCCTCTTACACACTTTTCACTGGAAATGCTTGCATCTAAGTGGTAAATACTTAACAAACACTGTGTAACCTGGTTCTGTAGGTTATGCTGCTGTATTTGGTGGAGTGGCTGGTGGAGATGAGCTGGGGAAGCCCTGCTGTGCCATGGGACTCATTGGCCTCATTCTGGCCAGCAGTGGGTGTCCGTGGCAGCTCAAGGAACAGGCTTCCCCTGAGTGCTTTCTTGCTTTCACTTCTTCATCTCATATTCCCATGTAAAGAGGGCACAACACTGATCAAAGTGATGCCTGCCCCTTAAGGGAGGTGCTGGTTAAAGGTGGATTGCTCAATTTTTGTGTGGAACGGAGGCTTTGATGCATGGCAGGTTTAGATGCTATGGCCAGACCTGGGTGTTGCTTTAGGAAGTGCTGTACTTCAGCAGCTGATGTGAGATGTGACAACTGAAAAGTTCTGGTGTCCTGTGATCTGTGAAATAGGCTGGGCTCGTGGGTCAATTTGTAGTACAAGTGGTTGCTGCCTGGTTATTGCAAACAAAGTTAAGCTTGGAAGATGATGGGCTGAACTTTTGAAACCTATCTGGCTTGCTACCAAAGGCTGCCACTGACATTAGATGGTTCCTTAGCCACAAAATGTTTTATTGTTATTGTCAACGCTGTAGTTTAAAACAGTACTACAAAATGCTGTTATATTTATGTGTAACAGTCCAAGATTTTTGTGCAGTTGAGGTACTCTGTTTTATTTAATGTTCTTTATAGTCCATCCATTTAGAGTGGTATTTGTAGAATACCATACATTTGTAGAATGCATTTATAAAAACTTTTACAGGCAGTAGCCTGATTAAGTTCTAGTTGGGCTTTGGCCCTTCTAATTTTCTCCCTGCATAACCTCCTGATATCCTTGCATACATCCTGAGTTGCCTGCCCCAACTTCCAAAGGTCATAAGCTTTCCTTTTTACCCTGGATCCCAGCCAGAGCTCTGTGTTCAGCCAGCTCGGTGGTCTTCCCTGCTGATTTGTCTTTTGGCACTTGAGAACTGGCTGGGGCTGCAGGAGCACAAATAGGACCAGAATCTTCCAACTTGTGTTTTGAATGTTCCAGATTGTGTTTCTTTAGAACTGGAATTAATGTGAGCAGTGAGAAAATGCAAAAGCTTTAGCATAATGATGTGTGGGTGTGGTGCCAGGAACTGTTATTTCCCTTGAGAATATTTGTCATTCTTTGAATAGGACAGAAATAGATTTGAGTGCTTACTACTATGAGTTTTTCTTTTTGGTATTTATCCTATTCTTTTGTTAGGTGCTGTTCACCTTAATGTTTCCTCCTCCTCCCAATGCCTCTTACCCCTTCTGCATGTTTAGTCTCCAGCTTGTCCTGTCTTCCTTGTGGGTGATGACTTGTCTTGGCCAGGAACCAGTGAATTCCTGGAAGGGAAGTGGTGTCTCTTGCTGTTCCTCCTGCACCTTGCAGGGCTCTGAGCTTGGGGGTGCACTCAGAGGCATTGCTCTAATGCAGTGGCAAAGATTCTTGATAGCTCTTCTCGTGTGTTTCTCATCTTCTCCAGATGATTCTAACTTGAAAACAAACCAAACAAAAAGCCCCCAGAAGCAGCTTCATACACTTAAAATAGGATATAGCCCCTGCCTCCCACATCCTTGCTGACCACTGATTGAGCTGGTTTAGTTGAGAAACTTCCTGAAGAATGATGCCATAATTAACTGTGGCTGCATCATCCAAAGAGCTGTGGAGGGGCAGCCTCAGCTGGGAGTCCTTATTGTAACCTCTGAAACCTTCTCATCACCTGGCCTTCCTTAGGTGCTGTTACCAGAAGGGGAATTTGACTCCAAATGTATTTTGGTTGAAAGGAGAGAGGAGAGTGGCTGCTGTGAAATTTATTTTAATCTGCTCTAGAAATTTAAATTTAACCCACGTGTGCACGGTTTAATCAGTATTCTGGGCAGAATTCTGCTGCATAAGCACAGATATGCACATGGTACCTCTTGAAATCTTGTAGGGTATTTGAGAGAACCCCTCAGGGTCAGCAAACCTGACACAGGACCCCAGGTCCTTCTGCAGCAGCCCCTAAAGCCCTGGTGGGGTACCTTGGAGCATCTCGATGCTGTGTGCAGGAGGAACTGCACAGTTCCATGTGGGTTTTGCCCATATTGGACTTGCAATATCTGGATTGTGTGCTGATGGAGACAGGAAATATCTTCATCTGTGCATTAGAATGAACCTGGCACAGCTTGGGGACCACATAAGCAAAATTGAATCTCATCATCCATAGCTCATTTTTATTAACTTTGGTACTGATAGCAGCATATCATAAATGAGAACTGCATCTCATATCAAGCCAGTTTTCTTCTCTGCTGCTCAGCTGATGGGATCTGGGTGGCAGCAGGCCACTAACTCAAGGCATAATTTTCCCTAATTCAGGAAGCACTGTCAATATACACATGTTTTTACTGGCCTTTTTTGTTTACATGGGCACTTGTTTCTTGCCTGTGGCAGGCTGCTCTAAGAATTTTCTTCAGTATCTGTACTTCCAGTATTTCTTTCAACTTTTTTGTTTACTTGTTTTTTATTATGAGGAAGGAATATTCTTTGTACTTTATTTCTGGCAGGATTGTTAAAATGTGAGCCTAATTTTTTTGGTGGTAGGGAGCTTATTGCTCTCTGCCATGGTAGAATTCCTTGTTCTTGTATATATTTCATTGGTTTTCTTTCAGTGTCCCAAAGGAATTTAGAATATGCAGCAGTTAATCATGTCCTATTTTTCTATGCAATTATAATTTTGCAGCTTGTCGATTTTTCTTTTTTTTGTGAGTACAGATTCCCAATACACTTTTTTTGTTGGTATTTTGAGAGAGAGAGTGTGTGTGTGTATTTCCATTTGGCAGCAGGAATTTACAAGACCTGTAAGAGGCTGGTTTGCATATCTGGAATTGGAATGATTCCTTGCATTAGTACAATCTGTTATCTGTAGAAAACCTGGAGTGGTGCTGACAGCTGCCATCCTGTGTGGACAGGATAATGTGCCTTTGTTCAGCATAGTTCTCTGTCTCTGCCCTGTAATTAGTAGATGGAAGAACACTTCTACACCGTGTTTATTTAAATGTAAAAGCTTGCCACGATCGATAGACAGACTTCAGCACAGAGGTCAGATGTAGCTATCTCCTGAGTAGCATGAGGATACCAGTAAATAAGCACAAATCCCTGAGAAAATGATGCTGTGTTTGAGGGGATGTGTGTTATCTCCTTTTATCAGCCCCTGAGCTGCTGTTGTTGTGCTCTCTACATGGGATTAGTAGTAGTGGGATTAGTAATAACATACTCTAACTAGGCAAAGGGAGGGGAGATGGCACATTCTAAAGCTGCAGAGTGCCTCAGGAGGTGTTCTGATTGGGAAGAGCTCAGCTGTTTAGGATATGTTTGGTATGGGGATTTTATTGAGGACAGAAAGGACAGCTGTTGCCATTGACAGTTGTAATAAAAATCATAATAGACTTGTTTTAAATGGCCAAGTGTTTGGTCCTTCGCCCTTCTCCTCTATGAGATGCTGTATTTTCAATTTTTGCTTTCCCCAATGATTTGAGGAGGGAAGAGGTTGTTTCTTAAGGCTTTGTTCTTGTCCCCTTTGCTCTTCACCTTGACCTTCAGGCAATTTCTTCAATTCACAGCTGAATCAATGGCAGCTGAGGCTATCATCTCTGTGCAGATGATTTGTAAAGTGTCTCTGTTCCCGCTAAACTTGTGCTTTTCGATCTTGAATATTGGCTTGTTTCCGTAAAACCCCTTACAAATGTCTTCTCAGAGCAAGTAGAGTGTTACAGAAACCTCAGCATCTCATTTGGCTCAGGATCACACCAGACAGGTTATTCTGACTTTCTCCATCTCTCCAGGGTGTTTTCTTGTTCAGGCATTTTTCTGCTAACCTGTTCTGATTACTATGTATTAAGTAAATTTGTCTTCTCAGTCCTTGTCATTGCTCCTGTTGGTCCAGCCAAAACACTTGTACTAACCCACTTGTTCATGAAATTCCTTTCTAGAAATCCCCTGTAAACTTCACATCCACTTATTGTATGTGATGGATACTTTTTGTCAGCCTTGAAAGCTATACACAGCTGTGACCCTCTCCGTTTAGCATCGCTTGCTGGGCTTGCCGAAGTCCCCTGTCACTTCTGCTGTGCTCCTTGCTTGTCAGATATTTCATGGTGCATCTTTGTGCTGCCTTCTCTGTGACTCCCTGTGTGTTAATTTGTGACCTCCCTGATTTTATCTGCACAGGTCTCTATCCTGTGTGCTAAGCCCCTCCTGAAGACCTGTGTGTGCCACGCTGCTCAGTGAGCTGAGCTGACAGACACACAAACTGCTGACTGCTCCCTGAATCAAGGTTCAGGAAAGTGTTTGGAAAATGCTTGGCATCTGTATTTGCTGGCAGCACCCACAAAGCAATAATACTTGAAGTGGAAATCAGTCTGACTTCTTGGTACAACCTCTCCACTTGTAACTCCTGGCATGGATGGCTGAATCATCTTTGTCTAAATAGACAGTGCTGTGAACAGATGGTAAATAATTTACGAAAAGTGAAGCTATGAGCAGGCCTAAGATTGAACTTTGTGTCATATCTTTCTTACTGTCATAGCTGTAGACTTGCAGCTCTGAATCACAGCAGACTATACTCCATTTATAAGATGAATTTTAAATCATTCAAGAGTAAATGAGACAAAGCTGAATTTCTTGATTTAGGCTAATAACAGACAATGATCCCCCAGAACAAAGGACTGTGAAGGGACTGAAAAGCATTGCCAGAAATTCATCTTCTGCCTCTACCCACAAGCCCTGGTCTACAGTAATGCCGAAGCCACTTGTCATTTTCACTTCAGCTGTTCCACTGACATGTTCAAACCCAGCACTAGATGCTGTGTCACAAAGTTGCTTCATGTTTGAAACAACAGCATTAACTGTGAATTCAGGAAGACACTGCAGGAGGAATAAATTCAGAATTTTAGAAGTAAGGGGCCGTGTTGGTAACTGTGTGTGTTACCTCTGTAAACATGAGGTGACTTTGGTAATGCCCCCCACTGTTCAGGATCACAGCATCTGCTTCAAGAGATGAGTGCAAGGCTCTGCAGTCTCTGTAAATTACAAACCTCTTCCTGGTTGTAATAAGGGACTGAAGGTACTAAATGATGTTATTCCTGAGTTAGTTACAGGTAAACTTGTAGTCATGTGTTTTTGGTTATTGTGTGGTGTGTACAACTCCACCCATCCTCCCCAGTTTACATAACACTGATTCTCTCTAAACTGTTTTAGGGGAAACACAGAGTATTAGGGCTCGTTTGGTATCATACATTTAATATCATACATCAGTATGTAGAGCACAAATCATCTTCCAGGCCTCATGTGACTGTTTTGAAAGCAGAACCAAGACAGAAATGAAGGGCTGCCCTGGCAGTCAGCGGTGCATGTTTGTGGAAACCCCAGTGAAAGTTGTGTTGTCTCGGTGCCATATTCCCAGTGGGCAGAACTGGTACCAGCTCTTGCAGGGAGAAGGGGATCTGAGCCAGCAGAACAGATCTTGGAGAAAAATAAAGGAAAGCAAAGTGGTACAGTCTGTTTTCTCCTGTCGTTTTGATCAGTCAGGTCTGTCCAGATATTTTGTGTCTCCCACAGCAGTTAAGGTATTGGCTGGGCATAGCTGCCCAGTTGCTCCCTGCAGCACCTGTCTGTCAGAGGGTGTGTTGGCTGAGGATGCCTGATCTCTTCGATATAAAAATGAGTGTATTGTTGCTGAAGTCAGCAGGCTGAATATTGACTTTTATGGCTTGAAGTAGTCACTGTTATCTTGAATAATTCCCTGTTCCAGAAGAGACCATGACTGACCTTTGGAGGATTCTGCCACTCCTTTTCTCCTGATGTGGACACTTTTTCCACCAAAGATCTGATTTTTGGCAATGCCTATGGATTTGTTGACAGAGCTTAGTGAAACCATTGCTTAATCACAGCCTGCCAAGTCTAGCCATGCTTTGTATCAATACCTGCAGCTGCCCTGAGTGATTTGCTGGCTTTGGGGTATCTGTAAAAGAAGGAAGGCATGGGGGGTAACTCCTTGAACAAGTGCTTTCTTATTTACAGAGCCACAGCACTCCAGAGAAAAAATAGCTGGTATTGTTTGCTAGGAGTAAACATAGTCCAAATGGTATCTGACATACTGTAGTCAGTGTTTAGCTCTGAGATGTCATCACAGAAGGGAGTTTTATGGTGATTGATACACGAAAAGTCTGAGATTCAGTTGTGGCTTATACACTTTTTTTTTTTAGATTATTTCATAAATATTCTTTGAACCTGAACTTTTCAATTAAAAAAAACAGTGGTAAGGCTGTTCCACACTACTAACAACAGCTCACTAGTTGTGAAGACAGACATAGATTTCAGTCAAACTGGTGAGTAGAAATTTTGTTTGGAAGTGATAATTTTGTTAAAGTAGTGATAATGTAGAAGTCTTATCACAGGAATGGGTAATTTTATTTTTTTTTCTTTTTGGTACAACTTGGATGCTTGTTCCTGCACAAAGAGAAAAAGAGTAGTTCTGCCGAATAAGTAGTTACATGACTCATTACAAGGATCCTTAATTTTCCTTATTAATTTTTTAGGAGTAATTTGTGAAATGTATTAAGCATGGTAGCCCTGATGAAAACAGTGTGATCTGAAAATCAGAAAAATTCTCAGAATTGTGTTTGAGATGAGTGCTATTCTGTGCTAAAAATACGTTGCACTACTGCAATCATTTTTTAGCTGGATTCACTCCATCACACAAGCTCTTTATCTGAAATTGCTATAAGCCATAACATAAAGCTTTTTACTTGCTCACATCTAATTGAGGGAATATTTATTTGGTGCATATTAAATTCAAACTGGCCTACTTCTGAAGGAATATTTATTACTTTAAATCTCAGTGCTTTGAAGAGAGAAGTTTTAGAACAACTCTTTTTCATGTGACAAAGTTAATTAGAAGCTTGTATTTTAGTTCCTGTAATATTTGAAAGGGAGTACTGTAGTGTTTGACAGATAGGTATAGTAAATCAAGATTTGTTGACAAAATTAAACTGTAAATGAAAATTTAACTTTTATTGTGCACATTTTGAAACAGTTTTCAGGATATGTATGGAACTCCACAGACAAATCTGGTGTGTTATAGCTCAGAGCTTATAACGCAGCAACGTCTATTCTGGCTTTTGCAGCTTTTCATGCATTATGGATACATTGGAAAACGGGGACATGTTCCCTGCTCTTGGCTTGGGGAAGCAGTGTGGCTAGAAATCCCAGTGTCTTTTTATAAACTCTTGGGTTTTGTGCCTATGGAACAATGCCAAGAACCAAAGCTGTGTCTCAAATATTTATTAAATACAAGCCAACCTGTTAGCTCTCTCTATGGCCATAAAGTTATGCTTGTGATCCTTGAGCAGATCCTGTAGCACAGACCTGGCTTCTTCCATGGGGGATTTCCCAGCTCTCTGCCATCACAGCCACTTGCCTCCTGCTCTGCAGCAGCAGTACTGGGAGTGTATTTTGAGAGAAAGCCATCTTCCAGTCAACTCTTGCTGATAACGATCGAACTTCCGTGCTGGAAATCAGCAGCAATGAACAGCAATTATTGGGCAGAGTCAGTTGTAGTTGTGTGCAGCACATGTTTAAAAATAGGGGAGAGAAGTAGTTCCTTGATAAGTTACATAACGTGGCAGAACGTTGATTTTGCACCTCTTACACAGCCGTGTTGTACTGAGCTGCTTGTGCCCTGGGCAGGGCTGTGCTTGGGACTCAGAGCTCTTTGCTCTCTGATTGCAGCTCCCTTCCACCCAAAGAGCAGCTTTTAGCCCTAAGTGTGTTAAACCCCACACAGTGTGTTCAGGATGCTGCTCATTCATGGCAGAATGGGCTTGGATGGAGGTTTGGGGCAGCTTATGTGAGGAGTCGTGGTTGAGGTAGATCACTTGTTAATATTTTCCATAATTTATTCATTTATTTGCTTGTGGTGTTCTTAGAAATGGCTAAAGTCTGAAAAAGGTTCTTCGCTACTGTTGAAATTGTGAAAAAGAAATTTTTTTCAGTAATCTGGACAGAGCTCAGGCTTCAGTGTGAAAACTCAGAGGGTTCTGTTTTATCAAGGTGTGTCATATGTGTCTGACTCTGTGTTTTTTCATGAATATTTGTACTTCTCATTTCTGTGAGATGCACACAATGTCTGAGGTGTTGTGAGGTCCAGGCAAGTTACAGATACAAGGTACCAGCTACCATCCAGGAATGGGATGTGTCTTTGACCCTGCCCAGGTGCTGCTGAGAAAATAGCAATACTCTCAGCTCCTTTTGTTCAAAATTAAATGAAAGCTATTTCAGGGTATTTAAAAGTACAAAAAACAAAGACAGCTCTTGACCCACTTGGTGACTAACACAGGCCAAGGAGAAGATGTTGAGGTAGTACCTGCTTACACCATCCAAAGTCTTGACCTTCTGTCATAGAGCTCTGGAGTATCTGACAGAGGCTCACCTTATGCTCTGAATGTCTCCTAAATTATTTAGAGGTCATTAATATGTGCTGGACATATTTGAGACCGATTTTAAATATAAATGTAACAATTCAAAATGCAATGGGAAGTAGGATATGAAACCCAAGTGAAGGTTACAATGCATGAAAAGCAGTTTGGGGTAGAAGGGGTGGAACAAAAACACTGGACACACATGAGAGTCTGTAGCAGTTTTTGTGCCAGCCTGTTTTAAACCTTTTGTTCCTAAGATTTCTTGTATATTTTTCTTCCTCTGGTTTGGTATTTTTGAATTTCACACTGCAGTGGTTCAGCTTACAGGCTACTAAAGCAGAGACTTGCATCTTGCAATGAACCATCAAGAAGATTTTTCTGAAATGCTGAAAACCATATGCTTACAGAAGTAGCCTATCACAAGTAACTGGAAGGTGAAAGCCGTACAATATGTTCTGCATCTTTAACTATGTAATCATAGCAGAAATGGGTCTGCTGCTAAAACAGATATCCCAGCGACAAATTCAAGGAGCCATTGGTTTTTGCTATTTATTTTAAACTCGTAGTTGAATTCAGCCTCAGAATATTATGGAAAAGGGAGCAGTAATATGGCTGAGTGATCTCTGCAGGTGGGGAGAATAACTGAAAGCAGCCAGAGAAATGCCAGTGAACCAGCCTAAGCTGCTGAGTAAATATTGGCCATAACTAAATGGGAAGCAAACATAGGAAGAGCAGACCTACCGTGGAAGTATAGAAATAATGTTTGGTTGACAGGCTTAAGTGAAAAAACCCCTGATATTCCTGAGAAAGGTACAGACTTCAGATGCTGAATGCATGGATTTCATGACCTTGTGCTTTAACTACTGACTGTCTTTAGCCCTTTCAGTGGTTACAGCCAACTGCCCTCCAGGTGATTGTTTTTCAAGTAGGAAATTGTCCTCTGCTCTTGCTATATCCTACTTGTTAAGGAACCTTGTTTTCACTTCGTTGGAACATGAGAAGCTTGTTGTACGCCTGGGTCCTTAGAGTTAACTGTGAAGTCAAAAGTTTCATAAATAAAAATAATAAAACCTTCTCTTGGTTCCAAATGAACATCAGTCACTGCTAGAGACAGTATGGGACTCAGAAATGTGGGTGTGCTCCTGGAGCAGTGTGAAGCAGAATGTGATTGGGGATTGAAGTCATGTAAGTGGAAACTCTCGAATATTCTGCCAACAGTAGCTTGGTTTTTTTTAAGATAATGTCACTTGCACAGAAGTTGCTTCTCCAAGTTACAGAAGGTATTTGAGGTGAAGGGAATGAGGGAATGTTAGGCTGGATGTTACACCCGTGCTGTAGCACATTGATTTTAAATTTTTTTTAAAAAAATGTCTCACTGGAAGATCTGTTCAGGGCATGGTTCAAACATTCCTCTGAGAAAACAGGGAGATTAGAAAGACCCTCAGTCCAATGGTTTGCTTCTCATGGAACAGCACTGTTTTTCAAAGTTGTCTCAGTCAGGACTGGGGGTGTGTTTGTGGACAAATGTGAGCTCAGGCTCTGCTTCCAGCAGCTGTGGCTGTGCTCTGAGCTCTAACAGGTAGCTATGGCCATGAGTTAGCACAGCGGATTATTGGCTAAAGTGAGGAAATCCAGTTTGGCTGCACAGGCTCTGGTCCAGGCAAGCTTGGATCTGCCTGCAGAAGACTGTGAACAACCCGTGGGGAAGAGCAGACTTCCCTGCTGCTTCCCCATCTCCTCCTCTGACAACTGCTGCCTGTGCCGAGCACTGCGTGACAAAACTCAGCAACAACACAGCAGGTCCTGCCAGGACAGCACACGTGGCTGTACAGAGAGAAAAAGCTCAGAAAGCTGCATCCTGGCACCTCTTAAGATTCAGAGTCAGTCTGCACTAGGAACAGGCAGGTTGTGAGATCTTGACCCTCCTAGGGGTATATGGAGCTCCAGAAATCTTGCTGTCTTCAGTGGGATTATTTCTGATGTAAGGGAGTGTGTAACACAAGTAAGGGATATCACAATCTGTCGCCTTAAATTAGCAATCTGTTACAAGGATGAAATTAAAATTAAGGTCAAATTTCCTTTCTCCCATGCATGTATTTGGCTGATACGCAAGTCACCAAGAGTTCTGTGTGCGACTCAAGATACAATTTGGCCCTAAATTAATTTCATTAGTAAAGCTGAAACTCAAACATGGTGTGAATGAGACATCTGTTAGTCTGCTGATTCATGTCTAAAGAGAAATGTCATAAAGGATTTTTAGAATGCGATGCTTCATATGAGGCAGCTGCACTGATGCTGCAGATCAATCTGTTTCAAATGGAGTCTTAAACAATAAACTCTTCTGTGAACCTTTGTGTTGTGAGTGTATGTCTTCGAAAATGCAGAGAAATTAATGTGTAACAGTGAAAACGAAGACTGCAATGAAAAAACTATGGAAGCTTCCCACTAATGTTGAACCATCAAGTAAATTGTCCCTGTCCCTGTAACCTCACTCCCCTTAAATCCTCTTGGTGGTTTGTACTTTTACCTCCTTGAAGAGGAGGACTTTAGTTAGGTGTGGCAGCACACAGTCGTAAAAAAATCATATACTTGGGAAATATTACCTTAAAATTACAGTCTCTTCTTGTTTGAGCTGACTAATCATAGAATGATTTGGGGTGAGGGGGGACCTCTGGAGATGATCTAGCCCAAATCCTCTGCTAAAGGAGGTCCACCTAGAGCAGGTTGCAGAGGATCTCATCCAGAATTTTGCATATCCAGAGAAGACTACACAGCTTCTCTGGGCAGCCTGTTCCAGTGCTCTGATCTGCCTTTTCCATTCAATTTTGTCATATCTATCTATCTACTTTTTTCTTCTTGGAATTGTATTTGCTCCTATTGAATACTCACATAATCACAAACCTTCACTAATGGTGACAAAACGTTATTTATTTATGTTTATTTGTTTTTTATTGGCTTTTATAGCATCTGTTTCCTTTGGCATGTGAGCTTCCCTGCTACTAAAACAGGGATTTCAAGAACGTGAGCTGAAACTGCAGTGAGGTTGCATTTAAAACTCCCTTTAATTTTTTTAATTTTTTTTTTTTTATGGGAGCCTGGGTGTGCAGGGATGGCAGGGTAGGTAACATGCCTTTTCCAGTGAGAATAAACAGTAGGAACACAAGAATGTCAGAGCAATAACAATCCTGTTTTCATGCAAAATTCCCAGGAGTAAGAGAGGCATATTGTAGATGACACATTAACAGGCTTGTCTTTAAATAGAATTTTTTTTCAAAGTCTTCCTGGGGGCACCAGTGACTGTTTAATGCAACATTAATGGATGCATTCTCTTGGTAGAATAACAAGGATTTGGAGACACTAAATTTGCCTCCTGCCAGATTTTGTACAACTCTGTTTTTTCTCTAAATGTGTACCTGGATTGAGGACTTGCTGTCTCACAGCAAGGGAAAATCCACCCTCATGTCTGCAGTGCCAGTGACCTCTTCCAGCAGGACTTCTCCTGTGTACATTTGGGAGATTGTGAGTAACTGGAGCAGGAAGAGCAGCTGCTCCCACTGATTTGAACCAGGAGATGTACATTCCAGCAGCTGGGGATGGGAAGTGTCTCCTGAAAGTGTCTCTCTGGTGATGGAAAAATGATAAAGAGCCTGTACATTAATGCAGTTGTAGAACCTGCAAGTGCTGTCCACTGGATCAGTTCTGCTCCATCCTGCAGCAGCCTCTTAGCTCCCAGGAGTTCATGCAGTGATGGAAGTGAAAAGCGAGTGCAACTTTGGCCTTATTTTGAAGAGTGATGTATATTTCCTCTCCTCCTGCCCAAAGGAAGTCTCCTTCTTGCCCCATATGATTAGTCAAATAATTTAGCTCTCCTTTCCAAAGTATTTCACCATTTATCTAGTCATCCTTCTTGTTCTCTTTGTCCTTGCTCTCTTTTTATACCTTTCAAAATTGGGAAATTTGAAGGGTATCTCTTCACTTATTGAAGAGGACACTGCAAATCAGTTTGGACACTAAAATTCACCCTTTCACTCATCTCTTATTTCCTCTGTGTTGTCATTGCAATACCCCTTTAAGACCTGTGCTCTCTGATCCGGCTGTGGGAAGACTGCATGGAATAGCATTTTAGCAGCAGCAGGGTTTCACTGGTTGTGATGATTTGGCACAATTTCCATCTGTGTTATGCATGATTTCCAGGTCTCTTTATGTCAGAGGGACAAGATGTGTTTTGTGTTTTGACAGCTGTCTGTTGTTTGTGTTTTAATTTACTTACTGGGATGAAGTCATCAGCTTGTCTGGATGAAGGTGGCAATAGTCAGCATATCCACAGATTGCTACAGTGGTGTTCCAGGGACACTAAATATTTCAAGCCTATCAAATATGTTTTCTGCCCTTCCAGGTTAGGTCTTTTGTTAGTTACTTTCCACTGAAGCTCTTCTATTCTGCTTAGTTTAAATACTCATTTAGCAGAACCTGGAAATTGAGTTCTTTCCTCTTTCCATTTTTCTGCCCGTGGCAAATTCTCCAAGCACCAGACAATTGAGCCTTTTTCTGATCCAATGAATATTTAAATATTTTATGCAAATATTTGCTATATATTATTTGAGAACAAGTGAGCAAACAAGAATATCTCCATATGCTGATGCCTAGTATAGTTTACTGGTAGTGGGGGAACAGGAGCTCCAGCACATGCTTTTGCAAGTAGTTGTTAGGCAGAGTGAGTAGCTTTGATGTGGGGCTGCCCTTAGAATATCCTGTAGCTCTGTAGTGTAAGGACATTTGGTGAGTAGGAGATCCAGATCTGCCAGAAAGGAGGTTTCAACCTGCTTGTCTGCAGGTGAATGTTGTAATTGCTTACCTGAATTTCAGTTCACGCACAATGTTTGTTCCTTAAATCTATAGTTTTGGATTTTTTTCAATTCTTGGATGGAAGAGGAGGAGTGATTTTTTTTTTTTTGTACTGAAAAGGACCATTTTGGATCTCAGCTTATGTTACAACAGTCACCTATAATTCTGAGGCTGTCCTTACTTCTACAGAAGCCTGGAAGAGCAGGGAAGTCCTAACACAAACCCCTGTAAGATTGAAATGCTCCAATACACTTCAAATACTCGTTTTTTAGAACACAAAAATTAGAATGGGCCATATGTGATAATTCAAATTATATTGCTTATTTCATGGCTTGGCATCTCTGAAATGCTAGAGCAACTGTAGAGAGTCACATGCCATTTCAGCCATTGATATCTTTGCCATAACCCCCTTCTCTCTGAAGTAAAAGTGGCAAGAGGAAATAAAAGCAGCTAAATGGAAAAGGAGCGGCTAATCTTTTTTTTCCTGTTTTATATTTGTAGCTGATGTGAAAGTAGTAATTAATTAATGTTACTGCTCTATGTTCCAGTATGTAGGTGTGTTTAAATGTCAGTCTCTTGTCAAGCAACCACCTCTGGCTATTACTGATCTGTTAGAGTGAACAAAAAGGCTTCTGAGGAAAAAGTAACAGAGCAAAGTTCTTGTGTGTGTGGGGTTTTGTTTACCTTGTTCCTTCATAGAACTCTGAGAAACCTGGTGAGAGAGTGCATGGCAGAGCACACTGCCAAGGGCTCCGTGGCCTGGGAAATATCTTGGTTATATAAGAAGATTGCTTGTCTGTGTTGCCAATCACAATTATTCTTCATTGAATGATAGGATAGAGCCTTCTGATATTTTTCACTCTAGTCTTGGACTTTGAGGATTGAAACCCTTTATTTTACTGTCTACTAATTCTTGCTGTTAGTGTTAACCCATACAGACTTTTTTCAGCAGTTAAGCACGTATCTCCAAGAACACACAAGCCTGGCAATCACCTTGCTAGCAATGCTGCAGAAAACAGTAAAACACACCAGTAGAAATATTACTCTTACGGCATCCCATGGAATTGAACTCAGTGGCTCAGGCTCATCACTCACTGAAGGAAGGTGCTGATACAGTTTGTGTATCTCCTGTTATATAAAAAAGACCCGAAGAAAACTTGTTCTCCTGAAGACCAGTTACTTAACTTGGCTGAACCTAACAGCAGTTCTGAGTTGTTCTGCCAAGATGAGGGTGAGAAAAAAAAAGGACGCAACAAAAACTCTTCCCAAAACAAGTATCCAATTTAGTATACTTGTTTAAGCTGAAAGAGACATCAGAGCTGGCAAGTTTTGAAACACTGTATTTTTCAGCGTAATGAAGCATTTGCTTTTAAAGCTAATTATTCCTCAGTCCCAAGTTAAACCTCACCTTCAATCAAAACCAGAATTCCAATAACATACTTGTATGGAGCTGGAGCAGCTGCCATGGTCCAGAACTGGGGATTTTGTCCTTTGTTTTCTCTTCTGACCATCCTCCAGAAGGGTAATCCAGAACATTCAAACCCTTTAAGAAGCAAGACTCTCCAATAAGTGGTCAGTTATGTGCTGATAAACCATGTTAGTTCTTCAGAGGATAATGAGGAGGGTTATCTGTGGAAGTGGGAAATACTGGATTTCTGTTTCCAGCTCTTTTTCTGGATCTCTAGAACAGCTGCTTGACCATAACGAGTTAATTAAAAGGAGAACTTTTATTAACCTGACAAAAGTCAAGAACTTTTGAGTATCTCTGAAGGTAGAGCAACTTTAAATCAGGTAGTAGAGCTGCTTCTTTTAAATGAAAATAAAAACTTTTTTTTTTTTGATTAACAAAAGTCTGAAGAATTTTTAGGTCAATGCTTTTAGGAAAACTTGTTTTGCATGGTTTTACCAGTAATTTTTAAGAATAGTTCACTGAGACCGCTTTAGAATGCCTTTAGCACTCTTATACAACATGACAGTATTATAGAAACAGTTCTGAGATATATTAATATTCAGCAGTAGATGATATAATCTCACAAATTAATTGATAAAATGGCTCTGCAAATAAGAAAGCTTAATTTTCCCATCTCTGCTAAAAGCCTTGAAGCTGTTGTTGCCTGAAATCCATGTCAGTGTGGGAATTGGGCTATGAACGGTGTAGTGACACAGAGCAGGAATAGGGTATTTCACACTGCAGCTCGGTTTAGTCCTGGCTTTCTATCACCATTTGATAGCTGGGTGCATCAGGAACACCTTTCTAGAGCAGCAGTGAATTCTGAAGCTCCCAGGTTTGCTGCTTTACCTTTTTTAATTCATGCCTTACTATTTTGACAGACCTCCATCCGACAGCAGAAGGCGCCTGGGTTTGTGCTTTGTCTCAGTGCTTTGGAGGTCGGTGTGCTCCAAGGAGGGGGAAAGCTGCTTGCTGAGCAGCCTGGGGCACCTTTGAGGTGGGGATTCAGCTTCTGCAGGAGGCAAGATCCTGAGCTAAACATGGCACTTCAGACGGGAGGCTTTGCACAGTCTGTGGCACAGCCAGCTCCCAGGGCAAGGCTGCTTCCAGGTCCTAATTTCTCCCTGAGCCAGCAGCTTTAGGAGGTTTGTGCCACTGATTGCAAGCGCTCTGTGCTGCTGGTTAAATTAGCCCAGGAAACCTTAGCACTGAGGGGAGTTTTTGAAGGGGATTTAAACACAAATTTAACATTGAACACAAATTTATGTTTGAGCAAGCCAAGCATTTGCTGGAGTGGTTACATAGGATGCACTCAGCAGTCTTTGTGCAGCTTTGTGGCTGATCCTCTCCCCAAACTGGGGATGAAGCAGAAGTGCCTTTGTGGGAGAGCATAGTTTATTACCCAGTAGGTGCAATTTAAAAAGATTTGAGGGAGAGATGGCAGATGTATGAAGAACTTATGTCCAAGTAAGGTCAGTTCTATTTAGATGCCCTGGTATATTTGTGTTTTGAAATGTCTTTTTGAGAAGTAGCAGTCTTAAAAGGAAGAGCAAAGCCTTGCCAAACAGTATGCTGTTTGATTTTACATCAAACCTTTAAGACAGGATAATATTCACTCCAGGGAGAAAGAACAGCTAAATAAACATGTAGAAACTTAAAAGGTACTGAGGTTTGGGGTAATCAGTGTGCAGTGTCCAGTGATGTCTACTGAAATGTACTGAGACAGCTCTGTGAATTTAGTCAGCGGAATTTAACCTACGCTGTAATTACAGGGTTTTGCAGAGGCAGTTGCCTCTGACAGGTTTGTATCAAAGTTTGTTGAGCCTGTGTTGTTTGTTTTTTTGCAGTGACCCATGATTCTGCCCTTTCTAAGTCGTCAGTCTTAACCCCCAGCCAATATTGCTGAAGGTTTTCAGCAAGTCCCTCAGGTCTTCGCCTTCTCCACTGCTTTGATGACCTGAACTGAGCACTTACATAACTGCATGATGTGGTCTTCTGTGCCTTCTCCCTCTGGCATCTTCACCTATTACCTTTGCTTCTAAAGTAGAGTAGCAGCTCCTTGAGAGGGCACCAGAGTGTCTCTGTGGCTGTGCAAGACTGAGCCTGCTGGATTTCTGGTCATGGTCAGGGCCTGTGAGCTGTGATTTATTTTTTTAAGAACATTCTTTATTCACTAATGAAATAACTAATGGGAAAAAAACCCCCGATGGAATGAAAACAAGTGGCAAAGAATTAGAAAAATACTACTAGGAGAGCAACAGATGATCCTTCTGTGTTTTTCCTTGCCAACTTAATATTCTGTGGTAGACAGTTGAGGGGTTTTTCCCCATAATGCGAAATTCTTGGCAGCCATATAATGAAGTGTTAATTTTTAATGTTTTGGGGTTTTTTGTTTTTTTGTTTGTTTGTTTGTTTGTTTTATTTTCATGTAGGGTTAGCCTGTTTGGCTGTTTGTTGTGTGTTGGTGGTTTTTTCCCTAATTCATATGCAACCTGACTTATGCTATGAGGTCCTGTCAGATTTAAAGAACCTTCCCCTCCCCTCTCATCACTGGTACATCCTTGTTTACTACCCTAGGTCTCTGGCTTAGAAAAGCCAGAGCTGGTTTTGCTTCTCTCCTGTTGTCCATCTGATCAGTGCAGCTCTGCCAGTCTGAGGGAAGGCCTGGAGTGCCAGCAGCCAGTTGTGAGCAGCACGGAGCAAATCCATCTTTTTTGGTATTAGCTACCAGCAGGGATCCAACACACTTCTCTTCTCCTTGCACCCCCTACGTACAACTCATTTTCTGCTGGTTCTGTGTTCAGTTTTATTTACCACATGGTGCTGCTGCTGCTTCTTTCTAGTCATGGAGACAAGTCTGGGCCACCCTTGGTGCCAGAATTGTTGCACGTCCTCCTGGGAAGCCCCTGATGTGGTGTTCATGATTCCACACCACACTTTTCCTGTGTGTTAGAGCAGAGCAATTCATGGGAGATGAACAGGACAGAGGGAAGTGTAGGAAGGAGGCTGTTTCAGGCCTTAATGACCTCCTGTGGTTTGATTCCTTTGTACTGGTTATTCCAATTTTTATGATACTTAATCAGAAACCTGCGGTACTGCTTCCCTGAAAGCCCTGGTTCCTGGAGACACAAGGGTTTTTTCTGTTCATGGGTGAGTTGTTTGCCTTTTAGTGGCGACAGAATCCTTGGTCCTTGGAGAAAAACTTAAAAAATTTCACCCAATAAGGTTCTAAACCCAAAGGGAAGATTAAAAAACTAATTTAGTATTTCTGTACAAAACACACAAGGCAAAAAATCCCTCTGCAACTCTTAAGCTGTTTGTGAGCAGTCTGGGCTATGGTGCACTCTGGGAAGAGAGTGTGGAGAAGACCCTGCAGATTTGGATCTTGTGTTGCTTCACCCCTTTTCTGAAAAGAAGCAGGATGAGGGGGAAATAACAAAGAAGTCTTCGAGAGGGAATTGTTCTTGAGGAGGGTATTGTGGATATCTTAAAAAGAACAATCCTCTGCAAACAGCTGCTGCTCCTCTTTTTATTTTTAAGTAGCTTTAAAATCAGAAGCTTGATAGTGAGGAGGGCGGCATCTTTGCCTACTTCTAGCTCAGAAATGAATATTTAGTCGTGTACAAAGGATTTATGAAAGCAGATTCCCTTTGCAAAGATGATTGTCATAGTAGCTTAAATTGTCTGCCAAGCATCGTAATGGAGTTTTACTACTGTAGGAAAACAAAAGCAAAAGATAAGCTTAACTCAGTGAAACAAAAGAGAACAAAGGAGGCAGAACAGCAAAGAGCCTCGCTGATGACAGGAGAGCACAGTGATTTCCCTGCAAGTAACAACTCAAAAGGGGCTCCTAAAATTAGGTTAATACACTGAACAGCTGCAGAGGCTGGAACAGGGCTAAGATAGTGCTGTAACAAGTGTGAGCAAACAGGTTTGTGGGCTCCAGAGCAAAGCCACCCTCCAGTTCTCCAGGGAGGGGCTCTGAAGGAGCATCATCTAAGGGCACATGCCCATCCGAAAGTTTTATTGGGTAGAGAAGGAAAGAAATCCCCAAGTGAGAGGAATCATGAAGTGATGAGGACATGGCCCAATAAAATTGCTGACAATTTCTTGCCATCCTTGTTCCTCTGGTGGAACACTTGGCTAATCTTGCCCTTCTTCTGTTTTCAGTTGTACTAAAGGCATGACTTAGGCCAAAAGATGATTTGAGAGATGGTGCCTGGGTAAGGCAGTGGGAAATATCTGCCTTTGAGTTAAGCAGTTATGAGGCGCTGGCACTGGCAGGAAGCCAGAGCACAGTATCAATCCTAAAACGTCATTTATAGTTTCTACCTAGCCCTTGCAGTCTCCATGGCTTCCTATTTTGCTTGCATTCCTAAAATTGTTTATAGAGATTCATTATTGAATGTGAAATGAAGGAGTGAATATCAACCAGGTGAATGGTTCCTAGACTGTAAGACATACTGTCTATTGGGATGTAGCAAGCAATCTTGGTTCCCAGAAATTCAGCTCTGATCCTGCATATGCTAAGACATTTAGGCTTCCTGGAGTGAGTATTTGTGTGTCTAGACCTAAACATAGGACATGAGTCTGTGTGTTGCACTATTATGCTGAAATATGGAAAGACTTGCCAGGATTGTACTGCAGTTCCTCATGAAACACCCCGAGAGCTTCACTTTCCCTATGAAAATGGAAAAGAATATATGGTACAAAGGCTTAAAAGCCTAAAAACGGCTTGATCACACTACTTCTCCTTTTCAAATGTTGTGTTTGTGGTGGTTTTTTTTGTTGTTGCTTTATTTTTACATTTGCAGACTATGTATTGAAAGTGACTAGTAGCAGAATGGCAAGTGTGTGACAGATGTTCACCCCAAGCTCTCCTAACCCATGGAGTCAGTGGTGATGCTGCAGGTAGGGGGATTGAATGGTTGGACTTTGTGTTTAGACTTGTATAATTAATTTATCTCTTTCCTTGAAAATGCATCCCTAACATTCACTCCAGAGCAGTCGTGGTAACCCTGCTGATTCTGCCCTTTGCCACTGCCTACGTGAAGGACTGAGATAAAAGGGTTGATCAGGTGGCACCAGGATGCAGAGAGGCAGCAGGCAGAGCTGCAGGGCCTGTGTGGCCCAGGCTGCTTCTGGGACACTTGAGTGAGCAGCTTTACTTTGGCCATGTGTCATTCATGTGCATTTTCAGTGTAACTTCATAACCAGCTGATAGCTGACTGCAGTTACCCTGCCTTGCTGGTAATTTCACAGGTATGTGTCAAACTTGCTCTACAGTAGGTTGGTAGCCTTTGGAGATAAAGGAGAGGCAATATTTACAGATATTGACTTCAGTGTCTTGCTTGGGTGTTGGATGCAAACCTGGCTAGATAATAGTCATGAGAGTGATGAAATTTATTTATCATGGTTTTTTTTTCAGAAATGTATGGGATAATGTACTGAGCATGGCTCAGAAAAGGTCTGAAACTGTCCTGGCACCAGTTTAGTTCAATATTTCTGTTTTTATAATGACTTGGATGATACAAAAGGGAGTGTCCTTATTAAGCTTGCAGATGATGTGAAGCTGGACTGGGCTGTAAATACGTCACATAAATAATCTTTAAAAAATGGATGTGATTCATTGAAGAGAAATGTAGAACAATCACTTGGATTTGTGCAGAAGGCTTGCAGAAAAAGATCTGGAGCTGTGGTGTGTCGCAAGCTGAATGTGAGTCAGCAATGCCATTGCTGTGAGAGCACTTTCCACAGAAATCAGAAATCCTTGTTGTGAGAAACAGCCATCACATCACGTTGGCTGTGCTGCCTGCAGATCACCTGGTGTCATCCTGCTGCTTCGTGCTGTTCCTGAGACCCATGGGAATTCTCTGTGTCCCGTTTGGGGCACTGAGCTTCAAGGAAAAAGGTGGAGTGACTGAGTGGACTTGAGGCTGGTTACCCTGAAGAAGGTGCCAGGAGGTGCAATAACAGGCTTCGAGACAGAAATCTGTTCTCTCTATTCCTGGTGCAAGAAACTTAGCTTTTCCACTTGATTAAATTTAAACAGTAAGGCTGGGAGGATTTGGGAAGATAGTCTGAGAGGCCGTGGGGTCTGTTTGACAGCCTTTAGCAACAGGCAGGTGAGGTCTGTTAGGTTTATGGAGAGCTTTGGTGCCTTGTTTCCTATGGATTACAGTGGCTGTTCCAACCATGCTGAGTTCTGGCCTTTCTGTGAAGGAAAGGCACCATCAGCAGCCCTGGCTGTGTTGTGAACCCCAGAGAAGTGCTCACGTAGCCTTGGGAGCTCAAGGAGGATGCTGCAATCGAGAGGCAAACTGAGATGAGGGGAATGTGCTCTATTTATCTCCATCCATACTTCTGTTCTGTCCCAATACAAACAGTCATGTTGAAAGGCTTTACAAAATCCCCATTTATTAAATCCCCGTTCTCCTGCTGCTGCACGTACCCAGGGATGTCATGGTGAGTCTCTACCTAAGTGCTGGGGGTTCTATTTGCATCTGTGGTTTCTGTGAGGGTCAGCTTCTGTCTTGAGAACTTGTCATGGCTGGGATTGGTGCTACAAAGCTGTGGGGGGCTCTTTTCCATGCAGGAGATGCAGGCAGGAGTCAATCACATAGCAGCACAGAGCATGGTTTGCAGCCTTTCTGATATGGGGGCAGTGCATGTTCCTTGTGCTGCTGCCTCCTCGTCCCTGGTGTTGGCACCACTTCAGGCACCACGTGATGTTTACAGGCCCCATAGTGACCCCAGTCAATGACATCAGCTAAACTAAACACGACCATTAAAGAAAACTTTCATTTTGCTGAAGGCTTTTTTTGGCTCAAATGTGGTTCCCTACTTGAACCCACAGACAGCTGCACCAGCCCAAGTGGGTTTTTTGAGCAGGGAGAGGAATGAATGGAATGGGAGAGCTTGGAGAATGCCTGAACTTTCACTTGTGCCAGGAAAGCACGCCTTGCTACAGCCCAAAGGCTCCCACACCCAAAGCAAATGGCTCAAATCCAACTGCTTTGGAATCTGTGGACTTCAGGTGTGCCCCAGAGGCTGTGTGTACCGTGCAGGTGCAGTGTCTGTCAAGTAGCAAGCATGTAATTTGTATTCTGTCGCCTGTGTAAGCATTAAATTACATGCTGTTAGAGTTTTGAAGGAAGGTATTTAAAGCCATCTAAACTTTAATAGAAACAAGATTTCAATTATTCTTGTAATGATAAGGATGAAAGTTTTCTAGTTTATCTAGAAAAAGCCCTGTTCTTTAATGAACCTCTGTAATTAGAAATGCACTAGTCTATAACTGAATTTCTAATGAATAATCTATAGATTTAGCAGCTTCTGTCTCTTTTTTCCCCTTGTCCTTTATAAAAAGTTCCAGTAAGCTACCCATTTCCCACTGTGCACTCATAGAGTGTGCTACTGTCCTGCCATATGGTTGCTTTCCACTAGCAATTAATAGGACTGCAAAGGCCCCTGAATCTTTGGGGACTGTATATTTGCTTGTGGTCTTGTCAGAACATGCAGCATTTCAAAAGCAATTTCTCACATTTATGTCCACTGAATAAGAAGTGCCCCCAAAACCAGCATAGTAGAACTTACACAGAGCAATTTGGTTTATACTATAAAAAAAAAGGCAAAAAAGCCAAACTAGAGTGGCTGTATTATCTCAAGTTTCTTAGGTCACGTTCAAGAGCTAGTTTTTATGGCTGGATGCATGTTGCATGGATGCATGTAATCAGTTTCTTGGCGAATGTATTTACAAGGACATTGTTTACAGTCATTTTTTTCCCTGCATTATTTAAAAATTAATATGACCCCAAACAAGTAAACTTGAAGAAATCAACTAACATTTGCAGAGATGTGGTGAGGCATGGAGGAGAAAAATTATGGAAACAATAGTCAAAGGTCTCTCTTAGAAAAAGGGATTGCATAGCATTGTATTGACATTACTGTTGATGTGGCACCTTTAACCCAGCTACATGAGCACTGAAGCATTTGAAGAATATTTTAGATCTTTTCCACACAGGTTTTTCTACAGAGGTGAAAATTATAGGCACCTTTTAAGAACAATCTTTATCTGAATTATCTATTCCTTGTGCTTCTGGAGCCTACTTAGATGACATTTGAAAGTGGCTACGCATGATTTCCCCTTCCCCATGGCTCTCACTGTGTGTCACTGCAGGAGCAGTTCTGCTCTGAGAGCCCCACGGCATCCAAGGGTAGAGCTGCTCTGATGGAGCATCACCAATGCCTGCAATACCCAGATCATTGGGATTTTGTTTTGTAGGGATATCCAGGAAGTGTCTGACAGGTGGATCTGACCAAGGCTCAGTGAGAGAAGTCTTGTGCAGTGTCTTGGGCTGCTCCTGAGGAAGAAGGTGTCTCAAGGGTGAAAATCTGGCTCAATTACTCTAATGGAAATCTAAGAACCTGGGCTTGTTCATGGCTTTTGGGCAGCTCTGAATAAGCCTCTTGCTTTAGAACTATTTAGACTGCAAACTTGTGGAAGGTGGAACATGTCCCCTTCTGCATATAGTACTGCGCCTAGTGAAAAGGAACCTTTTCCTGCATGTCTCTAAGATAACATTAAGGATATCTTTTCTGGGTGGAGTTCAGCCCTGCCAGGGGAAGTGGAATGTGGGAAGGATGTCTCACATCTGCACAGAAATCTGTCCAGCCCTGGGGACACTGTGGGTTAACAAAGCTGACACTCTGAGGAAGTCAGGAGGTGTTTTAGTGTACCAACATTATGGTGATTTGAGGGATTGCTTACCTGCCCAGCCTTCAGGAGGTTGTTCAAACCTCATTTTTTGTCAGTATATCAGGAAAGGGAGGCAGAGAGAGGATGATGGCAACTAATCCTCTTGTGGTGCTGGAGATGATGACTTCATTAAATCTGTTAGGTTGCAGTGGGTCTGCCTGGAAACTGGCTTAGGGCAGGGGATTACAGAGCTTGAACTGAGGATCAGATGCAGAGTTGCAGTGCCCTGCCAGTGGTTCTCACCTCAGCTCCTGCTTAAGGTCAAGGCAGCAAACCTTGACTCCAGGATACCTCCTAAGCACCTTGGGGAAAAGTTCTCCTCACACCTCCAGCTTATCTCTGAAAGGTCAGCATCTGTATTTTTTCCCCTCTTCCTCTGCCACCCCTGCACCCTGAAATGGAAACAAAAGTGTGTCACATTCAGCTGTGCCCTGTGAACATCAAGTAGTTTTGAGCAGATGCAAAGAATGCCAGGTAAATTTCTCTCTGCAAACCTGTTGAATCTACATCAGAAAATTTGGCCAGGGGTTTTAGTACAGCAAATACAGCTGTCACTCTGTTGTTGCTGTTAAAGATGCTTATATGATCTGACAATGTTAATGAGTGGGTAACATCAGCTAAGTCTAAAAAGCTATTGCACAGGAAGAATCCATTAAATTTCATGATTATGGACATATTTTGCCTTTTTAGCTACCCTAATGAGGAAAGAAAGTGATTTATTGTGGAGTAACCCAAATGAATTTGGAGCAGTTGTTCAGTTGATCCTTTCCCATTAAATGTCTTCAGGTAATACCTGGGCTGGAAGTAACTGGAATGCTGTGGTGCTTCAAGGAAAGTTGATGTGTTTATAATTATATCTGGTGCAAGGATATCAAACAGCAAATGAGTGAATAGGAGCTGTACTTTTATTTTGGGCTTTTTGGCATGTGAGTGGTGGGGAGGTGTCAGCCCCCTTCTGTAGTGGCTAATTACATTTCCCACATGACATTTCTCTCTCCTTGACATATCCCATCATTCGCATCAGTGGTGATTGTCACCAGCCCCCCCGGCATCTCCTGTGCTTGCTTGAAATATGAAGCCATTTGTTTAGGGAAAAAAAATCCCAAGGTTTTTTTTCCACTGTCCTAATTTTCTCACCAACTTAGTTGAGATATTCTGTGAGGGCTTTATTCTCATAAATAAGCTTATTCTCCAGATAGGCTTTTTACAGATGTCCCAGTTAGGTGCTTCAGTGGTTTCCATGTGTTTGTTACCTGCAAGAGGAGTGTGTTTGACATGGTATTTTTGTAAATAGAAACACATATTTATATTCCATACTTAATAGAATACAACTGTTCTGTGCACTGTATCTGAGCTAGTGAAGCTTTTTTAAGAAGGCATTCTCTGCATGTCTGAGTGTCCAAACAGAAATATTCTGTGTACATAATGTATTAAAAAGTGACACCAGCTTCTTGTCTTCTGGAGGACAAGAAGGTTTTTATCATTTTAAAGGCTACTCAAGGAAATGAAACAATACAGTTGTAGTGATTTATTTATGTTGCTGCTGTTGTACCAGTATCCCATTTAAATGGTTTTATTCCAGAACAAGGATCCACATCAGAGGTAACAGCAATTGCAATAGCTATTCCAGGAGCTGTGGTCACAGAAATGAATGCAGTGCAGCTTCTTGGGAAGATGCTGAGCTTTTGGTCTGGTACAGGGGAGCCCTTCTGCTCAGTCTTCTTCAAGTATAGTCTCAAAAGAATGGGATCAACACTGTGACTTGGAGGAGATTGCTGCCTGACTTCAGCATGAGCATAGCTAAAAGCTGCTCAGAATCTCTGACTTTGTTTTTATTAATGAAAATAATTTCCCTATGATGTTGCCAAACTATGTTGAAAAGTTGTTTCCCCTTTACTTAGGCACTGCTGTGCCAGCAGATGTCCAGTTTCTGCCTCTATAATTGGCTTTTAAACTCTTCCTCATTAACCAACTCCCACCTTCCGATATATTCCAGGATATGAGGATCTTTGTGGGGTTTTTTTACCTCAGAAATCAGGACTGAAACCTGGCCAAGCAATGGAACATTAGATTTAGAACTGGGAAAGGGTTCCCTGTGCTCCTTACAAATATGCTTTTAATGTTTATGTGTGAGCTGCAAAAGGGGACAGGAAACATTGCAGAATTATTTAGGCTGAGATTGAGGAGCAGTGGGAGGGGGGCAGAAAGGTGGTGGGTGCAGTGCAGGGCACTCAGTCCAGGAGGAATTAGACCCAAGGCTGAGCCTTGCTGACTCCTGATTTACCAGGGGTCTCATGGTGACACCAGACTTGGGCATTAAGGTGAGCTGCTCAGTCCAACGTGGCAGTGAATCCTTGATGACAATTATTGATTTAGGTCTCAGAAACTGGCATATATATTGGATTTTAGAGGTGATATGTTGTGCTATCGGAGAGGAGCAGTTTTGGCTCTCCCCCTGACAAGTGGATTCAGTCATAAGAGCAGCAATTGCAAGACATTAAGCTTGCATGTATCTAACTGACTGGGGCAGTTAGGGTGGTGCTCTTCTGGAAGGTGTGTTTGGCTGAGTAGGGAAAAACTCTTTGGAGGTTAGAAAAGCAAAAAAAAGAAGCAGAACTTAAAACCATTCAAGTTTTTGTCATTTGCCAAAGGCACTGCTGAAAAATACAGTAAAGGAAGATGAGGGAATGTCTCATATATGTGTGTATGTATGTATAAAATACATATACATATTTTTATTATGGGGACAACAGAGGGGATTTGAAAGGTTGTTACTCATGGGAGCACATAACACATCTCATCTTTTGAACTGGTGAACTGATACCAGGTGAGCTCCCATATATCTCTGAAGATCTTGCTTCTGAAAAAATCTGTCAGCCTTCTTCTCTTGTACTGAAGATATGTGACATGCTGCATATCCATCTTAATCTTTTTTATTCCTAGGTAAACAGAAATGTTCCAAATGTGCTCTTAGTCTGTCTGACCTTGGGCTCATGTTCCCCAAGGATGTGTGCAGCTAATCAAAACTATGCTGGACCTACATGGTGATAAGTGTCTGATGCTGCATCAGGGCAGTATACCTTGAACATGTTCTAAAAGTGAGTTACAGTTAACCTGGAACTCTGCAAGCAGGTACCAGGATAGCAGAGTTGCCTTGGCTGTGATAAATTGGTGGCCTCAGGGACTGAAGATTTAGTTAATGAAAAACTTTGTTGTTGCCTTCTCCTGTTTCCTTCAACTGGCATTGAATGCAAAATCCTTCAAGACTTTGAAGAGGAGCCTGGGAAGTCTGGTAGGTGGAAAGGCAGAAGGGCTGGAGGTATGGAGGGAACCCCCAGCTGCGCTTGCAGTCTGTGACATTTTACAGAATAAGGCACAGCACTGAAATACCATTCAACTGTAATGCAGTAAACTTTAACTGAGGTATAACAATGGTTTGGGGATTTCTGCTCTTATTGGTCTAAATCTGTAGATTCAGTTGGGGTTATTCTGTTTCAGAATTGTGCAGTTTAGAAAAAACTCTGGTCTGCTCCCCTATTTCTTTAGAGCTTTGTGTATCAGAGCACTCAGGATAAATCACGTCCTTCTTGAAGTCAATGGCAAAGCTCAAGCTTCTTTTGATGGTGTCAGGTTTTATCTATCAGAAAGTGCTGAACATTTTAGAATTCAGTCAGATGTAATCAAAACATAAATGCAAATTGGTATCATCTCATAATATAGCAAATACGGGGGGAGTATCTTTCTAGTGGTGGTGTGAAAGACACATCTGTGCATATTTTTAATGCACCTATGCTGTGATGAACAGATTTAGATACTCTGTCATTATGATCACAGGGGAGAGACATTTGCATTGTCATTGACTGATTGCTTCTGCTCAGTTCTCGTTCTTTCATTGTAAGAAGTCTGGGGATTATGATGGACAAGGCAGAAAAAAATATGTAGCTGTTTGCTGTGGTTTCAGATGCTAGTGACCTTCTCTCCACCACTGGGATGTCAGATGCACAGTGAGTGGTGAGAGGAGGGAGAAGTACCTGTGCATTATCTGGGAGTTAACTGTGATAAAATTAGTGAGTGCTGATTTCAGAATCCTGTGTGGATCTCCTTAAATCACAGTTATACTGGATAGGGTATTGAGATATATTTTAAGAAATTACCTCAAATATTTTGAGAAACTAAGGAATATATTCAGAAGCTTAATCTGATTTTTCACAACGCTTTTCAGAGAAAAACTTCTCAGAACATGATGTGCTGATGGTGGGATTTTGGTTCTTTGGTACAATCAGTCAATTCACTAATTAAACTCTTCTTGAACCTTTAGGAAAATCATAAGTTAAACAGAACTGCTTTTTTAAAACTCAGCCTTTAAAAACTTGAGGGGGAAGATTACCTCTTCCAAGTTATCTGAGTCAGCGTGGGAACCTTTGTTATCCAACGTGATTCATTTTAGGGAATGCAGCCTGTGAATCAGAAATGGGGCTAGGGTGTTGAAGGGGGGGGGGAGGGAAGTATCCTATTTTATCTTCCAAGCAAGAATTTTAACTTGGAAGCTAGTTCTTTTCTCTGCTTCCCTGCTAATATAATGGGACATAGCAGTGGAGGAGAAGTATGAAAAAGCTACTTGGCAGAGTTGTAGGCAAGTTGGACAGTGATGAGATAGTTTTGGAAATGGTTGTGTGAAGTTGCATAAGCAAATGGGATCAGCCTGTTCCTTCAGCATGAACCAGTGTGCCTGGATGGGTTATGAGGAGGAGAGCAGGTGGGGTGTGCAGGCACTTTTGGATAAAATGAGCTATATATTTGTGGTCTGTTATTTAGGAAGCTTTGATTAACAGCTCTCCGTGAGGTTTCACAGTCTGCTCAGCATTTCTGTCACCAAGTATTGTGGGAATGAGGAGAACGTTCCTACTGTTAAGGCAGTCATAAAAGAATGTGTAAAGTAAGTATTTCTGGTTAGATGGTGAGTCTCCTCACCTGGGGTTTTGAATTAAAATTTCTCCATGAACGTGTATGGTGGTCAAAGGAGAGACATCTGTAAGACTTTTGAGAAAGAGCTAATACATCGTGCTGACGCCTGTTACAGTGTGACATGAGATTCCTTTTATGCTGTCTCACCATGACTGGAGGTGTTCCCTTCCTTTGTAGTGGCTTTTGGAAGCTAACCAGGAGATAGGAGCTTGTGTTTCATTTCTGTTATGTAAATTCTGAGTGCTGCTGGGGGGCTTTTAACAGTTAACTGCCTCTATGTCAACTTACTAAGCTGCGGGGTGTTCCTTAGGTAAATGCAAAGTATCCTAATAATAAATTTAAAAAATATTTCATAGGAGTGTACCTACACGAGCAGGATGGAGAGTGGGGAGGGGGAGAAAAAGGAAGGCAGTGGGGTTTTGGCTGGGCTTCTAATAAAACTTGTATAATTGAATATGTACTAAATGAGAGCAGCATCTAATGAGAGTGGATGAGCAGAATGACAATTGAGGCTATGTACTTCTAGCTTAAAACCAGCAATGAGGGCAGTAAACATACCTGGTATTTAGGTAGCCAGATAAAGAAAGTTTAAGACTTAATAAAAATGAGCAATGTTCTTTCTTCAGGAACACAAAAAAGATTCCTGTAGCATTGTATCATGTCCTTTCTTTGTCCTTAATCAGCTGCAGCAGAGCCTTGGAGTTCAATACATATTGACTTAAAGCATATGCTGAAGTCTGAACTACTTGGGTTTCAAAACTTCAATTGTCGCGAGCAGCATACTAATCTTGGTTAAGTTATCTGTTCTTTTAAAGTTAATTCTGCAGTGTAGTCACACTTTTAATTCTAACATATTAAACTTGGAGCTGTTTAAAAACCCATGCATCCCTACCACTGAGCAGCTTGTTGGAAGAGCAAGCATATAACTTATTACAGAACTCTGATTGCCTTGGGAGCAGCATTGCCTGTGTCCATTAATCTCAGTAACATTATATACACATAATATATTGATAAAATGTTAATGACCTAACTTAATGCCAATAAGAGCTGGAAATGAGGGTGTAGGAGTTCAAAGTGTAGCACTCTTTAGCCTTCAGTCATTCTGGTTGGTTTATTTGTTTGCTTACTGATTAGTTTTTTTAAATCTCTCCCTTCCCCCCCCCCGCGTTGCCACCAGACTGTCCACAAAAGCACAGGTTGTGCCCAGATTCTAAACTAGCTATTCACACATCAGAGGATGAGAAATGTCCTCAGACTGGCCACTGCACAAGCATTTTGATATTCTGCTCTCCTGTGCCAACTTGTGCAGTTCTTTAGGCACCTTCTGTGCACGGCGCTCGTTGCACCAGTGCCGCAGCCAAGAGCTGGTGCCTGCCCAGCCCCGGCTGGCACCCGAAATTGAGCTGTCTCCTGACATGCCAATCACTTAGTCCTGACTTAAAAGGCAGCTGGTAGAGTAGCAGGTCTGCCACTGTGAGGAGGAGCACACCGAGTGGAACGGTCTGGTTTGGAGCCTCTCAGAATATCTGTGCTGTAAAACCAGCAGCAAGCGCTTCTCAATTGCTGCTGAGCCAAGCTCTGCTGCTGGTGCCGCCACAGCTCTGGGAAGCCTGATGGATTTCTGGAGCTGGAACACTGAGAAAAATGCAGCCTGGGCAAGGTATTAAGGCTTCCAAGTATTTCAATTAAAGCTTAAATCTGAACTCTGCAACGCATCGAATGGACGGAGGAGAAACAGAGCAACAAAAATCAATATAAAAAATAGTTCATGCTAATGAGATTTAACTGCCCTGCCCTGCAGTGTGTGATCATCTGGGGAGGAGGCTGGTGTGTTGGCTATTGAAGTCTTACATAAAGTGTGAAATGAAGAATGTGTGCTGGAAGGCATCAATATAAATCTCATAATTATTTTCCCCCTCCTGATTAAACCAAATGAAGCTTACGGTGATCCTCGTAGGATATTTCCTGAGAAGAGGGAAAAATAAACTGAGTCAAGATTGTGTGTGTTGAAGGTTAATTCTAATAAATCAGAAAGCAAAGATCTTGTAATAGGAAAGTATTTTCTGCACTCACCCAATTAAATGTTAGAAGCTGGATAATGGAATAATTGTAGTTAGTCAATTGCTACAAAGTCGTAATAGCTTCACTACAACTAAGACTCCAAGGCAGTAAAATGCCAGTGTTAAAATAATAAAACCATTATTTCAATAATAATCTCGAGTTAATTAGAATAAGGCAGTGCAACGTATTTTTAATATTAGACAAAAACAATTAGCATAGTACTTAGTAACAACAATATCCTTATTATCTGAAAGACAAAATAGGATTAATACAGCAGTAAAGCATTGAAATCATGTGTCAACAAAGGAACACAGAGGAAAAATGACTTTTTAAATAGCCCAAGCTCCAGCACAAGTAATGGAAACTTCCATGTCCAAGGAGAGGAAAATTTGGTTGTAGCAGATGTATGGATGAGTTTCTTAATACAAGTATGGTCTTTTCCCTGTGCCAAATGTTTATCTGTGTGGCTTCTTCACAGAAAGTCTTGAGTATGTTCTGATTATTCCTCCCTCTTCTTTTTCCTGACAAGATTGAGACATGATATATTCCCACATGCCTTCCTGAGTACAAAATAACTAAAAATTAAGGCTAGAGGGATTATTTAAATTATGATGTGACCTCCTGCAAAGCACAGACCAGAGAATTCTGCCCTGTTACTCCCACGTTATCAGGCTGACATTTGAAGCAGATGTGTGCTGTGGGTGCCCCAAGTTTCAGGACTATTTTACAGCTTGTGTCAGTCAGTACTGTGACCCTGTCACTTCTTAATAGGGTGAAAAAGTGCAGTAGATTTTGTTGCAGTTGCCCTGGTGGAGATCTGGAAGGCTGAGAAAACATTAAGCATTCAAACCAAGCCTCATCCTACGGCTGTAGCCAGCCTTCCATGGGGACGTGTGAACACAGCCTCTCTACTTGCAGGGAACAGTCAAGAACAAAATGCTGGTTTTTGTTCTTAAAATCTTTTTAGTTGCCTTCAAGATGATCTACTGAATGTTAAGGCACTTTCACTTTGGTGATTTTGGACTGTCATTACACGTTCAGGTTTTGAGGTGGAGCAAACACTCCTGCTCAGCCTTACCTGCACTGTTGCTCCTGAGGAAAATGAGGTACTGCTTCTGCAAGGAGGAAAAACTAGTTCAAGTCCTCTAAGCTTCACTATCTTGTTGTCTCAGCTGCAGAGGGGGGACCTGGGCTGAGTTGGAAATGGTGACTTGAATGGGAAAAGCCTTGCAGAGTTGTGGTGTAGAGAAGGGATGGGGGGAAGGGGATTAGGGGAAGTGAGAACATGCAGCTCTTGGAGCCTCCGCACTGTGCAATAGATCAGGAGTGATGAATGTCTGTGAGCTAGACCTACTTCTTTGGAAAATAAGTTCTTCCTTGAAAACCTTGATCCTTTTGCTTTCTGTGTGTATTTTACTCAGAAATACATATGCTTGCATTCTGGCAGACTCCTCATTAGTACTGGTAGAAGAAAAGCTCTTTTTTTTGGAGAAACTTGGCTGTTCAGAGAAATACCAAGAATTCCTGCACGGCTACCAATATCTGCATTATAATATCTGCCACGTTGCAATAATATTTTGTAATTTAAGCCCAAGGACATAAATTCAGGAACTGCAGTATAGTCAATAAACTAAAAAATTGCTTGGTGTAGATAATTACGGCACTGATCTTGCATTACATTTTAACCTACATGAGACCCTGCTGACTTGACAGTGTTAGTTACTTCCTTCTCTTGTAATGCACGTTACACTGCTTTGGTCTAGCACAGTGGCCAAAGAGAAGGCCATGGATCTATTCCAATGTGTCTAGTCCTATTTTACAGTGCAGCTGTTTGATAACCACTGACTAGTTTGTATTCCTGGAAAAATCCAGGAGATGCACTGTAGGAGGAAATGCTCTCAAAGCATAATTTCAGTGTGTTAGAATTGACTGCTAGCATTTATTCCTTTTCGTTATCAGTTAAATTTTTGCTGTGAATTGTGTATTCCCCTTGGGTTTTATCACTGGGAATAATGCCTGACATTTTGTTGGGGAGCACAGGGTGGTGGAGAAGAAGAAGAACTGAAAACTTCCTTGTTTTCAGTTGTGGCAGTTTCCGGTTAATCTAGATAAAATAATCCTAATGAGATGTGTCCTATGATTAATTTGTACCATTTTGCCTCCTGTTAATTATAACCTGCTGTCTGGGGAATAGGTAAGAGAGGGCAAAGTCTTGCACAGAATCAAGCATTTGAAGGAATCAAAATATATAAGCTAATTTCCACAGACCTGTCTCAAAGAGAGAGGCATCTCCCAAAGGCCCTTTACACAATGGGAAAGCTCCTATTTTCTGCAACATCCTTGAGTGTTGTTTGAGATTTTCATGATGCTGTCAGCTGCTGCAGACATATGGCTCCAATTGATTTGTCCTGACAATAACAGCTACCAGCACTCATTTCTCCACACCATCTCTGTCCCAGTAAAGACCTCTGAAGAACATCCTTTTTTTGGTCTTGTACTTCTCCCACCCTCCCTGCTCCCTCTGAAGTGTGGTTGTGGCCTGCTGTCCAAGACTGGCTGTTTAAAGGTAATTTCCATGGAATGGTGCATATCATAAGCATTAATTTTATCAAGAATATATAGCTGTGAATAAATAATTTCTAAACACACTTTCTTATTTTATTCTGGGAATTCTTAGCTGTTCAGAAAGGGTTTTGGAGTCTGGTTTGGTTTCTACTCCGACAGTGATTTTGCCCTTTAGTTCCACTTCAGGTGATTATTTTAGTGTGCACTTTTGTCTTTAAATGCCTAAAACATTTGTTTTATTTTGAGTCTGGGCTAGAAGATTCCTGCAAACTATAGTGGGACCTAACAGAAGTGAAAAAAGGCATTATCTTTGCAATATGGCAAATATACATAGAAGTGCTTCTCCAGGATAAGGCTATTCCTCTGCCACCCAAACCCCTTTGTTACATGTACATTTCTTATGGGTCTCTTCTGTGGTCGAATGCCTGGGTGCACCTTCTGACTAGAGCAGTCTGTGAGCTTCTTTTATCACCTTGGGTTTAATTTTGAAGGACAAATTGGTGCAACTGCCTGGATGGAATATTCCACTGGCACTCAGGTCTGATCCTGCATTTTAATTCTGGTTTGACTGATGGCCATCAGATGATACCAGGTAATGATTTGTCTTCTCTGCACCTCTGTTTTTCCAGTGATGACTGTCTTTGCAAAATGCTGTGGTATCTCACATTGTGCAGGACTGTGTAAGAGCAGTTTTGCTGTGCTGTGAGAGATCCATGACATGGTGGGAGCAAGGGAATGGGACTTTCCACTTCTGGCTCAAATGTGTTCCTGTTGCTCTCATTCCCCAGAATCAGAAAATATAAATATCTAACAGGTATGGAAAGTTTATCTCTGTGCAGGACTGTGTAAGAGCAGTTTTGGTGTGCTGTGAGAGATCCATGACATGGTGGGAGCAAGGGAATGGGACTTTCCACTTCAGGCTCAAATGTGTTCCTGTTGCTCTCATTCCCCAGAATCAGAAAATATAAATATCTAACAGGTATGGGAAGTTTATCTCTGTGGGCACTGCAAGCAAGACATTCCTGCCTTCCAGGTGGAAGGGTGGGAGGGATGGACAGACACTGCAGATATTTTGCTTCTTCTCCAACTGGCACAACTCATTTGAGGATGATTTCTGCTCCTTTGCTCTGCCCTTCACCTGCCCTAGGGATGGCTGTAATGACTCAGAGCAACAGCATCTACTTGTTACCCTCCCCTTCAGCTGGAGGAATGGGCACCTTGGCTTAGGGCCTTTACCCTTAAACTATGCAAAGATTCAAGTTTTGGCTTTACAGGTATATTTGAGGCCTAACGAGTTTATACTGAGTTTGCATAATTGCACAAGCTGGGATTCATAACCGGGATTCATAAATTAAGAAATGGTAATATTTCTTATTATGGTATATTTCTTTTGTTTTTAATACAACGTATTATAACGTGCAGCAAGTGCTACTTTATTAGAAACTTTTTTAAAAGAATCATTTACCAAGTTGAAATATTAATGTAGCTGGCTGGAAATTGGAGATTTTTACTAGGGCATAGTCATTCTTTTAAAAAGCAAATTAAAGTAGATATATTTTCAAGAAGTGAAATTTCCGATAGTGCCAGCTTTTATTAGCATATTCTGGCACCATTATATATTTTTAATTTTTTTTTCTTAAAGCACTAATATTTATTCAAATGTAAAGTTAAAAAAAATTAAAAATATTTTTCTGCCCCCTCTTCCCCCTGTATTCTGCATTGTCTGTAAGTGGGGTACAGACAAAATTATCTTAAATCTCAATTTGAGTGTCACTTGGCTTTTGTAAAGTACAAATAAACTTACATCAACCCAGGGCCCTTGCCTGTGAATGACACAGTGTGTGTGTAACACCTTCTCACTTACCTAATTCTAAGGGGCAGAAATGCAGAGTCTGCTGAATGTCTCAGCTGCCTTGGACCTCAGTGGCAATTAAGAACCTGCAGCTCTTTCAAGGATTTCTTCCTTCCTGACTATATATATTCCTTACTGTGACCTGAGAAGCACCTTTTTCCTTTTTCCTTTCCTTACCTATACTGAAAATAATGAATAGTTATTGATTACATGTTGCTTAATGGGCTCCAATAAATTTACACTTAAAATAAAATTCTCCAATGGAGTGTTTCCAGCTAAATCAGGGCCTAGTTCCTTTGCATTAACACCACTCTGCTGCAGCAGCGTGGCTAAAAATTGCAAAAGCAGCCTCCTGCTCCGTGGCTTTTTTTGTTATTGTAGTGTTTAGAACTAGAGTGGGTTCCTGGTAAGAAAATGGTCAGTGCCATTGCAAGTCATGCCTGGTCCCCAGCCCCACGTGCACCAGTCCATGTGATGTTTCTGCTGCTGCCTGGTGTGCCCTGTATTGGGTGCTCTCCTCCTTGCCCTGTCCCCAGTGTGCCCTGGCAGAGCTGCTCTGCAGTCCTGGCTCCCTGTCACTGCCCCTCTGCCCCAGCTGCCTGCAGCCAGGGGAGGTTGTTGTGTTGCTGTCCCAAAACATTTTCTTTTTGTGAGCAGTGGTGTGAGCAGTGCCATTGTCCTGCTGATCTGTCAGACCTGCCACCTGAATGTGATCTACAAGTTAGACCAAACTGAGTCTGTTTTGTGTTCTTTCTGTCTAGCATCCCTCAGAAATGGTCCTGCTGCTCCATTCACCCACCACACAGCTCCCAGGATTGTGTCCCTTAGCAGGATCTTTGCTGGTCTTGTGTCTGTTTAGAAAGCTGATGGATGACTTGTTCTCAAGCCTGTCTCTGCGTCTGGGACTGGTTTTCTCTATTGCACGAACCTCCTTCACCTTCCCTGTGCCTCAGTCTTGTCCCTGATTCCTTCTGAGGCTGGCTCTGGCCCCTTGCTGCTGTTCAGCCTCAGCCTCTGTGTCTCTTTTCTGTGTATGCTGTGCTTTTTGGGGGTGAAAATGAGGATTGTTTGCTGGCGGTTGTTTTTGGGTATTCAGTGATTGTTTTGGACTTCCAAAATCCTGGCAAGTCCTAGTATTCATCTTAATAGGATAATGACTTGAGCCATCTCAGTTGGAAGCTAAGCTTCTTGCAGTTGCTTGGTATTTCAGCAGATCTGCTTAAACCAACTCCTTATCTCATGTTTGTATCTTTTATTTCCCATCAGAGCAGTGCAGTAAACAGAGGGATACAGTCCACGTGAGCAGAGATGATCTTTGTATATGCTGTGTTGAGATGGATCATATCAGTTGCCAAGTGTGCACTTCATCAGTCGTTATATTCCTGCACCTTCAAATCTGATCACATAGAGTAGATGATATTTCCTAATCATTGTTACCTTTTTTTTTCGTAGCTATTTCAAGTCCTGTGTTCAAATCGGATTTGGTTCTCAGCTGGCAAGGAGCTTGGGTATATGGATGCCTCTTTGTAATACATCAGTTTGTTCATCACAGGAAATTACAATGTCAAGAGTCCTCTTCCTCGCCCTCCCTGAAATTTTGATGCATGTTTTGCAGAAGTCATGAAAGGATTTAAATCCAAAGCTGAAAAGCCTGACTGGAACTGATTGCTTTGAGCTTCTTGTTTACAAAATATGAATTGGGGGTTAAAAAAAGAAAGACAACAAGAGGTTTTCTTATGAATAGACTTACTTCTGATTTCTCTAGCAGAGACTGTGGTGTGTATGGAGAATGTTAAAAAGAATAGCAATAAAAGTATATTTAATGGTGAGCAGCTTTTTTTGTGGAAAACTCATTTTTGATAGTCTGTGCAGTATTGATAGAAGTTCTTTGTAGTTGTAAGATGCAGCTTTGCTGATCCCTGTCATGGATAGGAGGAGGAATGTTGTCACAGAGCAAATGCTGATATGTTGTCAATATCAAATGAATTTTTATTTAAAAAGTAATTTCCTTATTTTAATGTATTTTTAAATTGCTTAGAGTAAGAGAGGATATTTGTTTTGATATGAATATCTCCTTTTTGTGGGCACACTAGAGCACAGAATATCACCATGAAGAAATCTTTTTAAGTATTGCATAAAAGGGTGAATCTGTTTTTCAACACTGACACCAGCTATATGGGAGATGGAATATTCCCACAGTTCACAGTGAAAGCATAAAAGAAGCATAAAATACAGAAATAACAACTGTGGAACACATGTGCACTCCTTGGAATTAACTCGCCCAGGGGGAGTTATTTTCTTGAGTAATTAAACTTTCTGTGGGTATTGAGGACCATTCTGGGGCTTTCTGAGTCAAGTGGGGACTCAGTACAAAGCTGTATTGTAATTAAATAGCCAAGCAATCTGCTGGGGAAGTGAGAAACCTGCAGCAGTCAACAACCTTGTTTCCTGCAGGTGGGCTGAAGTCTTCATGAGGATTCTTATGATCCTTATAAAAACAATTATATTTGTCAGGCTGCGGGCTGTACACCAGATTTGTCCGGCCTTTCAAGGCACAGTGCTTTTGTTGTGTTTTTTTTTTAGTAATTTAAATGCTTGTAGGATTAGTAGCACTGGAAATGGGAGTGTTGCAGAGAGGTCGAGGCTGCAGTGGGAAGGGAGCGATGTTCTGTGCCTGAGCCTTCCTGGGAAGAGGAGCTCTGGGGGAAGCCAAAGCTTGGACATGGAGCTTGCAGCTCTTGGCTCTTTTCCTCCCGTGCCAGAACTGAGGTGTCTCCTGCTGGCCTGGCAGTGTGGGACCTGCTGAGGCTGCTTGGGAATGCTGTGTGCCTCTCTCCTGCTGCTGAGGATGGTTGGGAATGCTGTGTGCCTCTCCTCTGCTGAGGATGGTTGGGAATGCTGTGTGCTGCTGCTGAGGCTGGTTGGGAATGCTGTGTGCCTCTCTCCTGCTGCTGAGGATGGTTGGGAATGCTGTGTGCCACTCTCCTGCTGCTGAGGATGGTTGGGAATGCTGTGTGCCGCTCTCCTGCTGCTGAGGCTGGTTGGGAATGCTGTGTGCCTCTCTCCTGCTGCTGAGGATGGTTGGGAATGCTGTGTGCCACTCTCCTGCTGCTGAGGATGGTTGGGAATGCTGTGTGCCGCTCTCCTGCTGCTGAGGCTGGTTGGGAATGCTGTGTGCCTCTCTCCTGCTGCTGAGGATGGTTGGGAATGCTGTGTGCCACTCTCCTGCTGCTGAGGATGGTTGGGAATGCTGTGTGCCGCTCTCCTGCTGCTGAGGCTGGTTGGGAATGCTGTGTGCCTCTCTCCTGCTGGCAGTGTGGGATACCTGCTGAGGTTGGTTGGGAATGCTCTGTGCCTCTCTCCCGCAGATGCTGTGCTCCGCTCTCTGCTCGCAGCCAGAGCTGATCTGCTCTGACAGTGACACTCAAGCAAAGTGTGTGTTGTTTCCAGCACTTGTGTGCACTGAGCTCCTCCTCTCAAACCTGCCCCTTGCTTAAATCATGGTGTTCATTTGACCTCCCCTGGGCCCGGAAAAAGGTGAAAGCATCCCTTTGTTCCTTACGGAGCTCTTCATCTCCTCCTCTTTCACTCTTGTGCTGTGAGAGCACTTGTTGCCTGAAGATCACCATTTCTGAGTACTCTAAAATCTAGCTCTTTATGAGGCTTGTTATGAAAATTGATGTATGAAACGAGGAGGCAGAGGGTGGAGTGAGGCACTGGAGACTGGAGAGGGTGACGATGAGCGCACCAAGCCAGGCAGGGCTGAGGAGCCTGGGCTGAGGCTGCCCCGGCACAGAATAGGAGGGCACGAGGTTGGTGTTAAAGGTGCTTTGATTCATTTCATGTGCCATGTGTCATCCCCTGTCGTCCCTCCCTCCCCTGCCCCAGGTCTTAGATTTTTTGCTAAAAATGAATTTTCCTTTTTTTTTTGAGTAATAGGCCTCAAACAGCATGTGGCACTGCAGTGACAGGCTTGCCAAAAACTGTCTAAAACTGAATTATTGCTTCCAGTATCTCTGTGCATGTGGCCCAGGATAGCAATTGTCTTTTTCTGCAGTGGTATTGCAGCATGAACTTTCATCTAATTCATTATCCACCCTAATACTCAAGTCTTTCTGCATTACTGCTTTCTAAACAGCACTCTCTCACTTCATTCCTGCACTGATTATTATTTCTCCCCCATTGCATAGCCTTACATTTATCTTCAGTGGAATGTCTCACTTACATCAGCCAATTTCGCTGAGCTTGCCAGGCGGCTGAATATTTTTGAGACATTCTTGCTTGCTTCTCCTCCTCTTGGTTTAGCATCATTTACATTTATGGAGTGTGGGGTTAGCTGTGTCCTCCAGATGGTTCAGTTGGTTGCATAGGAAAGAACAGTGACCCTGAGCCCTTGCAGCCTGTGGTGCATACCACCACTGTAGCATTGCAAAGTGAGCACCACTGCTGGTAATTATGGTCTATTTACTTCATCTGAGCTCTGTTACTGCTTTTTTTGTTGTTTTGTTTGTTTGGTTTTAGTTGTTTTTTTGATTGTTTGTTTTTGTTCTTGCTGCCAAAGGCCTTAATGCTCTCGCTCTTAGTAGTATGAGGTTCTATGTCAAAACCTTTATTGAACTCTCTGGAGACAAATGACCAATGAATCAAGTATTAGTTTGGGATTCTAAACAGCACCAGACCTTCCTGCTGAGAAATTTTCAGAAAAAACGTCTTGCCTGGGTAAAAAAACTAATGGGGAACTGAAAAGCCAAGATGGAAGTTTGATTCAGTTTAGAGATCAGCTCTGTAGTATTTAGTGTCTCCTCCCTTTGAACTGTGCAACTTGTTTGGAAGGAAAGGAGAGAGTTCTCAGGGTGGTTCTCAGGGCTGGTTTTGGGACATTTATCCCAGACTAGCAACTTGTTCAGTCAGCATAAAAAAAAATCTCTATTTATGTCAGTTTCCACTTTAGATTTGTATTTTGGGAAACAAATGTGGATGAAACCCTTTGCTACAAAATCTGTATGTAATGCAAGCTGTCAGCATAAAAAAAGATGAAAAAACCTTGTTTTGTAGATCATAAGCCAAATTAAATACATTTTTACACAAATAAAAATGAATGTTTGCTTGCTTGGTTCTACTCAGCTGTTAAGTTTGATCCCAAAATAATTTTTGTGGATCTGGCTGGAATTGCTGTCACATGCCAGAGGCACTGAATCTTGGCTACCTGGGCACTACTGATCTGTTTCAGCACAGAATGGTACAAATCTCAAGTTATTTTTGCTCAGTCCAGGGGAGCATGCACATTTTTGCTCTTCCATCTTTCCTCCGGGAGATTGTGCAGCTATAGGTGGCGAGACCTGACTGCAAACTGAGAGGAAGACATCTCACAGTGGGACAAGAGCATTTCTCTTGTCTTTTCTTAAATAGTTCTTTATTGAGCTTCCCACCTTCAGCATTAATTTGAGAGCCGGAACCAAATAACCAGGAAGAGATTGATGTGGCCTCACTTTATTTCCCACAGTCAATAAACTGTTAAATGGCCCAAAGGACACAGGTTAAAAAAATCGTTTTGTATAAAGAATGAGGGTTTTTTATTAGATGATGAGCCCCTGTCTGTGAAGACTTGATAATGGGGCATGTTTGATCTCGTGTCATGCAGAGGAGCAGCTCTGTTGGCTTCATAAAGAGCCTCAGTGTTCTCCATGGGACTGAAATCAGCACCATGCCCTGCATTTTCTGCTGGATGAGTGCTGGGTGTGCTGCTCCTTCAGAGTTAGAGGAGGGTGAATTTGAAGGGATGCCTTGGAGTGAGGACTCCGTGAGCCCTCGGAGCAGGGAGTGCAGAGGGGAAGCTCTCGCACAACAGTTGTCCTCTGGGGACTCTGCACAGCCCATGGCTTGTAGATAGATGTTTGTCTCTACTGATGGACTGCAAAGGGGGTTTTAGTGGGATGATGGGATGAGAAATGAAATTATAGGCTGCCTACAGGGAGGCAGGAATATGTCTGGAAAGATGACAGTGGGTGGACAGAAGTCATGCACAAAGCAGGTGTGTGTGCCACGGTCCTTGCTATGCTTCTTTGGATGAGTCTAATATTTTTTTTACCAAGATACTTCATGTACTTAGGGGAATCCATTTTGTAAATGTAATAAGGCTGTACTGCCACAAATGCTGGCAGTGGATACAAGCAAATTACGTCTAGAGCAGAGAGGTGGAACTGCTGATTGTGCATAAGTTTGTGTGTTTTTGTGAGCACTGCTGGATTTAGTGAAATGATAATGGTATGTTCTGCATTAAGCAAGGCATTGGAAGTACAAAATACTCCATTAAGGTCATGTTTATTTGCTGTTCAGAGGATGCTCTTTTAGCACCATGCGTGCTGCAGCACCTGATTATGTGAGGATAAGATTGAGACAGGTGGTTCTGGCCAAGGCATTTTCTGTTGCAAAATCCTTGAATTTTGTGTACTTGCAGTAAGGCAAGAAGTGAAATAAAGCTCCCTTTTGCCATTGTTAATCCATTGTACAAACCCTATGATATGTGTGTGGTTTATACATTTCCTGGATAAACCATGCTGTGAATCAAGAGAGCAAAGCAGCCCCTTCTCAGAGTGCCTGGGCTGATGGATTCAAGTCTTCTGCACAAATATACTGGGCTGCCTCTGGATTCCAGCTTGTTCCAAGTTTGCTTCAAGCTCATCCTTGGGGAAACAGTGCAGAGATGTCGGAGCTGGCTGTGTGAGCAGTGATTTTGCCCCCATATCTGGGTTTTCATTGCCTCGGCTCACTCTGACCAGGCTACCTGAGAATTGAGTTCCTGTTTTCTCCCAAGTACCTGCTGCGATTCTGTCAGTGCTGGCTGAGAAAGCAGCAGCTTCCCTGTGGAGGTCAGCCTTGCATATGAACCTCTGCTCTGAAGTTTCATTTCTGTGTTTGCATCACTCATTGCTACAAATAAAATTCAGAGGTGATAAGGACCCTTGTGAAGCGCAGTGGGGAGAGACGATGAACAAGGATGAGGATTCCTCCTTTTAAGAAATGCAGATAATGATGGTTAACAGAAGTCTGAGGGAATGTGAAGAATGCACAGACCAAGAGTTTTTAAGTTTTCAGGTGCTCCCAATTATTTTTCTGTCTGACTACAAAAATCAGAAGTGTCTAAAAGGGCTTCAGTTTTTAGAATGGAATGTGCTTCAGGCTTCTTTAAGGTATCTCAGCTTAGATGCCTAGAATACCAGTCTGTTTGAAAACTTTGTTTTAAAGGTAAATGGAGTGTATTTCTGCATGCAGGGAAGTGTCAAAGAACAGTTTGGTAGAATAAGGGGTTTACACACAGCTGGTTTTGATGTGTCTGCAGTTCCCAGAGTTGGGGGATGAATGTTTCTGGGCTCCTCAGACTTCATTTCTTCAGCTGTTGCAGTGTGACACAAACAGCAGACCCTCCTTCCTGGAGGAGCAGTTGTCTGGGCTATTTTTTTTGCACTTTCTTCAGGGGGAAAAATACCAGGCTGCTTTGTTTGGTTCTTTTTTCATTAGATGTAGCTCACACATGGGTAGGTGGGAGCTCACGTACCACAGACTGAGAACCCTTAGTCTCAGGCTATTCTGCAAGTACTCTAGCAGAAGCTTTCCTGCAGGGCACCATCCTCTTGGAAGAGGCAATGTTGCAGTTGCTTTATTTTGTGTGGTTTTAGCTTGAGGTGGAAGTTGTTGGCACTGTTTGTTATCTGCCTGACTGCTTATTCTGAGCACAAGTGCTGCAGGTGATGCTGGTTGACATCAGTGGTCCAAATTTACCAGCTATGTCAATCTTGCACAGCTGATGCCAGCAAAGTGTAAGCCATGAAAATGCAAAATCAAGCCCTTTCTAATCATCCAGCAGCATCTGTCTCTTCCTGGCCTCCCAAGCTTCTTTCTCTGAGTCCCCTTAATGGAGCATCATTAATGCAACTTGAAGTTGCCTTACTGTCTTGCTAATGAGCTTTGCTCATCTCGCTTATAGAGCCAGGCAGGCTGAGAGCAGGAGCTGTGGGAACTCGTGGCTGAAGAGACTGGTTTGCTTCTCCTTGGGAGGGGGGCATCTCCTTGGGGGAGAGTGGCTGATGGCACTGGGCATCACAGCACAGTGCGTGCCCAAGGTCTGGTTTGTAATCAGCCTGGCTCTGATGGAGGAGACTTTCTTGTCACCCTTAAACTCCATCTCCTGTAATACAAGGAAAAGACTGTGCTGCAAAACTCTTTTCCATTGCTTGTCCGCATCAGCTCTGCTGCTCCTGGACTTGCATTATGTGGAGTATTACAAAATTGCACTGCACTTAACTCATGGCTTCGAACACAACAGGTTAGCAAGGGTCACACGTAGTGACTGCTGGATTCATGTTTGGGATAAGGGCTTTTAATTCTGCTAGTTAATTTAACCCCCACAGTTTGACGTGTTCCTTGGACTGTTTTTCATCTTCAAATTGCATTCTGCTGGTTAGTTCCTGTAGAGGCCTGCTGTGCTCTGCATTTATGTTCTTGTTCCTAGGATTTGTGCTGTTACCACATCATCTATCAGACACGTGAACAACAGAGAATGAATGGTGTGAACAGTCTCTGTGTCAGTTTTACGAATAGACCTGTGGATTCCACTCGCACAGGAATTAAGGGGCTGTCTGGGTGACTGTCATCTGGGAAAGGGACATATGTCTCCTGGCAGATGTAGCATCTGGGTATCTGCTATTTCATTTAAGTTGTGAGAAACTCGTCATTTTTAACTCCCATATTTCATTAATGGAAAGCTGTGGAAATTGCCTGTGTGTTCATAGCAGAGCAGATTCTGGCTTTTTTCTGATAATCAGAAGAAATCTCTGCAGCTTTATCTAAGGATGAAGTCTCATTCAGAATATAATTTGTTGATGCTGTCTGACCATTATATGCTGTTGTAACTTCCATCCCTCTTTGGCAAGATATAAAATAATCTGCAAAATATGGAGATCCATGTCTGAAGAGTCTGTTTAAAAGTAATGCACTATCAAAATGGATTAGCTGTGTCTGAAATATTTCTAGATTTATTAGCTGTCACAGGGTGGTAAAATATTTAAGGCAAATAGCCTAGTTGTGTTTAGGAATTTGACCATGAAAGAGCCTAGGGAGATGAATTTAAGTATTATTTATACTAATTGTGCAAAATATTTTAATTGTCTAATATTATAAATTTATTATCTATCAGTTCCCCCCCTCCCCCTTTCTTCTTTCCTTCTGGCTTATTTGGTAACATTAATTCTAATAAATTGCCTGGAAGCCTGAACTCGTTTCAGCAGAGTGTGTGTTACAGTGCATAGCATTGCAGTGTCTCCAGCTTACCTGCTTCTCTTTAGCACAGTCCAATTAAAATACAGTGAAGGCACCTAGATAAAGAAGCTGCTTTTTTCTAGTGAGGCTTGCATGAAGCTTTAGGCTTGCAGATGGGTGTCCTGGATCACTCATCTCTTTATCTCCATTTAGGAGATGGTATAAAAGCCCTTCAAATGTTGTCTCTGTGCTTTCACCCCTTTTTAAAATGCAGTGTTGTGCAGTCTTCAAGGGAAGAATGGTTTTCTTCATTTTGAAAAGTTGCTTTTCTGCAGGCATTGATTTGATACAGAACTAATTGCTAGAATTCTTTATGATTCAGTCCTTTTTTTGTTACACACTAATAATATCTTTTCTTTAACTCCCCTGCTTTAAGTGTTCTCAAAGTGTGACACTACTCCAGACTCCAGTAGTGAAGGCTCTGTCTCCAAAGGCTGGCTTGTAGCTCCGTGTTGACTTGCTCAGTTAAGAAGTTCATACACATTAGGGACTAGGAATAAAACCGTGGTTTTATTTTGCTGCTACTATAGTCCATGGTGGCAAGTCAGAATGATTATGAGGTGAGCAATGTGTGCACCTTTGAATTTGTCCCATTTTAATTGCAACAGCTGAAAACAGATTTGTGTGCCCCCCTTGTATTCAAAGAAAGCTTATAAGAATATGAGTGTGGCACACAATCTAGTTAATCTACCATTAGAACTAATGATTTCACCATTCAGACATATCACATCGATCTTAAAGGATTTTTCTTACATAGCTGATGGCTTGATATCTTTTAAACACTAATGCTGAGGGTATAATCTCTCTGAATAGTGTAATAGCTTTATATTTAAGGTAGATTGGGGATAAAATTTTGTGTTTTCATGTGAGCTATGAATACCAGCAAGGTACTCAGGCAGGAATTACCTTATCGTACCTTTGAGGGCACTTATCAAATAATTTTTATTGGAAAGTTAATATGTTGAGACAGAGTGAATGGAGAGCTGCTCAGGATGCTGAGTGCAGCCAGCACCGCTTTGCTTTTGCCGTGTGCAGATCTGTGGCCCGGCCTGATTCATTTAGCACATCATCGGAAATCATGTAGCGATCAGTGCCGCTTAAAATTGTATGAAATTGTGTGTGAGACATTTCTCCATGTTGGCTTTGAAGGATCCTCTGCTCCTTGCAGAAGCAGGTCTGCAGGGCCAGCACAGCTCCACAGGCTGCAGGAGTTTAGCTCAGCAGACAGCGATGCTGCACCGGCAGCCAGGGGAGTTGCTCAGGATTTAATTTCACGCTTGTGTATCTGAGTGTGCAATCGCTCCCTTTCTCTTTTAATCACGTATCTGCAAGCCTCAGACCATGTATTATGGTGTTCATTCCCCTTCTGCCATCAGCACTGGCATGATGGATCAAAGGAAGCCTTGCAAGGCAAGGGCTTCTGCTGTGCCTTCTCTTCGTCGCTCCCTCCTGCTCTGTGTGCCTCTATTCCACCCTTCTAATCTGGCTGCTCCATGTTAAGCCTTTCTGGAGCATGTTCCTGCCCCTCCTGTTGTCCTGATTTCCACTTTCCCAACTTTTGTACGGTTCCCACAAGAGAGGAGCCTCTCCTGTTTGCTCCCTGTCAGACCAACCTGTCTAATTGCTGGCTTTTCTCCAGCATCCAGCTCTGCAGGAGTGGAGCAGGAAACCACTTGGCTGCTCCCTGTTCTGGAGCTCTTAACTGTCTCCCAGCTGAGAAAAGGCTTTTGGAATCCTGTAGTGATTGGTGCTAATTTAACTTAAATATTTTCTCAAAAACTTAAACTTTCATTGGTGTTGTCAGGTTGTTTTGGTCAGAAGGTACATGCCCATCTCCCCTTCCCCAAAATCTGGAAAAAGTAGTGATTCTACCTCAAACATAAGATTGTTTTGATGTATGAAGCACTTCCTTTTTTGAAAGAACTTGATTTGAATGCTTTGGCTCTTCCAGACTTCTGTCTGAATAGCCACTGTGTGTTCTGCTCTATGCCTTGCCCCTCTTGAGGATGAGGATCCACTGACCCCAGTCAACACCAAAGAACAGAAGCACAATGAGATTGAGTCTGGTTTTCTGATGACTTTACCAGTGTGAGATATTGCCAACAACAGCTGTTTGTTCACAATACTTGTGTTTTCTTGGAGTGTTTTTGTGGCCTGGTTGTACTGTGAACGGGCTGAGGGAGGAAGGTGGTGTTGTGTCATGATTTTTGCAAGAGTCAGACCATCATCTTTCCAGTTCTCAGCATGGCCAGAGATCCTGAACTATCACCCTTTTCCCAGAGTTTCTGCAGCTACCCAATAAATGTATATTTCTCTAAATTGCTGATGACTACTGAATTACTGCATGTTTGTAAGAGATTATTGACGTTAATGTTGGGCTATCTAGCAGTAGTGCAGGATTTTATTTAGAACAGGATGTGCCAATCTGTTTCTTTTTCAGTCCTACAGAAGCTATTTAGCAACCAACAAGTCCCTTCCCATAGTTCTCTTGCAAAGTACTTGAGCTCCCTCCTGGTTTGTAACATCTTTTATGGTGGAAATAAATTTGTGTACAGCATGTCTCTTCACTTTTTATAAATACAGATAAGTGCACAAATCTATTAAGTATCTATGCAGAAAACTAAAACTGCATATTTTCATAAGAGCATCAGGTTTATAATTGCATGAATAAGATGCTGACTGAAGCAAATGTTCAATTTCGCATTAAAGTTAGGCATTCATAAAGGCTTGGATTTGCATAATTTAATTTTCTGCACAGAAGACACTGAAAATCAGTGGTATGATTCATGGCCATCCCATGGTTTCCATGAGGCTTTTTGATGGTTCCAGCTAGAAGTACAAAGGTGTTTACAACCTGAGATGATTTGCACTGACTTGGAGCCCCTGTACCTTCAACAAATATAGATTCTTTGGACTCACTGCCTTTCTCTGGATGTAAAGGCACACAAGAGGTCTTGCTGAGCAGATACCTGCAGGAGCATCTTGTTCTTTGGAGGAGGCAGTGTCCAATCTTTCTCCTGCCTGAAGGGTTCAGAATTTTCAGCAAGAAAAACCCCACAGTTACTTGCCTTCTCTGTCGAGGATGCTCAGGAGAAAGTTGCTTTCATTTTGGATCAAGGAGAGGATTTAGGTGCATTTGTCAGCACATGTGATTTTTAAGTGAATAAGTGGGCCATTTTTTTCTGATAGCCTTTGCAGCCATCTGCTGTTTCATTGTTCTCTTCCTTGGGATTTTCATGGTCTCTTATCTTTGTTCAGTTTTGTATTTTTTTGCCAAGAATGTTTGAGTCTCCACATCCCACACCCGTTCTTTCCTGTTGAAATGAGTGCCTGTTGCCTCCCAACCATGTAGACATATAAAAGTAAATAAAAAGGAAAAAAAAAAAAGACTAAAGTAAGATGTTTAATTTAGTATTTTTAGAGAGGAAAATAAGGTATGTGAGGTCGTGTTGCCTGCAAATCCTGGTAGCATGATGTGTTCCAGTGTTTCTAGTTCACAGCCTAGAGTGAATTAACATTTAGAAAGTTGCCAGGGAATCTGGAAAACTCATTCAAATGGCACAATTAGTACCTTTGCTCACACAAGAGAAGATCTGGCAGGGCCAAACCTGCTCTGCCTTTCCTGAAATTGCACGACTTTTCCTACCACTTCAGGATTCCAAAACCTGCAGAAATCCACATTGCAGAGGAAAGGTTGTCCACAGGGCTATGTAGGACTCGTGGATACCCTCGGGCACAGCAAGCTCTCTGCTGCTGTGGTGCAAGTGTGGTGCCTCCCAGAAGCTTTTCCAAAGGGAAAGAAAGGCAAATTCTGAGTTACTGGTGCATGCTGTTCAGTAAAGTCCTGGTACAGGCTTCTCTTCAGCCCAGCTGGAATTGGCCTGGGAATAGAAGGGAATGCAGTGCTTGGTGACTGAATATGGGTAGCAGTGCTTTTCTGAAGCTTTAATTTGAATTATTCAGCTAGTTCCTTACTGATCAAATAAGTGGTTTGGGAGAAGTTGGGCTTAAATTTCCATAAAGCCATTTGGTGCGTACTTGTTCCTCACATTCCACGTCTGTGGGTCTACGGTGGTTTTTGTTTGTGTGCATTTATTATAGTGCTCTCTGAAATGTAGTTGAATTTATTACAGACTTTCTACTGACATTTGTGAATTTACACACCTCCACTTTGGTTCAATCAGATGCATAGAAACAATAAGCAAATTGCGAACATAAAAAGCCCAAATACCCAACATCCTCATGGAAGCAATTCATTCCTTTACAGAAGAAAAAAATAAGAAATACTGGAGGTATAAAAGAAAAGTCCTGTGATGAAATGTAGGTTGTGGGTTATTTTCTGGTTCACTTGAATTTAACACCTTCTAGCTTGTGGAGTTTTACAAAGAGTTCTCCATTCCTGTCCTCTCCCTTTCACACTGTAAGTCATTGGTATTGCACACCGGGTGTTTTGGCAGACATAGTTTAGTAGTCACTGGCAAAGTAAACTTATCTTCAGGGTCTAAACAGAGAAGGTTTGGTCACATGTCAAGGCCCATATTGCTTGTCTGTGTACATCAGAATTTCCTTATGGAAGTTAGTGGAGTAGCACAGGCATCGAGACCAGAATAATGGCATCAGTGAGTCCTGGCTTCTCTTTTGGATGGGGGGGGAGAGGTTTCAGGAACGTGTCTGGTAAATTATTTTAAGCAATACCCCATTTGTAGCCTCTGCTCAGCAAAGATTTAAGCTTCACTGTATAAACTCCAGGGAGCCAATACCATTTTGTTAACAATTCCTGGTTCTTCTCTTCCCAGCTCTGACCGAGGGTTACGTGGGCTCTCTGCACGAGAACAGGCATGGGAGTTCTGTGCAGATCCGGAGGAGAAAGGCTTCGGGGGATCCTTACTGGGCGTACTCGGGTGAGTGGCTTGTCTTGTTCAGAGCACTAAAACATGAAATGTCTCCATAATCTATTTGTTTGCTTGCTTTTTATTACCACTGTGCTCAGTTTAAATTAGTTTTACAGTGTATTTTCTTCTTCTACCTTCCTTGCAAATTCCCCCCTGTACACATGCCCTCCTTTCTTGCATTTCTGCCATTTACCTGCAGGATTTGCCTTATTATTCTCCTCCTTCTCTCAGTCTTGTTTTAGTTTCTTAATATATCTTTGGTCAGGCATACTCCCAAACTTCTCTTTGCTCTTCTGGTCCAATCAGTACATTCCCAAGCTCACCATTTGCTTACCATTTTGGGTCTCCTAGGAAGACTGTAAGCATCCATATATATATATTCAGATTGAAAAAAAAAAAAAACCCCCACCAAAAAACCAACACCCCAGAAGTTTTACAATTATTTGTTTCTGTGCATGTATTTTTGTGGTAGTGTATAATGAAAACAATGAGACTTGTCAGTGCATCAAGCCAGGATGTGTGGCACTGAAAAGACAGGATACCGGAAGGGTATTTTATTGTTTGTCCCACTGCCTTTCTAAAGTCTTATGGAAGAGCTCGTGTACCTGCACAGTTTTGAAATACCACAAATAAAAATACACTTCAGAATTATGTATTTGATTTGCTGGTTGCTGTTCTAGAAATGGTGTTAATAGCTATGTTGACTCCGTGGAAGATATCCAATATCTAAAAAGTTTTTATGAAGATTTCAAGCATTCTATTGAGCCTGTGTGTGTGCTTTTCTGGAAGATCTGAGATAGGTTGCAGACATTTGTTGCTTGTCCAAGAGGGTTGTTGTGCAGGGCTAGTTTTAGCTGAAAGAAAAATATTACTTTATAAGAGATCTGAATTCTGTTACTTTTCGACTGCCAAGACCCCTCTTTTACCCAGTCCATTTATTTCATTGGGAATGAATGATTATAGGTAAGTGTAGAGGCTTTTTCCATCAATATACACAAGTGATCTCTATTAGATCTCAAAATACAATCTATCTCGTTTGCAAATGGGGTCAGGCAAGTAAAATAAATCTAAACATTTTAGTAATGTAGGACAAATGACTGCTTTTGATTTTCAGCCAGTTCAGCCTCTCTTCTCTGATGCCATATTGTCCATATTTGCTCACTGAGGGGACCAGGGCTAATGAAAATGCTGAGCTTCTGTGTTTAGCTTGAAAGTGGGAATAAATGGGGGGTGGCAGAGCCCAGATGCCAGACAGATGTTTGTTTCTAGCTGGGCACAGTGAGGAGGATGATCATGTTATCTGTTTCTTTCTCCTTGCTTCCTCATTCCCCAGAATATTTCCCAGGAACCCTGAGCAGGGCTTGGCTAAGCAGTTGGTGTACTAACGCTTGTCCTGTGGGTAGGGTTTTGGACATGACTGGGAAGTTTACATCAAATGAGCCTACAGAGAGGGGAAACTTCACTCTGCAGTAAGCAATTAGCCCGTGTCAGTGGTTTCCAAGCTCTTTTACAGACATTATCTGGTAGGCTGCTTCCCTATCCTCAGATGGTCAGGCCAGCTCCCCTCCAGTTATTTGTACAACAGCTGCTGGCCCAGCCCCAGCAATTATGGGCAGGGAAGGAGACTCTGCTGGGCTGAGGGCTGGTGAATCTGGAGTTTCTTCTAAGGGAATTTGCCAAGGGGAGTAAACAAGACCAGGATAGCTCCTGACAGCCGTCAGTGGAGAGCCTCGGCTGAGCCCCAGCACAGACCACGTGTGTTAGGCTGAGCTACAGCTTTAAATTGATTTCAGTTGAACAGAACTGATTTACAGCAGCATAGGCCTCTCTCTTTTTATGGCCATGCCTGCCTGCTTGCAGAGCTTTTGTATTTTTGGGTTTAAGATTTCTGTAATAAATCCTGAGGTGGGGGTGGAGAGGTCCAAAAGCAGGCGGCCAGTTGTGGATTTCCTGCTCAGGGGTGGAGAAAGGGCACAGCTGTGTTGCAGAGAGCCCTCAAATATCCATCTTCCACAGGATATATCTGTCCTATACTGTGCTTTCAGATTAATTCCTCGGTAGCCTGTAGGAAACCCTTCTGCTGCTCTGAGCTCTTGCAGAGGGTGAAGGTCCAGGAGCTGGTTTAAACTCTGGAGATCAGGAATTTCCCTGGTTTCATGAGTGATCTATAGCATTACTCTGTGCTGCCTGGTCATATTGATCCTCTCAGGCGCGAGAGTTTAGAGAGGAGAAACTTCAGCCATTGATCAGGTGTTGAAGAACCTGGACCTTTGTTTAAGGCACCCACAGCCCTAAAGGTGGACAGGAAGCTGTGAACTCCAGTGCCTTGTGCACAAAGCTGCACCACACTTCTCCTTTCACTCGTTGGAAAGGAAAGGATTTTTAAGCCTTATAAAATAACCCTGGTGTCTACAGACACAGTTCTGACTATAACATTTATTTTAGTTCAGAAATACAACTTGCAAAAATAAAGACTAGATAATTAAATGAAGAAGGCCCATTTTGAATGGGTTCTGTCAAAAAGACAGCAGGAAACACAATCAGCCTTTTAGAAGAAACTTCATTAAGTCTATGCTAGCAGCTCTTTAAACCAAATTCAGAAGTGAGCAAACACTGAAAACAGAAGACTAGCTTGTCTTTAAATAGGAATGGCAAGACTGAACAGAGACTGAAATCTCCTAGATGTTCTTTTTAGGATTTTTAAGAAGCTCAAATGACATTTCTAGGGGGAATTCTCTGCGCATGTGTATTCATGTATGTTTTGGCAAAGTACTCATTCCATGATTGCATCTTACAGTTTGCCAAAGACTTCCTAAACTGGGACTGGCCACATTACTTGTAGTGCAACAGAAATGTGAAAGAGGCACAGCACAGTCAGAAGTAGGTGTGGATCCTGAATGTGTTTCACTGCAATCTTTGCTTTTCCAAGTCATCTTTTCTGTTAAGCTAACCGCTGAATGAACAGGTTTGAAATTATTTTTAGCACATCTTTATAACTGTCACAGAACTCAATATGTTTCTAGTACCCGTCATAGTGACAGGTAGTAGCAGTTCAGGTGCTTTTTCATCAGTGTGGGCATATTTTTGTAAATATGTAAACTGGCTTTTAAACAAAAACCCAAAACAATACTTGAAACAAAAGCCTACAGAAATACACAATTGAAACATCTACTAGATCCAGGGCTTTCTGGCTGACCCTCCCTTGTGTAATGTATGCTTCTACCCAGAGTATAATATTCCAGACATTCAAAGATGCCTCTCAGTGTCAAGTGTTGCATCTGTCAGTGCTCAGAACACTTTGCTGAACAGACAAACTGGAGTTTGCCTTGCAGTAGCCCAAAAATGAGTAGCTTCAGGGTCAGGGCCTTAGGAGGAGATTACAGTGTGAGATGCTGATGCAGACATTTGTACCTTAAGTGATGGTAGCTTTGGAGGACCTGTATCTACTCATACCTGTTCTTCTGAAAAGCTGTTGTGTAAAATTAATGTGACAATCATTGCATGAGATTGTGGAGAACCAGAAGTAGCAAGGGGCTTCCCCAAACCAGGAAACTCCTTTTTGAGTCTTCAGGTAAAAGATGTGAGGTCTAATTATTGCCAGTGTTTATTCGTGTGATTAATAGTAAGGAATGGGTCTGCACTGTTCTGGAGCAGGATGTTGTAGGCAATGGTGCTTTTGTCACTGGCATTTCCCAGCTGAGCTGGGGTGCTGGCACTGGCAGGGCTGGTGTGCCCTCCTCCCTTGATGACTGTTCTGCTGATCAGCTTCAATGTTGTGAGCTGACTCATTCAAGAAATACTCTTTTAAGTAATTAAAACCATTTGGGCTTCTCAGAGAACAAAAAACCAGACCTGTGCCAAGGATGTAGATGTGTTCTTCTTAGATGTTTATCTAACTGTGGCTTTGTAAAGAGAATCCTGTGTAAAAAACTCACAGTTGTTTTTTTCCTTTAATCTTACAGTGCATTCAAGGCATCTTTTTCCTCTTTGTACCTTTAGTCTCTCATATTCTATGTGAAATTATCAGCACGGCTTATGATGCATCTGTTATTTGTTCATGTCCTTACTGCAGGTGTTTTTTCTGTCTAAAATGTTGAATTCTTTCTCTCCAAGATTCTGTGCAACTGCCGTGAACGTTAGGAGAAGCTAATAGAAGAAAAATAGGCTTTACAAGAGTAGAGATGACCCTGTGAGTGGGGAAAGGTGTCCATTAAGAACAGGAACTTTGGCCGTGCTGTCAAGCTAGTGGACACTATCAGCGTGTGAATGCTTTGTGCTACAACACTTAGGCAGTTATTGCTGTCCTTTAAGATGCTATTATTTAAAGTATAACCGGTGGTGAATGTAAGAATTGAGTGTTCTTCTCAAAAGCAATTGCAGGCATTAAAACAGGAATGATGGGTAATGGTTATTTCCTGAAAGAACAGCAAATGGTGTTAACTGTGATGGAATGTAACTTGGATATCCTTTGTAAATGTGTGAATTTCTCTCTTTGCTTAGATTGTTCTCATTAAATAAGCTGCTAATGTGAATTGGACAGGAAATAATCAGCACATAGTAAGGAAAGCATCAAGACTTATTGAACTGAGAGGTAACTAATGGGCTATTTGCCGTGGTCAGTATTTCACTCCTTCAGTCCCTCAGAATAATAAATCTTGATATTGACCAAAACTCTGGCACGCCATGTGCTCGGTTATCATTCCTCTGTAAAAGTACTCATCTCCCTTAAATGCAGGATGCTCAAAATGAACAGGTTCTGGCTCTCTTGCTTTCTCACTCTTTTGAGCTGACTTTCTAAAGAGGAGCTAAGCTGAGAGAAGTAGGAAAAACATTCCCATTAATATCTGATCTGATCAGTAAACTGAGCTTTGAATATTTTTATCTGCATTCATCAGAGATGAATAGTAGTCTTCAGTGAACCCTGCTGGAACCAGCTGCAAGGCATTCGTTTCCATATGCATCTTATTAGAGGAACAGTTGTTCCAGAAATCAATGCTACACTCTTTCATAAGGGGAACACAGGAAACCATAGCTTGGGAGTTTGCTGCTACTGTCTGAGCATGAGCCCTGATTCTGAATGTGCACGGCTAAAGCAACTGCTGTGTGTTTTTTCAAATAAACACGAATTACCATCTGTGTATTTTGATTGTTTCTGTTCTGACGGTTCTGGTTCATGAGTCCTCATGTCCACGGCACTGTACAGATGTGCACGAGACACATCTGGGTCTGCAGAATCTGCATCTAAATGTGCACGTACTTGGAGCATGTCAAGGAGAATGCTTTTTATCTTTCCTTAGCTATTCTGCCCCTGTGAAGGAACCAGTACAAAAGACTATCTTTTGTTTTTGTTCTGAGAATGAAGAAATGAGTTGTCACATTCCTATCCCAGAGAACAGGATAAATCCTCCCAACCATAAGCTAGCATGAATAAAGAATTCACAATCACGCTTGTGTTGAGTATTTACCATTAGCAGTTCCCTGAGGAGAGCCAGCCTTGCCAGAAGCAGCCCAAGTAGTCTGTATCATTTTTACGGAGCCATATTGCTGGGGAACACAGCTCTGATTGAGAGTCTTGTCATTTACTTTGTTTGTCTATTGGCAAGTTTCTAAATAATCTGCTAAGGAAACCTCAGATAGTAATTTAGTTTCTACTTAGACACAGACACGATTTCATTATTGAATACCATTAATACTGTTTACTCTCTCTCTTGCCACCTTTTCCTGTGTGCCACGCTAACAGTTTATTCCAAGTACTGCCATAGTCAATCCTGGTGTCCTGTCTATATTGAAATGCTTCACTGGATTTTTAAAAGTTGGATGCAGATATGGTGAAATTCTCTCTTTTCTTTATTTTTGGCAAGGTTCTCACTAGAATTTTATTGGTTTTCGTGCTTAAGTACATTAAAGCAAATCTCTGATATTTGAGTGTTCTGAGTTTTTTCTTTACTGTTTCTGACCAGATAGGCCATTGGCAGATGAACAGCTTTGAGAGGCTGAAATATAAGATGTGCAAGGAACCAGTCCCCTCAACTTTCACTCTTTGATGAAATTTTTTCCCTAGCATAGCACAGAAGTATAAAATAACAGCAACAGATGCTAGATGAAATCTTCAGAGCTTCAGATACAGTTGTTCCAATGGTGCATCAAAAGTATTTTTACTTTGCACTGCTGCAATCCTGGCTGTGGTGATCTCCCCTCACATGAGGGAGCACAAAGAGCTGCTTTAGCTGGGGAGGGGAGACCTCTCATCCTTTAAATGTACTGTGCTTTTTGTTGCATTTTCTTTGAATGTGAACACTGGGACATTTGTGGAAAACCTCTGGAATTGCAACAACAAGTGCACTGTTTCAAAGGACTGAGAATGTGCTGAAGTGCAGCAAAAAGTTGTCAATTTAGTTGATCTCTAGGCACTGAAATAAGCAACAGGATAAAAAATTTGAAGTTCTTTAGACATAAGAACACGTGAAATGCCTATATTTTAAGCATGCAAAAGAAAGATGGAGTATTTGTGTAGCAGCTGTGATACAAGCTCAGCAAATGGACTGGAGAATACTCAGAAAGTTGGAGTCTGCTGTTTTTGAGGTTCTTGAATGATTGCAGTGATACATTGACGTTCCAATCTTGATTTCATATGTAACTGAACACATATAGGAGAATAACAGTGAGGAAAAAAGTATGTGAACAGCAAGGGTACTTCAGTGAGAAACAAAGCAAGCACGGAAGCTCTGAATAGTCTTGTAGTGTGTGGATAAAAAAAAAAAAAAGTAGCTTGGCACAAAGATTATTGCAATAGTCCAAGCATGAAATAATGAAGGAGTGAATCAGAACTCTAGTTGCAGGATATAAGCGGAGTCTTTGTATGAAATGGCTGAGCCAGGCCAGTACTGCAGTTGATGCAGTAGATGTAGAATTATTCCCATTATTTTTGTTATGTCAAATGCCTTCTTAATATCCTTCCAGTCACTGCTCAGAAGATAATCTTTTTTTCAGTATTTCTGGAATTGCCCCATGTCTCCCCTTTCCCAAAAAAGTGTCTCCATCTTGCAGCATGTGGCATTGCAGATTTACAGTTTTTAGTCATTATGATCCTTGACAAGCAGCCCCTGCCTTTACAAGGAGCAGCTCTGGCACGCTGGGCTCCCTTGCAGGGGGAGGAGTGAATGGGGCAGGGCTGGGCATTGCACCAGCCCAGGCAGCTCTGCCATGGGATGGAGGTGCCGTGTGTTAATTCTGTGTCAAATGTCACATGTCTGCTGGAGAAAGGAAGACTCAAAGAGACTCTCATCTAGATCTTTTGGTGCTGCAGAATGAGTGCTTAGCAGCTAAAGGAATTCTAATTTTTCCAGTGTCTGTGAGGAGGATGTGTTTGCATGGTGGGGCCTGAGGGACAGGGCAGTGTAAGGAACTCTTGAATATGCCACGCACAGCAGAGTGGGAAGTTCAGGTGAGTCCCAGTGCTGTGCTCTGTCTCTGAAGCCACACATCCCACCTCATCAGGTGCTAATTGAAGACACCTTGGTTGCCTTGGAGACTGCCTCCTTTGGGGGGACCATGTTGGTAGCACAGGTGTTGTGAAGCTCCTGAGCTAACAGAAGGTCTTCTGGAGGTGATCAGGCTTTGGAGCTTAATTCTTCCTTCATCAGCAAACTCGATTTCTCCCTGTGCTGGTGCTCTGTTGAAGCTCAATCTGTTTGATGCTTTCAGTTTTTTCCAGTGGGTTTGAGGAAGATCACGTTCTTTTCCTATTCAATACACTGAACATTTGGCTTTAAGTTACAAAGTTTTTTTTTAAATACCTCATGTGCCCGAAAAGTTGGATGAGCACACTTTTAACTTGTCAAATTAAATAAATATGAAATCCTGCAGTGGAGTGCAGAGCTGTGCATATAAATTACATCTTTAAACAGCACTTGAGTGATTTTCTGGAAATGTTTTCAACTCTCCTCTGAACTTTTAAGGGTCATCTCTGCAGCCTTTCTATCTGAGGGAGGCTATTGGCACTGGAATGATTTATTGAAGAGGTATGTTGCTCTGCAGTGTAAAAATAATGTCAAGCCTTACTGAGAACCTGAGTATCAAGCTTCTGTTCTTGTAAAGCTGGGAAGGCAAGTGGGTTTAATTCAACTGAACTCTGAATGAATGTTTGTTCCTACCCATTGCCATCTCTTTACACTGCCCAGTTGTGGGATGAGTGGGACTGTGGGTTGATAATGTTTTCAGGATAATTAGTGAGATGAGCAGTTTCATTTGTGAAGAATTAGGAACCCTTTGTCCCTGTTGCAGAGATACAAAGATTGGCACTTGACCTGCCATTAGCAAGGGCTGGTGGGTTTTGCTTACTCATGGAGCCCTTGTGGCTGAACCCTCAGTACAGTGAGGTAGTTTTGAAACACATAACTCCTTTAAAAATATCTAAGATTTGACCAGCAAGTAACTCTTCCACCAAAGGAGTCTTTGCTGCCATGAGCATTAGGCCTTCTTCTTCCTCCATCTCTATCCTGCCTGTTTTCCTCCAAGCAGCACTTGCAGAGTTTAACCTAAGCCAGAGTTTAACCTAAGCCCTGTTCTGGCCAGGGCTGAAGTAAACCCTCTCCCCTGCACTCCTGTTCGAATGCAGTCTCACTCCATGCACGTTTTCTCCACGCTGCTGTAGGATTACAGCCCTGCAGGCACGAACACAGATGCACATCCCTGTTAGCACAGCTGCTGTGAGGTGAGCTCATGCTGTGATCACAGCTGGAAAGACCAGGAGGGCACAGGAAGGCTGGGTGCCATGTCTCACATCACCCCAGTGTGGCTGAACTGAGGTCTCTGATGCTGGCCCATGCTGCTTTTTTTTAGCTTGGTGTAAATTAAAGCATTCAGGCCAACATCTAAGTTGTGCAGCTTGCAGAAAGCTCAGGAGGAGCTGTTCCACATGGGGTTCTTGATTTCTGACTCTTGCGAGGTTTTCTGAACTGTCTTGGTGTATAAATTTCCTCAGAAATGAACAAAAGAGGAAAAACCCCTGCAGTTGAATGCCTGAAGGTGATGAGTATTGGCATGTGACTGCAGTTCCTGTTGCTTTCCTTATGTGGAATAGTGAAACAAATGTTTCCTGTGTGTCCCAACTCCTCATAACACACTCACAGCTAAAGCTGAGGTGACAAAAGCCTCTTAAATGCTGATCATTGTCTTTTGCACTGTGCTGGGTTGGGACCTCACAGGGCCCCTCTGCTGTATTTCACATCATCTGGTCCTTGAGCACTGGGGTCCACCCCGTGTGCTGAGCTCCTGTACAAACAAACCATTCAGTGAAGGCACTCAGAATGAAGCACTGAACGTTAATGTGATTTGCTTTGTGTTTGTGTGAATGTATTTCCCAAGTAGAGAAATAAGATTTACCCGGAGGTAGCACAGCAGTGAAGTCATGGAGAGTTTGGATCACTTTGTGTTCAGTTTTACATGCTCTCTTCTGCTCCTGAGGTGTGGTGGTGTGTCTCAGGCTGCTGAGCTCAGGCTGCTGCCAGAGCCTTCTGGCCCCTTGGGCTATGAAAAGCCATTTTATATGCCAGATGCTAGTCTGCTCCTAACCAGAGGTGACGTGAACTTTTCAGATAGATTCCAACTTGGAAGTTTCTGTGGCACTTCAGATCATGTTTTTAATTTATATTTCTGTTGCTGGTGACATGAAATCGAGACACTTCATGATACACTATTAGCATATGCTGATCTCTGAGGAGGGGGATTTGCTCTGTGAAGGTGTTTGCAGAGAATTGGATGTGACTTTTGTAAAGAAGGGCTCAGTGTGTGTAGTTCAGTTACTGCTTCTATTGCACAAGGGCTCCCCAGATGCCTGCAGGACATAATTGCTCTCAGTGCAAACATAGAAAAGTTACCTCTACCTTAAATTTGTGCAAGTCACCTGAGAGGTGGCTTGGTGTTAAATGCATCGATGTCTGAAGCAGAGTGTAATGAGGTGAAGACTATGAGCTGGAGAAGGTACTAAGAGCTTCCTTTTCTCTGCTGTTAAAACACCAGAGCTGTGCAGCTCTGTGAACAGTTAAATGCTTCATATTCCTGTGAAAAGTCTCCAGTGCCTAAGAAGCTCTGAGCTTATTTCATGGCCTCCAGTTGTGCTCTGTGCCACTGTTCCCTGTGTTGATGCTTGTGCATCACTAAACCAGTGGCTGTGCTCTATCTGTAAGGTCACCCCTTTCTTTTAGATTGGGTCAGGGCTACCCAGCAAGTTTGAAAGTTGTGGTGGGAGGGAAGGGGAGTCGGTAGCCCAGATGCAGCAGAAGGCTCAAATACATAAGCCTATTTCCTTAGGAAATGAGGCTAATCCATGATGGGCCCCTATTCAAAATGGCAAGTGCTCACAAGTAGCTTTTGAGAACATGTGCCAGTGAAGTTCTGCTTCTGCGAGGAAACCCCTGTGAGTGAGGCAGATGGGTTCTGAAGGCTGAAAAATGTCTGGGTGGTTCAAGTGATCAAAATATTAGTCATAATTCTATCCTGTTGTGCTAAGTGAAGTATAACTGTTCAAAGGAAATAGTCCAAGTCCAGCCTTTCCGTTTGATGCCATCCACACTCCTGATCATTCGTGCCAATGGAGGAGGTCTGCACGGGAGCCCTTGCAAGAGAGATTTGTAGGCAACCATCTGTTTGGCATTAGCAGAAGACCTTAAATGAGGGAAGGTGTTGTGGTGTGGCACCTGAACACATCATTCCACACTTATGATTTCAGTACGAACAGGAGTGCAGGGTATGGTAAACATTTTCAGCTTTTTTTCCCCCAAAGTACTATTGGAAATTGTAATAAAAAGTAACTGCTGGGAAAGTAGTTTTGCTGAGTTATGCTATTTCTGAAAATGCATAATGCTCCATAGGCTTTTAAGTGATACTGGGCATATTTAACATTCTTTGATGTTAATTTCCTGGCATATGGACATCTTGACTTATTAAAATAAATAAGTTCTTTCAAATTTAATGAAATGATGGAGGAAATGGCCTTTTTTCACATTCACGTCCGCTTCACTGGATAATTTAATGTTTTAAAATATAAGTTCATATTAAAGTTTAAAATTCAAGTATTGGTTTTTGAAATTCTGTAATAAAAAGGTTTTGCTGTGGGAGAGCTGTATGAATTACTGAGCATGATAACACGATTAGCAAAGTCTAGATGGTGATTTCCTTGGTACAGAACGCGAGCTGTAAATCTTCCCACTAGGACCTACAGCACTGGTGGGAACTTCTGGTACTGATGACTGTTCCATTCCTGGGGCATTACTCTGCAGCCTGGCACACTTGCCAGTTGCCTGTATTCCAGAGTGAAGGTACAGCTGTGGAAAAGGTCTACATCACTGACCTTTTTCCCTCCCCCACACATATTTTACTCTCTTGGAGTCAACACTTTAAGCTTCTTGGGGCAGAGATGAGCATTTGTTAATTCTGGCTCCCAAAAAGATCTTTCTGTTTTCTTTTATACTAAACGTGTACATTTGCTTCCAAGGTCTTTGCATCTAGTGGGAAGGATATTCTTTAGAGGTGCTACTGCGTTATTATTAAGTACAGGAAATGCACTTTGGTCCTCTTGTCTGTGCTGAGGGAGAACAAGAATTCCTTGGAGAATAAGTAATGTACAATGTAATTGACTGGATATAAATATTTGAGTCCTAAATATTTAATGAAAATCATTGTGTTTGAATGTAGTGATGTGCAGATGATGGAAGTTGGCTCTGTGTCTTGCATGTCTTGAGAGACTGCTCACGTGCTGTGTTGAAGCCAAGGGTGGCTTTATTTCATTTCAAGGCAGACTAGAAACTGAGGAACTTATTTTCAGGGAGAAAAATGGCAAGAGACCCGAATGAAAAACCTACTCAGCTGAAGCAGAGGTGACAAAGTTCGCTGTGATTATATTGATTTTAAATTACTGTGTAGAGCTGGGACTAGCCTGTCCTAGTCCTGCTCATGATGAGAAGAAGAAAAGAAAAAGACATGAATACTCTCCCCTCTGCTTTCAAATATTTTGTTACCAGTATGAAAATCTGAGAGCAGCTTTGTCCTCCTGACGTTCCCAACAGGCAAAATAAAGGTGTTCCAGCATCCTCAGTGGAGCTGAAAGGGGATGAGAGGCACAGTGAGATCCAAACCTGTTTTTTCTCCCTCAGCAGCCTACCCCAGTGCCCTGGCTCCTGCAGGGAGGAGCTCACAGTGCCCTGTTCAGTGTGTAACAGATGCCTCCAGTCTGTGTGTGCCCCCAGCTCTGCCAGAGATGACGTTAATAGGAAACAGAGCATGTCTTGAGTTTGATGCATTTTTGGTGAAAAGTACTGCCTATACCACAAATTAAAACAAAGCTGGAATTAATAGCAATTAACAGCCTCTATATTCATCTACTAGAAGTTTTACAGAGGAGTCATTACTGTTTAACTTTATGTAGTTTGCATCTGTTTCACTGTCAATGAGAAAATGATCCAGTCATTTAGAGTTAACCATTTATTTTAGACCAGTCATGTGTTTTACTATCTAATGTGTCTTTGGGGAACAAGAATTTAGAGCAAATAAAGCTAATTGTGGTAAAAAATTGTTGTATTATTATCAATGGGATATATATTATTGTAATGAAACTCTTAGTTGCCACATGACTGAAAGAGCACAGGGGTCTGTCTTGTACCTGCAGTAAATCCAGCGAAATTTTGACGGAGATGTTGAACCTCCTTGTTTGGTGTGATGGAGAGAATGCCTGAGGCACTTGGGTAGGGAAGATGACTATTTCTGTTCCTTCCCCATGGTTTTTCAGCAGTCTGACATAGTGTGCATTCCTGGGCCCATGCCAAGCAGAGATGCGGCCTCCAAGTGCGACTTTATTACTTCAGTCGTAGATGATTAATTTTGTACCAAACCGTATGGGCCTGATTAACCCAGAACACAGCAATAATGCTGTTTTAAAGATCTTTAGTGCATCTATTATTTCCATTTCCAGTCTGCTTTTTCACTGGAAAAAAAACCCCTTGTTTCTTACCATTGAATTTTGAAGTAGGGTCTGGGCCATAAAAATCACACTGAGCTGACGGTGGCTTGTTGTGTTTGACTTTGTCTTCATTGAAGGAATGTCCAAGATGTTCTTATTTGTAGCACCTTTGTAAGGCCAGAGGTTACTGCTCCCTTCACCACTGTAAGGGATAAAAGAGAGCCATTATCTGTCCTGAGCCATCCAGGAGACTCAGGAAGCAGAGACCAGGGTCCAAACCAGGGTTTGTAGATGTGCTTGGTCCCTGTCAAGACACAGCCCGCTCTGTGTGTGGCAGCACACCTGTCTGAGCCTCACAGGTGTGTTATTCTCTGACTGGGAAGGCTCCAGCTCTCTGGAGCAGGTTATTCTTGCAGTGCAGGAGGATGCTCACTGCCTATGAGTGTTGGGTCTGAGTGGAAGACTTGGGGTGGTTCTGCAGGCAAGGCAGGATGCTTTTACATTCACAACTCTCTCAGCTTTTTTAATAAGATGTTTCAATATCTTTGGGGTGTGTTTGTTGGTTTTATATGTTTTCAATTTTAAGCTCAAAAATCGCTCCACTGTAGAAGTGCAGATTAAATAATCTATCCACATTTTGCAAATCACTGAACTTTAATACCTTTATCTAAAAGCATTTTTGGGGCACGGCTTGGCTCTTAGAAACCTGCTGTTTGTTAAATCACTCTTTAGGTTTTGTATAGTTCAGGCCTTTAAGAAATAAAAATAACAGTGTTCTATTGTCCCTGGAAAAGCCTTGTACCCTTATCAACATCCTCCGGCTTGGCTGGGGAAAGCAAATACACCCCCTCATGCCAGTGGCCATGTACAGACACAGCCTCGTGTTATTTCTGTGGGATTGTGACTTCTGTGACCTCTTGCTGGAGGAGCATTTGCCTGAATAAATCCTGTGATAATGTGCTGCTGGCAGAGCTTACCCATACTGGGGGAGCAGTGATGGTGTGGAGCAGGGAGCACCCATTTAGACTCTTGCACTTGGTAAAAGAAGCATTTTTTGCCAAATCTGGAAGAAGAAAAATGTTTGTGAGAATCACTTCTGTTTCCCACTTGTGGCAGTTCTGCTTTCTGCTTCTCTTCAGCCCAGATCAGCTGAAGCTGGAGGTGATAGACTTTGGTCTCATTATCTCTTCTCATCAGTCCTCAATTTTCTTGCCTTCACACATCCTTCTTCCTTGAACATCCATAGCAAGACAGAGATCTCCAGCCAGCTACACTGTTCTGTCTCTCCCACAAAGAATTTTTGAATAATTGTGCCCTGTCTCCACAGGACTTGCTTTCCAAAAGGATCTATTGCTGACTTTTTAAAATTCTAGATCGCATTATCTTGATGCATACACATTGTCTCCTTAAATGAAAGGGAAATTATTTTTAATCAATGAAAATATAAATGCCATTCCTGTATGGTTTTAAACCCAAAGTGCTGGAAACAGTCTGCCCATGTCCTGCCAGCCAGTGCCTCTGAGAGGTGTTTCTCAAGCAAGCTGCATGCCCAGGGGCTGACAGGAAAAGCTTGCTTCTTAAAATAAACCAGTTTCAAATAGTCAGGGTTTGGCTCCCTGGAAGCCTATATTTTTGCAGCCACCTGTCCTGACTGCTTCCTGGTGTGATTTAAACCTGTGCAATCTGCCACTGTATGCTGATAGAGATTGTTTTACAGTAGACTGGGCTGTGGGACCGTGTCAAGATGTGCTCTAGGAGTATTTCACTGCCTCCTCTGTGTGGAGGTGGGCAAAAACCCAAACCCCTGAGCTGAAACTCCACATGGTTTGTATGAAACTGTTAAGGCTGTGGACTTAAATGGCAGAGAGATTGAACTGTCAGAAACTGGCTCCATCTTCTCTTACAAAAAGGACAGATAAAGGAAAAAGCACCTCCCGCAGGCATAATTCCATAGGCGGAATTTTATTACATGCACACCTCCAGGACAATCAGACAAGGATTTTGATTCATGAGATAACAGTTACCTTTAAAACAGTGAAGGATGGATTCAGGAGAAGGTTGCTGTTAGATTAATTAGTGTTGATAGAATTGACACAGGGATAATGTAGAATTGCTGCAGTGGATGGAAGTCACCAGAGAGCCAGCAGAAGCTCACTGGGTTAGTTGTGTGCTCACATTATCTCTTGTGGTACAGGTGACTCATGAGCAAACCTGTGTGAATGTGAAATGAGGTTTTCTGTCTTTAATGCTCTGATTAAGAACTAAATATCTATTTTTATATATATATATATATGTAGGAAATGCATTATCAGTTAATTTAAATGAAGTTCTTCCTTTGATAGTCGGTTTCCCTCCTCATATTCACTTATTCCTGTTGGGTTTTTTTACTGAATATGTATCTTAAAGCAAAGCCAACTGATGGAAAAGAGGAATATATATTCCACAGCATTAAAATAGATCGAAAGTTTTGTCTTCAATGGCTTAAGAAGGCACTTTCAAGACCTTGCAGTATAAATAAATTCTGCAGACTGAAAACGTTTTTTTGCTTGTTCAATTCAAAATTATACCAGTATCTCCTACAGAAATTGATAATACAGAGAAAATGGACTTCATTTTCAGGGAGATGAATTAGGATGAAAAAATGCTACTGGAAGGGGGAATTTGGGAGAAATCTTAATAGAAATCTCCAATTAGTTGAATGGTTGGTTATCTGTGACAAGACATAATATTTACTAGACACTGCAAGCTGCATGTATATTTACAAAGAAAAATGTAAAATAATACTCAAGTTTGTGTACTGTGCGTTGTAAAATGTGGGTGATCTTTGCAAGACTTTATGGCTTAAATAAATTTTTGAAAAAATATTGGGAGGAACATATTAGTGGAGTATGAGATTATGAAAATGACTGTGTTTGGGAGCCTTGTTAAAATCTTTGTCAAACAGCCATTTCATTACACTTGGCTCTAATTTGATAAGCAAGGCTAGCAGGATGGGGATCTTATATTTTTGTCAGTAAAGGCAGCTCTCTAAGATAAGGAGGAAGAACATCTATCCTTTTCAGCACATAAATAAGAAGTGGAACTAACTGAAAGCTAGACAGTAAATGGTATGAAGTGTGAAGCCCTAAACTCCTTTCATCAAATACTTCAAGTTTGACAAAAAATACTGAAATCCCACTGGAAGTAATTTAATGAAAATCAGAAATCCTATTCTTAGTCCTGGAGATGGTTTCAATCTTGCATTGATGAGTCATAGGTGTGAGGATCGGGTGAAGTGTCATTAACTTGTTTTTAATTGCAGAGGGAATTTTATAACGTAGATTGTCTATATGAGACTGAAAATGTAAAAGAGAAAAACATCATAACTGTTGAAACAGTGTTACATGTGAAGTATGCTGCTTTGTCCATCTCTGACAAGTAATCTGCAAATAATGTGTTAGTTTTCAGCAATATTTCCTCCTGTCCATATCATAGTGCAATATTAAATTTGGGGTTTGTGTGTTTGTACATCTTTTCAGTAGAGGTGGAGCCCCATGGTGGCTTCCAGTCTTGGTCATACTGTTTTCACCTGGTGAAAATGGAGGAGATCCAAGTCTTTGAACTGATGTGGAGTAAAACTGGGGGATGGAAATAAACCCAAGCTGCATCTTCTTTTACCATCTGATGATTATTTCCCTGCTGAATTTGGGATGTGTCTACTTCCCACAGCAGTTGGGAGGTGAGTGTCCTTTGCTTCTGCAAAGGCCTCAGGTCACTGCCTAAATCATTGCATCAGCTGTATGAACCCAGAGATGGAGGGGAAAGGGCTGAGAATTATTTTTATGGGTTTTTTTTCCAGTCAGAGAAGAAAACAAGAGGCTGTTGACATGATGGCCAATGACTCATTATCACCTGTTGCTCCCACAAGAACTGAACAGGGGATTAACATTCCCTGTGCTCCCCCTGCTACTCCTGCCCCCAATTGGAATCTTTTTCAAACCATGTTTCAGATGAAAATGCAAGAGTCTGGCATGAATGAACACCGATATAGATCTGTCTAAGCCTCCTTTCTCACTTCAAACTCAGTGATAGTTAAGACAGGATTATAAAGAAGCAAGAAAAATCAGCTCAGAAGTCTTGAAATCAAAGCAGTTCAGTAAAACGAAGGTATGCTCAAACCTTTGTGCCAATTAACACTGGGCTGTGACAGCAGAGTCTCTTCTACCTCATAAAAATTCGAACTTGTGCTTATTTGGGTGGGTGGATTTAAGCAGGGGGAACCTATAAGGCTTACTTTTGATTAGCTTTCCCCAGGCGCTGGGTCAGATCAAGCAATGCTTGACAGTTGGATTTTTGTCACTTCAAAGAAGAAAATATTTAGCATGATATAGAGATTAGATGCCCATGCTGCTGCTGTTAACTGTGCTGAGGACACCTTTTCTTCAGCCAAATACGTGTCCCACAGGAGGTGTTTCTGGCTACCCATCAGAAGCATTTAAATTTGGAAAAATTTCTACAGATTTTGGTTCAAATCCTACTTACAGGGAATAAATTCCAGAGCTCAATTTTTACAGTCACTTAAACAATCATGAAATTTGATTCATATCAGTAATTCTGTAAAACTGTACCTGGTGATTATGAATTACACTGCATATATGCTCTTAATAATGTCAGAGCACTGACGTCAAACTGTGCATGAAATAAATAAGTATAAATACTGTTGTAATCTTCTTCAAGCTTGTTTGAATATTACTGATTAAACCCAAGTAACATCATTACTGATCCAGTAGGTGTTTTTATAGTGGATCTTTTCCATTTTAAAATTCAATTAATCATGGTATGGTGTAATTAATTTTTTTATTGTGTTCATTCCGGGGAGAGAAATAATTGGTTGCTTTTGCAAGAGGTAGTTGCTTTAAAGAAAAAAAAAAATAATCCAAAATCAAATTAGAACATTTTCCAACTACCTGGGATCCCCTGAGAGTAATTACGTTACAATATACAGAGTTCACTCCATGCACAGCTGAAATGTGGTCAGCCAATTCCACAGTGAAATGAAAGAACCATTTAACAATGCTTAAGAACAGCACAGAACAGATCAGTACATGGAGTGAAGAATATTAAACTTCACTAAAAGTTTTAGGTGTAGAGAACGTCATTACTAAAATTGAAATTGTCAGGCTCCTGAGATTAATACCTCTGCACTTACAAAAATTGCTGTAATGTCAATGACCACAAGTAGTCATGACCTTGGTTCTATTTAGAGGGCTTTTAAAGGTCTCCCATTGACCTTAAAAACCCAATTTCCAACATTTTAGGTAAGCCCATTATTGCAAAGAGAGGAACACAGAAGGATCCATACTGGAGCAGCAATTAGGTGCCTGAGTTCAGTGTTACTGTCCAGCTGTGGCCAGTGGTTCATGCTGGTGAATTTTTTATGAAATAAAAGCAGTTGGTACCTGGCTGCAAATCCTCTCCGTGTGCTGCTGCTTTGTGCAGGGCTCGGGCTGCCAGCGGAGTTTGCAGAGAGAAGGAGCTGTTGCCATGGGAATTTTGAAAGCTGTCATTGTTTCCCCCTTTGCCAGCAATTGTGGAGAAACAGGACTCACTGGAGCAAATTCTTCCTGGGGTGTAACTGCTGAGCCGTGCTGAGATGCCTGGCACATGTGGAGGCTGGGACAGCTGCAGAGGTGGACAAGAAGGGGGAGGCTTCCTTTTCCCTGCCCAAACCCCTAGCAGAGCTCACAAGTAACAGGGCAGATTTGGAAATTCATGAGTACTGGGGTTATTGGGCAATCTTGTTCTTTTCCCAGGGCTTGTGCTTCTCCAGCAGTCTCCAGGAGGAGGTTTTCAAAGGAGTTCTCTATTGCTATAGAAATAGGAAAATGTGAAAATGAAAAACTCTTTTGTAAAGGTCAGCCTGAGCAGGGTGCTGGGTTGACATTTATGTCTTTCAGAAGTTCCTCTGAGTTGTTGCTTTGTTATACACTATGAAGAAACTTACTTAGAGGGCACTAGGCAATTTTGGTTTATTGTTTTGTTTACTTGTCAGTTTTTTTGGTTCTAGCACCTGTTCAATACCTCTCTGGGCAATACTATTATGGGCAGCTGCTCTTGTGGTGCAAACCCAGATTTTCCTGGCAAAATTCTCTTTCAGTCTAACGCTTCACAAGCTTTTCCCAAGCCTCAGATGAATGAATACTCTTGGAAAGTCTGCTAAGATTCTTTAGCCTGCTATTTTCTGTGCTGTCTAAGAATTTAATCCAATAACCATTTCTAGTGGCTGTGTCAGGCTTTTGGATCAGACCCAAAGCATGCCAAAAAAAAAAGGTTTAGATGTGTTTGAGAAACATTCTTCTGTGCCAACAGAATATCGGAGCTGTGTTTGGGTGTGTCCTCCTAATTTCTTGTGTTTCTTATGTGTGCTCAGGTATTCCCCTTATTTCTTGTGTCTTAGCTCAAAAAGAGATGGAAAGAGAACACTACTTTTCCTCCCTTGCCTGTCACCTTTGGTCTCCTAAGAAAACAATGGTTTGACTTCCTCCTTTGTGCTCCCACTTTTCACTTTTTTTCGTTTCGCTTTTTTTCCAGTTTGCTCACTGGCACTAGATTGATAGTGTAGTGAGGCACGGAAGTGATTCCCCACTGTTTTTATTTATAGCCTGAAAACTTCTTGCAGGTCTTTACAAACCTCTTTATCAGGCTGCAAATGGATGCCATCACCAACCTGTTTGCTAGATGGTTGATACCTGGCTCTTGTCCCATTTTCTGTGACTTTGTGGCTGGATGGAAGTTTTGGGCTTGCTGTCAACATACCCTACATCTGAATTCAGAAACCAGAAGGAAAGCAGAACCTGTTTCCTTATGCTGCTGCCTTCTTTCTTACCTACAAAATATTTATGGCAATGAAATTAAGCAGAGGAAGAGCCCTATCTTTCATTAATCCATGAGAAAAGGCAGAGCTCTGCTTATGAAAACTTTTGTTCCAGCCCACATGTGCCTTGGTGAAGAAATCAGTGCCTGATCTGCTAATTTTAGTCGTGTACTTATTTGCCCATTTACTTTCCCCCAAGCGAAGGATGACTTCTTCCTTGAGGGTTGTTTTTTCCTCAGTTATCAGAGCACAAAATAAAGCAGCTGTTTATACCAATTTCTTTTACACTGTAAGGATCATTTAGTATCCAGGAGACCAGAAACTTCACATGCACCACAAGAAATCATGTGAGTCTAATGATGCCATTTAACAGACAGTGTTTTTCTTGGCATAAATTAAGACCCCTCAGAAAAAGTTTATAAAAATGGAAAGAAGCTGTGTTGTCTGAGGATGATGAAACAAAGGAGTGGACTGAGGAAGACAGTTTTTTGGTTTTAAGAGCTGATAAATCTTCAGCTGAGTAAGAAATTTATGTTGCTTAAGTTCAAGAATTACTGTTTTCTCAGTTGAGATGAAGTTCCTCTGTTTATGGAGAGGCATTAAGCAGAAGAGGATTTTTTAGTCTAAATTCCTGTAGTTCTAGGGCATTGACTTTTGACTCTTCAGAGAAGACATTGCAGAGGAGGCAGTGTCTCAATTACAAGAGCTTTTCAGAAAGTAGGTAGGAAGAATTCATATTTCTAATACAGACACGCAAAATATATGCTAAAAAGGTTGATTAAAGTGGCTACCCACATAAACGTGACAGCTAGAGCTCTGTTGTGCCTACAGCCTGAATTCTTCAAGGGAAATTCCTTTCTTGAGTTCATGTTCTTTATTTTTGTAGGTATAATTGACTGATGTTTCCACTGGTTTTGGTTTCCCACTTCACTGGGCTGTCTAGGATTTCAAGAGGTTTCCCATGCTGTCATATGCAGCACCTTCTTTACAAGACAATCCTCAAAATCTCTTTTCTTAGGCTGTCATTCAGAGCAAAGTTAGACTGATTGACTGATTTGTTTTTAATAGTAACATCCCAGAGTCCCATCCCCTGTTCTTCTGGCATCAATTAGCTCTCTGTTAACTCGGGGATGCTGTTACATTCAGCACGTCTTCAGAACTTGTAAAAAGATAATTGTTAACCTAAATGCCAATAGGACTTCAGCAAAGGCTTGTTTAGAGCTCAAAGGTTTCAGCAGTAATTGATTTGATAAAATAATGGCTTCTGTTCCCGTGTGGAGATATTTTGGTCTTTTCAGGCACTGTTTGTTGAATGGAGGGAAATGGTTACAGATCTATGGTCAGTAGAAGCTGCTGAAAGCAATTGTGGCTTGTTCCCTGTAGTTTGCACCTTTGAATCCTTTTCATCCTGGAAGTGGAACAGAAGCAAAAAATTTTTGTAAACCTCTCAGTACTGTTCAGATACTTATCAGAGCATTCTATACCACCTGTTTCAATTTAATCCAAGAGCATGCAATTTTAAAAATTGTTTTACTACGGCTTCACTGTTTAAACTCTTGACAGACATAGGTACTGGCTGTATTCAGCATGTTTTAAAACCTGGCAAAAAGTGTCTCTAATTGACATCTAAATGTTCGTGCACACCTCCTGCATAGTCTGTTAGGGATGTCTCCATGCTGCCGTGACAGCCTGCTGTTATTATACAATTATCTGCAGTGGCCTGCACAGGTAGGAGGGCTTGGCAAGCCAAGGGGGTGTGTACCTGTATTTAAGTGCTCTATTGTCACATCCCCTGTATTAAGCAGTGATGCTGCTGCTCCTTTCCCCTTTAACCCTCACGTTACAGACAGTGGAGCTGAACACTTCCCTGCTGCTCTTTGCAAGCAGTTGGTTTTGCTCCAGGGGAGCTCTGACGTTGCTTTGGCTTTTTCATTTAAAATCCATGTGTTGCAGTTCGAAAGATAAAATATCCGGTTCTAGCTAACTGCCAAAGGAGTGTATCACTTTCTGTAAGAAATCACTTCTCTACCTTTTAATTTGCCCTAGGTGAGAAGTGAGGATGCTGAGATACCTTACCATGTTGGGAACTTGCTGGAAGATTTGAGGGAAGCAAATGGAGGGAGAAGGCTTTTCTCAGCTCCCTGCTCTTCCCCCAGATTGCCAGTAACATGTTGGGAAAAAGTTTCACTTAGCCTTTCCCTTTCATGCTCTTCTTAATCGAGTTTGTTCTTTTGCCTGGGACTTGCTCCTGAGCATGGGAGTATCCACACATCGGTGGATTTTCAGTGAGGAGGAGTGAATGGTAATGAGCCCCTATTTCTGTGTTTGGCATCTCAGCTGAGCTTTCTGACCCACAATCAGGGGTCTGAAGGAAAAAGAAAGTACAGGAACCTGACACTTCTCTCTGCTTGACTACTCAGGGTCAAGCTGTGACCACAGGCTACAGAGCCCTTCCAGATTTTTAATAGTACAAACACATTTTTACAAATTCTACTAATACATCATAGTTAGTTTTGAGTAAAACATTGTCAGGAAAATTTACCATCATAGTGCCTATTTCTGTGATGTGACAGAGAAGAGTTTAATAGTTTGAAAATGAATGAATTTAAAATTGGATAGTTGAAGGTCAGAACTTATAGTGATAACTCAGCTAATGTAATATTCATACCTTGGTCTAAAATAGTGCTGTATATCAATATGTTGTCCCTGTCTGATTATCTAGGGTAGACATACATTTGTGTACTGACAAATATCTAAGGGAGAAAGAGACAGGGTATTACACTGACAGTGTACAGGAAAATTCAGGACTGAGTGAGGCACTTGAAAGAATTCATAGGCCACAAACCATTTGTCTCTTCTGACTAAAGCAAACTCTGTTGTTTAAGCATTAACCACTGTCAGTACTTGCCACAGTAGAATTACCTGAACCATCCTTCAGCTGGTTCTATGCTCCAGATTAATGACTTGTTTTTTTTAAAAGCACTAAACTGGGAAGGGGGAAAACACCTGATGTGTTTCTATCAGGCTTAGTTCTCAAATCAAAAACGTGGCCTAAGAACTGAAAATTATTCCTGCCTCTCCAATATGGATGATGGACAGAATCAAACAGGATGTATGAGATACGGATCCACTAACACCAAACACCAGCCTAATACAGGTCAGCATTCAATCTGTTCCAGTTCTGAGAAGCAAAAATTCATGCATGGATGTCTTTTTTAATTTTTGACATTTTCAAGTTTTACAGGGTTTGTGCTGGCAAGGATTTCTTGGACACTGCTTCATTGGCTGCTATCTCACTGTCATCTCAGAGCTGTATTGACTGGCTAGGGAATTTTTCAATGTGTTCAAAATCTTGGTTATCCTTTCTCATCCTGAAGTAAAAGATGTGATATGTTTCATGAATTGTTACCCATTGTTCAAATGAGAGGATCTGCCTCCTTGGTTTTAAGAAAAGGAGCATGCCTTGCTGTAGAGAGGCATAAGATGAAACTACAGGACAGGGTCAGTTTGAATCCCATGATTTCCAAAGAATAAGGAGGGACTGCATTTACTTGGAGAAGAATATTAAAAAAATCAACATTTATCTACAAACTCCAGTGAATTGCTGACCAAGTAGTCTTAGCCCCTGAATTAATTATAAACACTCAGCTTGCAGCTGGCCAAATGAACCTTCTGTGTGCATTTATATTTTATTTTATAAAAGAGTACATGGTCTTTTACTCAGTATCACAAGCAAAGGTCTGAACTGCAGAGTTGAAATCTCTTGGGAGAGAAATGTAGTGTTTTGCTGAGTTGGATATGGTGGGATCAGGATTTGATATCCCTCTCTTGGTGGGCTTTTAAATATTCAGGGTAGAAGCTGAACTTGTGCTAAAGGTTTTCTTTGTTGGGTGTTGGATGTTTGGAATTATGGTTGTTTTTAGTGAACTTGAGATTACTTGAGGTTCCTTTAAAATCCATTCTTACAGGTATATTGCCAACCACATCAGTGAGGTCATTGCCAGGCTAGGAACATGACACCTCTCTGCCACCTTGACAAAAAAGGGCAGTGTGTCAGCACTAATCCACTGCCCAAATAGGAGAGGATTTATTTTTTCTGGCTTTCAAAAGAACACTTTTTACATGAACATATGACAGAGGATCTTCTGCAGAGGAGGAGAAGCAGTTCTATGCAAAATGAAAACTGAAAAAAAAATAAATCTTCAAACATGTTAGACAAACCAATTTATAAATACAAGTGTTCTCCTCTGTTCCTGTTACCAGATTTCTCAAGAGTCAAGAAAATTAATCAAAAGTAAGCGTCCTTAAGAGGATATTTAAGTAGATACAGATTTTTAATGCACTTTGTATCTCACACAGTTTTCTGGTTTATAAGCCCTTTTAACTCATGAAATGGGAGAAAACTCATTGTGATACTTGACAGGTGGTTGCAATAATGATCAAATGCTTGTCACTTGTGATTGTGCAGCAGTAAAGGGTGGGGGGTTGCTTTCATGCCATTACAGAGACTACTATGGATTATTTGTGTGAATATTTTGGAAAAATTATTTTAATGTCCTGCATTTTAGGTACAACTAGAGTGAGATGGTCCTTTCTTTTTGAAAAGGTTGTAGTCAGCTACTTTAAAAACAACATTTGAAATTATAATAATCTCTGGGGGCTTATCTTCTGGATTTATAGAAACAGACCTCTCTGTCTTAAAAGCTTGTTTCTTATACAGCAAAGACAGAATTCAAATAAAAACAACAGATTTATTAAAATGTACTTTTCACATTCTGATGACCAATAGAGAAGGAGAAGCCAGACACTCTCCCCCAGATTCTCTGGTTTGCCAGGGTATCCTGTCTATCCTTTTACTCCGAGCCATGGGAAAGCTGTGTGTGTGATTTTGGGTGGCTTGATGTTCTGTTTGCCTTGGTTGGAAGCTCAGAGTGAAGCTGTTGTCATCTCCCTCTTTCTTCATTTAGTCTTGAATGGTTCACAGATGTCCATCCAGGGCTTGGGAAGTTGTGCACATGACTAAAATGTGAGGTTCATCATACTCAAGGTGAGGAAAGATGGGTCCCATAGAGAGCAGCTGTCTGCCCTGTGACAACAGGAGGTGCTAATTCCAGCCCAACAGGGAATAGTTCACTGGAAAAAAGAAACTCTTATAAGGACATTTATTTTCCCACTTGCTGTGAGGAATGAGAGTCCAAGGTCCATCCTCCAGTGGGATCTGTGTGATGTGGCCATGTTGGATGGAGTTCAGTGATGTCCTCCCTGTGTGACCAGGCTGGGGAAGCTCTCCCAGAGCCTTCCTGGTGCTTCAGGGGGGATCCCCACAGTGCTGGAGACTCATTGTCCCACTGGCAGAGAAGCACATCCCACCCACCAGGGCACTTTTCACTTCATCCCAAATGCCATCCCCTTCCTGCACTGGAGCCCTGTAATTGGGCTCTGTACCTGGGGGGCAGCTGTGAACTCCCCCAGGCTGACACTGTGTGTGACACACTAAAAACATCCCGTGTGGCTGATGCTTTTCCTCTCTGTCACCAACACAGGAATGCTTAAATTAATAAATAAGCAACTCAAAAACAATTTTGACAATTTATTGTTGGCAGTTGCATTAGGGAGAGTGTAGTAAAGTGGTAGATAATACTTTTAAGCTCCTAATGGATTTTTAGAAAAGTTCTTTCTGGTTTTTTAACCGCAGGCTGGAAAGTCACTGCTGCAAAATGTATTTGAGAGCCATGAGATAGAACAGATAATTTTCTTTCACATAAAGCTTTAATGTTTTCTTTTTCCTAAAGTAAATAACACCTTGCTGAGCCGTCTTTAAGTATGCCAGTTTCTCTCTGGAAAGGAGATTGCAAAGGTGTTAATTACAGTGAGCAAACTAGTTATTAATGGTACCTTTGCATTCTTACCATCTATTGGTGGCTAAAGGGGGATGTGGGGAAGAGGAGCTACATTAGTAATACAGGTTCCTTTCTACCAGCAGGAGAAGGGTAATGAGAACAGAGAGGGGTTTAAATTATTCTGTAAGGGTTAAAGGAGCTGTCATTTGGGCATGGATGGCTGGTTAAGAGAAGTTCTGAAGAGTTTGCCTTTACTGCCTTTCACTTTAGTGATCCATGAACTAAAGTGTCCCCAAGTAGGATATGACACAACAACCTGTGACTTGCTCATTAAAGGCTCATATTAGGGCCTGTCTGGGAACTCTCTAATGCCAGATCACTGAGACCATGGACTGGAACAGCACCTCTGGAGCTGCTGCCATCCTTCATGGTAATGCCTCCATGTCTGGCTCACGGGCAGGATCTGCAGCACCGCTGTCCTGTGGGGCTGCTAAACTCTGCTCTCAGAGCCCCTTTAAGATGAAGATGATTAATACAATGGGCATCAGTTGGTTAATGTTCCTTTATACCAGAAATAATCATCAGATGGCAATAGAGCCATGAGCCTGATAAGGGGTTATTGTAGCAGAGTAATTCTGTATATGTAGTATGGCCAAACTAGGAGTTCTCTGAAGGGCTTACCTGTATGTTTTCTTTGTGTTGCTACTACACAGAACCTTGGTTTTCCTGAATCTTGAGTGCTCTGTGCAGTTCTAGTATTGGCACCTCAAGAAAGGCATGGCACTTACTAAAAGAACAAGTGTTAAAGGGAATGCACCTTTTAACATTCCTCACTCACTTTTGTGCACTTCCTAAACAGCTCCTTCAGCTGCTGCTGCAGGAGAGAGAAGAGCAGGCTGGCTGGGCATCTCTTTGAGCCACCAGGACACCCCCTCTCTCCCTACAGCCCATTAAACAGTTATGCTGGAACCTGGTCACAGTAAAACTTGACCAAAGCCAAATGAGACCAAACAGCAGGGAGTAACTTATATTTGAACATTAGGCTGCTTTGATCATCTAGGTCATCTCAGTATTTTTGAAAATATGGTTGTATGGTCAGCAAATGTGACTGGCAGTGCCATTTCATGCTGATGGAGCATAGAATACAGGCTGATTCTACTGAGAGGCCTTTTTTGGTGAAGAGGTGTGACAGAACGTGGCTACAATCAGTTATTCAACTCAGAACAGATATATATGGCACTGTCTCTAATAGAAAATGGTTCTGTGGAGAGACGTGTTGTAAGGAATTTCATTATATTACAGAGAGATTAAATGTGAATATAGATATTTTTTGAGGGGGGGGGTGTTTAGGGTTATTTTGGGGTGTTTTTTTGTGCGTGGCTATTTTCCTGGATAGCAGTATGGATTGTAGCCTTTATGTGTTAGCAGGAACAAGGAGATTCACTTACATGCAAATGTAAAGTTTCAATTGCATTATATCTATGCTGTAGGTGTATGTAAACTGGCCTGTGTATGTATAAGGAAATCTCTCCAAATTGCTGCATATTCAACAACTCCTCAGGCCACAATTAGTAGCTGGTAGTGAAGTAACAGCAAAGCTCCAAGTCATGGTTGCAAGATGAATACTGGAAATTTTGAACCTGCCATGGACAAGTCCAGAGCATTGGCAGGACTGGGTGAGCCCCTGGAGCAATGGGCTGTGTGGGACACAGGCATGAGGGCTGGTACTCTTACTGGCAGAGGATTTGATAGGTAGAAAGTAATTTGGGGACCTAAAATATGAATAAAAAGGGATTTTGAAGACTGTGGTCCTTAGTCTTGATTTCCTAATTTGAATGAGAAACATAATGAAGATGTATGTTGTACTTAAGTATGTGATGAAATTATGTTGGTTCAGGATCAGGGTTAGCCATTTACTTATCCTTACTGTTTTTTCTTGCCTCCCCTGATCCCTCAGAGTTTTGATGGTTTTTTCAGTATATTGCATTTTTTTCCCACTTGCAGCTGTTCTGGTTTGGCCCTCTCTGTGTGCTTTAGCATGGGGACTGTTTGTTCCTGTGCCGCTGTTATTGAATGGCCATTGGTTTTGATCCCTCTTATTTTCTTAAAGATAGTTATTGCTTTGATAGTTATTGTTTGGTGTTAGTTAGTTAGAGGTTCTTTAGCTTTAGGTCTTCCTCAGAGACTATGGGTCAAACCCTTAGCTGGGTGAAATCAATGTAATCAATAGAGCACTGCTGATGCACATCAGCACAGATGAGCCCTTGTGTAACATCAGCTCAGCAGAATCCTACTCGAGCCTTTGCTTTATTTCCTAGTTCAGCTTTTGGAAGGCATTTATGGTCACAAAACACTTGTTTTCTCTCTGCAAAGCCTCTGGTTTTCAAAGCATAGAGCAAACAGAACTCAGTTAAGAATGACAGCTTTCCATTAGGCATGTCAGAAATGTATCCTTTTTTCTTTACAAATAAATTGAAGCTTGGAATATTTAAGCGGAAGAATTGTAATCTTTTCCCCAATGACTGAATGTAGTAGTTCACAATTCCCATATTTCAGGCATTAGCCATTTGCCATATCATGACACTTTCAAACAACATCTCTTTATGCAGAGGATAATTAGGAAAATATCTGATGCCTTTTTGCCTTTGCCTTGGCAGTAAATCCCACATGCATGTGTGGGAACAAGGAGAGCCAGCAGTACTTGGCCAGCCAATTTCTCAGGACATCAACCAGCAAATGTTCCTTCTGCAATTGGTGTTCCACCGACCAGAATTTAAAACCACAGGTTTAAAAACGTGACGCAGCCACCACTAAAGAGGCAGCAGGAAGCTGCCAGTGGAGCCCAGCAGTGGTGACTTTCTCTCTCCTTCTCTAACCTTTTTATGTGCTGCCTCTGTGTGTCAAGAGACAGTAATACATCTTCCTAAAATAGATGGCTGCAGGATGTGCTGGTAAATTGGTTGACTGACAACATGAGCAAAATCATCCAGAGATACGTGGTTGTAACCAGCGTCCTTCACCCTGTCCTGGAGCATCTTCATGGGCAGTTAAGACTCCAGCAGTCTTCAGTGAATTTTAGAGATGTAGCTTCTTTTTAAAAATGTCCATTGTCTGCAAAGGAAGCTGTTCGGGTGGAAAGGGAGGATCTTTCAAAATATGACAGTAATTATGATTTGCTCTTGATGAAAAGCCTCTCCACTGCTGGGTGGGTACCCTACATGGTTCCTATGCACAGCACACCCACTACCTGTCCCTGTTTCAAAATAGGAAAGGCTTAAAACAAAGAAGGGAAGAGCACTGATTGCCAGGAAATTGCAGCACAAAATGAAGGAACAGCAGAAGAAAATTCTGTTACAAACAGGCCTCCCTTCCTGACCTGAGCTGCAGAGAGTTACAGGTCACAGCACAGAATCCAGTCCTTCGTCTGGCTGCTGCTGGGGCAGGCTGCAGGGGAGTTCAGCAGGTTCCTTCCAGTGGAGGTCATATGCCAGCTGAGGTGAACTTGGCACGAAAGAAGCGAAAAAGCTAAGTTTGAGATGTGAAAGATAGAGACAACATCATATTAAATATTTGTTTTGCCTCAGTAAACTCTGAGTTTCCACCTTTGCAATATCCTCCAAAGTCTCTGCGAGAAGCAGGGCCGTTATTTTCCCAAAGCACTTGTGCTTTTGAGCACGTCCTCATACGCTTTTCACATGCAGATGGAAATCTGGGCAGAAAAGTTGCTTCTCCTTTACATGACCTCGCCTTCTGCCTCAACCTGGCCTGTTGTCAAGTTTCCACAACATTTTTTAGAAATCCTGCATTTTCTTGTGGTTTTTCATGGTCAAGGCTATGTTGTCACCAGTGAAAGAGCCCCGTTACACCATTTACTGGATAGCTTGAGAAATGAGAATAGGCTCAGGATTTATAGAAAGCAGCCCAGTGGTTGTACAGAACTCCATGCAGCATTTTCTCGAACGTTTAAGAAAATGTTGTATTTTTTGGAGGCAGCTGGTAGCTCCTTCACAGGGTCTGAAATCTAAGTCCATTTTGTATTTTAATAACTAATAGGTAAATAAAAATTAAGTGTTTAAATACCTTCATGAATGTAACTGGTGTTTTTCCTGTTTTGGGACATTCTCTTTTTCCTTGGTTCAACTCTGAGCTTTGGTTTTAAGTGGTGCCACATTAAAGAAATTTTTCAGCTTTAGAGAAACCACATCTTCCAACCTGAAAAACAGTATCCTGGCTTGTATTTCAGATCTATCTTTGAAGATACCCTTGATGCAATTCATCAATACCTTTAAGGAAATAGAAAGGAGACTGCTCTCAGTTAATTACAGAAAAAAATATCATTACCTAATCATATACACATAGGAAAATTTCAGAACATTCACTGTGATTAATCATATAATGTGTAATACTTGGCAATTAGTCCAGACTGACTTTAAGGAGTTCTATGTCACAAATTATAGGCACAAAAAAGCCCCCACAACCACCATGTTATTGTATTTTAGATGTCTAATACTTTAAAAAATAGATTTGTTTACTTCTTTTAAAATACTCTTTAGAACTCTTTTGAGTGCCCCAGTGTGCGTTACAGACCTGCCAAGGTTCTTCCTGCAGTTACACATTCACTTGTTAATGACTTTGTCTTAATCAATACTTTCTCAAATGGAGATGCTCGGATATTTCAAGAGTCACCTTAAAAGACCTCTGGCAGATAAATAATTAAACGACCTGCTGGCTGCCTTCCTGCATGCAGAGAACTTCTGGTAGAAACCTAATTGTTTGATTTCAGAAATCAAAACCTGCCAACCCCATGAAAAAAGGCAGTTTTAGCTGTTTGAAGAATCTCACTGCTTATAACAGGTCATTGTAGTGATGAGCCGCAGAGTGAAAAGAGAGATACTTTTGTTCATTAAATTTTGTAGCTTGCAGAAGAGAAGTGGAACGAAGGGGGAAGTGTTGAAAACTGGTACATAAAATCTCATCTTGTCAGGTTGCTAACTAAGAGCTTGATCTGGAGCTGCTCAAGTGTCTGTACAACTTGCTGGTGTCAGTTGTGTTGAGAGCATTACGCACGTGCACACGTGTTTAAAAAACGAGACACAGGAAATCTGAATCAGTTTCCTTTATTGCCCTGACATTAACTTCATTAAGTTCAGTGGTAATAGGGGAGTCTGAGTGTTGGGGCCAGTTGTCTCTCTCCTTTATGTCCTTCTGACCAGTGGAGCCTCTGGTCTGACTATTTTGAGCTTGACAGAAATAGCTTTGACATGGTGACAGGGTGTGTGCTAAGCTGCACAAATGTGCATATTAATTTGGTAATAAAACAAGTTAGTATTTGTCATTGCTGCCTATTAGATTGATGTATTATCTATCTAGACAGAACCCTGCATCTTTTGGATGCAGTGCTCGAGGATGACAGCTGCCAGCACAGAGAAGGGGTGGAAACTGGGGTCTCAACCTCCTTATCTTCAGGAAAAAACAGTTGCCAGAACCACTCTGTTAGTAGCCTTTCTGCATTCAGTGCCTCCTGTTTGTAAATCATTGCAGGCTTCAGTAGATGAGCTTAGACACCCCAGAGAGTAGACTGGGAATTTAATTATGTTATGCATATTGGATTGAATATTAAAGTGGACTGTCGGATTGTTTGGAAAATGTGGTGGCAGGTTCCTTGAGGAAGGAAGATGTGCAAATCCAGATTATTAGTTTATAGGCAACATCTGACATACCTTTGACTTGAGAATTATGTGAATAAAGTTTCCTGCTGCTCTGAGACTGTTCTGAATGCCAAAGGCTCTGCTGACACAGCCAGGGGCTTGTGTAAACAGGGGGCATCTCTTCCCTCTGTGTACCTCTGTAGGTGACAGATCTTCAGTGCCATGGCAGGACCCTTCCCATGAGTGGGGCTTGTAGGCAGGCAGGTAATTGGCCTTGCTGGGATGCAAATAAGCCGTGTTTAGGATTCACTGGTGAGCTGTGGCAAAGGGATGCTGTGAAATTCAGTTACACTTAGCTTGATGAACAGGGGAGGGTCAGTGGATGTAAGTAGGTATGTGTTAGCATCCTTTGTGCAGATTAAGTTTTAATTTTGGTTGCTGCTTTTTAGCTTCTTCATTCATGTGTGTTTGTATCACTTCTAATGTAGTACAAATATTGACTTTGCTTTGCACTGAAGATCAAAATAAAAGTGTCTCAAGGAATGAAAAGAATAATTTAGCACAATATCTGGAAATAAGGAGTTTGACAATCTGTTAAAAGGAAAAAATAGTAATATAAAGGATTACACACACAAAGGATTGTATCATGCTCAGTTTTCAGGGTCATTGTAGTTCATGTGTGAAGTTTTTTTAAGATTATCAAGATCTTAAAATTAGGAAGAATTAAACTCTTTTTGTATTTTTGGATCATGATTCATGCATTATAATATATACGGTGTGTGCTCTGATCCTCTTTCCTCTCTATCTCAAAAATGGTGTGAGGATGCATTTTCTGTTCAGCTCCCGAGTACTAAGTTTCTCAGATAAACTGTATTTTTATTTAACTAGTCTAGAGTTTGATGGGTTTAGCTCCTTGCAGTTATCAGGAGAGCCTCTTGGTTATAGCAGCTCAATATGTACCTCGTTATTTGTAAACTTGAGGAGGGTGGAAAACCTGAAGTCCAGCCATGCTCAGCATCTTTAAAGCTCTTTTTCCAAATATTTTTGCCATTAGCAAGAAAGCTGTTACGTCAGACGTTTCCTTCTTCCCTGGTCAAGGTAATTCTACTTCATGCAGAGTTGAGACTTGAACAGGGGAAAAGCTTTTGAAGTCTTCTGTCCAATTCTCTGCAGCAGTTTGGTTCTGTGAAAAAGCTCCCAGACCCTTCAGTGATGAGCTGCAATAGCAAAGCTCATGACAGGGATAGGTTAATAATCGTTACTTTATTGTGCCTCCTTTGACAGAGAGGAGTGGCACTTAATGTTTAAATCACAAAGGTTCACTTTGTATGAGCTTGATTTTGAATCCTGCCTTCTGTGTTATGCAGAAATGTAGTTGCTGTTTAGTGAGAACAGTTTTGTATGTACAAGTTGCTTTCTATGCACCCTCTAAAGCTTCCCAAAGCATTTTGTTTGTTCAAAATTCAGCAAATAATGCTTACAAGATCACCCCCTGAAAATGCCTTAGGGAGCTTCATACTTCAAGCTGATGTCAGGGTTGTTCACACCCTTTGAATCTGACATTTGATACTCATGACATATTTGTCACTTGACAACTGCTTGTCATTGCTTGTAGGAGGAAATGTTTTCTGTCAGAACATGGCTAAAGCACCGAGCTTTGTCCCATTCTCCTCTGTAATGGGCCTGAAGATGAGTATTTTTCCCTAAACCTTGGGATTCTGCCCTCAGAGATGCTCATTTTGAGACTGCAGTGTAGTGTTCTTGGACCAGTCAAAGCAGAGGCACAATGAGCCCTCACTCTGTTTCCTAAGACTTTCACTGCTGCTTGGGATGAAGTCTCTTGTGTTCTCCTCTCCTGAGACAATTTAGATAGCACTGGAGTCTCCTGCCCTGTCCTTAGCTTGTCTGTTCCCTTACGTACTCATGGAAATAGAGGGATCTTTGCAGACCTGATGATCCCATCATGAAGGTGAAAGATGCCTGAAAAATTTCCCTCCTCCTTCTGGTATCTTGCTCATCTCCCCAGTGAGGCTGGAAGTGTTCAGATTCAGGCAGTTCTCTCAGCCCTAATCCTTGAAAAGCCCAGTCAGGAGATTGGTATTAAAACCCATACTATTGAGGGGAAGGAAGAAAAATAATCCTCTGCTTTTTTCTTTTGAGTTGTTCTCTAATTCTTTTCGGGGGCATTTATTTAGCTTTTCTGTGAAACCTGGAAGGATTGGCTTTTATTTCCCCTGCCCCATTTTCTGACTGGAAGTTGATAAGATCCTCCTGTAACCATGCAAGATGCAGGCAGGTACATGGCAACTGAATTTCCAAAATGTGGGAGGCATTACCTTCTGAAGTTTCATTTGGCTGTCACAGGCTTGAAGAGGAGTTACCAAAGTCCACATCTCTAAAGTGGTGGCTGCTGTCCTGCATTTGGGCACACAGTGCCCTCACACCAAACCTGGTGGGGAAGCTCCACTGTGCAATGCTCTTGGTGAACTCCTCCGTGGATGCAGCCCCAGGAGGGAGAGGGTCAGTGCTGTGTGAGCTGAGGGTTGGGCTGGGCTGTCACTCTGCTCTATTTCCACCTCCATGGCTGCAGGAGTCTGGCTGGACCTGCTGTGCCTGCGTGTGCTCTGCAGGTCACGATGTCCAGTGATGCTCCAGTGAAAACAGTCAGGTCTAGCAGGCTCTGGCTGTGTGGTTTTCTGCTAGATGCCCTGCTCAGGGGTAGACATTCAGGCCATTTTGCTTCTTTCTAAGCAGATTTTTGTCTTTCTTTGGAAGCCTTCCAGGAGAAAATGCAAATAGAGTAGTGATGGAGCGTGTGTAACACTGATTAGTTTTATTCTGGAAATGCCATACACATGATCTCAGCTAATCATGCTATATATATTTTTATAAAAAAATTATACTGTTTGTCAGTAGGGAGAAGGGTTCTTCCTCTAGAAAATCAATTTTTAATTCCTTATTCTTACTGAAAAGGTGGCATACAGTCACAGATTTAATTAAAGGTATAGCAGGCTTTGTCAATCAAGGGAAGCAGAATTATACTTTGGTTACTTTCCAAAATGGCTGAGGCTTAAAAGCAAAACTAAAAAACCTTTCCCACAATGTGTTAACACATTTTGACCATTATTACAGTTCACATTTGTTGTTGTTTTGCTTGTGCTGATGAGAGAATATCATTATACAGAAAATCAGATCTAACAGTTTCCAGTCATTGCTGGCTTGGAGCTTTAGCTCTTTCTCTGCTTCTCTGTGTAGCTTTAATTAAGCATTAGGTCAATCTTGGAGGGGGCAAAGCCTTTCAGAAAGTAATATGTAGGGAATGGTGTAATAGTATTTCTTTCATTTCAGCAGAGGTTTCATTTGTTGTTAGGGCAAGAGATGCATAAAACTAATCACAAGACTGCAAGGAAGAACATCTCTTCTTGTTATGATAATGGAGCTTTGTTTACCTGACCTTCCAATTAGTCAAACGTGGATTCTTGTTTGTATCCTGACTGCCTGATCTCTGTGGGTTCAGCTGGTTCAGGTACAGATGCACTTCAAAAAAAAAGAAGAGCAACCCCCTCAAAGTTGATTTCCTTCATCTCCCACCCCAGCTTGTAGAAACAAATAAGATTTCAGCATGATATTAATGAATAGTAACAGAGTGAGAATAATTGGTACCCTCCTGGTTGTGATTAGGATTCAGGGGAGTTACTTAACAACCACTGTTTCTTAAATATGAATTCTGATTAATAACAGAGATCCTTTTCTCTCATCTACTGTGCCTGTAACTAACAACACACTTTGCAGCTGCAGTACTTTGAAATTATGTATTTCTTTTTATGCACTGTCATGTCTTGAATTGTAATAATCTCTGTAGGAAGTTTTGAGCAGTGTATGTCTGTGTGACCCTTGATTTTTATTTTTTGTAAAATATTTTCATTTATTTATTTACTTTTGCCTTTATGATTGAGGATCATGCTGATACTGTTTAAATCCACTGCCTTTTGTAAGAGATACTGAGATAAAGGTTCTTGGTTACCTCTGGCAATAAACATGCCTTGAGAGTGGCTGTTATGTAAACACATGGATGCCTTAAGTGATTTCATTGTACTCACTGAGTAATTAGACATGAACTGTTAATGCCACAAAAGTATCTTAGGAAATAATCTTTATTGTGGGGAGGGGGTTCGTGTTTGTTTGTTTTAGTTTTATGGAGGCCTTGTAGCTCAGGAAGAGCATTGGAGCTTTGGCAGCAGCCCTGGCCATGTGTGCTGCATTAATCCCAAGCTGGCTGCCACATCCATTGCTCCCCTTGCTGTCACAGTTTGGTGCATGTCAGTCTTCATTAGCTGACTATTTTAGGAATCTCCAGCCATTCCCGGGCTACAGCTCATTAAGAGCATTCTAGTGTGAGGAGTGCAGGAGGTCAGATGCTATTTTATGGAGTGCAGTTATGTGTCCAGCAACCCTCCAGCTGCTGCTCCAATGTGTTGTGCTGCTCTGGAAATCTGCGTGAAGCGAGGGGAATGAAAGATGCTGTCAGTGCATTTCATCTGCCCTTTTATTCCTGGGACATCGTGGGGTGCTGGACAGAGCACGGAGCCACGACAGATCTGGCTGTCCATCAGATGTGTCGGTGGTCTGGAGGGCCAGGTCTGTTCCTGTGTCTTGGCTTTTTAGAATTAGGTTTGAAAGCGTTTGAGAAAAAGTGCAGCGTGGAAAATGGATGTTTCAGGAGTTTGCACCAGTATAGTAAAATTTGCTGTAAAAGGAGCAAAGCGGTGGATTTTTCATGCCTTTTGAACTTGCTAACAGGTTTTCATATAAATTTAAAAATTTCCTCACCGATGTCAGCAACAGATATTTCAGAACTTAGCAGGTCAGTTACAAGCAAGAAGCACTTACTTAATAATAAAGTATTAATATTTATGGGGATTGCGTATTTATTCAGGGATCTCAAATTGTATTACAGATTAAATGAATTACTGCATACCCCACAGGTTGAGGTACAGAGAAGTTAAATCAAATACAAATCATCCAGGCTTGGAGCTGGTGAGGTTCTTCAGAGAGTGCAATAATTTTTATCCACAGCCTGAGCATTTGCAAGTGCTTTGTAGAATCAGGTTTAGTGAGTCTTTGGCAAGGCTGGGAATTGAGGGTTGCAGTCCTGTCTCCCCAGCCCGTGCTTTAACCAGAAGACCACTCTTCTGCACCTTACTTCATCAAACAGCAAATCCCACTCCAGATTCAACCAGGTTCTGTTAGGTAGTTTTTATTTCTAAAAAGGACTGGAAATGAAAGACTCACTCACCCAAATCATGTAGAGATGACACAGATAGCAAACTTTTTAAATCCTCAGGCCTCTTTTTTTTTTTTTTTTTTTAAAGGGGGGATAAAAAGAAAAGGAAAGAAAAGAAATCTGTGAACAAACTCCAAAGGAGTATCAAGAGACTTGGGTTGAAAGGAAAGTGTGTGAGGCATTCAGAGTACCATTAAAAGCTGGTGTTATGCCAACTTGTGGTCCAGCACTGCTCTTCAGTGTAATTTATTTTACTCCTAAAACAAACCAGCCCCACTAATGGCAAACAAAAAAGCTTCTTTCTTCCAGGTTTTGATTGTTGAATGAAAGGATTTGGGACTAAGCAAACCTAACCCACTTAAATTTCATGGCATGCACCTTCACCCAGGATTTTTTTGTGTGTCTCTGTTAACTTCTCCACTCTACTCTTGTGTTGCTGTAACTGTGTCATTCAGATCAGAGTAACAGCCCAGAACCTAATCCCAGTGTATTATCTGTGTCCCACCTGGGCATTCTGGCCATGGCTTGTCAAGTGGATAAATTGGCTCACCCTCAATGGTGTGAATAAAAGAGTATTTATGGTGATTGTAAATCCCATTGATCTAAGGGGGTTGCTAAGTCAAAGCACATATTTGGAAGGATTTCTCTGCATTGGGGCATGAAGGAATCAGTCTTCTCAGCTTTGCCTATGCTGAGAACTAAAAACTGAGTTAAATGAATAAATGTAATTTCAATTAGGATTCGTGTTTAACAGTTTATTTTAAAGCAGAATGTGACCAAGATGTTCAATCTCATGAAAATACAGATTTATAAAGGACGTGTGAAAGCTCAGAAACTTTGCAAGACTCTGAGTTGTGTAGAAATTGGGTATGAAATTAGTATTTTGGAGTCTATAAACATCCTCTGGCTGTGCTGCCCAGCAATATCCTGAAAGATGATTGAAGTTTTCCAGAATATTATTCTTTTGATCCAGAAAATCATCAAAATTCGTATGGGTGTTTCAACTTCCCTCTTTTAGCAAAGATCTGAAAACCAAGTAAATGCACTCACTAAAGCAGGGCTTGTGCAGGAGTATGCTGCAGTTACTCTGGGGGGAAAAAAGGCCTGTTAAAAGGAATTTTAAGCAAGGTACAGGTTAAAGTAATTTCAGATTCTGCATAAGTGTGTTGCTTTCTATGTGTGCTGTTGGCATTGTTTGGTCTTTTGTAGCCATGTAATTTACTCCCACACAGAAGCCATTTACGCTGCTCTTTGCCCTTTGGGAGTGGTTTAAAATGATCTTAATGTAAATGAGAGCCCTACCCTGAGGTCCAGGTTGCTCCCTGCATCTGACTGCCTGAGGTTACTGCAGTTACTGCAATCCCTGTGATTGCAGAGGGTGGATCAGAGCTGCAGCTCTGACCCCTATACTGCACCTCTGAGAGCTTTCCAAAAAGAAACGCTCAGAGCAGCATCTCATTACTTCTGCAAATAATTTTTTTAAGCAAGTGAAAGGAGGATCCTTTGTAGCCTCCAAGGAATCTTTCAAGGGTCCCATCAGGCAAGAAATATAAATCAGGCATTTACAAGAAAGGAGATAGTTCAAGTGAGAGACCCTGAAAGCTGCTCTGCATTGTCTGAGTGCCATTAGGGCTGGGCCCAGACATTTGTTTCCCTTAAATAATGAGGAGGAGTTTTTCACACTTCTCACATTTCACACTTTGGAAGCTTTTTGGGTTTGTTTTGTTTAACTTGTCTGTAGCTTTCAGGTGTCAAGGAGATTTGATGTTTTTTTGTTTTTTGTTTTTTTGGTTTTTTTGAGTCTTCAAATCTCCTGACAGGTAAAACCTTTTCTGGCTGACCGGTCACATCAAAAATAATTTAGCCCCTGTGCTTGTTGCTTTTCCCCTGATGTTTGTACAGCTTGATTTAAGAAAGGCAGGCGGGGAGAGGCATTTCCAGAACAAGAAATAATTTGTGTTCTTACTGCAGTAATATGTTTGTCCTAGAAAATGCCACATTTTGACTTTCTGTAGCAGTGGATGCAGAGCCAAATTTCTCAGCTGAGGACCTGAACTGGGGTGAGCAACATCCTGCTACTAGTACTGAACTAGGCAGGGAGATCTTGTGGAAAAACAAGTCTTCCTGAAATTTAGTTCTTGTTGAAGGAATCAGAGTTTCAATTGGAGAATTTTCAATGTACCTCCCCATCACCTACCCAGTGCCTACTGGTTTGGGTGGTTTGTTTTGGGGTGGAAAATAATGAGTTTGTAACTGTGACCCATCTTGTTATAATCCAAATCTATGGAGCTACTTCTGGCTTGGCAGCAATAGCTCCTCTTGTAACTGAACCCACCTTTTCCTTTTGACTTCCAGTTTGTCTGACTGGATGCTCCACGGTGCATCCAGAATGCTTCAGAAAAGCAAAGAAACGTGCTGGGGAAAAGGTGTCAGGTGAGAGGTCCCAGCTAGCTGTGGAACTGGGTGGGTTTTGTGGTTTGACTCTGCTGCCAGCATCGCAGGCAGGGAGATGGGAGAGTGTCAGCAGCATCTGTGCTGTGCTCTGGCCTGGGAAGCAGCCACAGAAGCTGCTCTCAATGCAGCCATCCCTTGGTGCAGGACAAGTCACGCTGGGTACAGACGCTCAGACTCCTGGAAGTCTGGTGCTTTAAAGTTGGATCTTGCAATCACTTTCTTCTTGGCAGTAAGGTCCAGCTTTCAGGGCTGAATATAGAGCTGGAAGTCTCCAGATTTTGGGCAAATGTTCTTGTTCCTTTGAACCTCATGCTACATTTACACCATTTACAAAGAGGTACAGAAGGGAACCTGGGAGAAAAAATGTAGTTGAAAGTCTTTCTATAGGTTACACATCAAAAACATGTGCTTTGCTTAAAAGAAACCCCAAAACATATTTATGAGACCAAACCAGTTTTGTACACTTGTGTACATACACACATATAGAGATGCTGTAGCAGTATATCTAACATGTATGTTCTGCATATAAATAGAAAATGATATAGCTATCAGAAGGTTTTGCAATTGCAAATTGTTTTTCAAATTTCTGTATCATTTCCACATAGAACTAGAAAAATATAAACCTATCAGAAAGTAAGCAGCTCTGGTTTTCTTTGTGTTAAGATTTTTTTTTTTATAGAGCTTGCTTTGCCTTTAGCTGCAAAGCCTGAAATTTAAATTGCTGCAGGCTTCCTTGATTTCCATGGTTGAAATAAATGCTCTGTATCATTTTGCTATTCATGTCATTACTCCCCGTAATCACCACACTCATCCCAGCACACTGTGTAGTGTGCTCAGTTGAATATCTCTGACTTTCAGGAGGCTTCCTGGCTGGCTGTTGTTTGTTTCTGAAGCTGCACAATGACATACTCTATTGGGCTAATTTGATAGTTTGCATTCCAGTTGCTGTGAGTTACAACTTGTGTTTTCTGTTTGCCATGTAAATGAAGAATTGAAATTTACAGGGAATCATTTGCTTCTGTGGTCTCTTCACCTGAGTTTACAGATTGTGATTAATGGTCCAAGTTTGGTGAAAGTTCAGAACTTTCATCTTTTTCCCCTCCCTCCCCACCTCTGTAAAAGTTAATTGCTGCTGCTGCTGCTGCATATTCAGCAGGGAGCTGGGATGGAAATGCAAGAGAGTTAATTTCCTGCTGAATATGGGAGCACATCGCTGCTTGGACTCTCTTCCTGTGATCAGATTCATGCACTCAAGCGTTCATGTCCTTGCATTCATGGTGTGACCAGTTAATTTCCTGTGTGTGTGGCTGGAGCTGCTGCTCCTGAGCAGGGTGAGCTGTCCTGGGAGCAAACAGCAGTGCAGGGCTGGGAGCCAGCAGAGGCTGCAGGGTCAGACTCTCTGCTGCCCTAAGTACAAGCAGTATTGTGAAACTGAACACATGCAACTAGGTATGTTGGGGAGAGAAAACTGTTTTATCCCAAACACTTCTAAAAATCCATCAGGTTTGAAAAACGTTACTGCCCACCAACCCCTTGAGTCCTGCATGGCCACAAAAGGTTCAGATTGTAGCACAGAGAGCAGAAGCTCAGCAAGGTGAGGAGTTCAGAGGTCAGTACAGCTGGTAGATTTGTAAATTTTGTTGGTATAATTACAGGGGAGTGTCCCTCTTTGTGCCCCTGCAAGAGAGAGCAGGCAGAAGGCACTGCAGATGCTTCCCAGTGCTTGATGCACAAAGGTTGATAAGTAGAGAATGTATTTTAGTATATTAACTTTCTGTGGATGTGATTTACTTCACAAACAAGGTCTCAAATGTCCATTTATTTTGCTAGAAATGTTTTTCAGCGTGATGAGAAGTCTCAGTCTTACATGGCTTTTGCAGTTGCTCTTATTGTGAGGGTTTGGATGATCTGTCCATTCCCCATGTCAGAACAGCTCAGCACCTGCTTGGCCAGGTTTGAACTAACAGTAAAGCCTTTCATACTCAAAAGATATTACATTTTTTTTCAAAGACCAACCAGCCAGTGAAAATTGTACTGGAATGACCTGCCCTTCTGGAAGAGGTGGGAGGGAAAGAAAACTGCGTGTGGACGTTGTTTGCTTGTTTGAAATGATTTTTAAAGCAATCACTGAGAACTGACATCTTAGGAGTTTCCTGACCAGAGGTTGGGTGACTAATTACTGTTTCTGTTACAATCCTGAGATCCACATCGTGAGCGATGAGAGAAGCAAAAATAAAAGCAAATATGCCACTTGGATCCTGTTTGTTTTCTAGTAGATGAGACAAATGACTCTGTGCTCTGCTTGCCATAATGAAACAAATGGTTTTAAAAATACATGCGTGGGTAGATACACAGACACATATATTCCCGTGCTCAGGTTTAGAGGTTCAATCCAGAGAGGTAGCGGGGTCTTTATCACAGAAGACAATTTTAAATAATTATATTTAAAGAGTAACACAGGGGAAGTCATGCACAGCCACGGAGCAGAAAGGCTCAGTGTGTATTGTAGCTCTGTAATAGCTATTATTTATCACAAATGTGCCGTCTGTTTGTTCACACAGAGTAATGAATGACCTTTCTGTTTCCACAGCTAGACCTGTGCAGACTTCAGCTGATGGGGGTGTAGTGCAGTAGCTATTTATCATGCTTCACTTACACTGATCACTGGTTTAAGCTGCACCACCAGGGAAATGTGTTGGACTTACGTTATGGTTCAAAAAAGTAGCTTTTATGGGGTTAACAACTAAGAAAAGCAGCTACTTTGTGTCCCTGGCTGCTGTAATTCAAAACCGACTTTGCTGGAATTTGAATCAAATTACTGCCAATATTGTCATAGGCAAATTCATCAGCCAAGGACTTGTTTGCTGTGTCTTAGCAATGCAGGGCCTGATTTGATGTCTTTCTTCTTTTTTTCTTTTTTTTTTCCCCTTTATTTTTTTGTGTGTGATTCCTTTGTAAATCTTCAGTTTCTTACATTGATAAATGGGATAGAATATATGAATGAGAACAAGGTAGCTTGGGAGAGGTAATGCATATACATTTTAGTGGAGAAAAGGTATATGAGGAAGTTATATTTTTAGTTCCTCATACTGTTCAGAAATTAATAATGTAAAGAACAAAAAAGACTGTGTTTGGGAGGGCAGGGGAGGGGTTAAGATGAGGTGGGAGGGTGAAATGACTGAACCATTCTTAGGAACAATCAAGGTCTCCTGTTTGTTCTTGTAGATTGCTCCAATTAGTTATATTTTACTGATGCAATCCTTGGATGTCAGAAGTCAGTCTTTTCCCATGTGGCATGTTAAAAAGCAAAATGCATTATTAATGCTTGAGGTGGGACCTCTGCAACTGTGGTATAACGTGGTAAATGACATTAATTTAGACAATAATACTATCATCACACTGCTTTACAAGCCAATAACCCAGCTCTTGTTCCCTCTTGTAGTTTATCTCAAGGAGGGAAGTGGATTATTGCCTTATAAAACAGGCACAATGGTGTAGGTGCTGTTCTGCTGCCATTAGTGCAGATGTTTCAGGAATACTGAGCAAGAGAGGTAGCTGAACAAAAGTGGAGAGAGATGGAAGACTGCAGCACTCACCCTGTGATGTGAGCTGAAAACTGCAGAACACATTCACAAGTGTAAAGCCATGGTTGGGAATCTCTTCTCCAGTGTAGGAACATGGCCCAGGAGTCACTTGCATTTATTTTCTTGGATTGGAGAGAGACTGGGAGAATTTTGGCCTCGAGGCCAGGCTTGCAGTTGCAGCATCGTGTTTGCTCTGGGCTGAATTTGTGCAGGGTTAGAGCAGGTATTAACTTTGTACTACCTGCCTATTGGCAAAGCTCTATCACCCAGCTTATCCCTGATCAACTTTTGTTATTCTAAATAACATTTACAGCCTTGGTCCAGCAAATTCCCGACTCTGCAGGGTGAAGGACAATATGAGGCTGAGACCAGCAAATTCAGCACTTGAGGTGATGCAGAGAGCCTTGGTTTTGGAGATACAAAGGAAAGCTGGTGGGCTCTTACCCTTGGACCTTATTTTGGGATTTGGAGAGCTGGGTAGGTGCTGCTAGCTCCTGCTGCTGAAGGGAGGACGTGCATGGGAAATTCTCCAGAGGGAGGAATTCACTTTTCAAGGTACAAACCACTTTTCTGTTGTCTGGCAGATGAGCACTGTGTGGTTTGGCACAAAATACCTTGTAGCAGTGCTTTTCGCATGTGAAATTAATGGTCTCTCTTCTCATTTGATCTTGAACTCCTTTTCAGTAAAAGCTTTTCAATAAAAACCTTTACAGTATTCAGCAAGATAAGTGGTAAGACAGCAGCATTCGATTATTTAACCTTCCCTGTTATTTGGAACATGGTCATGTCCCCTGACATTGGTTAATTACTCTGAAAATTACCTCGGTTATCCAAAACCTCAACTCTCCACACACATCCTGTGTCTCTGTGACATTCACATACCCAAGGTTGTTCAGTATTAGCATAAATATCTGACCAGCTCCCAGAAACCAAACAGGGAGATTTTGGCTCTCATTGCATTTATGTGTATTTCTGCCAATCTCAACAAGTCTGCTGCTTTATATTCATCCATTTAAAGTGGTGATTTTTGTATTATATTTAGAGCTACCCTGTGCTACATATGCAGAAGATCATAGTATTATAATGTCCCCAACTGAATTTTTCTCCCATCTACCAATGAGGCCTCTCTAATTAATTTGTAAAAAAAAAAAAAATCCTGATTATTTTCCATTTACAATATTTAAAGTTAAATTGTATTACTGCTAATACTGCAGAAATATCCAGGAAAGCTAGATAAGAAAGAGAAACTTTAAACAATTTTTTTGGAGTGTATTTTAAATGTTACTTTTTTACTTTCTTACTTATCCTTTGAGCAGCTGTTACTTGAAAATCATTTTTGCCTTGTTTTTCAGTAAAAGCATTGGATAATGTTACTAGTTTCTATTTTCAACATTGCTATGTTTGTGTTTGCAAAACCACTGAAAAAGAGTTTGATGCCATTTTGAATTGATGTCTAGGAAGTGTTTCTCTTATTACACCATTCCATTTAATTCTGAGTCAAAAGAAATAGAGAATTGAGAAGAAACAGGAATATATTGGTATTTCTAGGTTTTGTCTCGGAAATGTTTTGCATGTTGCAGTTTGTCAAAACATTACTCAGGATATGTGAGGTGGTTTGCAGGAGGCAGAATATCCTATATGTCTTTTAGGTCCCATCAGAAATTTCTCAAGAGAAAGTAACATGCAAGATTTGTGGGAGAACGTAAAACATTATATTGATGGATCTGAGGGTGTGGGAGGATGGAGAGGTAATTTGGAGTGATAAAGATGAAAAATTTATTTTCAAACCTCAGTATGATTGGAATGAGTGCTTTATTTCTTTCCCCATAAGTAATTATAACAGGAAAAATGCTTATTTGCCAGGAGGGAGCCGTGCTGCTGGTGGTTTGGCTTATTGGAATGTTTGGGGTTTAGTGATTCTGTTGCCTGTTCACACCCAAACCACTCAGTGCTAGAGGTGCCTCTTATTGTGAAGGTCACACCCTGTGTGTGCAATTATACTTTGAATAATGTATCTTGATTTTTAAATGCATCTTGATTGTTATTTTTCTCCTACTGGCATAAATAATGAACTGGTAATCTATGAATTTGTTGACTTAACAGCAGTTAATAAGTGTTTTATGTGGATGAATTGGGTTGTCCTACAAGTGATGCTTAAGTGGGTTTGGAAGTGGATTTGTTTCAAATGAATTAAAGAACATGGGGCTGCCACATTCCTGCTTGGATTTTTTTTTTTACTTTGTAAAAAAGCTGAATTCTCTGGAAAGACATGCATTGTAAGCAGGGCAAGCACTTCAGTAGATTTAGAACTGTACTTTCACATTCTTGATCCTAGTTATTTTAAAAATAGATTGAAATCAAGGGAGCTTTTAAATCAGGAAGTGAACTGATATTCATGTTGTAAAATTTAGGAGGCAGGGTGTTGTTACCACCCTTGTCAGAATACAGAGAGCAGATATACCACTGGATCTTGTCCTCAGAAAGCTGTCCCCTGCTCGCTGCCACATTCCTCTCTCTCCTTTCTCACAGCCGGGTGGCAGAGTAGAAGTTCTGGAGTGGTTGCAGAGAGTGGAAATCACAGCTCTCGCTGTTCTGGCTCGTGGACTATTGCCCAGATACCCTCCCTGAATGTGGGGATGCCAGCTGAAGGCTTGGTAGCCCCTTCTGCTCTCCTGCAGGCTGTCAGTGCTGCCGTGGAGCAGGAAGAAGGGAGCAGGGCTGGTCCTTGGCTGCTCCATGGTGTGCGGGCTCTGACTGGCAGCAGTAGCTCGTGTTTGTATTCACAAGCCAAGTCACGAACCAGAGCTCTGGGCTTCTGGCCCAGCTTGCCATTTCCTCCTGCCTCAAGCTGAGGGACAGTGCAAGAACATCCTCAGCCTTGCAGAAGGACAGGCAGAGCACAGCTCTGAGCTTGGTGCTGTGGTGGTTCGTAGCGAGGATGTTCCAGTCCTCTGCCTGCTGCAGATCAAAGAACCTCCTCCTCCTCCTCGCTCCTTCCTGAGCTGAGCTCAGGAGTTCAGTTACTCATTGCTGAACAATGGGACAGTGAACATTAAACATGTCATGTTTCTTGCTATTCCCACTTGGTCTGTTCAGTGAAATGTGAGAAGGTGGTGGGGATGGTTAGTTATTTCACAGAGCCAGGAGAATAGATGAGGAACAAAGTCAATTCCTGCTGTGGTTCTCTGTGGGAAATATCAGTTATAAGCAGCTTAGTCTTGGTCCTAAGCACCATTGAATGGGATCTGTTACCACAGTAGAACCAGAAAGGATTCCATTACTGAAAGCAGAGAGAAAAAAAGTACCTTTGTTGTATCTGACAGCAATGCAATGAAGTTCCTGTGTAAGAATTCAAATAACAAAACACGATAGTTTCTACCACCTAGTAAAACACCATGGAAAAAGGCAGTCTCCTAAGGTAAGTAATGTATTATGTTTTGGTTTTCTACTTTTCTCTAAATCAACTACGATTAAAAAAACCTTCTATCTTTCCGAGTAGGTGGTATCTATTAATGTTTTAGTTGGGGTGAGGTTTTAACTCCAATCAACAATATTGTTACTAGCTAAAAATGCCTGACTGACTACATAAGGTCCAGGAAGATGAGTTCTGTTCCCTCAGCCTCTGTGCTTTTCTTTACGTTGACTTCAGGATGCCCACGCACAGCTCTCAGATGAGGAGCCATTAGATGGGCTAATGGGGCATCGAGCTAACCTGAGGCAATGTAGGTAGGGAACAGCTCCTCTCTTAACATCTTATTAGAACTCCCTCAAGTACAGCAGGAGAGTAGAGGTAATTAAGCTAAAAATGCAAATAAACATGATGTGAACATTTTTTTTGCCAAGTGACCAGCTAAAAATAAATAATCTGCTTGGCATCAGTTGTTTCCATGGAGCAGGGTAAATACCAGTTCACTGCTTGTGGCAGGGTCATGATCTCCTGCTGTGGCCCAGATTGAAAGGTGAAGATGCACAATATTTGTCCTTTCAGAGAGTGTCTGGGGTCCTGTTAGAGGAAAGAGAAAAAGATGGACAATTTGGTAGGTTGTTCAAGTCATCTTCCCACATTGGGCCAACTGCAGCAGAAGGGGGACAGCCGTGATCAGTGCTGGCCCTGTGAGGACAGTAAAAATGAATTGATGGCTCCACTCCAGTTCTTAATAGAGCAACTTGTTCTAATTGTGCCTCTTTGTAGACTCTACAGAGGAGAAATGTTTGGCAGAACATAGAGGATTAACTACTGTTATGGCACTGAAAATCCCTGACTCTGAGGAGAGCATGAGGAGCACGTTCGAGGCAAGACTGTCATGCAGCAGCTTGTCTTCCAAGCCCAACATCAGCTGAGAGAGAAACCACTCCGTCAGTTTTCACAGGCAATACAGAATTCTCCTTAAATCTGGGCCTCCATACACCAGTGCAAGTTTTGCCACTGGCATCCATGGTTCTGGAGTTGAAGGGCTTTTATTTTAGCCATCACACAGCTGCTGATATTGGTGAATGAAATCACCTTGTGAGCCCCTTACAAAAATGTCTTCATATATTTCCACTGTTTGTGAGATCCCTGTCTTCTCCTTGAGTCTCTAAGTATTACAGTGCTGATGGTGAGCTGGTTTCTTACTGCATTGAAGAGGAAGAGTCTTCCTCAGAGCCCTCTCCTGAGCGTTTGAAAATCTGTGCAATTTTTCCTGCACTCACACTTGTGATTTGGGCAAGTTGTGTTTACATTAAATTTCATTCTCTCAGGAGGTTTTTTCATTCAGCAACTGTCTAGCACAAGTTCACTGTAGAAATTTGCTTGATGCCGAGTGCCCTTTCCTCCTGTTGGCTTTAAAAAGACTTATGGGTACTAAGCTTCTTGCAGGATCATGTGCCATCATTTATTTTACACAACAGTCTGTTTTACATAATAAGATTTACAACATCAAAGACAGCAAGAATGTTCTTTTTAAGAAAAAGAGTGTGAACCCCTTACATGCTTAGGAAAAACATTCATATCCTGTATGTATTTTTCACATACTGGAATGTCTGCCATTTAACAGTGTCTAGGGATTTAAATGAAAGCTGACAACAGAAATATCCTAGACATACCTCTTTTTTAAATACCTTTAACTTCTTTTAGCTGCCTGTCTTCTGGCTTTGCTTTGTCACAACAAAAGCCAAAATCCTAGAACTGGTTTGTTTACAGGATTTCCAGGGTACTCCAAATAATTTCTGTGCCTGGTGGAAACTCAATAAAGATGTACGAGAGCGCTGTCAAATATGCACTGAGGAGAAGAGATGTGGCACTGTGGATTTTTCCCTCTCAGTGAAGTAGTTTCACTGCTGCTGACTTGAAATCAGGCAGAACCTGGCCCTTTCCTCTCCAGCTTTTGCCCAAGGAAGGAGCTGTGGAGTACAGACTGTGTTTCACTGATCTTATGGGTGCTGCTGGAAGGGCAGGGGCACCCCAGGGATGTTTTTGGAGGGCAAGGTGGGGACACCTGTCCTGCATCACCCTTGTGATGCAAGCACAGACCTTGTTCAGTCCATTTGTCACATAATGCCTTCTTGCACAGCAATGCAGAGGAGCTTGAAACAAATCAAGGAGTATGGGTAAGATGCTGGCTGGTGAAGTGATTAAATAGAACAAGTTTTAGATCCTTCTCTCATGCCCAAAGAGAAGCCAGTGACATGCAAAGGGTGGACGAGGTGGACTCGTAACCTGTAATGTCTGTTGATCAGGGGGTCAGGAAGAACCACTACACAATGCAGGGATTTTTATAGGTTGTTTAAAGAGCTGTTTTGGTGGGCAGTAGGAGTAAGGGGTTACAGTTAAGTGCAGGAGTCAGACCAGCTGATTAAACCAAATAATTATCATTATATTGCTCTGTAAAAGTTTTAGGCTTCCCATTCACTGGAGTCCTTTAAAGTCCTTTTTTGTTTCAGTGTCCTCTGTCATGCTTCTCATAACCTTGTGAAATGGGCTGGCTCTGCAACCTGAACAGACTTTCTGGCAGCTGCGGTACCCCAGAATTGTGCATTTTGGGATTCCGTAGCAAAAACAGATCCATGGCTAGAAATATCTCAATTTTTTTTCTTTTTTTCTTAATTTTTAAACCATTTCAGTGCAAGAAACCACTTATTCTTGCTACATCGCACACAGTTGTAGGGTTAACTAATTTTGTTAAGATCTAGAATGTGCTTTTAAATATACTCTGGAGAAAAATTTTGCCATGGCAGGCAATGAAGATGATGAACTAATCAGTTGTCTTTGTCACTGGTTTTATGATTCATTTTTTATGGTGCTCTGCCTTTATGAAATCATATGAAATGTATGAAATTGTCCTTGTTTGCAAGACTCTTTTAAAATGTTTTGGAATTCTTATTTGCAAGCCGTGTTTCAGCTATAAATACATTGGCAGATTAGAATTTCATTGCTGCAGTTTTTCCTGACTGCCTGAAGCACAATCTTCATGCAAATGGAATAATCCCTTTGCTTTGCAGTCTCTAGGTCAAAACTGGAAGAATGTTTGCAGGGACCTGACTGCCTCCTTTAGCTGGCTCCTAGAGGAGAACAGACAGACAGTCACTGGAACAGCTCGTGACATATGTTTGGCAGCAAAAGCACCCCTGATTCCAAGTTCCAGATTATACTCCTCAGCTATGGCTGGCCCTCTTCCTGGGCACTCATTAGCTTTTCTTTTAGTCATTTTACACCCAACAGAGGTAGTCTCCTTCTGCTGAGATTTTCCTGTTAGTTTTTTTTTTTTTTTACTGCAGAAGATATGATCTCTCCTGTGTAGTGGTGGGAATGTGTTGGGGTTCCCTTTGGCTGAAAGGGTGGCTGGCAGGAAACAAGTACATTTATTCTTAGCAAAGAGGGATGTGTGAGCTGGGGGTAACAGCTCAGGAGAAATCTGACATGTGTCAGGAGTCTTCCTTTTCACTGCCTGCAGCCTCAGCTCTGCCTGCTGCTGTGGGAGTTAGGACTGTGTCACCCCCCTGTCTCAGACACCCAAGTACAGACCCAGCCTTTTGTGCTTGGGCAGCAGATTTCTCTGGGACCATCTGGGTGCTGGCCCCTTTCCCAGCGTGGGGTCATCTTCCATTCCTGGCTGCAGCATCCTGTGTTTCTGAAGAGTAGGACCAGGATGATGAAAAGCACCCGGAGCATTTAAAACCAGAGAAGGAATAGCAACAAGAGAAACCTCAGAATGCAGAGAGGTGACTGGCCAAGGTAATTTAAAATAAAAAATGGCTCTTGTCTAGCAGCTCCTTTATAACACATAGTTACTGTCTAGAATATCTCAGGAAACCATTTTGTATTCTGCTAGTGTAAAGCTAGATAGCAGATTTATCTATAAAGATTAGGAGTTATTTGGGAAAGTTTCATTTCATTGTTGTATTAAAACCAGAACATTCCTGTCTCTTTGTCATCTAACTGTTTTATATATTAAACTAATTACTTGAGCGAGGCTAAGTTAAACAATTATTAGTCAGACTGCGTATTTGAGTCTCCTTATAGCATCAAGATAAAAATCCAGTCATCCCACATTATAAGCTCTTCCTTTCTCTTCCCTCAACTCCCCCAGAAAAGGTTTAGGTTGTTTGATTGTTTGTATTCTTTGAAGAATATGAAGGTTTTGCACTTCAGACAAGCCCATTTCCTTCTTTAATGGGAAAAGCTCCAAGCACTGCTTTTCAAACAGAAGGAGAGAGATTATTTTTGCAGACTTCTGTTGAGCAGTTTTGGACAACACCCTTTAACAGGAAAGCATGGATTGTCCTAAATTTCTTCAAGATGAAGACAGATAACCTTCCTGTGTTAAATTACTTACTACAATTAATGGTTTGAGATGATGATAGTAATGTGTAAGTTATTTTATCCTTTTACCCTTTTTATATGAATGAGTTTAGTGCACTGTGCCACCTGAAGTTTGCTGTTGACCTTACGGTATTTGAACTTGAAAGTCTTTTTGTAACAAAGAAGGGCAAAGACACCAACTCCTCATGGAAAAACATTTGAAGGAAATGGGCCTGAGAGTAGACCCAGTGTTAGGTCACTGTTGAAAATAATGGGTTTAAGCATAGGTTAAAAGAAGGCCAGATCTTCAGTTAGAGATGATTGTCTGGGCCCTTAAGGAAAGAAGTGATGGAATTAAAGGGACAAATATTTAGATGTGCTGCTCAAAAATGTTTTGAACTTACTCACGAATCTTTTCATTTTGTATCTGCTGATGGGTGTAGGTCGTAAAACTATTTCAGGAATGCAAACGAAACATAACCACAGCTTTACAAACTAAATATGACCACAACTTCACAACATATCAAGGCATTTTTGCATGTGGAATCATGCAGTGTGGTCTGGGAAAGGACATAAATGCCTGTCTAATTTCTAAAACCTTTGGTTTGTGGAACCATAAGTACTCAGTACACATGAGGCACTCTGATACATGGAAACATCCACATGGTATTGTAAACAGAGGATCTTGTATTTCTTCTTGCTGTTCTGGCTGTTCAGGGCTGTGGATGACTGGACAGGGACAGAGACTAAAACTTCCATCTTTGCCCCAATAAGATGATAAATAATTTTGTGACACCTTTTTCATAGTCCTATAGTAGAATTCAGAATATAGATTCAGCACTTGACCAAATTCCCAGTATCTGCCAGTTTGGCAATTTTAATCACAGTGATGAAGCATTAGGTCAAGATTGCAAGACATGCAGAAAATGATTTGAAGATAAAACTGCTGTTATTGAAAATTTTCAGGATTTCAGATTTAGAAGAAATTGTTTTGTTTTATTAAACAGAGACTGTTAGCTATATGGGCCTAAGGTAACCAGAAAGTTCTTACTAAGAACCAGTTCTGGGGGAAGTGAGCTTCGCCTCCAGCATGTTCTTGGTTCATCGTATTCCATGGATGATTCATTAAGGACAGTTCCTGCTTTCAGTTAGTTTAAAAAAGAAAACTAAACATCCCAGCATCATCACCATTAAAATGTGTTATATGATGATCAGATATGCATGTTTTTAAAAAGAGCTTTTTTTTTTTTCTGATTTCTGGATCTCCAGAAGCTACTGCTAACATCCTTTCCCTTTACTTTGCTTTTCTTCTTTTGTTTATTTGAACGATGAGTGCAAAGCAGAAAATAGCTTTCTGGCAGTAAATGCTCTCTGGCATTGGAAAGTATTTGATGGTTAAGTTAAGAATGAAAAATATGGGGTTGGAATATGTGGTGGTTGAGTTGCTCTGTTGGCTGGGCACCTTCCCGGATGGCCAGACGTGTCTTGCTGCCATAGATTTATAATGTGGCATTTCTGCAGAAGGAGGAAGAAAAATACTCTTTGTAAATGGGAAAGGGAGAGGCTTTGAAAAGGAGAAGCTGGTTTTGCTTTGGATTTTAGATGCTTTCTGAAGTCATCGTTCATTTCTTGCCTTCTAAAAGACACCACCACTCAATAAAGGAGTGATACCTGAGAGATTGTCTTGCATGGCACTTCCTTCTGCAGAGTTCTCTGCTGTACCAGAGCTTTCCTCCTGCGTGTCTGGAGAGTGTCTGGCCCACGGAAACCCAATGCTAATGGAGCCATATAGGCCACAGTACATTAATAATATTAATGCCAAGCTACCACATCTGCGTTATGTTTCTTGTGCTGTGGAATTACCCTCTTAGCCAGATAAGTGCCTGCTTTCCACTTCCCATTCCCTGCAAAAGTGAGATTCGTTTCACTGCTCACTAGCTCAGAGAGCGGCTTTGAACATGAATTTCTCCTGCAATTGCCACAGAGGGACAGCCCTCGCATACCAGTGTAATTTGCATTGCTGTCTGAGGACACTTCCACGGTTTAAGCACTTCAGGAGCCACCAAAGCAATTTATGCACTGGGCAGCCAAGTGTGCTCTTTCCTGTACCCTGCTGTGCAGATCTCCCTACAAAACAGAAACCCTGTGTGCTGCCCCACCTTTCTCCTTCAGCCTCCTCCCCAGCTACACTTGTTGTCTCTGGAAACAGCTTTGAACCAGAGCTGTGTGCAGAAGTGCCCTTTGTTCCTGGAACAATCTCCCTCCCCTTGGGGAGCTGGGGGTGTGGGGAGCAGGGAGAGTGTTTGGTCCCTCTCTGTCATGATTAGTTTAGTGCACACTGAGAGCTATAAAATGCTGCTGGTGATGACCTTGCACTCCCACACAGGCAGCCTGACCCAGAACATTTCCCACAGAAGAAACTTGCACTTAATTTCAAGTGTCAACTTGGAAACCCACCATCTCTTTGTTACTAAATACATAGCTAATGCCACTGTGAACTTGTTCTGTGTTTTGGGACTGAAGTGCAGCTTATTTTTAACCTGAAACTGACTTTGGTGAAGAACATCCTACATCAGCCTGTTTGCAGAGCTATGGCTGAGCAGCCCAGGAAAACAGAATGTGGTGTTTCCTGTAAGTAAGTGCAGTGCCAACAGGAGCACTGCTAGGGACCAAGATACAGTGGGGCAAATGGCAGTGTGTGATTTGTTTTGTTTGACAGGAGAAAAGCAGATTTAGCAAAAGGAAAATAAATGCAAAGGTAACATTGGTTTACATGGAAATAGTGTCTTCTTATTGCATGGATACTTGCTATTTCATAGCAATAGATGCCAAGCTTAAAGCATGGATAGCATGATTTATATTCAGGGGCCTAGCAACTGATACTGTTTTAGGAAGAAAAGGCATATGCTTTTAATATGTTAAAATGTGTCTTAGGCAACATAATGGTTTTAAAATACTATAGCTCTTCACTCTCTGTGTGCTTCTCCCGTATCTTGTTTCCCGAATTCCACAAGATCCAGCCATCTGGCTTTCTCATTATCTGGCCCATTGTATATTGTTAGTCTACTCTTCTCTAAAGAAAGAGAGACAAAGAAACTCATTAAATTTAGTGTAGTTATTCATTCCCTATTTGGAGTTAGATTTTAGTTTAATTTGTATTTCTTTACGTGTTTCTTGGCCCTGCCTGGTTGTGCTGTGTTAGTGCCTGGGGATGGTTGCTGGCTAAGTGTGGAGGAAAGTCTGGAGTGTTGGTTTTTGCTCGCTGGCCAAACTTGGGGGTTTTTAACCCTTTGTGCAGCAGGGACACGTGGCTTGTGCTCGGGTTCAGCAGCTGCAGACAGGCCAGCCTTGGGGTAGGTCTCTGTGTGGAGCCACCTGTTCATTTTCAGGAGCTGTGAAGGAAGTGCCCAGAAACTTTCCTTGTGACTCCCCTCTTCAGGGGCAAAGCAGTGAGAGCAAGTGCCTGTGCTGAAGGCTGTGTGACCCTCCTTTAGTGCAGGGAAGGGGGAGCAATGGTTGTGATTTAAACCCTTCAGAACAGGTGGGATGGATCCTGCACTGAGCCCTCTGGGTTGGTCCAGGTGATGAGGGCTTATCAAGAAATCCAGAAGTCTACTCTGTTTTATTATGCCTGAATGTCTTGAAAATTCAGGTGTTATTTAGAATCTGCTTTTAAGGACTGAGTGGGCTGGGCTGGATGAGAGCATCAGAGCATGGAGTGAGGGCAGAGCCATTCCTATCTCCGAGCATCCAAGCTCTGTTCCACATCAACTGGAAGGGGCCCTGTGTCCTCAAGGAAGCACAGGACTCAAGGGCTGGGAGAAGTTAGAGAAATCCATTGACATTAATCCAAATTAACCTTTGAACACCTCACGTTTTCTGAATGCAGTTTTTTAAATGGCAGCAGACAGCGGTAAATGATCTTGTTTAATATCTCTAGCTTCGGTGAATGTGAAACATTAGTATGAAATCTCTTATTGTTGTAATAAATATCTGGTTTAGCCTGATAAGAGGTGAGATGGTTCATAAAATGCTGGATGAGTAAGCCTAAAGAATCTGTTTAATTGAATCTTCTTTCTTGCAATGTCAGAGTAGTCGAAAATGGAGGTCTGGGGAATTGTGGTAAAACGCTGCTTTGGCCTTTTCTCATTGGTGAGCTGGGCTGATAACGATCCTGTTTCGTGTCCCCATGAAACAGACTGAAGACAAGCTGCTCCTAACAGCAAATGAGGCATTTTCATATAAACCTTTACTGTATGAAAATGTGTGTGTATGAGTTGGGAGGCACATAGCTTAATTTCATAGGTCAAATAAGGATGTGAGGTTGAATTTAACCATACTGTCTGAAGTAGCAGGAAATGTGTTTCTTAATGTCACCATTTTTCTTTTTCTTTTAGGAACTGTTATATTGCATAGGGAACATTTAGCAGTTGTGTCTCTGAATCCCTGTTGTTTACTGATGTGACCTTTTATAGCTTTCAAATGTGGTGGGTGTTTTTTCCCACGTAAAATGAAGCTTAAATTTAAATTTCCTTTACCACTCACATTGGCATGGCTTTGTCTTACACAAGCTGAACAAGTATCCCTGCCTCGAATGAGTAATCTCCTGGAGCTAGGAATATGAGAAAAGGCTCTGGGAAAGGTTTGTACATGCAGTGTTCAAATATCCACATTGCATACACAAGACCTTTGGTTTAGGTGACAAATCAAGAAGATAGCAGCACAAAAGAAGTGATTAGCTATCAGGATTTTATAAACCCTAAGCACTTCAAAGCGGGTTAACAGATGGTTAAGGGGATCATAAATCTTATGCCTAGGTATTAAATACCCACATTATACTCACCAAATACAAAGAAATGCCTATTCCTTCATGCATAGGTCTGAGCTCTGACCTATAGGTTTCTGAGAGTTCTTGGAAGTTACTTCTCGTTTTATGTCATGATCTTACTGTTTCCTGCCATGCTGCAGCTTTCTCATCATCTGGGAGGAATCATGTCAAGTTGTCAAACAGAATAATTGGTTTAATATTTTGCAATTCTTTCACTTGAAAACTGATTCTTATCTGGTGATAAAATCACTTTTGTTTTAAATGTTAGTGCCTTTGACAGATACAAGTATTAGATACTTTGATAGGATTTTCAGAATCGCCTGTGGGTTTTGGACATTTAATTCCCATTAATTTCTGAGAGGTTCTTTGCTTCCCTCGGGACACTTTCAAAATCTCAGCCTTTGTAAACCTTCTGGAAATGGCTGGTTTTAAAATCTTTTCAGTTTCAGCTTAGTGGCAAATCTGTTTCTCACCCAGCTTCTACAGCTGTAAATGGAAGGTAGGGCTTTTTCTTGGAGCACTGGGCAAGGGAGGCAGCCAAAAGAAGCAGAAATAGGATCAGAGTGACAAACCTCACTGAGCTCCTCACGCCTCTTTGGGAGGGAGCTGTGTTTGCTTTTGCAGCCCTTTGGGCACAGTGCACATCCTCTCCTCAACATGAGCTGCTTCCCACCGGGACTGAGGGAGGAGGGAGAGGGCTGAGGGGCACAGGAGTCACCCAGCGAGGGCTGCTGTGGTTCCCCTGCTGGCCTGCACCTCCCCATCTCCCTGTGCATGCAGGATTTCCTGGTGGTCTTGCTAAAATGTGGTGGTGGAAGAACAGGGGTAGATCTCAGTTCCCTTGACTTGTTATGTTTTGTATGTTGGAGCACAAGCCCCTAATAGAAGGACACTCAGCTGGGAGGCTGCAGCTCTCAGGAAGAAGGGTGGTATTTGCTGCAAAACCTTCCCTGCAGTTTTGTATGGGACACGGAGCTTGAGGAGCTTAGTAAATTCTGGGTTAAAACTGGTGAGTGAATTCAGAGGCAGACAATATGGCCTGTGAAATCTGGGCTGATAACTGTGATGGAGCAGAATGTGTAAAACAATGGGGCTGGAAGCACAGAGCCAGCTGCGCAGCCTTGGGCGAGCCTGGGAGTCGAGATACACGTGATGAAAGCAGCCTGGTCCAGTAGGGAAATTCTGCCTGAAAACTTCACTTCTGCCCTGAAATCATCAGCCTTCATCTCTGTATTGCTGACATTTCTTGGCTTAACGGTTTGACTTGTCAGTAGCAAAAGACAATGTGAGAAAAAACATCTTGCAATTCATGTTGTTCCTTTGCATTTGTTCAAAATGGCTGCTGGGCAAGGGAGGGAAAGTCTTTTTCCAAAGTTTAAGCAAGGGAAGCACAGCAGAGTGGCCCTGGGTCATGCTGTGTAGTCTGGCTGTGTTCAGCCTTAGCACTGATCCTCCAGGAGTTGCTCTGGAATGCCTGAAGCTCCTGAATGTTTTCCTAAATGGGCCTTTTCCTCATCACAAGGAAGGGTGTGGAGACAAAAGTGACCTTTGAAATGGTGTTGGGGTTGAAGAAAATACATTGCTGTTGAGCAGAGACACCATTGTAAAAATACAGAGCTTCCAGTGTGCTGTCTTCATTTTTCTGACTTGCATTTGTCTGCTGGTAATAAAGTCCTGTCCTTTGTCTTCAGAAGCACCAGAGAGATGTGCAGTAAGAAAGGAATGATCCTGAGGCCACCAAAGAGTCCCATTTTTTGTTGTTGTTTATACCAAACTATTATGTTATACTATTGGCAAAGTAATTTTCAGCTCCGAGTGAGACAAGATCAGTCACAGTGGTTTTCACAAGATTGATGTGAAGAGCTGGAGTGGTGCTAATTAATCAGAGATGGGGAGAGCGTGTGCCTGCATACTCAATTAGTGTAACATTTCCTAAATTGGAACGGAGCTCTGCCATACAGTAATACCACAGCAAAGCCTGAAGGGTGCAGGGATAAAATCCATAATGAACCACCTTAACTCATTACTTGAACCTTTGCACCCCGAGACACCACTGAGTGCTGAGCCCAGAGTGATTTTCTGTGGGAGGTGCTGCAGTGCTGGGAATGGCCAAAAATGCTGGAAAGGAAGCATTTCCTTTTACTTACATGATGTTATATAACTGGGCTCCTTAATTATATTTTTACTTAAACAGAAAGAGGACTGGGTGTTTGTTACAGTAAATCATCTTTGACATAAACAATACTTAGTTATGGCTGCTTTTCACTGTTCTTTGAATTCCAGCCTCTTTTAAGAAAAACTGCAGGTTGTGAGAGCTGCTACAATGCTATAAATAACAATAAAGTGGTAGTTCCAGATTTGTTTCAATACTGCACATGGAAGCTTAAAAATGAAAAGCAATCTCTAATGTAAAAAAAGTACAGATCATAAGATAGAATACTTTCGATGCTTGATATCGAAATGAATTTCACTCTTAACCTCTAGTATTTGTATTTGTTTGTTCTTATGTTACAGCAAAGGTACTTTTTTCCCTGTAGGCAGAAAAACCTGTAACCCATTGTGACCTGAAGTAGCAGAAGATTTTTGTTAAGTCTTTGAAAATAAACTGATTTAGTGGCATAGCAGCTTTAATTTTATCCAGATATGTAGTTTACATCAGGCACAGCTGTTGAGTAAACCTACAGAATGAACTAGAAATGGATTAATGAAGCTCTAAGACAAATACATCAGAATATTTTAAACAGCTCTCAAGGAAACAGTTTTATTTAATTTTAGTCATGTAATGGCTTTATACTCTGAGCAAAATAACATAAAACAATAGACCCAAATTCTAAATTGACAGCCAACGTATAATTTTTCCACAGGCTTTTGAAGTATGCAAAACCATATAATTATTTTCTGACTAGTGAAATTGGTTCATAGGGTTTATGAAGAAAAGGAGCCCTCCCTAGCAAGTATGGTCTGTGGCAGCTGGCCTGGTACCTGCTACACCATTCCACTGGCTGTAAAACCAGAGGGAACAGTCCAATTCCATCTGTAGTTACACTGCTGTAAATCTGCAGTAAGTTCATTGGTTTGATCCAGCATTAGAAACCTAAGTTGCTTTTCCTCTGCCATCCTCTCTCATTTCAGGCCACGTTCAATGCAATGTACTGTGGATGAACTGTGTGTGATATCTTTGATCTGTAAATTCGTGAGTAGGTCACTGATGTTTGATTCTTGAAGGGAACGTGCTCAGCTCAGCAGCCCAGGAGGGGGAGAGGAGGGGTGGTATCTGCTGATAGAATTATTACACTCAAGAAATCCTTAAGCTGATTGTGTGCCTTCTTGAAATTTCTGCCTTGTTTCTGCTTGAAAACAGGAATTTCTCCCAGGTTTGCTGGAGGAACCTGGGAACTAATTTCTCTCTAGTTTCTCTCTTAGTCTTTGGGCTGTTGTTTCAATTCTCTGATCATGTGTCACTCCTGTAGCCGCGCTGACACAACAGGAGCTGCCAAGCAAATTTAAGAAAATGCCAGCAGGTTTATTGGTCTTAATCATCCTGCTGTTGTTAAACTGCTGCAAATCTCTTATAATTCAGAATATCCTCCTTTCTACAGCTTGGCTGAAGTGTTACTACTCAAGGATTTAATTTGGCAGGAGGAAGATTGTACCTGTGTGGAAGGAGTGTTGGCCTCCCACTGACAGTTTTGCCGAGTTGCTCTGGAGAGGATGAGTGTTCAAGCTGGCTAGAGATGGATTTATTCTTAGTTCTGCTTATTTGTGGCTTGGTTTTGTATGCTTGCTCTACAGCTGAACCTGTTCCTGTAAGAAGTTGAGAAGGGATCAGGAATGCTTAACAAAAGAGCAGGTACTTGGGAATATGGATAGAACAGTGTTTGTAAGAAATAATTATCCTTGCCTTACATCAAGGCAGACAAGGTGTGCTCTTCACCTAACCAAACATAGGTCAAACTGAGCTTAGCTCACTCCTGAGACATGAGAAAAGCCTGTGCATGTAGTTAAATTCTAATGCAGTGGAACAAATCCTCTGGTGGATGTTCCACAGTAGATTGTTATTCTAAAAATGCTACTGAAATTAGAGAGTATATAGAGGAGTCTGTCATGGCCCACCCTTTCTTCAAAACTGGTTAAGTTTTGAATTGCTCATGACCTTTGGCCACTGACCATGACTTGTCTGCCTCAGAGTGACCAGCTCCATACTCTGCAGAATCACCTAGAGCAGCATATACTTTTATTTTCTCATTGCAGTGATTTGGCTATGCTTAAAGTCAGTGTGAGTAAAGAAAAATAAAATTAAAATAAAAAAAAATAATAAATAGTGTCCCTGATACAGTTAGAAAATGATACTGCTGTACCTCAGTCATGCAGTTGTACAACAGAAAATGCTTCTTAAACAAAATCCTGATCTTTGACAATTTAGAATATGTTTTTCCCATTTCTGTGTGACTTGATGATTTCGTCTAAAAAAGCTCCCATTCTGAGTCTTAGACTATAATTTGTCAGTCTTTGTTCCTACTGCTTTGAGTCCTGTAATCAATCCCAATTATCTCCATGTCTCTGCAAGTGATTTCAAAGGATGGTCTCATGCCTTACCTAAAGCCACTGGGGTTACCAATTAGATAAAACATTGCAGAGTGGGTTAACGTATTAGCAACCTTTGTTCAGAATATTTTTGTGAAGATAATATGAGTTATTAAATGGCTGAAGAGGGACACAACTTTTGTTGTTAAATGCAGCTGACTGAAAATTGAGATAGGTCTTCTAATTGCATGGACAAACATCCCTGGAAGCTGTTTCTGTTGAAGCCATTGTTCTTTGATCAAAAGGAGTTTGTGGCAGAGATTGTTGTTTTTTATGAGATGAGAAATGTGAGTTGTATGAAATGTGTTACCTTAATGTCATTTGTTATGTATTGATGTTTTCAAACTTTTCAGAATGAAACATGATCCTACAGTAGGCTTTAATGATAGGGTTGTTGGGGGTTTTTTTCTTTGTATGGGAGTCACTTATTTCTTGTCTTTTTCTCACTGGTTTAATTTTAGCCTTGGCATTAGCTACACTATTCTGATGTTTTCAGTGACTTGTGTGAAACAGGGTGATGTTTTAGCCCCCTTCCAAAGGAGCAGGCAATAACTTATCATGAACCCAGCTCTTCAGAGGGGAAACACCTCAGGCCTTTTTTTTTGATCCATGAGAGGAAGAAGGAAAACCAGCATGCTAAAGTCTCACAAATAAAAAATATGCAAAATCACGGACCATTGGCCTGAGCATTTCTCATGTTCCCAAGTCCTGATGTCATCTCTCCAGGAGCAGCTGTGTCAGGGTCCTGGATGCTCTTTTTGCTGATGGATGCACTGAAGGATGGCTGTGTGCCAGGAGAACCTGGCATGGAGGAACTTGGGAGCAGTTTGCAAAGTTACCTTTCATGTACACCATGAGCTGATTCGTGTTACAGCAGAGGTTCCAGGGTTACAGCAGAGCTGAGTGTCCCTTCCCAGCACCTTCCAGGCTTAGGGAGAGAGTGGCTGTTCAGGATCATTTGTGAATCCCCTGAGCTAATGAGCCTCCTTATGAACCAGTGTTACCCAGCCTGGACACATGAGCTGTCTGCCTGATCCTGAACCAATGACAGTATCTGGAATTCTCATTCTCTGTTTACCAGCTGGTCAGAAGCTTGACTGAAAGGGACAAATTAAAGAGAGCCTTAAAGGAAGGGCCAAGCAGATGGAGATCAGTGTGGAGACTGGTGAAGGGCATATAAAGACTTAAGACACAACTTGTACTGTTGCCCTCAGGCAGCATCTGTTATTGGAAATAAAACTTGGGGTCGTCATTGTTGTCACTTGTCACAATGTATGAGCTGACAAAAAGCCATGCTCGTGTCTCTAAAGATTTTATTGATAATGCATCTTCTGTTTCTGTGTTAGGACACGTCTCTGCTGCTGCAGCTTCAGCTGTAACACAGACACTGAACACGAGAGGAATTGTGTGTAGTCACACCCCTGTTCAACATCACACATTTGTTTTAATTGTAGGTGAATTGTGTGCCAGGCCAGCTGTACAGTTTAATTTCTGCCCTCTGTCCATTTGCAAATAGCATGACAGTGCATATTGAGTCATATTATGGACATTTTATTGACAGTAGCTTTCTTATAACCTCATACTCAGGGCTATGTTTGAGTGGCTGTGTATCTACAAAATAAATTAAACACAATTATTTATAACAAAATTACTTTTTAAGTAAAGCAGTGAAGTGATTATGGTATTTTTAACAGGCAAAGTAATTTAAAACTACTATGATTTCCTTTTATTTTTCAAGTGAATTAGTAGAATTATATGTTTTAGTTACTGAAATAAAAAGACAAATTGCAAAGAATGTTTTTATTCTATTAACAAACTGTGCTAAAATGCTGAGTTTTTAAATGCATTCCACTAAGCAGGAAAGGATGAGGTTAAAATAAGAGCAGGCAAGACATGGGATGTGGTTAAAAAAGGTTGAATTGGAAGCTAAGACACACGAGAGTCCTTGGGTAGGAGTTCTGCACAGCAGTGTGTGTTCATGTATACTGACAATCTAATTGGGAATGTGTTTAAAAAATGGCTTTTTATGTGAACTGCTGTATACAAAATGTTTATTACATAAATTCTCTTCTGCTTTTGATTAGTGTGTGGATGTAAAGACCTTATTTTATATATCCTTTTATGATTTTCTATAGAAACAACCAAAACCTAAAAGAATTCTGCACTGTTTGTATCATAAATCAGTCCTGATGGTCTTAATTTGATCGGTAATTAAAAACAAAGTTAACTTGGTACTTTATAGTCATGTAAAGATGTTGGTAATTCAGTGTTTCCCTCTCCAGAACAGTAGAGTTTTGGAGGTTTGGTTTATGTTGGCATTTCACAGTCATTGCAAGAAGTTGAATCTTATGTCTATGGGGGCTTTTTTTTTTTCCTTTTGATAAACTGGTGTTGGTTTGTGCAGATAGCTGACACGATCCACATAGATCTGACTGTTTACTGTGAGATATGCAGGGAGCTGTGTAACTCTTTAAAGCTTTTGAGGGGGTCTTGGCATTCTGGACTAGATGGCTGTGTGTTATTCTACAGAACTGCGTTGTTGCATGAGGGACTGGATCCCAATATCTCCCTGTTCATATAAATTCCAGGGCTACTGGAAGTGTTGCATAGTCTGAGTCCCTGTGGCAGGATAGGCACAGAAATCTCTGCAGTATTTGCAATGCCAAGAAGTCCTTGCTAATGTTTGTCCTTGGCATAAGCACAGGCTGACCTGGCAGTGGGCTGGGAATTCCCCTGGCTGCCAGGTGAAGCTGATTTCTGCCCAGCCTCTCTGGGCTGGCGTGTGCTGGATGTGCTCCAGGAGCTCTCAGAGTCTCCTGGTCAGCTATTGAGCAAGGAGCCTGTGTGGCTGACAAATTGACTTCTGCCCTATTGGAATTAAAACCAAATAAATAATTGCCTCAGGGTGACTGTGTATTGTATTATTAGTAATAAATCCGTGGTAAATTATATTTATACGGAAGCAGGGAGGCGCCGTGTATCTTTGGTAATTTATATACACAAACTGCCAAGTTACTCAGCTAATGGTAATTTGTGGGAGGTTATCAACCTTGATCTGCAAGATAATTTAGATTAGACCTTGTATGATTCCAGAGCATTCACATGGAGCTGGGGAAACAATAAAAATATTAATAAGGGAATTAAAAATGCAAATGCTTATGGGAAAGAAAAGGCCCCATACATCCCTGAATAAATCTTGTCCCTTACAGGCTGATTTATTTCTCAGTTTTCATTCTATAGGATGTTTTCGGTAGTTTTCTAGGCTGTGCTCATCACCGTGGTTTTTGAGCACTTTCTGGTAGTCCATTAAGTAGCGTGTTCATCAGATCATTATACCCTGTCACTGAGGAGAGGATTAAATAGTGATACTGGATCTATTAATCTGAGAAACTGTGCTTCAATTGCAGCAGACGGGAGAATAAATGGAGATGAGTTTTATTGGCGGATGGCCTTGATAGGATATTGGTTCTTTACCTAAGTTTGAGGGTTTTTTCCTAATATATTTGAGTTTTTAAAAAATAAAATTTGACAATCCACATACTTACTAGGAGAATTACCTATCTCTTCCTAGGAATTATCAAATTACGTGTAATAGTTAAATAAAAAATGTTAGAACCTGTCTCTCCTGTCAAGGAGAAAAAAAGAAAACATCATTATTTACTATGAAAGTAAGCAGTCAATCTCCAAGGAAGAGGTGAGGAATAGAAAAGTTACTGAAATATATTGAGATATGAATACATCTGCTGCAGGGGAAAACAAACCAGAAAATTCCATCTCCTGCTAGTTAAAAAAGAAAAGCCTCCATCTGCCAGCACCTGAGATTGGAGGGAACACAAATGAACATCGACTAAAGTTATGATAAAATATTAAAGAAATATTTTAAGCTATTCCCATGCAGCATTCACACTTCACTGCCAGTTTGTGCACAGGGACACAGAAAACTCTGTTGCTGGATTATGTCAGCTCGCTGGAGCAAGATGGAAAAATTCAGAAGTTACATAAGGGTTTTCAAATGCAGATACTGCATCCTGGCAGGGAAAACAACTGTTGGGAATGGTGACATGTAAAGAGTTAGATTAATTTTTAATTCACTAAATTCATTACTTTTTTGAAGGCTTTTGACTACATATTGAAAGTTTTCCAGAGTGGTGGTGTTATGCAATCTTTGTCTTTTTTAAAATATAACGAAGATTTTAGGAAAGCAACCTGTTAGGATACTTGTCTTCATCAAGTTACACATTTTTCATTTATATTTATTTTAAAAGCAATCATTTAAAACCTTAGTGGGGAGAAACTAGCAAAACCTGTGTGTTCAGCTGAGAGAGATTTGCAGCCAGAGTTTTCCTGGTGATATTGATAAGATCAGGATTGTAAGAGGAGCCAAGGGGTCTGAAATGCACATTCTGGGAGTGCTGCTGGAGCAGGAGGGGCATCTGCAAAGGCTTTGCACCTGCTTGCATCAGCCTGTTCCTGAATTTAAAAGGTACAAGTTTAAAGCAGAGATTATCCCATAGTGTAAGAGGCTGAATGCTGGTTCTGTAATTGCTGATGCTCTTGTAGCAGAGCCAGCCTGGAAGGGCAGGTGGGACCACACTGGGGTTGTGCTGCCTGGGGTCAGCTCTCCCTGCTCTGTCCCCAGCACCTTCTGGTACCAGAACTGGGGGGTGGCAGGAGGTGCTGTGAGGGAAAGCAGAAGTTAATGTGAAGTGTGAGAGTGGCACCATGGGGGGATGCAGAGACTGCTTGTGGAGCGTGGCTGTACCTCATCAATGGGATGGCATTTGGTGGGTGCTCTGTGTGTGCCTGCTTTGCAGCAGAAGCAGAAATACTGAAAGAACAGAGCAAAGTGCAAGCTTAGGAAGTGCACTCCTTCAGTGCATTGCTCTGCTACCTCTTTCTTTAATTTGTTTAAAGAAACTTATAATTTGTTTATCATCTGGTTTTGCTGCAACAATTAGCTCAGCCCCACTGTTCTCTCCAAAAGTGCTTGTGATGAGAAGTTAATTGGGAAATCACTTTATCGCAGATTCTTAAATGCAGTTTGGTGATTGACCAATGACAGCATACAGATAATTACCTGTAACTCTTTCTGATTTATCTTGTTTTACGGTGAGCTACATTTAATAATACCAACCTTGCTTTGCCTCCAGTCCTCCAGAGACTTGTTTCAGTAATCATTACTTGCAGATACAGCTCATTTGTGCCCTGATTCACACCCATCAGCCCCAGAGAGGTCAGGCCTTTCACATTTGTTTTTTTCCATTTTAAGCAAAACAATATGTTGGTAGAGAATATGAAAATGAAATATGGCAGAATTTGTGTGTGAAGGCTGCCCATGGGAATGAGGGCTTTGCCTCAGCTCCTGGAGAGTTTTCCTCAAGGGAACACTGCTGCCTCAAGGTGATGGGGACTGTTTTCCTTCTGCTAGGTGATCTAGTTTGGCTGAAAACTTGAAAAGCTGCTTTTGACCAATTTACAGCCTGAAAGACAGATCAGTTTGCTTAATTTCTCGGGCTGATGATTCTGTCCGCCTGTCTATCCTCACAAAAATCTTTGCACCTGGCTGGCATGACTCCTGTATGTCATGGGATGGGAAAAGCAGGGTTAGGAGTGTTTGATACATTGCAGTTTGACAAATTTCATGAAAAGCAAAGGCAGGGTAGAGAAGCTCAGCTCTGTTGATGGCTCTCCCTCAAAGCAGTGCTGCTGCAGGGACTGTGCTTTCATTAGACACCAGCAAATCCCCTGGGGAAGCAGCTGCTGCGAGTGCCTGGACTGAGGAATGGGGAACCTTAAATCAGATTCCACACACTGTTAGATGCTGCTGGAGATAACCACAAGATGCAAAATCCATCACAAATCCAAGTTTCATTACTTTGCTGCCCAGCTTCCCATCGTGTGTGCAGAGTGTGTTCCTGTGAGATGCTGAACACATTTTGCTACAGAAGGGTCGGATCACTTGTCTTTGGTCTCCCAGGCCCTTATGGAGATTCAGAGGGTTTTGTGTTGCATAATCAAACCTCTTGCAAGTAAACATTAGTGGAGAGGAGGTGGGAAATCATCCTGTGATGAGTTTTACTCATGAAATTTCAGAAGTGTTTCTGCCTGTGGGTGCCAAGTAAGGAAAACTCCCTCTATTTACATGCATTGTCTTTGGGTAGCAGTGACAGAGATAACTGACCACTGGTTTTTCTGGGAATGAAAAGGGCACTATCAGGGAAGATACTGGAAAAATTAATTAGAATACTAAATGAGCAAATATTTTACTGTCATTACTTCAGCTTTCCTAGGGAAAGAGATGACATTAATTGCCTATCAGAGTAATGGTGGAGGATTATGACAAATGGATATATGTGATACAGGATGAACATTCAGATACAGGAGAAACAAGGCAAAACAAATAACAATAATAATAATAATAATAACAATTTGTGAATGTATGTGTGTCAGAAATAGTTGAAAAGTGTTTAAAAAATTTAATTATTCTTGTATGTGTGAGCATGCACATGCATTTTTTGTATTGGATTAGCGGGGACATCTTTCAGAATTATGAAATACAAGCTGTATTCTCCAATACTGAGAGCTCTTATAATTGCCAGAAGTACAGTAAATGTCCCTATCATTCTCTGGGTTTAATCTCAGCATAATTAGCTCCTTGCACAATAGAGTGTTTAATTTGAATGGCTGCCAAGGCTCATTAAGTGAGAGAAGTAGTTCCTGAGATCTCTGTTGTTAAAATTGGGATTCTCATATGAGAGAATTTTCGCTGGAGGTGTCACAGGGTTCTTTTTGATATTCCAGTATTAATTTTAGTCAGGAAGCTAAATATTTAAAGAGATACTGCTGTATCTTTCTACCGGTTGCCACAAGTTGCACTTCACACCTTGCTCAGAAATGGATCTGTATTTTAGCAGATTTTTCAGAGCAAACTGGGGCAAAACCAGGGGTGTAATCACCACTGCCTTGAGCAGGGAAAGAGAATATTTTTCTAAGGAGGAGTATATATATCCAGTTTTGCTTGTGTTAGTTCCAAAATAAAGACTCTTCTTAATTTGGAGAATAGGAACCCTTACAGTGAATATGACTGTGATTTATTTGTAATAATGAAATCCTTTCATTAAATATTTTCAATTGTATTTTCCTTGACTCTGATTATCTCTGTCCTGCTTCCCTGAGTTGTTTTCCCACTGCAAAGAACTATTTCCAATGCCTGCAGTGGGACTCTGGTGCTGACTGAAGGCACTTGTGTTCCTCCAGTTACCTGTGACTCATTCATACTGTCACCCAAATTATAGCACTGCTAGACTGCATTTATTGTGATGGATCTCATATTCTGGCCTTTTCAGGTTAGAATACTAACAGTGCTACTTCGTGTCACCTCTAAACTGAAACTGGGTGTCAAAGGCTGTGCCAAAACTTTGTGAAAAATACCAAAAGGCAGCTGGTGTGTTTGTGGAGTTAGAGAGGACTCTGTGCACTCACATGATGGTTTACACCTTTGGGACCTTGTATGTGTTGCCTGTTGCCTAAGGAATAAAATAGCTATGTAAATACAAGCTGATGTGAAGAAAAAGAGCCTCTCAAGGACCAAATGACACTTCTGTGCACCCTATTATTTTTCTCTGAGTTTGGATATTTTGTTCTTTCAGAAGTCTCATTTTTTTGAGTAACAGAGCAGGCAGTGTGTTTCTTTATCATGTGCTTTGTGATAGACTTGGGACTGTAGAAATTCTACGATAAAAAAACAGTGAAGAATCAGATCCCTCAAGAAAAGGTTTCTTTAGCTGTGTTCATTACTGACAGTGCTGAAGCCTGGAATTTGAGAGAGCTGTACCAGATGTCTTTATGTACCAATGTTGTATTTCTTGGTAGTGACTTGTGCTTCCTATCCCTTAAGATTTCACAGCACTAGCCCAAGACCTACTGGACATGGTTTCCATTTAAATTATTTGAAAGATACAGTAAGGTTATTCTTAGGGGCCATCATGGTTTATGCACATGTAAAATAAGTAAAAATATTTATGTGGTCATGTTTCTTCAGTTGTGGCACAATATCTGCATGAGATTCTCAAATGCTTTTTCACAGTACTTAGTTTGCCCATCTGGAAAGATCCACTCTTGTCTCTTTTTGAGACAGTCTGGGAGAAGTGCACAGACATTAACGTAAAAAAAATTGAATTCTGTTCCTGAGGCTCTGGTTTGGAGCTGCCTCATCTCTGTTTCTAGTCTTCTGTGATCCTTGTGTTATGTTTTTTTAATATTGCTGGCTCTGTGAGGCAAGAACTCTCTCTTCCTCTGTTTGCATAGGACATGATGAGACCCTGTGCTCAGCTGGGCTCTAAATTCTACCAGGGTATCAACATAATCAGTACGAGCTTCAGACTGCAGAGGATGTGGAGGATGAATTATTTGTTTATATAAGAAAAGCCTAAAGAGCTTAGATGGCAAAATTTACATGAATTATACATTGCCTCAGAGTGACTCTTAAAATTTTCTGCTTATTCCTGTGCAGGTGATAGAGCTTTGGATATCACTATTTTTAGTGCATGATCCCATTGCACCACAATTAAATGTGTCTCAGCTTCATAGCTTTTCTTATAGGAAAATACTGAAATGGCCATAGAGGTCTGTTTAGCCCAATATTCTGTGAGTTTTGGAAGCTCAGTAAGCTGGATTGCTGATGAGGGCAAGAGGGGAAGGCAGAATGTCTGTGACCTGCCAGGCAGTGATGATCTGGGGCTGAGGTGCCTCTTCAGCCTGAGCTTCTATCTACATAATTGCTTTTAATAGCCCTTGACTGGATTTTCTCCCATGCCTTTTCCTAATTGATTTCTTGCACCATTTAAGTATTTTTGGCCTCTGCAATGTCCTGTGCTAACACATGCATTAGCCAAAGGAAGGAGCATCCACCTGATGCTCCGGAGCTCTTGTGTTGGCATGAAGTGTGATCACTGCTTCTGTGTTCATCTCCTTCGTGCCACTTCTGATTTTTAAAGACTGCTGGTAAACTCCTCTCTGCCTACCCTGAATCATCTCTTTTCCAGGCTGGGATTTTTTGTTATCCCTTTTTGAAACAGAAGCTATTGCATGCCCATGCTCATCCTTCATGTTTTTCCTGATCGTGCTCTCCCATCCTTTAGGAGAGGAGCAAGCAGAAATGCTCTCAGTGTTCAGAGGGTGAGTTCATAAGATGGCTGTGATGGGGTTTCACTCTTCTCTAATTCTTTAATAGTAATTCCTTGGGTTCTGTTTGCCTTCAGTCCCTTGTGGCGCATGGAGGTGACATAGAGAGAACTGCCAGCCTAAGTGATTACTCTGAAGTCTTCCCTGAATATTAACAGCTAATTTCGAGTCCATCATTGTATATATAATTAGCTTTGATTCTGCATTGATTGTCATTGAATTTCATCTGCTTTTTATTGAGCAGTGCTGTGAGATCCTTATAGACCTCTTGGAAGTAATTTTAGGTGCAAGACAGGAGTAAAGAGCTGCTGGTTACCAGACTTTTTTATTTTTAACTTAACCACTGATAAATTTCAAGCTTTTTGTCCTAGATACATTGAGATTTGAGTGTCTGTCTTGAGCAGGAATCCCTTCAGTGTGTTTCCTTCTATGGAAATTATTACCACTCCTTCTTTCCTCTTTTGAAACAGGGTTGCATCAACTTAACACTCTATGTGAACATGTTTTTATTTTGATATGTTCCTGCTGCCCCACCTCTTTTACATAAAAGTAGGTTGTATTGTTGCAAATTAAGTAAAGTGGGAACACGTTTAAGTTCATTCACCCTCATTTATAACCTATCAGGGTATGTACCAGTTTAATGCAAATGGATTAGAATTAAAGTTGGTACTGTAGTATGTGAGAAACCTTTACAGAAATGAGCTTATGTGGAGCTGACAGTGACATTTAAATTCAAAATGTTCCAAAAAAGTCGATAAAATTTGTTTTAAAATAATTTGGGGCCTTAAGCTTGCTGTTTAATCTATAAAATTACCATTCTGAATTTATATTCTCTGAATTTTTCCAAGCCACTGAATTCAGTTAAATATTTCAAGATTTAATAAAGCCCTACCATATATCACAAGCTGTCATTTAGGGATCTCTTTCTCTTCATCAGATAATTAAAATCAATGAACTACAGCAGCCAGTTTTAAAGTCAGGAGAATGATCATCATTCTATATTGTTATATTAAAAACAAAACCAAATTAAAATAACCAATGATACAGAGATGCTTAAAATCTTCAGCTCTTCCTGCTTACAGGCTCTGACTAAGCTGCTGAAAGCTGACTGGATCTAAAAAGGTTGGGGAGGGAAATGAAAGGTCCTCAGAGAAATCACAGAAGAAAATTGCAAAGTCTGAAGTCTTTGTAAGTCGAGTGTGAAGAAGATACAGCTTTTATCCTTCCAACTATCATCTTGCAGTCTGTAGAAGTGTAAAACTGAGTTTCCTCAATTCAGTCCTGTTCAGTAGATGTAGCAGTCTTTAGAAGAAGTGATGCCCAAGGGTGGGGGGCAAAGAGCACACAGAACTGATTGTCCCATGTCCCCACCTCCAGTGGACATCCTGGCAAGGAAGACTCATTTAAGCAGGGCAGGAAATTCTTTTGCAGTAGCTTGGATTTAGTTGTATTTTTAATTGCCACCATAGAGTTCCTGGAAAACATGAGAAGGTAAATGTAGCTCCAGGAGGAAATCAGTGAGGTTGGATTTGCAGGCCTTTTGCTCCACAGCTCCTTGTGGGAAGCACTTCTGGCTGCCTACAGGCAAGTAAAAAATGGCAGGATCATGCAATAAATTGTACTTGTGCCGTAAATGTTGGTGTGTTATATTGCAGTAGGGCTTATTTTAGGTTATAAGTATTTTATATTTGAGGTTTTTCATGTTTAGTTAGGAGAAGCTGCCTGCAGCATTGCAGAGGTATGAAAACCCCAAGGTACAGGCAGAGCTGCTCTTGCCAGCAGTTTTTTTTAACCATATTGTATGTTCCTTTTGCATCTTTGTAGAAAAAAAACAGAGCTTAATGTGACTTGGGTATTCTAGCAGAAAGACAGAAGTGGGACTACGGATAGTCTGTGAGGAGAATTTTGTCTTTTGCTAGAAGTGTTCTTCAACCCAGTGCTGCGACCGTTCCTCCATTAGCCCAGCGAGAGCACGCGGAATATAATATTGATTGGACATAAAAGGGAAAGCATGGCCCACAGTCCTGCAGTTCTGGGCAGACAAATCCTGCTGTTCCTAGTGCTAATGGCTAAATTATGACCTCAGCCCTGTCAGCCTGAATGTGGCCCTGCAGGAATTAATAATGCAGTTGGAACAGAGCTATATTTTGCCTTTCATCTCCATTAGGTCTGGGGGTTGACAGTAGAGTAGGAATTGGCAGTTTGCCTCAGACTACAGAGATGGCCAAAAGTATGAAAATACAATCCTGTTGTTCACTCAAACAAATGTCAGCCACAGGCTACTGAATCTTATCATACTTGTTTTGCTTGTGAAATATTGTTGAAACTGCAGTGATTACTCATCCACTCTTTTATTTCCATTCATATTTTATCTATAACCTTCCCAAAGGAGGAGGGGAGTTAGTTTATGCTTAATTAAGTGTAAATAAGTGATTGCCTGTTTCTTTTTCTTTTTTTTTCCCTGAGTTTTGTGGGCTTTTATTTCTTTAATTTACATGTCTGCCTTTGGTCTGTGCTGGAAGACTGATCTGTGGAAGGTCTGGCCTCTTTTAAATAAGTGAAAGCTTGATCAAAGAACTGATCCATCCACACATGCAGTTCCTGGGTGCTAAGTAAACTAATGAAGTGGTGTGTGTGCCCTGCCAATAAAAGGTGAAATATGGTTCGTATTTTCCTAATATTACTCTTGGAGCTTTGCAGCTGGAACTAAACTACCACTTTTCTTGTAAATTGAGCTGTAAAGTGCTTGTGCCAAAATGACAAGGAGTTGCTTGAGAAGTTGGATGAATGGAAGGCTGCCTTTGGCCAAATTACTGGGCGCCCAAGTTTAAGTGCATTGTGAGGGTGAAGAATCTATCTGTTGTGTTCTCTGGGTAATGTGGACTGTGTTGGCCATGAGCCACTGAACTCCACAAGGGATTGTGTAGGGTTGAGATTTATAGAGGAATTGGAGTCTGCTAAGAGGTTGACAGAGAAGGTACAGCAGAAATTGGAGACCTCTTCACTGCTCTTTTCTGACACTTTTTAATCATTTTGTTTCCGGTGAAGAAATTGTGAATTCTTAAGGTTGCAGTCTTGGAGAAATATGAGAAACAGCCACAGTCTGCTTGGCTATAGATGTGTCCTGTAAGAACTAGTGTGGTATTCAACACAAAGACTTCTTATCTTCTTAGTGAATATCCCAAATAGTATTAAAATGAGGAAAAAAATACCATTTAAAAATTCCTTTAACTTTCTATTCTCTGCCTAGTCATGTCCAAATTCTTCATAGTATTTTTGTGAGGTTTTGGGTTTAGGATTTTTTGGGGTTTGTTTGTTTTGTTCTGTACCTGGAAATTCAGCACCTGACTCCTGCCCCCCTTGTCTAGATTTACTGGATAAGTATTTTCATCTCTTTCACTGGAAGCAGTGCCCTTACATGAAGATCTTGATCCCTGTGTTTTGCAACCTCTCACTTCTGAATAGACAAGTGACTGTACAGGAATGTAGCTTTCTTTTTTAATACAAAAGTAGTTTCTCGGCCTTTGGCTTGGAAGTATAAATGCTGTGTAACTTTAAATTACGTCTTTTGGTAGTCTCACAATAATATTCTTTCTTGTTTTAGCTTTGATGGAAAGTTTGAATAGTTTTACAGTCATTACACTGTTGCTGTATATAGTGGGAGAAATTTAACACTAATGCTCCAGCATTTAAAAATGGTAATTTCTTCTGTTGAGAGCTTTTGGAAGTGAAGGCTTACACAAATGTCTTTAATGGGTTTTTTTTTTTTGTGTTACTAACAAATACTGTTTTATATATATATGTTCAAAATATTTCCTACTTGTCATGCTGCAGATTTTCTTGCTGCACAGGTCATGGCAGATCCTTTGGGTTGTTGTGGCCTCTGAGTTCCCTGCAGTATCACAATCCTTTCAGAGCAGCTTTTGCACAAGACAATTCCTTTGTGCATTCCCTGGATGGCACATGCTAATGGTGGAATGTGGCAGTTTTTCTCTTGTGAAGTCACTGGGGAATTGGGTGCTTGGAGTAAGCTTGGAAATTGCAGTGTACTGTGCTTTGTGTCAAGCAGCAAGGAGCTGCCAGTAGGTAGAACTGAGCTGATTTATGCCATCATCAATGACTAAAATTTTTATTTCTATTCGTCTTACATGTCTATGGGCTTAGGACAGATCAAGGCTAAATCTCTTTCATGCAATGTCTTGAACATATCAGAGTTTGAAACTCTTACCACAGACCCAACTACAGTAACTGCAGCTGACTGCATTTTGATTTAGTGTTACCATAAAAAAAGAAAAATCTGCAAACACCTTTTTTTCTAAGGTATAGATTAAGATGCTCTTCGTAGGTTCTTGTTTCAATCCCTTGGTTTTGGAAGAAGCCTTGGTGACTGACATAGATGTGTCTTGGGTAACTCAGGTGAAGCTGGACCCGATTTCCTCTCTGGGAAATGAGGCTGAGGCAGTTTGATCCCAGCTGGCTGTGAGCATCCTCCCTGCACCCTCCCTGCCTGGGCAAGACAGGTAGAGATGGGGTCCCAGTGAGCAGTTTTCCACTCGAAAGCATGGAGTAGCTGCTGCCTCATTAGCACAGCACTAACAAGACTGGGAATAGCTGGCACTTCCACATTGAAAATACTCTATTTGTGTGAAGTATTTGTTGTTGCAAGTTTGTTTGGTTTTTTTTTTAAACATTTTTATCCCTTAATTCTAAGCATTACTGTGCCTCTGTGGTCCAAATGGGTAGCTTTGTGTCCATGTATGTGTTTGTTTCAAAAATACTGTTGCACATGGTGATGTGGAAAGTGTTGTGCTGTGCCATGTTCTGCTTACCACACACAAACCCAATCACGAGACAGCAAACCCAAGTCAAGAGTCTTTGGAAGAGTCAGATTGTTTGGGACATGAGTGGTTCTGTCCTGGCAGGCATGTGAAGCAAATGGCAAAGCAAATAATTTTTCTTGTACTAAGACCTCATGTTGTTGTAATTTACATTTGTGTTTTTAAATTTATTTTTCAAGGCATTGCACTTTCCTGACCCGTCTATGAACCATTACTCTGTGCAAGCAGGTGCTGGAAAGAGAAGTGTTTTGTGTGGTTATCTGTCTGTTATCACTGTAATTATGAACAGAGAACTCAGCCCAATTAAAGAGAAGGGGAATAACACGGGCCATGATTATAGCATACAACACTTCTTAATTTGTGTACGTAGCGGTTTAGTTTCCTGCTTGCTGAATATGATTCTAAATGGTTTCATTATTGTGTAAAAGAAAACTATGACAAATTATCCTGTGCTGTTTAAGTTACTGGGATGTGCTGCTGCTTAACCTATGTCAATTAAAGTTTATTACAATATCTGTGTCCAGTGTTCTTAGCTGTTTCATCTAAGGTAGCACGATTTCCTTTTCTCCAACCTAAAGACAGAATTCATAACTTGATTCAAACACTACAAAAGTAGACAATATTCATTCTATATTAAAATTTCTCTGTTTTGTTCATACAAAAACATTATAGAACTTAGTTCTATAGTTCATAATGTGTTAAATAGATTTATGGGTTAATAGCCGAACAGAAGGTGTAAGAGGGTAATTAAAAGTCAATTTTTATGTGTTCAAAACCTGTGTTGCCAGTTTTCTAGCAAAGGACTGTAACAGATGTTTTCCCATTCAGACTTTAATCTTGATAGGTGACAAATCATTATCAACAACTGTTGATTAAGAGCATTTAATACCATAGGGACATGATGATGTGGAGGTGAAGAAGTCTTCACTGGAACACACTTCTCTATGTGCTTAAAAATTAAAAGAACTGTTTCCTTTCCTTTTTTCCCCCCTTTTTTTCTTTCTTTTTCTCCCCCCTCTTCACCCTCCTTTATTTTTCTTCCCAGAAAAACTATGTGTGTTCATTTGGATGAATTACTAGCACTGGAAAATGTTACATAGTCAGACGATCTTGGCAAGTTTGGTAAAATGAAAGGTTCCATTCAACTTCCCACATCATCCCCAAGTCTTTTTTATTTGCAAGTTATCGTGTGGTCTTGGAAAATAATCAAAATTTTGTTGTATATTTTGTTCCTTTTTGTACGTGTTAGATTTAAAGTATTTTCAATGGCTCTTTCTTGATTTCCGATGCAGGGATGTGACTCATCACCTATTTTCTTAATTTTGACGCAGTGCAAATAAATAATGATCAGTGACTAATTTGTAAATTGAACCACAGTGCACAACCTTGCATTTTCTCAATGAAAACCTTTGGCCTAGAAAACCTAGACTGTATTTCAGGAGCATTAGCATGTTGCCTTGTTGATAGAAAATCACCCACAGCACTTTGCTGCAATTTGAGTTTTGGACTCTGTGACATTTACAGTTCTTGCTAATGTCAGATCTGTAATGGGTGTAGGGATATGCAGCAAAGTAAAGGGAGTAGCTGAGGAGTGCTCCATGAGAAATGCTGTAGCTCAGGGAATTCATTAGGTTGGTTTTGATCATCTTCAGTTATTGAAGAAAAAGTATTTTATTTTTAAAACTTCTTTTAAAAAGGAGCTTTATAAAATTATTGCAGTTTATGAAGCATTGGTTTGCTATTATGCTGAACTCCTCATGTCTTAGTTATGTGTTTTTGCTTGTATAAGGCATTTAAGAAAGCAATATATGACTGGATTCATGCCTACAAATTCAAATAAATCCTCAGTTGAACTATTTAGGGGCAATAGATACAGCCTGTTGGGGGAAGTGGGACTTCATTATATTTCTAAATGCATTTAGATACATTCAAACAATGTTTAAAGTTTTGTTTAAACTGATAGATGCTGGAATATCTCTCAGTCAAAGCAGCAATTAGGGCAAATAGACTGTGTGGAAAGAGATGTGGATCCCTGCAGATTCAGATAAAATCCAATTTTATGACCCCATATACTGGTGTACAACTTTCTGACCTCGTGCAGATGAAAAATGACACCAGAAGATGAGTTCTGCTGCCCTGGCATTGGTTCCCACACCCTCTGGATATGGGCCATGGGAAGCTTCAGGCTGTGCAGAGCCAGGCAGGTGCTGGGCTGTGCCTGGGGCTGGGCAGAGCCTTGTGAGCCTGGCTCTGCCTCCTGGCTCTGGCTGCAGAGGGGCTGCCTGGGGCAGGGACCGTTCTGGGGCTCAGGGGGATGCGGATGCTTTCATGCCATGCATCCAAGTCCTTCAGCTGGGTGTCCTTGTTGGGATAGGTAGTGGAAGGTGACAGTGAGGAGAGGGGCAAATGGAAGGAATTGCCCAAATTAACAATGGCTTTGGTCTCTGTTTTATGCTGAAGTGCAGGGTGCCTTATGTGCTTTTGTGCCTAAGAAATCAGAGGGGGCTGTGTATTCTCAGGAATAACAGTACTGAATTTTTTGTGGGTGCAATTTGAGAATCTGGCAGGAAATATTTCCTTGAAGGACAAGAGCAGATGAGCAGTGAGGACAGGAGGAGTCATTCCTTTTTTTCACTTGTCTAGCACCTACAATTTCTAACCCTTTCTAACCTTTGAGGCTGTCTTTCAAAACCCATAGAGACATTATGCTGATGAAACACTACTCTCTCCAGGCTCCAAATTTTCAAGTGAAACAGTAAAATGCATGTTTCAGCTGTTAAGGGCAAAGTGTACGTGCAGATGTGTAGCACATTCCTGCAGAGTTCATGCAGCTGTCTGAGGCTGTAGGATGTGAACGTGTGTTCTTGGCCTCTCTCACATGTGAGAGTAATTCAGTGTCCAGACTGTAGTGAGCTCTCAGCCCTGCAGCCCCAGTGCCCTACAGGAGCAGTGACTGCCTCAACAGAAGGGCACTGTGGATGGCTGTTTCTCATTCATAAAGAGCCAGTGTGCTATTAAAGCAAATATTGAATTAGTATTTTTCTTCTTCTGGTGTCTAGACATTAATCTGATGTTCACATCCTGCTAGAGTAGCACTAACCTCCCGACTTAGGAGACGGAATCGTGCCCAGGGTGTCCAAAGAGCAGGGTTTGTGGCTAATTCCCTGCCCATAACCTCTGTGAAATGTGGTGAGGGTTTGCTGGGGAGGTGTGTAGGCATTGTTGTGGTTGGAGTGAATTGGCTGTAGACTCTGCTCTTTGAAGAGCTTTTGGCCAGCTGTGCCTGCTTATTTGTGCCTTAGTTGCCAAATGTTATTCCACTGAGGCTGACTGGGTGATTGGCATGTCAGATTCACACAGGAAAAAAATAGATCTTTCATCTTGACCTAAGGGGCTGTCAGAGTCCTTAATGAAAGGAAATTGCTTCTGCCGTAGTGGAGAGGAAACTAAAAGCTTCTGGGTCTAGCATCATCTCACAGCGAGAATTCAGAAATCCTGCTTCAGCATCCCTTAATTGAGCCTTTAGAGTTTCCTCCTGAAGTGCTTACCTGGAAGAGTTAAATTAATCACCAAGTCCTTGTGCTGTAGCCGCTCTCCTGTTGTTTTTCTTGTGCTGGGAGATGATTAAGTTCCTGGACAAGCTTGGCATCTTCAAATCTGAAACTGTCTCTTGGCATTTTTTTAATGTTTCAAAATCTTGGTTAACATTTACTATGTGGTGTTAAATATTACTATACCCTGGTGTTCTAAAAATTGATAAACTCATTAAGAGAAATGCAGGGCAGGTGAGATTTTGAATAATGGTTTCCCAGAAACATGATATATAATTTTATATATAGCGGAGACTGTGTTTTTCACATGGTAAAGCAGACTGTGAATGTTTTGGTTGACATACCTGTTTGACTGGAAGTCTCTGTTAGTAATACATCTCAATGGAAGGTGAAGTAAAAAATTATTTCAGATTTTAATTAAGTGGCTTTTAACTGGGCAAAGCTACACTCCAAATGTTAGCTCGGAGAATATAGATCCTCCTCTCTTTCACAGTTAGGAAATTTTGGAAAGCAAAAGTTAGAAATACAATGCTGAAATTTTCCTTTTCTATGTCTATTTGTTATTTTGTTCCTATCCATCACACTAAAACTCAATACAACAAGTAGTAAATCAGCTGGTTCTGACAAAGGTTATTTCTTTCTCAAAATATTGAATAAGCTTCTTCTGTAGGTGAATTTGAATGTTAAGAACTTGGCTATGAAATATTTGCCCACTATTACCAGCACTGTACTAATATCTTTGGGGTTTGGGGTCTTTTTAAGTTGATTTTCATCTCAAACTTGCTTTCTTTTTTTAAAGAGATGGGCTGAATATCCGGTTAGTTTCAGTGATGTTAAGTTAATATTTCATTTCTTAGAGGTGAGATTTTTGGAAAGTTCTATTTTCAACAGATTGCAGTAGTAGACATTACAATTACCCTATTTGCTAATAGTTACAAAAGTGATGAATTCTATTCATGGTTTTGAGTAATTGAGGTATCAAGACATGTGCCATTGTTATTTTCCTTCAGTAAAAGCACATAAATTTTATGTTTCCATATATCTTGTTATGACAGATCAAAGTGAGACTGTGATCCCAGAAATGCAAATAATGTCTTTCAGCCTTGCCTGAATCACAGTAGTTTCAGATCTGCCAGCTCTTACATTGCTCATCTTGTGGCACTTAGCTGATTTCCCAGAATGTAAAGCTCTGTCAGAAATACCCAAGCATGGAAGGAAGGACCTCTTTAATCCAGCCTGTGTGGATCTCAGATGTTCCACAGTTCTTCCATTCATGGGATCTTCCTGGTGTGGGTCTGTGCATTGAAGGTCTGTGTAAAGCAGAGCTCACTATTCTTTTATTCATAAATTAAATTTGGGGCTTTCCAGTTACTGAGAACACAGCAGGCTGTAGCAAGGGGGGCACAGCACAGACACAGCTCCCTTCCTTCCCCTTTCCCTCCTTGCATTTTGTGACGTATTCTAAAGTCCAGAAGGTCATAACTACTTTTAGACCAATCTTCCAAAGCACCAGGGGAAGTGTGAGCTAAAAATGGGAGCTTTTAAAGCTGCATATTGTACCACTATTCCTTTTATTTATGTAGCATAGGAGGTCTAGTTCTTCTAGTGCATGTGCCTGGAAACACTAGCTAGTAAATACTACAGATTTATAAATTATAGGTTTCTCAGAAGTGATTTTTGAGTTAATAAAGCCTCAGTATTAATTTTTGTGTTCTCCATAAGCGCACAGACATATATTTATACAGACAGTCAGAGCTACATGGGATATCAACCTTGCTATTTATCCTGCAGAGAGATGGCCCTTCTCTGACTTCTCCTTTACTAACACAGCTCAGCACTGAGTGCTAAGCATTGATCACATAGAGCAAATAGGAATCAATTATGTTTTATGAGGTTAAATGGACCATAATGAAAAGTCTGTTGATATAGCATATATTTATTATAATTAATCTACCTAAAAATGAATGATACTGATATAAAAATAATTGTGGAAATGTCAGTGTGACTGGAATGCTAAACTCCTTTTGAGGTCATTTCGGGCAGGGGTGGAATAGTTGTGTGGTGTACTCACAAAGTCTGATAAAGATTTCTGTATTTATGGGGTTATTCATTAGGGAACTCAAGAGGAAGTGCCCAAGATTTTTGTAGCAAGGTTTCTGTGATTTCTGCAACATTTCTATCCTCAAGAGGATGTGTAGAGAAAGCTCACAAGAAAATGTGCCAGATAATTTAATTGCTCTGGTAAGTAAGAGTCACTTGTTCTGTAAGTGTTCAGATGCTTTGAATACATTTTATTTTTCATCCAACATCTTCAAGTAACTTTATAGTTCCAAGCTTCTTAGGTAGCAGTAGCTTAATTTTAAAATCTGCTCTGCTATTCTCCCTTTCCCTCTTTTCAGTAAGATTTATAGGTGATAGGAGCCTCTGGAAGGAAGACACGTGTTTGCCAAATTCCAGGTTCCTCCTGACCTGGGAGTCACACTAATGGCACCAGGAACCGTGCACTTAGCAGAAGAGCAAACTAATTTGATTTTGTGTGCTGTAAAAATGCAAACCAAGCATAATGATAATAACGCAAAGTGTAACAGAAATATTGTATTACACTAACCCTTTGACCCAGGGGCATTTAACTCTCCAATATTTATGTATTAATGTTCTTCGAGAGGTTTCCTTCAGTATTGGAAAGCGATGTGTTCAGGGGATGAATCTGGGGATGTTTTCATCTTACTGCAGAATTTCATGCTGATTCTTACTACCTACCAGCTAGTGATTATATTTTTTGGTGCTATTTTACAACTAACAAAATAAATGTTTAATTTTGGTTTTTTGTTTGTTTGAGTTTTTTAAAATTACAGCAAATTGATACTTTATAGATGTCTTTTTATTGCTTCCATTTTTAAATTAAAATGTAATTACCAGTTCACATTTAGGAGTCTGTCATCTTTTAGCATTGGTTTTTTTTAATTAAACTGTAACCACAAATGTCATGTAAGAACAAAACAATTGCCCTGTAATTTCAGATTATGGATGTTTGTCATTATGATTGACTTGAATATACAATATTTGAATATATATGAGATATGAAGACACTTGGATGTTTGTATTTTCTTTTAAAACAGTGCATAAAACAGTAAGGACAATTTTCATTGTTTTGTTCATATCCTTAACATTAAATCAAGACTAGAAGCTTTAAAGACAAATAAACATTCTTTTTTTCTACTTAACAAATCATCCTAGATCTGTGAAGTTCTGAATCACTACAGAAGCTGGTAGAACATACAATCAGAATGACTTCTGCAATGCAGAGCATAACGGAGTTCTTAAACACGTGGGAGTCACACGTTGATCTGATTTTTCTTAGAGTTATGTTTAGCTAAGCTCTCAGTCACTTTATCACTTCTTCAATAAACAGTGTTTATTAGCACTGGTTTTTCAGTTACTCTGTGTCTGTTTGCTGTTACCGTTTCTCTTGGTGTTAAATTTTTCTCAGTATGTGCACAGTCATGTTCATAAAAGGTACCCTTAGCTCATTTGATCCCTACCCATCTGTAACAGAAGGGCTTCTTCTGAACTCCGGGCATGAGTGCACAAGGAAATGCCCAGGTGAAGTCACCTCTATGGCTTTATTTACTGCCCTCACAGCAACCACGGAGTGTGTCTGGGAAGCAGTTAAGGAGAACCTCTTTGCTTCTCTCTTGGCCTCTGAAAAGATTGTAAGACTGGCAGCTGATGTTTTCATCACTGACGGACTTTTTTGGTGTTTTCATAGAATCATGGCCTGGATTGGAAGGGACCTTAAAGCTCATCTCGTTCCAACCCCCTGCCATGGGCAGGGACACCTTCTGCTTAGACCAGGTTGCTCCAAGCCCTGTCCAGCCAGGCCTTGGACACTTCCAGGGATGGAGTAGCCACAGCTTCTTCATTTTGTGTGTCCCTGCCCAAGATGTACTTTGGGTGAGCTGCTGTCTGACCTGCTGCAAGCCCTTGGTTCTGCCATAGCTAATTCGGGCACATACTGTAGGGTAATTGCCCACTTGAAGCACTGCTCCTGCTTTGCTGGATGCTTTTGCTGTTACCTGGGGAATACACTTTCTTTTGGAGACTTAATAATTGAGTAAGCAAATAACCCCCCTTGTAGCATACAGGGAAGAGGAGTGTGTGGAAGGGCACAGGGCAGTTTCTACCCAAGAGCTTTGTGTTATTACCTGCTGAATGTACTTCTGGAATGGAATCTGTTGCATGCCAAAAATTGACTGTCCTCTAATGGTCTGATAATAAGCAGAGTCCTAGCAGTAGCTTATTCATACAGTGTAACAAGTTAATCTTGTTAGTGTGAATTTTATCTAGCGTCATAATCACTGAATTTGATCATTTCCTCTTGGATGCTCTTCTTCCTGTTCTGTGCATGGTCTGCAATCCCCTCTCCTGTGCTTAAGCTGAAGCTAGAAGATTCTGAACAGCTGCAGCCCCTTTCTGCACAATTCAGAGCTGCAAAATTCTGCATGAGGAATTCAGGGTTCCTAAAATGGGCTGTATGCCCTGTCACCTTCTAATGACATGGAAGATAAGAAATTATTTTTTTTGCATAGAGGTGTCTTTTTTGCATAGAGAGTCCTTATGGCCAAATTCAAGGTGATGCCTTGTGCCTGTCCTAGGATCCTGTGTGCAGAGAGCAGCTCCAGAGCCTGACACAGGGCAGGGAGCTTGGTGCCTTCACCTCTGCTCAGGCTGTAGCCACCTTCAAATTCCATTCTTGGACTTTTTTTTTAAGTTTAAGTAAAGAGAAGCAATGAAATGTTATTGCAAGTGCTAGCTTTTTTGCATTACTGCAGTGGAAAATAGCTACCAAGAAGATCAGACCAGGCAGCCAGGCCATGATTCTTAATTGCAATGCTTGGCTTTTCATCTTCATTTTAAAAAGGTAGATTGATCCATTAGAATGTACATTTTAATTTTACCAAGAGTGCTAGTTGCAATTAAAGAGCCACTGAAGGTCAGTGGTAAAAGGCTTGGGAGGTTGGGAGCTGACGCCAGAGAAAGGGGGGATTACAGCTTCCTGCAGTAAAGCTGTGGCCATTTAAAATGAGTGTAAATAAAAATGTATCCTTGGCGGACCTCTTTCAAGCTGGGATGTTCGATTCTTCCCTGGGGAACTCATTATCTCTTGAGTGTGCTCATCTTTACATGGGCTGCTTTTTGACACTGGGGATGGAGCTGGGGCTGCTGCCTCATGGTGCTCAGCCAGCGTTTGAAGGGCTGCACGGATGGCACACAGTTTTGGCAGCATCTTTTCCTACTCCTGCTAATCTTACAGGAACCTGTGGCTGTGACAGTCTTCAGACAGCAGTGAAGAGTGAGCTCCCAGCTGGGAGCTGTAATAACTGTTGTCAGGAGCATCCCAGCAGAGGGAAGAGAGATGGATTCTGTTTGTTTGTATCTTTATTTCTGTGGGGAGGGGCAAGCAGTGAAAGCCTTTTTTAAAATATCATCATTTCCTCCTTTAATTTTCCCCTAGCATTTAAAACAAGCAAACAGAAATAAGTAAAAATGGCTGGCTGCCCTCAGGGGTGTTGTGTTCATGTCCCTCATTGGGCTACTGCAACTACAGAGGAGCTCTGTTTGGGAAGATAATTAGTATTTTCAGTTGTGGTTACATCTACAGTAGTGAGGACCTATAATCTCTGTGCTGTCCCATGCAGCTTCCTCCTTGGAGAAGAGGCTTTTGTGTGATAAACAGCAATAATATCAATCTGTAGATAATCTAGCCCCCTTTGCTCTGTTCCCCTTGAGGAATAAAAAAGCAGCAGTAGCTGCATGTCATCTGCATTTCTTTTAAAAGACAAAACAATAATCTTGAACAAACACAGCAGAAAAGAAGAGGCTGCCTCCCCTTATTTTTCTGTTGCCCTCAGCGTTTCCAAAGAGCAAGAGAATTTCTTGATGATTGGTTTGAGAACCTGGAGAATTGTGCTGAAATCCTGATTAATGCACAAGTTTTTCAAGCCTCTCTAGTGCTTTCAGTGTGAAAGGAAATGGCATTTGCAAGAGAAAGAATCATTGTTTAAATAGCAATGTCAAATTTCTTACTTATCTTATTTTCACTGCCTTCATGATTCAGGCGAATGCTTGAAGCTTGCAGTCCTCGATTTGCTGTGTACTCTGAGCTTTATGTGAAAAATGAGCAGCTGAGGCATTCTTTCCTTTTTATATTTTGGTGAAGGAAGAAGTGGTCTTAATTCTGTAATTCTATGATTGTTCTTAGGTGAAAGGAAATTAATTTTCAGCAAGAAAACTGAACCTACCGGGAACCCATTAGAAAGTGCATGGGATGACACTGTCACTATTTTAATTTAACGTTCTATACCCTAACATCTGCATCTAAGGGAACAATAGAGGAAATCTTATGCAATGACATTGAACTGCAGCCAATTCTGTTTGCATTTACTGCCCCTAGCTGAATAGCAAAAAATAATTGCAGCCAATTCCTGAATTAATGTTCCTGTGCCTCTCTGGATTAGAAAATATGTGGGAAAATAAAATACAGTAAACTGCTCATCTACTGGAGTTAATTCTAATAAATCTAAAAGCCAAATAGCAAAGTCAAGTTAGGGCAGAAGTTTTTAATAAATATTTCTGTTCAGTAAATCAGATGATGTATTCATATGAGATGTTGGTGATTTAACTACGTACCATCACACTGACAAGTAGGCATGATATTGGACAGAAGGTATTAAAATCCGTCATTTTTATATCAGTGGGGGCAGATAACTTGGATACAAGCATTCGTGCAGAGCTGAGGAGTTGATTTCCTCTAAGTATCAATGCTGCTAAACTGTTTGAAAGGAGATGCAGACCCAGCTGAGAGCCAAGATGTAAGGTGCTTATCTTCTATGCTGAGGCTTTTCTCTTTCCAGCTCTGTGGGACTGGATGTCCAGTGTTTCAGGGTAAGAGTTTGGTGACCAGAATTAAGGTGTAAAATTGTTTACCTTGTAAGTGTGCTGTGGTTTGGCACTGGCCAAATGCCAGGCACCCATGACAGCCACTCATTCACCCTCCCCTGCTACAGCTGGGCAGAGGAGAGAAAAATTTAATGAAGGCTTCATGAGTTGAGATGAGGACCAGGAGAAAACACTCCAAGGGCAAAACAGGCTCAACTTAGAGGTACAAATTGAATTTATTACTAACAAAGTCAGAGTAGGATAATGAGAAGTAAAATAAGCCCTTAAAACGCCTTTTCTTCCCCCAGCCCTTCCCTCCTTCCCACCAGCAGCACAGGGATACAGGGAGGGGGGTTTTGGTCAGTTCATCACTGGGGTTTTCTTCTGCTGCTCTGGGAGAGGAATCCTTCCCCTGTGAGACCGTGGGATCCCTCCCATGGGAGGCAATTCTCCATGAACTTCTCCAGCGTGGGTCCAATCTCAGGAGCAGCAGCCCTACCACACCTGCTGCAACCTGAGTCCCTGCCACGGGCAGACATTCCTCCCAAAACTGCTGCAGTGTGGGTCACTCTTCCACGGGGTGCAGTCCTGCAAGGACAGGCTGCTCCAGCCTGGGAGCAGGGCCCTCTCTCCTCTGGGTCTCCCACTGGATCACAGCCTCCCCCAGGCATCCACCTGCTCTGGCATGGGCACCTCCCCACGGGCTGTGGGTGGATCTCTGCATCCCCCATGGATCCCCACGGGCTGTGGGTGGATCTCTGCATCCCCTGTGGATCCCCATGGGCTGTGGGTGGATCTCTGCATCCCCTGGATCCCCATGGGCTGTGGGTGGATCTCTGCATCCCCTGTGGATCCCCATGGGCTGTGGGTGGATCTCTGCATCCCCCGTGGATCCCCACGGGCTGTGGGTGGATCTCTGCATCCCCTGGATCCTCTTGGGCTGTGGGTGGATCTCTGCATCCCCTGGATCCCCATGGGCTGTGGGTGGATCTCTGCATCCCCCTGGATCCCCATGGGCTGTGGGTGGATCTCTGCATCCCCTGGATCCCCATGGGCTGTGGGTGGATCTCTGCATCCCCTGGATCCCCATGGGCTGTGGGTGGATCTCTGCATCCCCTGTGGATCCCCATGGGCTGTGGGTGGATCTCTGCATCCCCCCTGGATCCCCATGGGCTGTGGGTGGATCTCTGCATCCCTCTGGATCCCCAGGGCTGCAGGGGCACAGCTGCTTCCCCATGGTCTCACCACAGCCTGCAGAGGAATCCTGGCTCCAGTGCCTGGAGCACCTTTTGCCCCTCCTTCTCCACTGACAACTGTCTCCATGTTGTTTCCCTCACATGTTCTCACCTCCTCCTCTTTTCTGGCTCGAAAATCTGTGTCCCACTTTTTGATTTTCTTCTCATATTTGTTATCACAGAGGTGTTTCCAACCTCTCCATTGGCCCAGTTTTGGCCAGCAGCATGTCCATCTTCAGAACCATCAGGGGTTGGCTCTGTTGGACATGGTGGAAGCTTCCAGCAGCTTCTCACAGAAGCAACCTGTGTTGCCCCCCTGCTACCAAAAACCAGGCTGTGCAAAACCAACACAAAGTGCCACAACACAGGCATTGCTGTTTGATTCCGAATTTTAATTACAAATAACAAGTCCCATAACATTCTCTTGTCCCAAGGTAATTCCGGATAGCCTCTTGTGATGATTGTAGGAGAATAATAATGTTATATTAAAAGTTATGGACATGAGCCATGGATTACTAATTTTTCCTTTCTTTCCACTTTACAATTGTTGGTGTAATCTGTAATGCTTTACTTTCTCTTCCTTGCTAATACAATGATATAATTTTAATATATTTTACAGTGAAAGGTATGTAGAAAACCACTTTATGCATAATTACTAAAAATAATTGTCTTTTGAACTGCGCTGTGTACAGGGCTAAGCATTAACACAGAAGTTCTTCATTTGCATTCGTAATTCATGCTGCTGTAATTGCACCAGAATAAAATCTAAAGCTTTAAACGTCTGTCTCTTCCTGTCCCCTAAATCTTTGTGAATAGATGTGACATTCTTACCCTGATGACAAAAGTACAGACTCAAGTTGGTTAAATATTTTAAAGCTTGTGGTTAGATCAATATTTCACAGCACTGTGCAGTGTACGTAGGATGTCACCCGTACTCAGTCTCTTTGAAAGGCAGCAATTAGAGTGATACGGACTTTAAAGGTGTGTTCAGAAAAATCATCATCTAATCAGGTGTGCTGGCTGGCAGTGGTTGCTTCTAGGTCAGAGCATTAGTTAATGCTCAGTGGGCTCACTGCAGCTGTTGAAACAATGTGAATTTGGTTGGTGGAGACATGCCAGGCAAGACTTGTGTCTCCTTATTATGCTTCAGGAACTGTAGCTTTCAAGAAGCCTTCTGCCCTGCAGTGGCTCAGATCATTGCATTGCTATGTCATGCTGAATAATTCGCAGCATTTAGCACTTAAATTGGCTCATTGCAGACAATCCAATTAGAATAAAGTCTATTATCATTTTGGAACCTTGGGATGAAATAGTGTTTAAGCGAGGAGCCGCCTGCGCTTCCTGTAGTTCCTCAGCCTCGCAGGCCTGTGTGCTGTGCTGGGGTGGTGCCTGGCACTGATGGAGGGATGCTCCTGCTCAGCCCTTGCTTGCAAGCTGTGCTTTCATCTGAAGATGTACTGGATACCTGCAGTCTCAAAAAGGACTTGAGGTGCTTCATCTCTTTGTCTGTTCATACGTAAAACTTTCTAAGCATTTTTCTTCTTGTCAAGGCAGGCAAATTAAAATGCTGATTCTGTGATATGAGCATGTACAGCTGGTGAAACTTGGTGTGTCTGCTGGTCTGGGCTAAGGTTCCCATCCCAGGCTCAGGAAGCCAGATATTCTGCTGTGAATTTTGCTGTTGACCTTTTGCTCAGACTCTGGAAGTCAACAGAGGCCAAGTGTGAAAGAAGTGCAGTAAGGTGTGCATGGAAATTCATGAGAGCACCCAAAATTATTTAGGCAATTAAATCCCATGGACTAGTTGGAAACAGCACCTGAGCTACAGAGGTGCACTTGATGTCTCAACTGGATATGTTTGTACTTTTGGGTTGTCTGCTGGGCCTTTAGTGTCTCTCTGCTTTAGGACATGGGGTTGTATTTACTGGTGATAAATTGGGTACAAATGGTTTGTCCCCTTCCTCTCCCAGCTTGTACCCACTCACATGCATTTCTCTTGTGCCAGTTTTTTAGCTATGCAATGAGCTGATCTGGGAGCTGTCCCAAGTTAAAAATAACTCTTTTCTTCATTAAACTTCAGCAGAAGGTGATGTAACTAAGGCATTCAGATGTTTTTGCTTGTATTCAGTATAAAAACTGTAATAAGGTAGATGGAAAACGGAATATGAGTAAGTGTCTGTGCTGCAGTGTTGTGTATAAGCTAAAAGACTGACAAGAGAATAATACATGGATATTACATTTTAATACTAATATTGGCTCCTAATGCTTAGATAAGTCTCTCAGCACTCAGGATGCTTTAGCAAGGGGAGATAAGGGCCAAATCCATTAGCTCTGGTGAGATTTGGATCTGCTTACCTTTGGATTTCATGAAATCGGGTGCTTACATCCTGAGCAGCCGTTGTGCTGGGTTGAATGCAGCTGTGCAGGGCCACGAGCACACGGAGGAGCAGGGAAGGGAGATCAGCACTGAGAACATTTTTCAAGCTGGGAGATCAGATGTGTGTTCTGTGTACCGTTCATCTTGTTGAAAGGTTTTTATTTATATACCTTAGATCTGACTGTGTATGTAAACATGCATGCATATAACATTTTCTCAGCCCTGGAAGACGCAGACTGGGATGGATTTTTGTGGTGCTTTGTGTTTAAGTCTTTGCCTTATTCCTCAGTGACATTAATTTGTCCACAGAATAACAGTAAGCACATTAATCTTCTATCCAAGAAGGTATTTCGTGCAGTGTTTGGCATGCAGGAGCTGCATATTACCAAAACCACTTTGATAATAAAATTCTTCTATTAAAAAGTAAAAGAAAAGCCAAGTGTAAGTATTTATGCAAGATTCTTATATACTGTGACATATTGAAAAGGAGTGTTTTAATATACTAATTTAAAAGATGCCAAGGCAACATGTTAGAGTACCCCTGAATCTTGTAATTTAAGCAGCTCAGGTTTTGTGACCGGAGATGGTTTGCTGATATGGACAAACCAATTTTGCTGCAGAAGTTGGACTTTTTCTCTTGCCCAGTCTCATGGTCTGTGGGCTACCTGAGATGAAATGTGTTAACTTTTAAACCTTAAACGCCCAAGTGTAGCTGAAGCACGCCTCCTATCCTCTGTTGGTCCATCAGTTGCAAAGGAGTGTTTCATTACATGCAAAAGCTTTTTTGTTCAGTGGGAAGGTTTTAAAATATAATTACCTGAGAGTCACAGTTTTGTGGTGCACCTGAGCCAGCTCGAGATTGCGTTACCCCGGAAAGTGCAATTCTGTCCCTGGTCACCACCACGTGCTGCTGCCTCTCCTGGTGCTCTGCTCATCTGACCCATTTGTAGGCTCTTCAGGAAGAATTCACCCCAGGAGTAGCTTCAGGCCCCTGTGGGATCAATCCAGCAGCCAGAGCAATTGAGGGGTGGTAGGTGCATAAGGGAGAAAGGTCCTGCCCTTTGAGCAGCAGTCCCTGCTTAGGATGGCTCCACCAAAGGGCTGTGTCTCACCCTCAGGCATTACTGCCCCATTTTTGGGTATTTAGTGGTGGCTGATGTTTCACCACTGTGCTGGGAACCCTGTGGAGTTGAAAGTTAGTGCTCTCAGTGTGAATATTTGCTTTGTGTTTCAGTCAGAATAATGCTTTGAGAGGAGCAGGCGGGACCAAGGAGCAGCATTTCCGTAGCATGGCCTTTCCTGCTCTCCTGACTGTAGCACAACTCCAGGAGAGGTGGTGAAAGCTTTGTTGCATTGGATGAACAGTAGTTTCAAAATAAATTTAGCACCTGCTGCTCTCTTCCCAGCTCACCAGTGTTGGCCAGGCAGGGTGTGGTTGGTCAGTACTGGTTCCATCCTGTCTGTACTGGGGGTGCAGGAGCCTTCTGCTGAGGTGGTGCTTTGTGGTTGCTTTTAATGCACCTATTGGTGAGAAGGGAAAACACTACATTTCTTCTGGGTGTACATTGCTGTAAAATGCAGGAAAGAAGTGAAGTTTGAGGTGATTAAAAAGCCTCTTTGTTTACTCAATGGTGATTGGCTTCAGAGCAGTGGTTGGGTTTTGCTTTTAATTTGAACGTGCAGAGTCTCTCATAGAATAGCCAATTAAAGAAAACATACAAAATGAACACTTATTTTTAACTGTCCTAGAAATACAGGTCTAAATCGGAAGTGTTGTCTCAACTTTAACTAAACAGTAGTGTAAGCCATAATAATGTGGTATAGTTGAAGTTGACACAGCAGGTAGTGAATCTTCAATTGGATATGAACTTTATTATCCAATGTATGGCTTCAGCTTGAGGCTGTCTCTTGTTGTCACAAGAGTAGCATTTGCATAATTAAATAAATGATCTTAAAACTGTCTGCCCCTGTGTGGCTGTGAAATACAGCGCTTCTTTCTGTCAGTGCTCAGGCTCATACTCATGGATTATTGGAAAATGCATCACAGAAAATTAACATCAAACGTTTGGTCTTTTGTGAAAGGATGTCCTGAACCAACAGCCTCGGTTTTGTTTCTCATCTCAGTTAATTGATCTTAGAGCAACTCTTCATTAAAGAGAAGAATTGAAAGGGGTATTTTGAGGGCCTTTTTGCAGGGGCTAAAATTTAAAAAAACATGTCATGGTAAGGAAGACTGAAGGCATTAGGTAGTTTTGTAAGGTGGAGAGGTTGTGATAAGCTTGTGTTCCTTTTGTCTGCTTTTCGTGAAGCAGACTAAGACTCATTGCATTAACATCAAAAGGCATTTCAAGGGTGTAGCTTCCTCTGTCTTCCTGTGTGGGCTTTCTTTTATTATTTATTTTTATCCTGTTGTTGCTAGGGACTACATTTTCCTTTTTTAATTGAAAAATTCAGTGCAGCCCATGCACTGGTGTGTTCCCATTGCCAGGCCCCTGGAGAATATCATCCTGCTATAGCTGTGCTCCACAAGTGTTGGGGCTTTGGGTCAGGATACAAACCTGTCATTTTAATCCTGCAAGTCACCAGTTTGGTCCTTTGTTTGTCCAAAGCAGTGTGAGCAGAACAGTATGATCTTGCTAGTTTTTTAGTCTGTTTTCTTTCTGTTGCAGTGGTGGCTGTGATCAGTTGTAATAAGGTGTGACCTCAGAGCTGGCACTGTCAGCGTGTCCTCCTCACCTGGGAGGTCCTTGGGTCTGTCTCCTACAGCTGGAGAGAGCTGTGCTCTGGAGGTTTAATTGCTAATGAGCCTGGCAGAGCACAGGCATGGGGACTCAGAGCAGGTGTGTGACCCAGCACACTTTTGGAATATAATGGAAGCTGTTCCCACTTTGGAATGCTTCTAAGGTTGGGAACAAGCCTAGGATTGAATCTGGTACCTCACTTTGAGGTACATAGTGTACAAACAAACCACAAATGGTTTTTCTTATGGGCTGGAGAAGCCACTCAGGCATGGGCACAACAAAGGAGCTGACTGATGAAAGAATGTCTGTGGCATTGATATTCTCCTTCTGCCTCATCCAGCAACCACTAAATCCCATGGAAAAAATTCAGCAGGACGTGCAGCAGGGGCTTGTGACACTTGTGAATTGTTACACATTCATTGGCACTTCTCAGGGAGGAAAACAAAAGAGAAAGAAATATTGCTAAAATGCCATATATATGTTTCCAGGCTTTCTGTTTCTGTAAAGGTGTCAACTGCACCATGGTATTTTCCAGACATAATAGAATGTCATAGTTATACCAAAACCCTGTGATTGATTGCCACTATAATGAAAGCCAGTGTACATCCATGTACACATTTTAAACTATTTTTGCCTTTATGCTTTTCTTGTTTAACGTGACATTTCCGATTACTTTATCTAGGTACCTAAAAATGTCAGATGTTTATAGTGCATAAAGAGATTCCTCCACCCTTTCTCTTAACAGTACTAATTGTGTGTGAACCTGAAATTTCTTGAAGGGTTTTTCTCCATTGTAAGACAATACTCTGTTAAAAAAGAAAGAAAAATGAAATACTGCTATGTAGCTTGTGAAAGGAGGACAACTGATTTATAACAACAGTCCATTCCTTTATTTTAATCCATTCATTGAATTCAGCTTGTTCATCCTAAATTTATTTCCCAAGACATAGAGCAAACATTTAGTTGAAAAGTGAGTAGCTTATTCCATTTCCATATGTTTTTAATTGTCCAGTTCCTCTGAGAAAAGGCCATTAACCGAACTAAATTACAGTTTGGATGTGAATTTTTCAGCATGGATCTCTGCCCAAAAGGTGATAAATTAGATGCTAAGCTGTCTTTGATAGTGACCTGAGAGATTAACAGAAAACTGTTTTGAAAACAGAAGGAAAGATTTGTTAGCCAGTCAGTGACTGTCAGGTTCAGGCATCATAAATTCCTGCAGTGCTTGCTTTTTTTGAAGTGAATGACGATAAATAGGAAAATTTCAAGCAAACTTAACCCTTTGGCATCCCCATAAATTTTGGAATTAAACTTGAGCAGCAGTAATGTTGAAATTGTAGGCAAACAAAAGCCCTGCAGTGAACTGCTGCTTGCTGTTGGGATTTTTGGTACCTTTGACTGGTGCTGGAGCACGTAAAGAGATGGTGGGAACCTATAAAGAACACGGGATTTTAATGCTGGGGGGGCTTCAAGTTACAAATAAAGCAATAACAGAATACAACTGAACAATTAAATCTCAGGGCCTCTGTGGCTTTAGTTCTTGTGTTTTGATTTTATGCAACAACACAAGTAATAGAGAGGTGTGTTTTTCCTCCACCACTTTTAACAGCCCTCAAGTTAAATGAAAAGTGTTTAGAGTGTTCTGTGCAGCTGTGTTTGGTACATTAAATGCACAGACATGCTGGCTGTATTGACCTGAAAAAGGAGAGGATATGCATTCCTGTAATTTTAGCTGCTTTGTGGTCATTAGGAAAATGTCATCGTTTTTATGCTTACAGCTGCTATTTGGAGATGACCTTTGGTGAATGCTCCAGTCCCCCTCAGCCCATTAATTTGTACTGCTGGGTAAGGCAGGGCTTTACTGCAACCTGGCCCAGGCACAGTTCATCTTCCTGGTGTTGGTGGAGACTCTGCATGTGGTCACTGTAGGTGTCATAATTCCTACTTCTCTTAACCAACTGTGCTTTAAGAGATGCTTGCTTAAAGGGTATCTGTAGGTGGATCTTGCTTCCAGGATGTAACTGAGAAGAAACTCACTTCTGAAAGACACTTGTTCTCCTCTGTGAAACATTTTCCCTGTTAAAATGTCTCCTCCCTCAAGGGATTTAAAGAGAGCCTGGGCATGACATTGGAGTGGATAATCTTTGCAGCTGCCTTTTTCAGCAAACCTCTGGGGAGAATGGGGTGAAGCAAATGTCTGGGAAGCCAGAAAACAGGATATTTCTTCAGACAAGTTGAGAAATAATCAGGGGCTATGGGAGGCTTCTCAGGATGAGAATGAAAAGGAACAGATGGATTCTGGAGATTACCCAGCGGGATTTAGTGGCCACGTCAACATGCAGGGTAGGGGGAGGATATTTAGTTTTAAGAAGTTTTCTGATTGCTTTTATTTTAAGGCAGCCCTAAAACTAAGTCTGATGCTGTGTGATACTTGGTGCTGCCCATTGCTGACAAGGTTTTGACTTGGTCTAAAAAACATATGGAAGCAGTAAGAAGAGGTGAGCTGCCAGTAAGGAAATAGTTCCTCTTTTAGAAAACACTGGACTTGCTGGGACAGCTGGGAGCTCACATTTGTGTATTTTGTTTCCACTGGGAGATGGTTGGCATTCAAGGCTGGCACCTTTCTTCCAAGTCCTTTTTTTCTGGGCTTACATTGCTAAAATTCCTGGGTTTGTACTTCAGTGTCTTGTTCAGGTGTGAGGGCAGCAGGTCTGGAGCAGTGTCCTTCTCAAGGGGCAGGTTAATTCAAGTCAATGCCACCTTATCTCCTAAAATGAAGGAAAGAGCTCACATTTTTCTGGTACTTGACCAGGACAGTTATAATACTTTTCTTAGTGAGGCACTTTTTGTGATGACATGTTCTTTTATTCTTAAAAGAAATAGTTAAATTTACTTCTGCAACAGAAAGATGATAAAAAGCACCAACTAGCTAGATTATTTCTGGTCTCCCAAGAATAATTGAAAATGCTGTATTTTAAGACAGGAGTTTTTTTAATAAGTTTAAGCTATAATGTGGAGACATAGCTATCAAACATTAAACAGCACTATTTTTGGGCTGTCAGCAAAGACATGAAGAACATGGGAGCACACATTTATCCTCTCCTCTCTTCCTGATGACCCTATTCAATACAGTTATGGGATTCCTACTTTTTTTTTCTACTTATTTTTAGACATGGTTATTCTTTTGTTTCTTGTTGCTTGGCAAAGCCACTTGAATGAGGCAAATCTCTGCAGAAAAATGATTGTAATTACATAGAAGCAAGTGCCTACGGGGTGATGCTAAGAAATGACTTGAAATGCTTGCAAAATAGTTTGAATTGATTGGCTGGATTGGTAAGTTACTCTAAAAGCATAATGAAGAGCAAATGTAAATAAAATAGGAAACACTATTCTCCAAGGGCAGGTAGCACTGATGTCCATTCTGCTCGAAATGGACTGTAAAAGGCTTGTAGCTTTTTGTATAAATCATGCTCCCTTCAGCTCTGTGAAAGCTTTCAGTGGAGCTTTTGAATCTTAAACAGGCAAAGCAATCATATCAGATGTAGCCTTTTTTCTTTCCTTCTCCTTCCATGGGGCACATAACAGTAACCAGCTGTGGCAGCAGAGGCTGAGCAGAGAGCTGTAATCCCCACTGCCCCTGTCACCACTGCTGATCCATTTTATTATGTAGCTCATTCTTGTACTTTTCACAGTTCTAATGACCCATCTTCTGTGTTACTGAATGTCTTGCTGAGTGCAAGAGCTGCCTTTTGGGTTTTCTGTATTTATTTCCTTTGAGAACGTCATATAATAGATGCAACTCATTGTGAATTGCAGCTCCCTACAAAACAACAGCTGGATTTAGTGCTGAATATGTTTATCAGGTTGTGGCAGTATTGGCCAAAATTTTGTGTAGGAACAATGAAATATTTGGATTTGAGACTTAAATCCCACCTTAGTACTAGACACTTTTACCTTGCAAGTCTGCATTTGTAGCTTGATTTTTTTTTTTTTTTTTAAATTTGAACTGATAGCATTTTCTGTTTAATAATTGATTTGAAACAAATTTGGTCATGTGGCTGACAACTGTGTATGGAATTGACTTTTGTGGCACTAGTGGCTTTGAATGAGTGTTCCCCCTCCGAGCCTCCTTGTATATTTATTAGCAGTTCCTAAACCCATTGCAATTACTGATTAAACACGTTTTTCATCTTTACAAACTGCTGGTGCTCCTAAGAAGCTTTCAGGCAGTGTAATGAAAGAAAAAGGAATCCTTTATTGCAGTTTGAGGAAGAGCAGATTCTTTGCAGCAAGTACTTAATGATAACCCGGAGGACACCAGCATTTTGTCCTGCTCACTATCCCATGTTGGTTTCCTGTTTAAATCAAGATTAATTTTGATGCAATGTCTATTACAGTGTTCTGTTTCCTTCTCTGGACAGTTAAGTTTATATGAACTACTTATCCATGTCCTTACAGTTACTGTTAGGCTCTTATGGTTTAGATGTGGCTTGATTTTTATGGTGGATTTGGAAACAGCTATGAATTTCAACTGAGAGTGTCATCATCATTCTTATTTTGCAAACATTGGGGAGAAGAAATGAGCACCACTGTAGTGCATGGATTGTGGAATCTTTGATTTGGAGCTGCAATGTTTGGAGCAAACCTGAGTTCAGTTTTGCGTTGTGTTTTTCTTTTGCTTTTGTAATTGATACATAATTTTGACCTGAAGGGTTGAAATGCCTTGCTTCAAAACGTTAAAATCAATTGATTCTACTTGTGCAGAGAGAGAGAGTGAAGCTTTATTCCTCTCCAGCCTCCCCTTGACTGCTTCCAGTGAAGCCATCTGCCAAATCCATCTCAGATGGTGAACCCTTAGCCCCCAGACGTGATGTCTGGGCAGACCTGCAGGAGCCAGCTGTTTGCAGCTGTGCAGGGCCTGTCCTGGCAGTGGGGTGGAGACCAGCCCTGCTTTCCCTTCATCTCTAGGGACGAGTCATGATGCTGATATTGATATGTGGTGGTCTTTGTATTTTGGGGCCTGGCTAATGAGACTGTTCTGGGGTCCAAAAGCTGCCAGGATGGAGGAGATGGATGTGAGGCCTCCTTGTTGTACGTTAGGAGAGGGGTCTGTTTGCTGAGGCAGCCTGAGCTTGGAATTACCTTCCACTGCTGCCTTGTCACCTGGTGTCTGCTGGCATTTGGGGAACCATGGAAGGCTCATCTATCACCAGTGCAATCACTGGGCTGATTGCAGAGATTGTGATAATCTAGGGTGGGAAGTCCATTTTCTCTGACATTGCTCAATAAACCCTATATATTCTTGTACACAGGCCTGCAGACCACATAAGGTAATGCATTTACAAGTTCCTAAATAGATGGCTTGCCTTAAACTTCACCAGCACTTTTTATATACATGGAGAATGTAGCTGTGGACCTCTTTCAATGTAGTCAGTTCTGCTGCTCTTTCTGTAAAATCCACGATTCACTTCTCACGTCTGCTCTTGGATGGTACAGTCAGAAGTAATGTAGCCCAAAAATACACTGACTCAAAGTGTGCCTCAGTCCTGCTTTCCTGCCTCCCCCTTGGATTCCCAGAGTTGTGTGGGCTGACTTGCTGATCCCTGTGTGGGTGGATGGTGGCTCCATCAGGGGGATCTCTGCCAGCAGCCCAGGAGCCACCCTGTCATCAGCTGAGGTGTGGGAGGAGCCTCCCCTGTGGTCACATCTGCTGGCATTGCCCCTCTTGGGATCCAGCCAGGCAGCAGGGCTGGAGGGAGGGTGCACAGGTTTCCCACATCTTATTGGGGCAACCTTGGTGGTGTTGAATTCCTGCCTCTGTAGAAACAAAGGTGGCAGTGGAGGTAATGGTGTTGTGCAGGAGGAGACAGAACAGGTCCACTACAGTCCATGGGGACAGAGCATGCCAGGGAGGAGGGATGAGTTACCATGATATATTTGTATACCGAGGAGCTGTCTTAATATATCGTCTCTGCCATGTTGTGTGACTTTGTTTCAGAAGCCTCTCCTTTTTCTAGTTGCTTTCTAAATGCATAAAACAGGAATGTTTGCAAACCAAGCGCTTGCAGTTTGTGCAGATCCATCTCACACATTAAGCATTCGCCAGGACCGCTGACACATGGCTCTCCAAGCAGCCAGCTGGCCACTGCCATATATAAAAGTTTTGGCAAAATTGTAGAAACAGATTTCGCTTGGGAGAGAAAGATGTGCTGGATTGAATACATCTGATGAACAAGGTGGAGTCACTGACACAAACCCCATCCTGTCCCCACCTCTCCCTCCTTTCCTGTATCTTGAGCCTTTTTGGGAGGTGCTATAATTGTTTTAGTAACTCCTCCAAGCATACAAATGTTTACATGTACAAGCTTGGGGGCGTGTTTGCTTTCCAGCACTAAGGCTATGAGGTTTTCTGAAGATCTAAGGTTTAATACTACATAATAGTGCACCCTTTCGTCTTGTAGGACACTGAAAATAAGTCAAAAATTATCTTCAATGCGGAAAAAACCCCCTAGCTATCCAAGTGACTGCTGGTGTGAATTTGTAGGACTATTTTATGTGAGCCCCTGAACCTATGGAAAGCCCTCCTGACACATTGGACTGTGTGCTTTTCTTCTGCTAAGAACCTGCCACTGGTGGAGGCAGCAGGTGTTCATACCAGTATGTCCTGGTGTTGTGGGTATGAGCAGTTACTGTTTGGAATAGTGTAGGCTAAAAATGGACATCACTTCTTTCTGGATGGGAATTTCTTTCTCTTTTCCTACCAACATGTGCAAGCACAAGCTGTATTGTTTTCAGGTAATCTTTTTTTCTTTGAAACTCAGAGAATTTGTCTCAGAAGCTTCTTGGGGGTAATTCCTCATGAAATTTGTGCTGTGAAAAAGGGCCTTATTGCCCATCTTCAAAGTCACATGACTACTGTGCTACCTCTGTGAGACTGAAAAATATAAGCACTAATAGGAGTGAGACAGTCATCACTGAAGAATAAGCAGGAAGATTGGAATGCTGAGATGAAAATGCCGCTCCCAAAGGAATGACAAAACCTCCTTGGCTCCTTGTCTGGGGCAGATGTGTTTTGGGGGTATAGCAGGGAGGTACAAGCAGGACTTGGGGGTGTGGTGGTTTACCCTGTGTAACTCAAAAGAACGGAGAAGAATCCCCATAAGGTCACAGATTCATTCCTCCTGAACTTCAGCATGTCCCCCATTCCTGATGGTGCCTCTTTCCCCACCAAAACAGACTCCATCCCCTCAGACCTCTATTCTGGAATTACTCATTATCTTCTGCATTCCTGTGTCGCATTCCCAGGTGTTCCCTCCCAGCTTTAAAAGGCTCCCCTTCTGCCACAGGCTTCTGGCTCTGTTCCCAGTTGTCTGCCAGCTGTGCAGTCTGCCCTTGCTGGTCCTGCACCCCAGACATTTTCTTTCCTTTTCCTTTAAAGAGAAGGGCATCATTGCTGCCTTTAGAGCAGTGCTGCTCCTGCAGCTTCTCCCTGTGTGGGGAATCTTAAATAGGAGTCTTCAGCCAGGCTGGAGACCTTGGCTGACCGCTGACAGGGAGCTTTAGTGGGGCTCTGCTGGCTTGGCTGTGATGGCAGACTGCCACTTGAATTACCTGGGCTCAAAATGTTAAGGAAATTTATTCTGTTTCAATTAATCTGCAAAAATACCTTAGGAGCTTATGTGAGAATCAGATTCTGATGTTGTAAAAGGATTTCACATGATAAGACTCCTGATGCAATAAAATGTCAGAAATCCTCCCTGTTACTAAGGAATGTAGATGCCTGTGTGAAATTAGAAGGGCAGGAGATGTGGACACTGATTCTGTCATTGATGCCCAGGACTGTGAGGAGGGAGAAATGGGGCCACCTTCTTTGACAGTACCTAGACATCAAATGAACTGCTCTGGATTACTTTACTACCCTCTCAGTATATTTCTGAGAATACAGAACCCAGATTTGGGTGTAATAGAGTTTAGGATTGTTAAAGGACAGGAAGCTTGACTGGGTGTGGGATCAGTTTAATCTTGATTCCCCAACAGTGTGTTAATATTTTCCTCTAGTTAATATTTAAGTAGCCTGGTGATTATTTCTAAGGAAATGAGATCAGACTATTGGTAATGTTGGTGAGGAAGAGAAAGACAGTGCACCAGAGTAATTTGTTTCGGGTTGTTTTTTATTGGAAATCACGATTATATATATTTCATTGTAAAGCATGCAGAGAACTTTGCAACTAGTGATATTTTTGCACTTGTTACTTATTGTAGATCTTGTAATTTGTGTGTTGCTTGGATGCCCTTATTGGTAGTGAGTTATCACAGTAGAAACCTGTGCATATTTGGTGCTGGGGATCGTGTTTTGGGATGAGAGGAAAGGCTGTGGCTGTTTTGTAGCTGGTTGGAGAAGTCTGTGGTCAGGTCAATGGGAATGAGGAGTGCAGAGTCCTCAGAGTACAGCATGTGTGGTCTCTTACTCTGCTTTCCTTCCATAATCCCTGACTGTAATGGATGTTTTCCGTGGGATTTTTTTCCCTTTTTTTTTTTTTTTTTTTTTTTTTTAAACACTAAGGCTGTTTAAAATGAATCCGTTGTAATCCATGTAGCAAAGCTGTTCAAGTTCCTCATAATGCCTGTTGGGTTGTTTTTTGAATGAAAATCCCTAATCTGTTATCTGTCTCTGTCTTTAGAACAAATTTTTATAGCTGGGATTATCTCCTCCCTGGGTAGTTGTGTCATAGTTCATTTTTGAGACAGTGGCCAAGCAGCAAAATAAGGGAGAGGAGGTTGGAGGTGGGAAAAGCATTGGATCAGCCCCGAAAGAGGCATAGCATTTATTCATGCTGAAATGTAAACAAGCCAAAAATTTTTCAGCTAAGCAAAGCATTTCTTTGAAGCATGTTCTTAACTCTCTTTCAAAATACAACTCCACTGCAAAATTAAGTGTTTCTTCAGAGCAGAAAAATAAAATATTTATTTTAAGGCTGATCAAAGTGAACGTGCTAACTTTTCAAATTATTCTTTTTTTAGCTGAAAATACTCCCCATATTAGACTAGATTGAATCAGATTCAGACTGGCCTTTTTAAACAAACCCTACAGACTAACTTGTGTGTATCCGTGGCAAATCCTGCTACCTTTGTCTTGTCATGAAAATAAAGTAACATTTAAAATGGAAGAAAGAAGTTCAAAGTGAATGGTACAGTGTGGGATAGAGGGATTCAGCAATCCCATGTTTCTAATTGCAGATCAGGAGGAGGTGGTTTTGGTAGAAGGGTAGAAATATTCAGTCAAAGGGAGCCATCTGTTCCTCTTTTAGCAGGAGGGTTGCAAGAAATGCCTGAAATAAGGCATCAGTCACTGTCTGCCAGGGGGTGATGGAGGCTGTGGTTGGTGATGGGAACCAGCCCTGGCAGAACAGCCCTCCAGAATTTGTTGGCATTTCTTCCACTTCTGAATCTGCCTCTTTGCACCAAGGTCAGGGAGTAACAGCACCATGTATAGGAAGGGCTTGTGTACAGGAGGAAATTGTTCTATTAATTGCCATTGGGGTTTGAAAAAACTTGTACGACCTTGATCCAGGAAGCCAGGTGGTATTCAGTAATCTCAGACTGCCCTGGAGAGGTGTCTCCAAGAACAGAAGCCAGGAATAATTAGATTTATAGATAACTTTTTTTCCCTTTCTTTTTGGTTATGCTACAAGCACACTAAAAGTTTTATAGCTTTCATAAACCTGACTGGCACATACCTCTCCCCCAACCTGAAGGATCACTGTATATTACAGTGCTGGGCAGGAATCAATAGCACAGTAACAGCACTCACAAAAGGCTTAAGACCCAAAAGATGCACTAATGAGAGAGCACATTTTGCATCTTGAATATGAATTATTCTCCTGCAGCCTGAGTGCTGGAGAAGGGGAACTTTTCTATTCAGTTGTTCTTGCATCATGTCAGACGCAAGAACTGAGGACTGAGGTAAGACTTTCACTGAGAAACTGATGAAAAACTTCTTTTGAGGATGTTTTCAGTGTTAGTGGGATTGCAGTGTTAGTGGGTGAATTGGGGTCAGGCCGTGTTCAGTCTCCAGTTTGAGTGTTTCCCAAAACTTTTGGAAACTGACTTTCCAAAAAACCCCTGCACTATGGATACTTGAAGGTAGGAACCATCACCTGTGATCTTTGAGCAGTGTTGTCTGGCTGGGGCTGGATCCAAACTCTCAGTGTGTACAAACAGGAATAACCCTTTTGACAGGACAGGCCCTTCTTCTGAACAACAGCAGGGGTGTGGAATGGCATTGGTTGAATTTTGGGAAAATTTTCCAAGATGTCATGTGCATGGGATAATCCAACCACTGGCAGGGCACAGTAACTAATGGAATAGTCAGGTTTTGAATACTGGCTTGTGCTGAGATATTTATTTGCAACTTGAATAGAAGAGTCTTACCACAAGAAAGTTATTTAAAAATGCTATGAAAATGTTTAAGTAATTGTCAAGATAAGAATTTGCTTTGTTGCAAGCAAATGATTTTGTAAAACATTTTAGAAAAGGATTTTGACCACCTTAGCTAGCAGGTTGTTTCAACCTTATCTTATTCCATACTAGGAGGGACAGTTTCACAGACATCTTGTGGGTGTTATTTTGTTTTGATTTGTTTGTTTTAATTGAAGTGCTACATGCTGCCTTTTTTGTTTGTTGTTTTCCTTGCTGAAAAATATTAAACTGAATGTTAAGAATAACACACAAGCTGCTCATTTCACAAAACTCTGTGGCTGAAAAAGATTCTCAAAAGTGAGCTTATTTCTATTTGTGGAAAATACCAATTTTCCTTTGGTATTTGAATATCAAATCTGAGGGAAGCTTAAGGGTTGCTTTCAGCATATTGCTGATCCTGGGCAGCAAGCTGTTATCAGCATAGGTATTTCCTCTTTAGATCCTGTGGTCTTGTGTGTACTGCACAGTCCTTGGAGAGCAAAATGAGGAGTTAGCAGAGTTATTTGATGCCTCTGCCATCTGCTCTAATTTTCACTTTTCTGCTTTTTTTGTTTCCCCCTCTTTTGTTTTCTATTTTTTTTTAATATATTTGGGTTTAAAAATGTCAACCAAGAGAAAAAGGCATTTTTAATGGGTGGTTCCAAATATATTGAGTGTTCTCCTTGCTGTCAACTCTGGAGTGTGTTTGGGACAGACTTCCATGTATCATCTCTTTCTGGTTTTGTCCCTCATGGATTTCCCTATTGAGCTACACATCTTTTTCACTTCGCTGGTGAACTGTTTCTCCTGAAGACATTCACTTAGATTAACAGTCCAACCCATCCTGATGTTCACAGGGGATATTTTACAGGTTTTATGGTGGTCGAAGATAGTTTGTCTGCTAAAAGGTAGATGCAGAGTAAATGTCTTTCTGTATATTTTTTACCTTTCATTTATTTCCAGCAGCTTTGTTACTATGGACAGCCTGCAGTGGCTATGAACAGGCTTGGTGGATAGCTAAAATTTGAACCATTTTCTAAATATGTGCCAGGAATGAATGTGAAAACACCAGATTTTCCTGGATCCTTCAGAGACCTGTTAAGAAAACACTTTGTCTCCAAAACTGGGAATTAATTTGGTTTGCAGTCTTCTTAACCCTGTTTGTCTTATGTGATAAATAGATGTATATAGATGTAAAAGAGGCCTATATAATGCATGCATACATGCACAATAGCAGCACATGCACATAAACATTTACAGTGTGCATTAAACTTCTGATTGATTTAAGCTCCAGAGAGAAGCCCAGGCTATGGATTTTTCAGTGCTTCTCACAGTAGTATTTCTCCGTTTGTGTGGGAGGAAATAGCCACTGTAAAAGCAGGACTCCACTGGAATAATTAAAAGCAATTAGGTCAGTATGTTTATAAGTAGTCTAACAAAGTGCCTACTGAAAAATAATCAGTGAAATTCTGGTAGTTCTGCAGGGGAACCTGTGAGAAGAATGAATACACAGGGGAGCAGCAGTCAGCGAGATGTGCAGTCCTCTAGCACTTAGCAAATCAGCTGACAAAGGGAGCTTTGAAAAGGAAATCAATTTAGGTAAAAAGAACGCATTTATCAGAGCTTGATTAATGATGCAAATACATCGCTGGGAAAACAAAGGTTTCCACACAGCTGTTTGAGAGTGCTGGCTGTCCCCAGGACAGCTGTGTGTGCTGGGGTCTGTCCTGCAGCAGGGGACAAGCACAGAGCCCACCCTCAGTCACCTGCCCAGGTTTGGGGCTGTGCACCCTTGGGGAGCCAAGGGTTTGCATAAGGAGTCCATGAATGTTATCTAAGAAAAGAAAACCTGTTATTAATCGGTGTAAAGCTGCAATTTCTGGGCTGTGCACTCACCTTGGGAGGTGTTTGCAGTGTACAGCTCAAAAAGGCTGCAAACCCCCCAGCCTTATGCCTTTGCAGCAGCAGGAAAATTAGAAGCTGCAGGATTAAGCACAGAGCCCATATAGGAGATCCTGTGTATGTTTACATCCTTTCTTCAGTTCCTCATTAGTCTTCAAACTGTGGTGGGTTTTGTTTGTTTTGGTTTTTTTTAAACCTGGTTCTCAAGAGTTTTGTGACCCCAAGAGTTTGTTATTGTAGCAAGGAAATAATGCTCTTTTTTGTTTCTTTTTTATGAGCAGTAAATGTTAAATAAATTGAATTTTAATGTTTACTATGGTCCCAAAGGTAGGTAAAACCATTACCTAATGGCCATAACGATGAACAGATTTTATTTAAATTTGGAATAATATTTGATCTGCTACGCTATTAATGTTGATCCTGTTAAAAAAAACTGAACTCTATAAATATAAAGGAATAAGTGTGATTAATATAAGCAGTAGGAAGTTGAAAGCAATATAATCTGTTTGGACTGCAGTTTACTTCTGTGCAAGTTTAGATGCTGAATCTAGCTAGAAAAGCTTCCTAGTTTGTAAAAGCAGAATAGCACATTACCCTACATTTATCTCTTCCTTTGAATATTCTTCCCTTAAGTTTATCTGGGTGATAGAAAGGGATTAGTAATTATCACAGAATGATCTTCCTGTATTTAAAATTCATAGTTTTGTACCTCAGAGGTTTGGGTTTTTTTCATTGAAGGGATTTCAAAATCTACATCAAAACTATTTTAATGATGTTTAAGGTATATACATTTCTGCCTTTTCATATATCATCACAGAGGAAATCTCTAACATTTCATTTTCCATGAAAATTGTTTTTAATTGATAAAAATATATGTGAGGTTTATAAAACAGAAGAGCCAACTACTTGTGTGGTGTCAGTTCCCAAAAACTGCTCAGAGAGATCTTGTTCACATGAGTTTCAGAGTTCCAAAAAATATATTTATGTTTTTCCATGTATGACAGAGCCTTGGGCCATGTCTGTGAGGTTGTTCTGGTTACAGGTGCTGCAGAAAAACAAGAGTGCTGTACATCTGGGCTTGGTGCTCTGGCACTTGGAAGACCCTCCCTGATCCCTTGGGCTCAGAATGCTGCAAATCTCACCTGCTCACACAAGGCGAGGATTTGCAAAAGGGTTTCTGTGCTGAAATCTTGTTTGAATCTTTTTGTGTGGTGCTTGGGGCTGGATGCAGCCTTCCCTGCTGTTGTTGGCTTCCCCGGTGCCGTTGAGGGAGCAAGAGCAAGAAACCTGGGTCGTAGGGACCTTCCAGGGTTCCCGTTAACATCTGGAATTGCACATGGAAGGAAATTGCAAGCCCATAGAGGCTCTGGAGAACAGCTGGAGCATGTTTCCCATAGTTAAAGGGGTATCATTATCTTGAAATACAATCAAATTAAATAAAAACTGGCCTAGAAGTTTTTTATTGTTTCTAACCTTGGCTGTCCTTCCACTGTTTTACAGCCATGATTTATGAGAGAATGAGGTGATATCACCAAACTGGTTGTACTTCATGTGGGTGCTGCAGATCGCAGCCAGATGCTGATGATAAATCCAAAGAAATATTCCTTTTATCTTTTTCAGCATTAGTGAACCTGGGTGCTGTTTGGGACAGGAGTGGTTGGGGCACTCTGTTAAAGCTTTATGTCCTTGTGACGTTGGTGAAGGAAGCTCTGGACTCTGAGATGAGGCTGCAGTGATCACCCACATCCTTGGAAGTCTGCAAGGGAGGACTGTCCTGGGCCTGCCTTGTGCCTTGCAGACTCAAAGCATGAGGCTGTTTACCACCGGAAGAGAGGTTGTGCCATGTGAATCTTGCAAAAATACCCTGTTAGAATGGGAACATGGACCCCTTCATCCCCAACTTTGGTGGAGCTGCTCATGGGAGTATTTTGGGGTGAAACCTTTCCTAGCTCAGCGCTATCATTCAGATTTTATCTGTGTATCAATTAAGAAGCTACCTTTTAAGAAACTCTTTAAATATCCCTGTGAAGAAGTACTGACTGCTTATGAGGGTTGAAAATGTTGCAGTCTCTGGTAATCCTCTCTAATGTCACCGAAATGTCCTGGAACAGGCACTGGAATCCCTGCAGGATCTGTGTCTAAGGGGCAGCCACAGGAGCAGGGATGCTGCTTCTCTGTAAATGTTTGCATGTGTAACCTGGCAAAGAAAGCTCAGGACATTCAGCTGTAAGGACTTGGGTGTTAAAAACTGAATTAATGTCTTGTCACACAGATTAGAATGGAAAAACACACAGCCAGATCTCTAATGTCTTTTCTCTACTGTGCACATTGAATAGCAATTATTTTATGAAGATAGTGCATGGTAAATATTTATAAACAAAACAGGCAAACAGTGAGACCACAGTGAATAAATAACTCTAATATCGAAGTCCTGTTTCAGAATAACATACGATAGCATTCCTCACTATAATCAATAGTTCTTTTTTTCTTTCACAGAGAGTTATACAGTTGTCAGTGTTCAGTTCCAGTGGGGGGACACTGGATATGTTCTGGCTAAATTTTTATTCAATATCAAGGTAGTATTCTTGTTCCATGCATAAAAGCAAATAATCTCTAAATATAGATCTTTTTTGGGTATAGTAATTACTGCTTCTTCACCAACTGTAAGAGCAATTAAGCCCCAACTAATGAGCAGTTTTCTACACTATAGTTATTATGCTCTATCTTAATAATACTTATCTCATCAAATAGCTTTCTTCCTTTGGAAAAGAAGTGTCTAAATTCATTTCACGTTTTACAGCTACTGGTCGGAAGAGCTTAATCCTTTTATCTTTTAAGGCAATTTTAGTTTCTTTCTGTTCTCAGGTGCATCTGGTTCTGTTTACATTTTTTACCCTCTTTAATTTGTCTTCTCTGGTCACTTTAGAACATAAACTTGCTTTACCTGCAGGGCTGGAGCTGGGACTTTCATCTGAAATAATGACTTAATGCCAGGCAAGGGAGATGTCCTGCTCTGAGGGCAGATGCCTGTAAAGTGTAAATTTTTTTCTTTGCCTTTTAATCTAACAGATTGAGAAATGGCTTTTAGTAAGTTGGGGTTTTTTTTTGCATTCCTTTTTCTAATAATTTAAACTACCATAATTTGAAACATCTGGATCAGTAGCTACCAAAGGAGAAAGGAGCCCTGCATTGTGTGGTTCAGTGGGGAACAGCTTGGGATAGAAATGGTCCAGAGGGGTCATTGCCAGCATTGCCAGGTCTGGGAGTTTTATTGTTGGTCTCAAAGTGTTTGGTGTTTTTCTTTAAGCCACAGCTGCTGGAGTCTTCTAATGAGAGGAAAATTCATCAGCTTCCGTGTAAAAAGGCAGCAGTGGTTATGGGAGAGGAACTTGAATGTCTGTTCCAAGTATTGCTGACTGGGGGAAAAAAGGTCGCATAAAAAGACCCCCCAGAACACTTTGGTCATATTTTTGTAATTAAATATCATCTTTTGGAGATGAAATGCGTAGTAGGATTGGGAATGCTGTTAGCAGAGAGGCAAGTTCTCCATCCAAGGTGATCCCCTTTTCTTCTCAATGTGTTACTGCAGCCCCTGTGCAGGACCATGGCTCTGTGTGCCATATGGGCTGAGAGGAAAAGCCCCTGCAGGGGTAGTTTTAATGTACCATATTTTTTTTAGGTTGGTTTGTTTCTTTGTTTGTTTTTATTTTAGAAGCAAACACATCTTCTCATATGGGTTGAGAAAGATTAGTCCTAATGCTTTGTTGAACCATGCTGCCACAATTGTAGTCAGGGCTAAATCAAGGTAGAGATATGAGAGAAATTGAAGTAAATCCTATGGTTACTTAGGTTTCCTTTTAAAAATTCTTAACAGTTTAGAACCGAATTTGTAGAAGCATTATTAAATAAATGCTGGCTGCTGCATGTTTGCTTTAGGACCTTGTTTAGCAAAGCACTTAAGTAAATACATAATGTGAAGCCCATGAATGATATTATATCTGTTCAATGGATAGAGCACACAAGTGAGTGCTCAGTGTCCAAGATACGAGGAGCCCTTGAACTGGAACTATTCACACAATTAAAGTTAAACATTTGCTGAAAAGACATTGGATTATTCAGCTATTTAAAGTAAAGCATGTGCTTAAGGACTTTGCTGAATCAGAGCCTATAAAAAGAAATGTTCACAAAAACATGTGAATGCTGAAAATGGAAACGAATGTCTAGTTAGCTGATATTGTGTGGCTACACAAGTGAGCTAAAGCTGGGTGAGAGACCACTGTTGGCTGGGTTAGCTCTGTGCATCTCACATCCAAGCTGCAAGCTTTACTCAGGAGTGTTTGTGCTGGCTGCCTGGGGTGAGTAAAACTGGAGTCTATTCTAGGGCAATAAATCCACTGCTTAGTTTGCAAGTCATCATACCAGGAGCATTATGCTACATGATATGCATGCTATAAAATGCAAGGCTTCTCTGAACCACTTAATCGAGGTATAAACTGGAGCTGTGAGGTAAACTCTGGAGGCTGAGTGTGAGCAAAGATCAATAAGATGTGTCTCAATAACTCTTAAATTAATAAACTTCTACAACTGATTTACTATCTTCTCTGTGCTAGTGGAGTTATAAGTGGTTACATCCAGAATTTACTTCAGAATAAGCTCTGCTTGCTTTTTTGCTGCTGCGAAAACCTGAGAAGACCAGTGAGACCAGAAGTAAAAGACAGCTAGTATCAGTCACTGATAGTTAAAAAGAGACATAAAAGTATTGGTGCAACCACTCTCACAAAGTTTTGCTATTTGCATGAGCTTCTGTCCCTCAGAAAATAATCTCCTCCCAAAGTTGTGCACCGGGCTGTGTTTCTGAGAGCAGGAGCTTGTACAGGACATCACAACTGAGGAAGAAACAGGAGTGTGCTGTATGTGCTTCTAAAGCAGTCATTGAGAAAGGCCTGGAAAAGATAGAAATAAATCCTATTTTACCAGAAAAAAACCCACCACCTTTTTTATTGCTAGATAGTATGAAGTTTATAGGTGTCATCTAGAGTGTAGGTGTCACCCTCATTCTGAGATAAATAGCAATCCATGGATTTTCACTGTTTTGCTTATAAAGGCAATGGAAGTGGCTCCAAGCCAAGCACTGAAGGTTGTTTGGCCCTGGGACACCCAAGTGGATCCATGTGTATTAGCCCAGCTCCTGGTATTGATGGCTTTGGCTTCTTTTCTTATTTCCCTTGGATTAGATTATTTTTCATATTTGTCAATAAAGTCAGATACTCTGGAGTACTGCCAGTACCTGCTCAAAGGTAGTGAGACCAACCAAAACAAATCAGGGGAGATTGGAAAGAGATAGTAATTTTACGATTCTTGTTTGCCTTCTGGCTCCTGGACCGGTGTGTGTGTGTGTGTGTGTATGTGTGTGTTTCCAGATTTTCCTTCTAGTTTAAATGCTGGACATAATTCATTCTCATGAGACCAAGACTTCAGTCTCTTGAGTCCACCAACTATGGCCTTAATAAACTCATTGAATTGCTTAAGACATGCTCTATAATCAGGAAGGTTGTGTTTAATTATATATTTGGGTCCTTGTTCCCAAATACGGCTTCTGTGATCGCCTTAAAGTACTTTGAGTACTCCTAACTTATTTCTGTATGTTTGTACTGAAAAGAAATTCCAGTCATGGATTGAAATATATTTTGTATTTTACTTTGAGCAAAATAAAACCAGAAAGTCAGTCTGCTCCTCCATAGGCTCCTCCTGGATTCAGTGTAAGGTCATAGATACCACAGGAATACAAACAAGTGCTCAGCATAGTAGGAATTGATCTTTTCCCCACAGTGAGCCAGTTGGCATCTGGATTTTTGTAGATGAAACTAATAAGGGTTGACCTGAAGGAAAAAAAGAACTCTTTCGAATATTTGTGTGTGGTACTTCGGCTGGATCTGTTGATCTGTTTCCCCCCCTCCATTGCTTTTTGGATGCTGCAAGTCCATTGACAAATTCCATCAGAGGTGAAAGAAGAAATCTAGGCTTTTGGAGGATATCTGTGATTTAGGAGAGACAGGATTCCTTTACACATCTCTGATCCTCTAATTAAGGCAGTGGAGGGCTCTGTTTGGGTGTATTCTCATTGAATCTCCAGCCTGGCTGACTTCTCTGAACAATAGTTCTGGGCACGGTGTGACCTTCCCTCTGGAGAAAAGGTGTCCAGCACGACTGCCTTTACTGATGAAGACCCTCTGCAAGTGTCTGGATTGAGAAGTCTGCATCTCCATCAAGGGAAAAAGCTGTGTCCTGAAGATCACTTTCAGTCTGCCACTGCAAGACAAATAAGGACCAGGCTGGACACCTGGTGAGCTGGTGTAAGAAGTAAGCTGCAGAGTGAACCTTGGAGAGCAATTAAACATGGGAATGACCTTTAGAAAACAAAACCAAAAAGCCACACACAATGACTACTCAAGATTTGAGTTCTTCAGTACTCAATACCTTTCTGAACAAGGTGAAAACTGTTTTTAAGGCTCTGAGAGGTGGCTTTATGAAGTGTAGTGACTCATGCTTGTCATGTCAGTATGTGTTATCCAACTGTTTCTTCTGGCATGAAAACCTGTTAGTTTTTACTGATACTGTAAATGTGGAAAACCAAACAAAACCTGAGATTCCTTCCCCTGAAAGAGATCAAGTTCAGCAGTTTTTTTGGAAATATAACAAGGGTTTCCTTGATTAAGTGAACTGTTTAGAGACCTGGGTAACTATCAAGGGTGCCAGGAATTAAGTGAGATAATTTATTTTTGATGAAAATCAGAAAAAACAAAATCTGGTTTCTATTCTGTGCATTAATATGCCAGTTAAGCAACTGGAAATACTGTTCAAGGAACATCTAGTTTGTAAATGAATAAGGATTTGAGGCCTGGAGTAGAGAATCTGTACAAACTGCAGCAAAGGCTGCTCTGTTGGAGTGTGTGGTTTTGCATAACAGGTGAACTGAAAATGATGGGTATGACAGGAGCTATATTTAAATGAGCTGAGCTGAAAGCTGTGCAAGAATAGAGGAAAATGATACACACAAATCACCGTGGATTCTGTCCTCCACAGATCTATTTCTTTTGTCCCAAGAAAAAATTGCTGTGATGGAACATGAGGAACTAACTTTTGCGACCGAATGAGTCGAAACTGCAATCTGAGTCTGGCAAAGGTACATGCCTTGTGGCATGTGAAGGGGAAAGAAACAAATGTCTTTGGAAAACACTGAGCAAAAGAACTGTTTCATTTTCCAGGACTTCAGGAGGATTTTTAAGGATTTTTTCGTTATGTAGAAGGAAACTTCAAGATTGCAATTTCCAGTGTTTTAGATCACTGAAGTCATAGAATTTCTGAAAGGTCAAAGTTGGAATGAAAAATATGGGAATGGGTCTTTTTACAACCAAGTTTCTGGGTCTTTGTCAAGTATTTTTGCATATATTTTGGAGTTTCAGCTGCTGTTGGCTTAAAGGAGGGACCAGGAGAGTGTAGAGCAAGTGATGTTGTTTTGTACAGCACTGGCTGGACTGCAGCAGCATGGTGTGAGGATCTCATGCTTCCCAGCCTTTGGTGCTAGAAAAAAAAATGTGGTGATTAAAATCATAGTTTAGGGCATGCTCAAATCAGAGGAGAGCCCCACAAGCCTGTGGTATCTTTATATTCTCAAGTGCAAGTCCTGGTGTTACCAAACTCAGAGACAATCTTGTCACATCAGTGACACCAGTCTGCCCTGGGGTCAGCCCAGCATCCCCTCACTGCTTCCATCCTGAGTCACCATCTCTTTGTACCTTAACCTTCAATACAGCACTAACTTTACTCCAGTTTTACTTCTTGACATTACTGAGATGGCTTAAATATTTCAAGTCATGTTCCTTGGTGGAGTCATTAGGTGGGGCATACAATAAATTTCATTTTTTTTATTTAGGGAGTTTTTACTGCCATTACTCTAGGCTTAAAAGCACTCATGCTTTAAATAGCAATTTACCTTTTTTAAAAATTTGCTGTAAAAGTCAAAATGCACTGCTCTTCCATACTTCTGGACACCTGTAATCTCAACTATGCTGCATTGAAGTGAATCTCCTATTTGCATGGTTTGGGGTTTTTTCCCCATTTTCTTTTATACCATGTGAATCCTGTGTCTGTCCTTGTTACATCTGGCTTCCACAAGGGACACTCAGGTTGATTTCCAAGCTCATCCTTTCAGTGAGCATCTACTGCTTGCCAGTTTTCCCCCCCCCCTAAAGAAATTTCCTATGTGTTGAGCAAAACTGGCAAAAATTATACATTTTTTGGTTACCTCTCAAGAAGCTCCTGCTGGGATGGGCAGTGTGCTGTTAGCATTGTGTCAGAAAGAGCTGCATTTTTCCTAAGTAGAGCTTTTGTTATGAAGTTCATTTGACTGAAAATATTTTGCATGCTTAACTACCTGCTGGTGAATTTTTCTATGCCAAGTAACGTGTCAGGAGCTAGCGGAGCATAGTAAGTTAATTACTTGTGTGCATACTGTGAAGGAAAAGCAAACAGCAAGGCACCGGTGATACGAAGAATGAGACTTCATTTCAGTCACCAGAGATTGTGTTGTTAATGAATCCACTCAATCTGCAGGGAATTGGTAACGTAGATAAGCCCAGGTATGGCTGTGTACTGATAGGAAGATTAGTCCCTCAACCAAAACATTGCTTTTAGTGAGAGTTTGCTAATATTGAATAGTTTTTCAAAAGCACCGGTGAGATGAAGTAACAGCCTGAATAATTATGGCTGTCTGGAAGAGACATGATGATGCTGATGATCTTCTAATGTGTTCTGCAGACACCATATAAATCCAATATCTTACAGATTTCACAGTTACGTGATGCACTCCGGATTCCATTTTATGGTATATGTCATTCCATTTTATGGTGTATGGTATATGTCACTGTGGGCTGCTGTGACTGAAGAGCACAGGAAGGGTGTTCAGAGCTGGCTGCTGCCTTCCCCACACCAGACAGGGAGGGGTGTGGGAACACCTGCCTTGCTTCCAAGCATCCTTGGTGGCAGCAAGTGAAGATGCTCCCACAGGAGGAAGCGGGAGCTGAGGGAGCTGCAGGCAGTGTGGTGGAGGAACAGGTGATGCCCTTACATTGCGCTCGGGAAAATTCATCCTGGGAGCAGCTGCATCCCAAAGCCTGCAAGCTGCACTCTGGGGTGACTGTCCCTTAATGAACGGTTCATGCAGTGCTGGAGGAAAGAACTTCTATCCCAGCTTTTTATCCCAGCTTGATTATTTTATTTAACTTGGTATTTGAATGTACACCACAGGTACTATGGGAGTGAATCTCCTGCAGCACTCACCCTGACTCCATCCATCACAGCAGTTCTTCACTGCCAGCTCTCTGCAGCAGCTGGTTTTCCCCCACAGTGGCTGCTCAAGTGTTTATGTGCATTTCCCTGCCAAAGGGGAGTGCTGGCAGAAGGGAAGGGGCTCTGCCTGTCCTGGCTGGGCAAGGCTCTAGGGCAGGAGAGGGGCTGCTGCCAGTGTCCTCCTCCAGCACTGACAGGTAACTACCTAAAGCTCATCTGGTGAGAAGAGGTACAAACGAATAAGATCCACATCAGGAATATTAGGTCCTTTTTGTGACTTTGGTTTTTTGGCTTTGTTTGGTTTTCAGGGTTGTTTTTTTTTTTTTTGGTAGGTTTATTTGTTTTTTCCTAACTCTGGACTTTCCTGTTGGAATACTAAAGCTGGTTTGGAACAGTTTAAGCCATGTAGCGTAACATACTGGAAATGACAGATAGAGAACAGAAATGAGAAAAGTGGTTGTAAATGCTCTCTGTCAGCCACAGAAGCAGTGCCTTCTGATGGAGTACCTCAGGCTGGACACTGTGGCTGCTTATTGTCTTCCTATTCATTCCTCTTAAATTAATGGTAGAAACATAGACTGAATGTTAATAGAAGCTGAGGCCAGGGTTCACGATGTGTCATTAAGTAAAAGCCAGCAATCTCCCGGAAACTCTCCTGGGAGCTGTTTTACTGCTGCATATTAGTGAAAGGGACAGCTGGATTGAGAAGGCTGTTGGAACAGAGATGCCATTAAGAACTTAGTTGGGCAAAAGTTGATTTTCACCGAAAAAGGCAATATCATGGCAAAGCCAGTATTTGTCAAGGTTTGATGAGTGATTTTGGGGACTGTAGTGTTTTCTGTGATGTGATTAAACTCTGAGGTCCTAATCTGGTGGCTGTCTCTGGTCAGGTTAGGATCAACAAGGGGTTTTAAAAAGCTGAGGGTGACATGTTTCAACAACAGACAATTTTATCTTCCTGGCTTTATTTTTTAAATCTATTAGGACACTTCTGGTTTTTGTAAATGTTAAACCTGAGCCAAAGCAACAAGTGAAAATCATTTTTGTAGTAGGTTTCTTTTGAAATGATGAGTACTTCTCAGCAGTGCCTCTGGATAGGCTTTATTGATATCAGCCCTCCCTCCCTTTATTCCCTTTCTATATTGCTCTGTGCTCTCTGTGGGTGTTTTATTAACTTGCATCCTGCAAAAATTCAATAAAAATATAGTTTTTTCCTGTCTTTCCTCCTCCTTTTCTTTTTTTTTTCATGCTGGCTTTGAGAGACAGAGCTCTGGGGAGGGCTTCTTTGGTTAGTTACAAGGAACAGATGGGAATCAAGAAAAGGTACTTTCTGTTCCTGTACCCACCCAAATTGGAGGTAATTAAGTTACAGTGATGCATCATTTACGTTAGCAGTTTCTTTGGTGAGATCAAGCCTATTAAGGGTACATGTGAGAAGTAATAGGACTGAAATCTGTGGTACTTTGAGAAATAACTGGAACTGGGCTTTTTCTAAATGTGTTTGTGGCACCAAGATCTGTAGTGGGACAGTTGATCTTTCCCAGATTTTTATCTCTGTAGCTCTCTTCAAGTTCTGAGCAATCCTTTCAGCTGCTCTGATGAGACAGGGAACTTCTCCCTTTATAAAGGAAGGGAGTGAAATGGAGCATGTAGCTCCTGGTGGTAGGAAGGAGACAGAGAAGCAAGATGGGAATTTTAGATTTTCTGACGTAAATGTCATGGCTTATTACTGTCAGTGTCGTTCAGTGTTCATGTCTGAGCCTCTGGGCAGGTTCAGCAGCATGGGAGCATTGATGCTCCAGCAGGGTCTCAGTCGAGCCCTCAAACAACCCATGATCTCTGGTTTAAAAACCACAAAAGGGTTCCTGAGCCCATCATATCCGTTCTTGCACGTTTTCTTCTTGCCTCACTACTCCTGCAGCCTGAGGTCTGTCTCCCATGTCTCCCACAGTTTCAGCTCAGCAAATGCTCCCAGGCTGCTCCCCAGTTTCAGCTCCAGATCCTCTGGGGACTTTCCCTGCAGTGTGATGGTAAGGTCACAGGCACAGAGTGGCAAGCTGGCTGCTTGTCTTCCTGGCTTTTGCCTGCTCTGGGTGTTGGCAATGGTGACTGTAATTCAAATTCAGGTGCTCTTCCTTCCTTTTCTTTCAACAAAGTCTAGTTGAAGCCCCCGAAGCCTCCATCTGCACCCAATGACTCTTGGGTGGGAAAGTTTCTCGCCCAGTTTCTTCCTCTTGTTTGCTCAGATTTATTTTCTCAGAGCTTTGTTCGTGCTGTGCTTTCTCCTTGGAGTAGCACAGATGGAACCATGGTTTACATCAACATTATATGAGCTTGTGCTTTTTCATATGTTTAGTTCTGTGAAACACCAGACTCATTTCTTCTTTTATGTTTCCTCTCTGGAAGAAATGACGTTTCTTTTCTTTCTCATGGGAAAGTTGATCACCTTTCTGGTGTGTGAAAGCTCTGGAAGATGGCCTTGGAGAAGAAAGCATGAAGCAAGGTGTTACAGAGAAGGGGAGGTTAGCCCAGGGGACTGCATCTGTTCAAGTTTGAGATGTTTTATACTGTGTTTGTCTTGCATTGTTCAGTTTAAGCTTTTTGAGGTGGCAGCTGTTTGCTGGTGAGGTTTGGAAGAATGGAGCCCCTCTTCCTTCTGCTGCCTTGGAGCACTACAGCAATATAAATATCCCTCCTGTCAAGGTCCGTCCTTTACAGCTATTGCCCTGTAAATGAAAAAAAGGGTAGTTGAAAAGGGAGACCCTTCTCCAGAGAAACTTGTCCTGGATGTGACCTGTCCAATGCACCCGTCCCCTGTCCAGGCAGCCACTACTGAAATCTGTGTCTTCCTCCCAGCAACACAAAGTGCTCTCACTGAGCTACTGCATTGATTCATAATACATCTTCATTCTGTAATTTCCATTAGGATTTATACTTTTTGAAATTATATTTAGGAAAAAATCTATTTTTATGTCCGTTCATAGGGCTTTACTGAACTAGTATAGGAATAGAAAAAAGTTAATTTACGATGCCTTCATATAAATTAATCTCCTGTTTTTTCCTTATATTGTAAGTTATCACCTCGTTTATTATATGCAGCTCAGGGTGAGCAGTTTTTTAAAATGCCTTTGACAGTTATGAAATGAATGGTGTGAGATGTCAGATACATTTATTAAAAATGTAGAAAATTATAAAAAACAGAGGATGTAGATATACATTGTCTCAGTCACTTGCCACCAGCAGGCATTTTCAATACCACAATTTGTCCTCCCACTCAGTGAGTTCTGCATAATAATTTAATTGATATTGTTGTGCTCTGTGCTCAATATAAATAATTTTGAAATATTAGTTGTAAAATTCAACAGGTCATTAGGCAAGTCTATCTAGAGTTTATTGTGTGAGACACCCCTGAAAAAGCCCCAAACTATTTTGCCAGCACAGCTAAACTTAGTACCATTTTCACTTTTGTGTGGTGGTAAATTATTCAGCTCACAAATGCTAAAACTTGAAATGTTTATGGAAAAAGCTTGTTTTAGTAATTACACTTACTCCACTCCTTTGTAAGCTTCCTGCAATATTAGTCCTAAGGTCCTGGTGTTTCCTAATTTTGGATATTTATCATACATTTGTGCCACTGGCAGGTTGATAGGTACAGTGGGAGCTTTATACAAGATTCATGGCAGCTTCATACTTTTTTGAGGAACAAAATTGGGATGCAGAAAGTCTGTATATTAGTGGGGGGGATATATATTAAAAAACCACTACGTTTGTGACTGCATAATAGAGAATAGTTCACTAAGGAATACAAAGGTTGAAAACATACATTAGAAACTTCACCAAAGGTAATTGAAGGTTAGGAAGTTTAATTAAAGAATCCAGCAATAACTGTAGCATCTGTGGATATGAAAGTTTAAGGAGAACATGCACGTCACTCTGTCTTTCAGTTTAAAAGCTGCAGACATTATAGGATAGTTTATATTTAGGAGCGTGATTTAAAGCCTTGCTTTGCATCTGCCACATTTTGGCAGTGTGACAGCATCACTGACACAATCAGTTTTGAAGATCAGTTTTCCTTCCACAGCCCCATGGCTGGGCAGTGCAGTAGCTGTAGCTGTGGAGGCATCGGTGCTTCTGTGCTGCTGCTGCTGGTGGCTCAAAAGGTTATCTAAGTCCAACCCCTTTTAGTTCCATCTTCCTGTATTCGGTGTTTGTTCCAACAAGTGCTGGTTAAGATATGCCTTGTCAGAGATTGTTCTCGGGGAAAGTTTCTTTCAGATATTTTGACTTCTCAGAAAAACTGTCCCTTGTTGTTTACACCCTTCCCATGCCTTGCACACCTTCCCTGTACTGAGCTTGCAGATTGGGTAATGCTCAGACCTGTTTGGGTCACAGCAAGCTCTTCAGGATCTTGGTATTCAGTCTCATTTTTCAAGCAGTAATTGGAATTTTCTGCAAGCACGAGTGTCTCATGTTAAACAGAGTGATGACAGAGAATAATAAAATGAAAAGCCCTTTTCCCCCAGGGCAGGAAATCTTTGTTCAAAGCGGTATTGTGAACTCTTAACTACAGGCTCTCCTTCTCCATCCCTTTGATTTTGGTATGCCATCACTTTAGAGCAAGACAGTATAATTTCAGGAACTTTTCCCCTTAATACAATGATTTAACAACCTGGTTGCTTTCTCTGCAATGGGAAGACCTCTGAAAGATGCTACTGATTTTTATCAAGGCTTTCAGGGATTTTTATACCTTTACCTCTGCAGCTTCATGCTTAATCAATCAGCAAGCGATGTGTCATTCAAATCATTCTTTTCGGCCTTGTATCTAAATGCAGTCTTTAGGCTTCATCCTACAGATATCACTTCATTTCTGCTTCCCAGGAGGGGAGCGGAGGTGAGACGAGAGGGTAAAGGGAGGCTGATTTTTCAGCCATTCAGGATCTACAGTACATGCCTTGCCTCCTGTCACTATTTACGTGGCTTAAGCACCTTCTCTGTGCCTTCCTGGACTTACTGATACAGCTCCTTTTAAATGGCAAACAGTGATGATGAGATCTTCTGGCATCAAGTAACAGCTTCAGGTTTTCTGGTCCCAGATAACAGAGAGGAGCCCGGGGACTGAGATTTCTGAGGGAACTTAAAATGCATTCACTTCTATAGTGAATTTCATTGATACTTGTTTGTTTAAAACAACTTTTTCCTGTTTGAAAATCCAGCCTTCTATTGAAGTTCATTACTTTGTAGCTGAGCAAGGGCACCTCTTCCTTGTTCTTTCTCTGTGTGGAAGAAAGGAACTGGTTTTGTTTACTGGTAGTGGCATTTCAGTATTTCTTGAGATTTGGCTCATGAGGGAGCCGTTCAAGTAGGACAGAGACTCGGAGGCAGAGATTCAGATCTGTAGTGTTGCTCAGCTAAATGCAGGAATGGTTGGGCAGGTCATAGCTGCCAGTCCATGAAAAGGGAAGCATCTCCATTTATCCAGAGCCTGTAAAACTTGCAGAGGTTCTCACCTGCTGTGCTCCTTGGAGTCTGCAGGCTGCCCTTCCAGAGCTGTATGAGCAAAGGCTGGGACCTCTGTTTTTATTTGAAGAGGAAATACTAATTCATTCCGTCGGTCCCTAATAACTGGTTGGGTTTTGCCCTGAGAGAAACATGGAATTTTCTCCCATATTAAGGTGATGGGATAGGATGTCTCCATGAAGGACCAAGCTAATTGCAGAAATGAGGGGATTTGATTGCTCTGCAATCATTGTTACCATTTTCATTCAAAAATGAAAAGTGAAGAGACATCGAGTACAGACGAAGATTTGTCTGAGGTAATTCTGTTTACAAAAGAACCAAGAAAAACAAATAATAAAAAACTTCCCTAAACTAGTTCTTCCATGTCAGCCCTGAGATTTAAAGTCACAATTTTGTAAAAATGTTTAGAAAATAAGTGACATTTAAAAAAAGATTGATATTTCTACCTATTTCCCAACTTACAAATGCATGATGAAAATCACATTACTCAAAAATTGCTAACATCTGTTAAACTATATCTGTGTAAAGGTATATGTGTTACACACCAGTTTATATCAGAGTAGGTGATCCATTAATTAAAAAGGTATGTAAAATCAAGGAAATGCCAGTGTTTTTAATAACAGATGTTTTAAACAAAAGACTGTGGGAGAAAAACAAATATATTTGATTTCTTTTATCGTGGAAGTTTTTATACAAGCTTTAATTAGATTTTGGCAGAATACATTACTTTAATGGTTTTTCATTAATGAAGACTGCTCATTGCTTTGTACAGTAAAAAGAAGGAAAAAAGTAATCTTGGATTATATTTAAGGAGCAGACAGTGTATTAAAAAACTATTAAAGTTACTGCAGTCATTGACAGAATGATTTTGCTTGAGAAAAGAATCTAGGAAGTGTCAGGTAATTTCAGACAAGAATGGGTGATAACATCTCTGGCCTGAAGTGTGGGTTGAGATGTGTGTGAGACCCCAGGTGTTGCTGAGCTCCTGACCCCAGCTCTTCTTTCAGCCTTGGGAGCCTGGGGCCCTTTTGTCCCTGATTTCAGCAGAGGAAAGTTCAAGTCCCCAGAGACCTGGCTGCAGCCCAAGCACTCCCTGCTCTTGCTGTCCTGCATTTGACCGATCTGGGGTGGATCCAGCCCTCCTGCCCCAGTGTGGGCCCTCAGCTGTTGGACCCAAGCCTGTGGTTTCCTGGAGGCAGGACACTGACTCCAGTTTTTGAAGATGCCAAACATTATCAGTTATCATTCTTTCTGTGCTGCTCCTGCATCAAATATTCCAGCTCTAGGATGGGGCTGTCTGATGTTTACCTTTGCCTGCAGGTTGTCCCACCATCTCAGTGTAAATTTGTATTATTTATTTACACAGGTGTGGGCTCTTGGTTTCTGAAAACCGAATTATTTATCAGCCTTAAAAGGCCAACTCAGATTCATTCAAAATTTTATTTGATTAAAGCCACCATGCTTACTGTTGGAAAAATGAAATACAAATAGCCATAAGTTCCTGTGTTTCAGATGGGTAAATGTCACACATAGAATTACAGGATTTCTTTTTTTAGCTAGGTTTAAGTGAAACAGAGTCTTTATTTAGTGTCATGTTTTTATTTAAAAGCATTTATTTAAAGTTCTAAAAAACAAAGAATTCAATAAAGCAAGACAGGTGTAACTGCAAATGATTAATGATATAATTCTCAGTACTTTATAAAGTGTCTAACACTGAAGAGATTTATACAGTGCAGAATGGCAATTGTGCTTTGATGGAAGGAATAGGTAATCAATATCTGCAAGCTTGGAAAAAGTGTTCTATTTCCTCCTCTAATGATATAGGGCTTTTTTGCAAAGCAAGGATGTCTGGAGCATGAGACACTTGGAAGAAGAATTAATTTGAAATCTGTAGTGGAAGATCAGTTTTAATTGAAACTGCACTTGAATGTCCATGGAAAAAAACAGGCAGTTGGGCCTGAACCCTTCTGATGGCTACCTGGGAATTTGTGAATCCCACTGCACTATTCTTGATTACATTTTCTAGGTTGTTCAGCGCTTTTTTTCTTTCTGGGCAGGAGATATAATTTATTTAGTTTGGTTTCAAACTGAAAGTTTTCCTCTCCTCTCCCTGGCCTGACTTCCCCTTTGTGTGCTCATTGTTAAAGCTGGGGCGGCCCCAGTTCTACTGCTGGGAGTGGAGATGTTGGGTTCATGGCCTCTATATCTGTCTAGAGCTGCAGCCAGAATGGTGCAGGTCATGTTGCATGTAGTCATTTACATATCAAAAACTTGTGAAAGAAATTAATGGCAAGCCTAGCCAGTTATAAAATCCTGGGCTGATTTTAACTAGCAGGTCTTGAACCTCTAAATCGGAGCTTAGCCTTATGAGTGTAATTTGTGATGTCAGGACTTGGAGTCACAGCACCAGCACTAAGTTGAGGTTTTGAATTGCTGAGAGAGTTTCATTGCATTAGATTTTTTTTTCTTTAATAATTCAGCAGGAGTATGGAAGTGTTTTATGCATGGAAACTTACACTCACATGAAGAAAGCAGATACTGCTAGGCTTTGTTTTGTTAGATTATAGATTTACGAGCAAGTGAAGCTACTGTGTTTATAGAAAGAGATTTATTGCTATTAAATCAATTCAAGCAAGTCAAATTAATTTAAGAAAAAAAAAAGCAGACTTGTTTTTTAAAGTTAAATAAAGCCTTCAAAGGTCTATGAAAAACTACATTTCAGCAAGAGTCAGTTCAGGTACCTAAGTCACTTGAGGTTTTAATTCAACATGGTTGTTTGTTTGTTTACCCTTATGGCTTATTTTATTCATTTTGACAAGGCAGTTTTCACTGCAGATAGGTTGAGAGCTGGCTCTACTTAAAATAAATAAATAAATAAATAAATAATTGTGACAAGATGCATGGAAGAAACCCTACGGTCCCTGTTGAAATAAAACTGCCTGCTTAAAAAAAAAAAGGAAAAATTCTTCATTGACACCAGAATACTTAAAAAAGAAAAATTGGAGTGCACAGCTCCTTTTGAATGCACAGCTGAAACCACTGCGATAGCCTCTGTGGGCAGAGTGCTTTTGAAAAGCTCACCCCTTGTTTATTATAAAGCCAAAAAAATGAGAGCTGGTGGGTTTGATTATGTGTAGTGCTAAATATTTAAAGGAAATTCCCAAATTTCATGGGGTAGATGCAAGGTTATATGTAAAGCAAATCTGAATTTCCAATTAACTCACTACAAACCAATTACTAAGAGCACCCTGATTGGGGAAAAATAGCTGTGTTTGAGTGGAAGACATTTGGTTTCCCCCATGTAGGGGTTTTAATTATTCTGTTCTCATTGGTTGTGGTACATTGGGAAATAACTGAAGGCAGCTTTTGCTGACAATATAAGTTGAACCCCGAGATAAAACTGATTTTTAACCTGGACAGATGATGTAAATTATTTTAAAGGATATTGCAATTTTGCCTAATTGTAATTGAAAGTAAAATTTTCTTATTGTTGTTTGGGTACCAGACAGCATTTGTGTGTGATGAGTACAGCAAAATCTTGCTCTTGATTGTGTCCTGCATCAGCTCATGGGGAGAGAGCATGAATGCACTTTGCAACTAGTCAGACTAAAACCCAGGGGCCAAAGACACTGGCCTTCCCAACTGGGTTTGGATGGCACTAATTGAATATACATATGCTTCTCAGATGCAAGGGTAATAAATGCACATTGGTGCATCATTTCCTGCTGGCTGCCTACTGAACAGACCTGCTGACTGTGTAGTTCAGAGGTGTGACCTCAGGACTCTCAGGAGAGCAGAGTTCTGCTCTGGGTTGTAACTTGGTTTTGGTAGTTGAGCTTGGGCAAATTTCTTGCCTTCTCAGCCATCAATTTCACTGTCTTTACTTGAGAATAATGTAGCTGATTCCTGCTGTAAAGCACTTCAAGAACTGTGAGCAGCAAGTGCTTTACAAGAAATCCATGCTGTTATTTCAGGAGCTTAAACCACTGTTTGCACTCATAGGAAGATAAGCTCTCAGTCTCTGTTAATACAACTTAAGGGTTGGAGAGGGAGGTCTTAAGAAAAATTTGAAATTCATTTTACATCCTCCTAAGTGTGGTGCTGAGGGTCCCTGGTGTTCTAGTACATCTAGGGCTGGTATGTGGTGTGGATGACAAGGTCTTTGCCTCAGACCTTTTATTTTTCCATATTATTTTAATTGTTCATCAAAAACAGAAAGCTCATCTAAGAATAGCAACAAAAGAAATTTACTGTGTATTCCTGACAGGTCCTTGTCCTGTTTACTTCTTCCAGAGTAATGTTTTTTCCATTGTTGTTTTCTTCAAATTTACTAACATACGTTTACTTTAATTCTTTCTTTTAATCTTTTCTGGCTTCAAAACCTCCAGAAGAAATGAGGTCATTAATAAAGATCATATTATCTAAGCATATTGCAAGAACACAAGTTAATGTGTGTCTGTTACATTATTTGGCCGTAATGAAAAGATAAACTATACAGTAATATATTAAGGCTGGAGCTTTAGGGAGATTCCTGGAGCAACGTGGTAATTGATACCATGTGCACAAGAGGAGCTTGGGAACTGCAGAAAGTTTTATAGAATAGTTGTTTTTTAAAAAGGCCATTGTTCATTACTGCCAGAGGCAAAGCTGGAACACGGCACAAAGCCAAAGGATTTCGGTCTCCTCATAAGTTTACAAATCTTAACCTCTTTCAAATGTGGGAATTGTAACTGTGGTGGAGTTACCTTAAGTGCTTCATCCTCACACTTGAGAGTTACCCAGCACTGCTGAGCCACTGGGATGTTGACACTGGTATTTTTTAACAGGTACCTACGGTCCTGAGCACTGGGTGACGTCCAGTGAGAAGTGTGGGGGGTCTCAGCAGTCTCCCATAGACATCACCGACCACCTGGCCCATGTTGGAGAGGAGTATCAAGAGCTGCAGCTGGATGGTTTTGACAATGAATCTTCAAACAAGACTTGGATGAAAAACACAGGAAAAACAGGTATGTTCTCTTCTGCTTGTCTCCATAGCCTGACTGCAGTCACTTAAAAATTCAAGCCCTGTTCCACCCTCCTCCTTTTCCATTGTTCTGTTGTTTGGGTTTTGTGTCATTTTTTTTAACCTAATTTTTTAGTAGGAGCCACCTACCTCTGTCCCTGCATTCTGTGCAGAGCTAGTTCTGCAGATTGATTTTATAGGGTTTTTTTTAAGGGCTTCTTTTTTTTGTGTTGTTTTTTTTGTTCTCAGTCTAAACTAATTCTCTTGGTAGTCAGTTATTCCTCAGAATAAAAGGCAGTGTAAGAGTTTCAAGGTATAACCTTGAATTATCAGCTTTGGGAGGCTGTAACACCTAATCCAAAAGAATGCAGAGATGCAGGGCTCAGGGGGAAGGAGAGGGGAAGCCTTAGAAATTGGAAGATTTTAGAGAAGAAAGAGCAATAACTGCTCAGAGTAGTGGGGGCTTATTAATGTGTTTCTGATATGATTATAGCACAGTGTTCTTTGCTGAACTGAATCCTTTTCTGCTCTGTCTGTTCTGGCTTTTAGAGAAAAAAGAGCAGGCATGAGCACTGCTTATTTTTACCAAAACAGTTCAACAAAAGGTCAAGGTTGATTTATATGCAAAGCTGCATGCATTTGATTACTCTTTAATTCTAAAAACGTAAAAAGCAGAAATTATAAGGCCACCCTCTTCACTTGACAAGGTCAAGTATTTTTAGGGAATTGGATTAAACCACTAATTAATTCAATTTTATTTATTGGAAGTATATTTTTATCTTTATTAACATCTGACATGCATCTCTATAGTGCTCTCTGTACCATGTCCCCTGTCAGAGGTCTGCCAACAGGACTCAGGGCATGTACCTGCTCTGGAGCTGGTGGCACAGCTGTGCACACAGTGTGACCTCAGATACTCCCATCAACGCCAGGGCACTTCGGATCTGAGCCATGGCCTGGAGTCCAGCAAAAGCCTCAGATCCAGCTCCAGCAGTTCAGGATCTTAGCAGGAGTTATTGCCCCTCAGATGAAAGGGAGTGGCAGACTGTGAGCCTGTTTTCTCTCACTGCAAAGCAAATCCAGTTAACATAAACTACCACCAAGCATAGCTGCGGGTTTTGTTGCATTTCTCGTGCTTTTTTCCCAACCTCACTGAGAAGTGCTCCTGTTTGCTTTGAAATCCTGACTTTGTTGCCCTTGGTAGCAGCATGAGGTTCAGGCAAGGTTGAATTCTATGGAAATTTGGTGCTTAATTAATCTGCTCATGTTATGCACCCTGCCCTTTATGGTCAGAGAGGCTGTTTGTGGTAATCAGCAAAAAATGTAATTAGAAAGACCATGAAAAAGTGATGGTGCTATTCTTCTAAGAAGGATGTTAATGCTGTCCCACACATGTAATAGTAATATTGCTACACATATAATAGGAAACCACGTTAGAATCATAGAATCATTTAATGGAAAAAATCTTTAAGAACATTGATTCCAACTATTAACCCAGCACTGCCTAGGACACCACTAAACCATGTCCCCAAGTGCCACATCTACACATCCCTGAGATACCTACAGGGGTGGTAACTCCAGCACTTCCCTCAGCAGCCTCTTCCACTGCTTGGGAACCCTTTTGAAATTCTTTCTAATATTCAATCTAAGCCTCCCCTGGCAGCACTGGAGGCCATTTCTTCTTGTCCTGTCACTTGTTACCTGGGAGAAGAGACTGACCCCCACCTGGCTACAACCTCCTTTCACAGAGTTGAGAGCAAGAAGGTCCCCACTCAGTCTCCTTTTGTCCAGGCTGAGCCCCTGCAGCTTCTCAGCTGCTCCTCATCAAATTTGTACTCCAGACCCGTCCCCAGCTGCATTCCCTTCTCTGGACACCCTCCAACCCCTCAATGTCCTTGTAGTGAGGAGCCCAAAACTGAACCCAGTGCCAAGTACAAGGGGACATTCACTGCCCAAGTCCTGCTGGCCACACCTTTGCTGGTGCAAGCCAGAACCTTGTACTGTTGAACTGAAAAGTGCCAGCAGATTTTCTGGTTTTAGCTCAGTTGGCAAGGAAAGCTGAGCCTTTAGTCTTCTCTGCTGGGTGATTTTAGCACTGCTGCTATATTTGATTCCCTCACCCATTGGGGTATGGATTTTTGCTGACAAGTTATTGCTTCTCAGAGCAACAGTAACTGTCACTTTTCTTGGTAACTTACAGCCTTTTACTGGTAATGTGAAGACTCTTTTTGCCTTGCTCTCAGCCCCGGTTTCTTCTGCTGAGCTCCTGACTCCTCCCTTGTTTTATCAAGTCCCATTCCTTTTCTTGATTTTCTGACCTTTTGAAGAAACTTGCCTGGCATTAATTTTGAAGGTGGTAAGTGGAAGAGCAGCAAACCAAGTAGGATGTTTTGGCTTGTGGGTAGAAGATAGAGGCCGGCTGTGCCATAAATCGCGATGCATTTTGGCAGCAGAGTCTTGGAGCAGATGGCCACACAAGACCTTCGTATTGCAGACTGACAGAGACAGTAAACTAAATAACTGTTTAAGAAATGGTGATGGATGTAGAGGGCATTTCTCAGGAATTAATGACTGGTTTAAAGAGACAGGGGTCCCTGGGAAAGCCAAAGGCCCTTAACCTTAATGCTCATTAACTGACAGGAAATATGTTGCTTGGGTTATTGTTATTGCTGTAGGACCTAGTAATATTTTTTTTTACAGTAGAACAATGAGTTATTTTTAGGCTCTGAAAGGTAATTCTGTTTAGATTAGTTCTGCTCTTTCTTGTTTGTGTCCTGACCCTCTATCAGGTAAAGGGCAGACAATGTACAGAAAACAGCGTTTCATTCAGAAAATGTCAATGGATTTTTTAGGTCTCTCTCTTGACTAGAAGTGCTTTTGTGCACAATTAATTGGCAAAGGCATTATTGTGGGTTCAATTTCATCACTAGAGTTGCTGGCCATAGTATTAAGTACCGGAGATCACTTGGAGGATATACACACATGTCATAGTTGTATTTGCATTCATTGTGTTCATACGGAGAACTTCTAAAATCAGGAGAATTCTGCTTAGAGAAGCTTACTAAAATTTCTACCAGGAATATGTTCTTGTTATGTATCTTTCCTATGTGATGTGCATCACTCTGGCTGGTCCTGAACAGCTGCTTTGAGTCCAGGTTAAGTCCTGCTCTCACAAGGATCATGGGCGTCCAATACCAGCCCTGAACCTGAAAATGACATCACACAATTGTGGTCCTGGTGGCTGCACACCACTTTGTTTGGGTTTGTAATCTCAATTATATAGTATTTTAAATTAGTGGGCTTTGGGGGTTGGTTCCTTGCACTCTACTGAAATCCTGGGATAAAAGCAGTGGTTCCCAAAGCCCAGTAAGGTGATGTTTGGTCATTTCAGTCCTGAATACCAGGGGTCACAGAAAAAGGAGGGAAGCTTCTGGCAGTAAGGGGATGCTGCTTAGCTGGGAAGGTGATGGGAACATGTGTCATACAGCTCAGCAGTGTAAGAAATACTGTAAAATGAACAATTAGATGAACATTTCAGATTGTACATCCTCCTAATTACCCTTTTAATTATTCATCTAAAACAAGTAAAATGACCCCTGACAGAGCCATAAATTATTTGGGAACTATCAAATATTTATTAGATGCAACTGAATCTCCACAGAGGTTTTTAACAGATGCATGCAAATCTGCTTTGCTGTATTCCTCATCTCCTACAATTTCGTCTATGGAATTTGTAACTAATTGAATGAGAATTTTCACCATTTAAAATACTGCTGAGCTCATTGAGAATTTTTTAAGGGAGGCAGAGAGCAGTGGTGCTTTCAGTCACTTATGTTTCACAGATTTGGTGTCAGCAGACAGTGACTACCAGCAGTACCCTGGCTGACATAGGCTGTATCCTATAGCCAGTTCTGCACCACCCATCCTCCTCCACAAAGCACTTGGATGCAAAGGGAGTGCCGAAAGAAGCAGAAATCATGGAAGAAAACAGCCCCATGATTTTGCTGGTGCAGTTTAGAAACATCTGAACGTCTCATACAATTTAACATTTAGATGATTTTGACACAAACTGTTTAAAGTGGAGCTGTGTGGAAAAATTGCACCTGAGATGCTGCTGCTGGAGCTCAGTGTCTGTCCTCAGGGGAGGGCACAAAGCATGGCCTGCAGCAGAGCCTGCGCTGAGTCACCAACAGAGAAATAACTTTTATTTCACAAGTAGCTTTTTTTTTGTTTTTTTCAGCAGTGAATAAAATGCTCCTTCTTACATAATAAAATTGGATTTATATTAATGTTCCTGTTGTGATGACACAGTTGGCTTAAGAACACAGAGAAATCCTTGTGGGTTTTGCTATTTCCATTATAAAAGAAAAAAAAAATCTCCAAAACCAACCCCACAACTTAAATCACAGGATTCTAGGCACAGCAAGCACTGGTCTGCAATGACTTTTACAGAAACAAAATTCAAATTTTAATTCTGTTTTTTAAGTGATGGTTTTGTGAGGGACAAGAAGGAAGAATTTTGCAGGGAGTAACTTTTAGGAATGGTGTGTATTAAAAATAGGAGATGCTGGAAAGGAAAGTGATCTTGTAATGAGAGTACCAGAAAGGAATTTTTTGAAAGCTGGAATCAGTTCTTGGTTGGACCACAGGCCTCCCCTGTAACATGTACCAGCTTCCACTCTATGATTCTGCCCTCTGTTTGGACCTACAGCTTTTATTGTTACATAAAATACAAAGGCTTTTGGAAGTGATAAAAGAATACAAAGAAGATCTTTCTGACCCTCACTGAATCACATAATAATAATATCAGAGTTACTGTAATAAAACCCAGTTCTTATGGAGGATGTCTCATGAGTGGGTCTCAAAAATGTTATTGTGACTCTCCCCATTTTACAGAGAAGAGGAGCAGGGAGGCTATGGAAAGCACCCAGCATGTCCAGCAGTAGAGGTGGGACAGGGCACAGGGGTCTCCACTAACAAAAAAGGGGAAATCCAAGAAACAGGAGACCCATTCTTTTCTTAACTTGTGATCTACAGACCTTGAGGGGTTTGTAAGGGCAGGGACCATGGTCAGTCATTACTCTCTGGAACCACATTAAACAGGTTTTGACGTAGTTTCCATTTAAATTTTGATCAAAGTCCAATCAAGAAGGCAAAATGTCCTTGAGAAATTTGGACTTTGGGATTTTCTGTAGCCTGTGTAACTTCATAATCACTTCCAGAATTAGCCAACATTACTTGCAAATCTTTTTTTTAACCAATCCCTGTAAAGAGAAAAATGATGACCCAACATTTTACTTGCATTAGAAGAAGTATTCTGATATAATGAGCAAAAACTGTAACTGTTTCAGAAGAACCATGCTAAGAGTTTCTTTCTCATTGTTCTGTGTGTGCAGTTGCTATCCTGTTGAAGGACGATTATTTTGTCAGTGGTGCCGGGTTACCGGGCAGATTCAAGGCAGAGAAAGTGGAGTTTCACTGGGGTCAAAGCAACGGATCAGCTGGCTCTGAACACAGCATCAACGGCAAGAGGTTCCCCGTTGAGGTGAGTGGCAAGATGTGCTTGTGTTCTGAGAGAAAACAAAATCAGAATGTATTGCTGTAGTCCGAGGCGACTGTGAAAGATGGCAATATTTCTTTCAGTGAACATATCACTTTGCAGGCCCTTCCGGCCCTCACGGCACTCCATCCATCATCTCTCATGCGCTTCTGCAAAGTCAGCTCCAAACTCTGCTTTGCTGGCCCTGCCAGCTCTCATGTCCCATGGGTTAAGTTGCAAACAGCCACTTCTCTCATTTCTCCTATGTGTGGGAGGATCTCCTTACAAATATCCGCCGAGTGACCTCATTGTCCTCCAAACCTTTCCTTTCCCATGACGCTTACAAACAAGCAGCAGCAGTTTGGGAGCCATCGTGCTGAGACCGCTGTCAGTCATTGCAATTGCACACACACACAGCTTGACCTCTACCAGGATTCAGCTGCTGCCCCTTGCCTGGCACTAACAGGATCTCTCCATAGATCCATGCAGACAGCTCTGCCTTGGCCCTGCCTGTGCTGGAGCCAGCTGGGCCCGAGCCAGCCCCAGCCGACAGCAGCCCAGCTATCCCGGGAGCAAGGTATGCGCCCTGGGAACGCAGCCGTGCTCAGAGACAGGGCCTGGCACCTGTGTGCAGCTGAGTGTGGGACATGGCTTCAGATGGCCTGAGTGAGCACCTGTGTGCAGCTGACTGTGGGGACGTGGCTTCAGATGGCCTGAATCAGAGCACAGGGCCTGGCACCTGTGTGCAGCTGAGTGTGGGGACATGGCTTCAGGTGGCCTGAGTGAGTCACAGCACAGGGCCAGGCACCTGTGTGCATCTGAGTGTGGGACATGGCTTCAGATGCCCTGAATCACAGCACAGGGCCAGGCACCTGTGTGCAGCTGACTGCAGGGATATGCCTTTGGATAGCCCTGAGTGCCAGCACTCTCAGGGAGCCAGGTCTGGTTGGGTCTTGGCTTGTGACCAATAGCCCCAGGTGGCTCTGTCATCACCGCAGTGTTTTCTGTGTCAACAGGGTTTGTTGATACTTTTCACTCGATAGTCAGGGTTTTGCACGGTGAGATAAACAAGAGGTTATCTGGGATTACCTTTGCCTGTGGGTAAGCAGATACGCAGTTCCCAGGTGTGGCATGTCGTTCCTGAGCAGGTTGCAGGGAGCTGCGTTTGCTTTCCCAGAATGTTCATGAGTGAGCAGAAATGGTGGTCTTGGGACTTGATTCACCCCCCAGCTTGCCATAATTCATCACATGTGGCTTTAGCCAAGTCACGGTTAGCAGGAGGTGAGAATAGACTTCCAAAGCTCAAAAGGAGGTTGTAATAGACACTGGTGCATTATCAAGACTTCCAGTTTTCACCTACCTGTTCAAAATGCCCTATCACCCAAGAATTGGAAGTTGGTTTTTGTCTCCCAATTGTGTACCTGTATGTTGGATTTTCTGAGAGACAGATTTTATTTTTGTCTTCTTTTTAATGAGCTTTCCCATTATCATCTCCTTGATGTAGCTGCGATTTCTCACAAGGGGCCACCCTGAGCAGATGGAGCAAAGGCCCAAACATTGTCGTGCTGCCCTGTCTGTCTCAGTTGGCAGTATTGGTGTTTGTAAACCTCAGGAAGGTGCACTCAGGAAATCTACAGAGCCAGGCAACTCCTCTGAAATTCTGGGGAGTGGAGGGGGTGAAAAAGCCTGGGCCTTCTTGTTTGTGTAAAAAATAACATTTCTATTTCAGAAACCCTTTCTTACGATCCCAAGGCTATTTGATGGTGGCTTGATGAATGGAAGCTCTTGTACTTTGGAAATAAGCAAGTTCCTAAGAAATAATTTTCCTGTGGTTTAAATATTCCTTATTTCAGTTGTTTAGAATATTAACTTGAAAATTGAGGGGAGACTGCCTTGACTGCCTTTAGGAATTTATGTTGCTTGTTTATGACTGCTGAGCAAAATAAATTGATAGGTTTAGTGTTAATCCTAATAATTTCCAAGTGATTTGTGTTTGTTACAATTACATAGACCTCTGGCCTCTGGCCTTCCTTGGTATGATGACATGAGCAGAATTCCCACAGCCATTCCTTCGCTTTTTTTTTTTTGTAAAGGAAGAACAGTTTCCAAATCAAGCCTTTCCCTATTGTGATGCTATCTAGACCTCCTACACAAGAATTCCGACTTTCAATCATGTGCTGCAAAGGATTTCTGTGGGTGGATTTGGGAAGGTCCAATAGGTCTAAGGTGATAAAATTGAGTCTGTATTGCTGATAGATCCAAAACCAGTCTAAATAGTTGGGATTAGACTTCTCAAACAGTAACTGTACATGTATTCTCAGTGGGGCTTTTAATTTGTAATGCTAATTGTAGTGCAGCTTGCAACTGTCTGATGCAACCCCAATTGCCTGATGCTGAGAGGTCTGTGCCAAAAACACTCTACTTCATTTGAGAAGTAGCATTTCTAGGGAGGCTGTAGAAAGGATTAACCAAAATTCTATCCTACAGAAAGCAAAGCCTAAATCATTCTGATTGTTCTGAGCCCATGGACACAGGAGAAGCTTACAGGAGTGTGTAGATATTGGCATTCCAGGTCTGCAGCAGTTACAGTGGCAATGCAGCTGAAAGGAAATATTTTTTAAGTCTTAATTTTGCAACCAGATGCGGACTATGCAAAACCCATTAGTTCCAAAGCACATCCCAAGGGAGCACAGATAGATCAGCTTCATCCATAGAATGAGGTCTGTGCACATTAAGTTTAGAAGTTTTTTCCTCTGGGAAACAAAGTGCTTGCTGGTTGTCCTTTTTTTCTTGAAGAGGATACAGAAACTAATTAGAAATGTCAGATATAATACAGAGCATTATTGTTTGACCATGTTGTTTGGTTTTTATTATTACAACTAATGTGTCAGATGGTAAGGCTGTCTACGTTAATTGGTTTCCTTCGTTGAAGCCCATCTGGATCATATTTTTTTATGATTTATATGTTAAATTAGTTAGTAAGATATATGAGAACATCCTTTTGTTTCCTGCTTTAAAGGCATGTTGGATCAAAGGCGTATTATCTTGCAGTACTTTTATGTAGCATATTGTGACTCCTTTTTGAACTATGGCCCATGTAATGGTATTCTTTCATTATGTGGTCTTGATTGCTTATTTATTGATTAGATTGTCCTTAGTGATACTTGATCTTTATGAAGCCATTATGAATTTGGCTGTCTCTGAAGCAGCATTCATGAATAGAGATGTCCGTGTGCTTCAAACTTTCACGTACATCCAGATTGATACCAGGCCTGGTCAGCATTTACTAGAAACTTCTTTTTCCTCCTTTTCTTGCCACTTTACAAGCAATATCTGGGTAAGGCCAGGAAGTAGTGCTGTAATGCTGAAGATTAAAGTGATGCCATTAGTGTATTGCTGTGTGAGTGGAGTGTGAATCCTAATGAGGACATGGGCTCTGTGCCAGTTTAGAGAAAGGCTCTCTTTTTTTTTTCAAGAGTTAAGAAAAGTTTTTAATGTTGCATTTTCTAAATTTTAATGAATTGCTGACTCCTTTATATTTTGTTATTGTTCTTCTCCACTATAATTCCTCAGTTTTTTTTTCTTCTTTCTGAAGCTGCAGCAATATAAGTGGACATGCAACAGCTAGAAACCACTTAAATGGAAAAGTGACAAAATTAAAATAAAGAAGATGAGCTTCCCTCAGGCCAGGAGAGAACCCGGGTTCCCCTCATTAGAGCCAAGAGGAGTAATTGCAGCACTTTAATCTCCCGTGCCACCAAACTGGTTCCCAGCAGCAGGCAGGGCTCACTGTGCTGCCTGGCTGCTCCAAGGGAAACCCAACATTTAATATTTCATAGCAAGTGAGGAGCTGACGTGGCAGTGCTCTGTGTGCTGCTGGAGTGAGGTACCACCACTCCAGCATAACCGTGGGGTTATTTTTTAAATTTTTTCTTAGCTGCCTCATAGTAATTTTTATGCAAAATGCTGCTTATTTCTGTGAAGAGCAGAAATCAGAGGAGTGATTTTAATCATGGCTGTGTTAATTTGATGTGAGCTTTGGCTGTTTATGAGCGTTCTCTTTAATGGTGCTAATTGTCAGTTATAATGTGAACACCATTATACAGTACTATACAGTAATTTATTTAGTAAATGAGAATCTTATTCCAAGGACCATACTGCAATATGCCATCGAGACCTCATCCTTTTACTCTTACGTGAACAAACTTGTACTGTTTAGGCTAAATTGCTTCTGAAAGAGCAATGTGATTTCATACCCACAAGTACCAACATGCTTGTTTTTGGAAATCTCAAATGCTTTTCTATTAAAAAAAATTGAAAAAAAACAAAAACCAAACTAACAAAACCTCACAAACCATCCCAGCAGAAAATGAAGAGCTGGGACACTCTTACGTCAATTAACAAGCTTTTACATTATGTTGATGTATTCACTTTATTAAATTATTATTACAAAACAATCATTTGCATTAACAATTCCTGCTGCTCTTTCAGGGTGTTTCTTAGAAGACTTTCCAGGTTCTGATGGTGTCTTTGTTCTTGCTACTTCTTTGATTTTCCTCCTTTTCTCTTCGAATCTACATACTGACATCTGTGTGGTCTAGATCTACAATGAATTGCTCTGATTTAAATGCTCAGATAACCTTGCCAAAGTTTATCACTGTGTGCTGTTCTACGTCTCATTATATTACTTAAATTCTGATGGTTTATATTATCACAGGCAGATGACAATCAGTGTCATAAATATAGAAGAAATGAGTGGTATTCAGTGCACAAAAACCTTTACTACAGGGAATGATTTGAGACTAGTTACTCAGTTTATAGAGTTTTTGGTTGTTTTGGTTTTTTGTATTTTTTGTTATATCCTGAATATTAAGACTTTCTATCACACCTGGAATCACCTACAGTACACATCCAGCCTTCTGTCCACCTGTGAATGGCAGGGAATATTTACTTTGTAATGTTAGAAATGGGACTATTTCTGTTCTGTAGTTTTACTCTTGGCGTAGTTGTGAGTCTGTTTAGGTTTGCACACAGTTTATGACATTAAATGATGAACTTATCACAGCATGTTCTCTTGGTATACAGGAGAGAACTAACACCCTGTATTGCAGCTGGGTTTATTATTTCTAGCATCCAGCATATCTGGTAACTAATTTTGCAAAGATCTCTGGTACTGATTTCAAGCACAAGTAAAGATTAATTGTGAAACAGGGAGCCAGTGTTGGGTTTATTTCCTTATATTTTGTTTACTTGTTGCTCTTCAAATTTCCATACCTCCACCTGGCAGGATTTAGCAAAGTAGAAGTCAAAAAATGATAGAGGGACCTAAAGAAGACCACTGGGAATAAATCACAGTGAGACACTATGATTGTCAGAAGTAATTTTAGTGTAATATTCTCTCCAAGGACCAAATCCACACTTTTAAAGGGATACTTAGAGCTCCCAGTGACTTTGATGGGAGGTGTGCTGGTGAAACTCTGAGTGAGGATTTGGCTCCATACTGATGCTATCTGTGCTGTAGAGTGTCCAGGGAATTCAGCCTGCTCTGCTTACTCCATCTACATTTCTTACAGCACCCCTGACTTAATCATTCAGACACGGAAATGGCTTGGCGATTTTAACATTTAATTTCTTTTTCTTCAAAATGACACTTAGCATGGAGCGTTTTTTTTGTTTTCTTACAGTCTTCCCTCTCCCCTTTCCCCACAGTCTTCAAGGGTCCAGATAGCCATTAAATACTCCAAACATACAATGTGCTAAAAAGCTGCATCTGTGTCTCTGTCTTATCTAAAAAGCCAAATCTACATCTCCATCTTATCTCCAGCAAAGTAAGATTTTATTCCAGGAGTCTCTAAGCTTAACTCCTTTTTGCTCTTCACTGCTTTTAAATCTTGTTCAAGTTTCTCATTGTCAGGAAAGCAGTGTGTCATAATTTTAAAAACATAAAATGGATGGATATATTGAACACATGGCTGAGTTTCCATCTCGTTTCACTGTGAGTAGTGCAAATTAAACATCATCTTATCACTGTCTGGTTTACTGTTTTATTTTCCTTAGTGTAGCTGGTACACTGCCTCCTCTCAGTTGTCTTTAGTGTCTCCCATATACTGACAGGAGAATCAGTTGAGACTTTAATTAATGACTTTATTGTAATCAAGGTTCCATTTTAGTGCAGAATGCTCCATCTTGTAGTAGTGAAATATTTAGTCTCCATCTGGCTGATCTTTTCTGCGAATGTCCCATGATAATTAAGAAGAAACAGGAGAGGATGGTCTGAAATTAAATATGCTTAGTGGAGGGGTTAGTGTATCCTGGGACTGTTCGTGTAGAGACTCAGACAAAATTTAGGAACGGAACAGCAGTTTGGTTTTATGGCTGCATCTTCCTGCTGTCTGCCAGGCCCCAGTAATTTCTAGACTGAATTACAAGTGTTACAATGCATCCAGGGTTTTATTTTGAAATAACTATCCAGTAGCATGAGTCAGAGATAACTCTTTTCATGGTGGCTGGGAATGTCCTGCTTTCCCCAAAGGATTTTGACTGACTTGTTGAAAAGGTCAGAGGCAGCACCACTACACTGCAATTACAGTATGTTAATGATGAGCTAAGAGTTGTACATTCTTCTTAACATAAGTCCCTGATTTTCTACATGATTAATTGGAGTCTGGAAAGACTGACAAGGAGAAGGAGGATCAGATGGGGTGAAAATAAGAGATAAGAGGCTGACAGCCAGCTCTTGTTGTAAAGGAGAGTTATTTTGAATAGGAGAAAAAATCAATACAAAGGTTGGAGAATTTTACAGAGTTGTAAGAGCTGCTTTAATGAAAGGCAGCAGATTCAATAGGATTGTTTCTTGAAATGTAGGTTTGTCTGAGTTAGAAAAATGGGACTGTCTCTCCCCAGCTGTAAAGGTGAGCTCTGCATGCTGAGCTTCGTGGGTACTTAGGCCACTGGATTTACTGGCATTTGCTCTGGGCACTCAGTGTGACAAAAAAGGCGGGAAAAACATGTAGGGACTTGATTATGGGAGGAGAAGGAAGAGGAGACAGCAGGTGATAGCCATTTCTGCTGCTTCAGCATGTTAGGTAGCTGCTGTGTGAGAGTGTCTGGGAGTCTCCTGCAAGTGGAAGTGGTTCATTATGAGGAGGTGACTTCGTTTGGCCCTGGCTGTAAGGAATAGGCCAGGACTTTGATGGGCTTGAAAGGATGTTTAGCATGAACTGTTCTCTTACACATTCATATCAGCTTCCTTTACCGAGCAGTGATGGTGAGAGGTGAGTGCAGGTTGGGAGGCTGTGCACTGAGGCTTTCTAACCTGGGTTAGAGTTGAGGTGAGGTGAGGAGTCGGCTGAACCTCAGCATCAAACACATCTTGGACGGAAGCACTGCCTCACTTACTGTGGATGGGAAAGGGGATGCAGTGCTGCAAAAGAAACTTCCTCCTGCAACTATTAAAGGGCTGTTTGATTACTCTCAGTAGAAATGCCCACTTCAATCTTAAACAGGGAGTCAAGTCTTCAATAATTGCTCATAGCTTTTGGAGTTTGGGAACTTAAATGCCAGAAGGCAATTTTTCCAGGTTCCAGTGCACAGCCATGAAGCGTGTGAGGCTTACAGAGAGGGGAGCTGCAGGTCCCCCAGGTGTGTCTGGGCTCTGGGCTCTGAGCACTGGGAGGGTGCACACTCCATGCTGTGCCAGCCTGGCTGCACACCAGGTCCTGGCACATTGGTTAGGAACATGTGAAACTTGGTAAGTGCTTGGCACAGCCCCTTTCCATTGGGCAAGTCCAACAGTCTTTGGGATATCTTCCCCAATGTCCCTTCATGATTATCCCAGTAGGCCCTCTGGAAACAAAAAAGATGGATGATATTTAGGGGGGTGAGGGATAAAAGAAATGTTGCACAAATATGTTAAGAAGCGATAATGTCTCCTTGGCACACAAAAAGATCAAAACAAAACCTTAATGTAGTTAATGGGCTGGCTGGTAGCTGTTGGACAGTATTTCCCATGGAAGTCGTTTCACTTGGACTCAAACAACCAGAATAGATTTCACTAATGTTAATCATGATTTAAGGCAGCAAGCAGGAAATTATTTAAATGTTCTTTTATACTGGTGCTTTACTGATTACATTTTACTTCTTTTGGGTTTTGTTTGGGTTTTTTTCCTTAAAGAATTCTAAAGAGTTGCTATAATTTTGTGCCAAGAGAATAAATTACATCAGACATGTTTTTTGCTGTGAGAAAATTCAGTACATTTATTCAGGCACTTTTTTTTGTCATTTTATCACATGGTAAAGAGCTGCTTTGTAAGGGATGACAATCAAAAGCTTGTGTAAACCAGAAAGGAAGGCACATCTACTTGTCTGGTTATTTGTGTATCCAAAAAAGGTTTCCATTAGAATTGATTTTCCAATGCAGGTCACCAAAAGGCTTTTTAATTCTAAGGGGGAACAGGCTGTGAAATATATTCATTGTGGACTGTGCTGATCAGTAGTATCATATTTACCTTCTTGCCCTTCGACCTGAATCCCTTTGCAGTTTCTTATATTGAATCTAAAAGCTCTTTGGGACAAAGAATATCTCTTTGCTGGTTTCATGCAGCACCTGCCCCAGAGGAATTCCTGCTCTGGGATGCAGCAATATGAGCATAGTCCTTGTTATTTTCCCAGTTCAAAGGCATTGTATTTCCAGATAGGATGGGAAGGTTAACTAAAGTTGAAAAAGGATCTAAAACACAGCTAGAGTTTACTGTCTGATAGAAATGAAATAAAAATCAAGTAGTTGGAAACAAGAAAAAAAATGTATGTGTTTGCTCATGCTTTGAGACTCGTCTTTCTGTAAAGAAAAAACAATTTGGTGAAAATAGTTGTATCCCTGAATATGTGTCCTCTTGCTTCCTGTTTCTCTACGTGGCTTAATAAGAAAAATTCTTTATTCCCTGAATAGTTGGGCCTTTCAGCGCATTACACGAAAGGCCAATAATGTCATTTTCTGTCACTGTCCCATCTAGGCTGGCTGTCCTCAGAGGGGGCTTTCCTTTATCCTCTGGCTTCAGAGAGGAGGCAAAGTGAGCTGGTATTTCCAGGAAATGCCTGCAGCTGCCTTCAGTGCTCACTGCCTTTGTTAGCACATCCCTCAAAGGCACTTGGCCATTGTTGGCCATTGACCATTCTGGAGGGGTTTTTTTATAAAACATAGCTCTGATCTACACATATGTAAGAAATACAAATTTAGGCTTCCCACTAGAGCTAGAAATACCATTACTAGGTGGGAAAGAGCTTTCCCCCTACAGTGGGCTGTTTGTTAATGGTTTATTCAAGCACAGAAAATGGCACCTGGTCTGCCAAAAGAGCCTTAGTTTCTCCAGAGGGGATTGTTAATTGTTCAGGAAAAGAAGATGGAGAGTGTTTCCCTAATAAATTAGGGATGAATCTTTCTCTGGGACAGGGAGCAGATTTGACTTTTTTACAGACTCTTGGGCACCAAATGCAGGGTGGAGAAACAAACTTGCTCGCCCCAAGTGGTGAATGTAATTTGAGAATGAAAAACATGCATTAGTACAGCATCTATCACACATTTGTTATGAAAGGGAGAGAGAGGTTTTAGGGATTTGATCATGCCATAAATGGATGGAATTTCTTTAATTTTTTCACTTTTGCCCTTTTATTCATTTTTACTGTATTCTGTGTTTAGAAGTTCAGAACTGCAATAAATCTTGTGTTTGCTCTTTACCTTAACCAGATTGCTGTAAGGGTGATTTTAGTTGGTTTCTATATGTACATTAAACCCTTCCATTCCTTCAGGGTGGTAGTGCCTACAAACAAGATAACAAATTCAATACTCAATGCCTGCATGCAGTGCTTAAGCAGTTTTCAAAGAGTAGAAGGTTTAACTTTTTCAAATGCAAAACTACCCTCAGATGAGTAGTTAAAATTCATTTGAAAAGAAGAGGAAAGCCTCTTTTGCTTAATTTCTCATCAACTTTGGTTGAGTGGGGAGTTTTATACTCCTTTCTCTGTGGTCTGTGTCCTCCTAGGGCAGGTTAATGCTCTTGAGGGAGAGGGTGGCTTGCTGAGAGTTGAGTGACTCATTTGATCCTGAGGTGGCATGTCCCAGATAGGACAATAATATCTCTTAAGAAAAAAAATGGTCATTACATCCAGTTCAAAAACAGGGCAATTTTGGAAAATATTTATTTGAAATTCTTTGCTTGAGAGCTCTTATTCTGTTTGGGAGGTGGGAATGTGAGCATTCTCTAAATGAGCATTCGAAAGATGAAATTTCAAGAGAGTAAAAGTAAAATCTGGTATTTCCTGAATATTAATTGAGTGACCCATCCTCAAATCCATAGTTGTGTCATTCTCTTCAACCTCATGTAATATTCCCCTTGCTCCCTGTTTACTAGGAAAAATGCAAATATCTGAAGTAGAGACTTTTGAAGATATCAGTCACTGATGCTAAAGCATGAGCTCTTCACTCAGTGATGCTCAACAGGCTGTTGTTGCTGCAATACCATTTCTGAAAGCCTGGTAGCCCTCCCACTGAACCATATGGTGATTTATCAGACAGTTTAGCAGTAGCAAGACCAAGACCTAAGTTGGTCAAGTCTGAAAATGCATATTCCTTATGTTGCTTCTGATAATATTTTCCTTTTGTAGAATTGTGAATGTGTGCCTTGAGCTGGGTGTCCCCTGGAAGGGAATTGCTGTGTCTCCAGGGTACCGGATTACAGTGTTACAAGTTAGCCTTTCAAGAAACTGAAAGCATCAGTATCTGGATTCCTGCAGCTCAAATGGCTGTTGTGTTGGTCCATTTTAATGAAAATAAATATGAAATATTTGAAAGCTCAGATGCAGCTCTTAACTCTGAGGAGTTTGAACATGAGATCATGTCAGAGGAAATTAATGTTTTCTGTAGAAGAAGAGCAAGCTCTCATTTCAAAGAAAACTTCCTAGGAAACTGTTTTGGTTTGCTTAACACTTACCACACATGATCTCTGACATAATATCGCTGCATTATTAGCAGAGTTAGTTCAGATGTTTTCCCATCATACTTAAGTAAGGTAGCAGTGGAAAGCGTTCTGGTAACACTACAAGGAATAATTTGGCAGCAGTCAGAAGCTGGAACTGAAAAAGGGCAGTAGGAGAGAAATAATTAGTAAGGATAATTGTCAGGCCTTGACAACCTGGTGTGTCTTTCTAGCAGTGAATGGATTCACCTGACACCCCGAGATATCCATCTGATAATGGCACTCATAGGATCAATACATCGATACTTTATCCTTGAAACAGTATTTAAAGTCTATTCTTAGGTTCATTTCTTTACTTCTGTAAAGTTATAGCAATCTGGGATTTGAGATAATGCATTCATTACAACCTTATTGGACCTTCTTCATTTGCTGTATTTTAATGCATCTGTGGTGATTGCTGAAGAAAGATGCCTAGTGAGCTTAATCTGCTTATGCTTTAAAAAGAAAGGATGCTCAGTAGATTAAAATGGGGCCTCATACTGAACAGGTTCAAGAGTTTGCAGTGCTCACAATGGCAGGGAGTTTTCTGCAAGAGTTATTTCAAATTTAGAGCTTTCCTGATACTGGATCTGCTGACCTCATGGAGAGGGGAGGAGTGGGAGCTGGGCATAGCTGTGATTTTGCTTTTGTAGATTGAGATTGTGCCCAGGCTCTAAAAATGCCAAATTACTGTTGGATTAAACATGATGCTGCTTCTTTCTCTTAATGTTTCCTGCTGGTCCACATCCCTTCTCATTGTGGAGAACTATTTGTGGTATTGCAATGCACGTCCCAGGACCCAGAAATAGCGTGTGCATGGTTGAAATATGGCCCATGCAAATAAGTAACCTGTAGATAAGTATGGCAAGAGATTTAGGCCTGCTCCTCTGAGTATACTCTCCAGACTTCCCCAACTGCATGTGTGTTTGATGAATTGAAATGGACTGGAAATTTTATTTGTGATGACATCTGCTGTAAGAACAGGAGACATTCAACAGGACAGTATCGCTTCCCTGACTGCACCACATGTATGCACCTGTGGATACATGGTGGATACATGTGGAAAACGACCACATGTTGAAAATTATCTATTTAATTAACAAAAAAATCATTTTTATGATAAAGATTGTAAAGATCAGTGGCTGCCCTCTGAGTGCCTGAGAGGAATTATTTGTACCTCTGCCTCTTATTATTGATGGGCACTTCACTGCAGGGCTGTTGCTGTCCCAGCTGTGCCACCACCGGCCTTGCTGGCAGGTGGAAAATTCAGCACTTCCAAAACCAGTGGGTTTTCTTCGTTTTAAGAAGATTATGGCATGAAAGATGGAGGAGGAGATCAGAACTGGCAGGAAGCTGTGATTTGAATAGGACCTTCAATTTGACACATGTTATGTCCTTAAGAGAGGAGTTGGTGCCTCGTTTTGTTGACAGGTGTGGCGACAGCTTTGAGGGATGACAGGCACTTCGCTGAATCACTAAATTGATTTGATAATCAGTAAGTGAATTTGCTAAGAGCAGGTACTACGTGCCTTCTTTGGGGCTTGGTTAACTTAGTGACAGCTTGTTTTAAATGTACTAGGAGGCTGTAGTTTATTTTTCCCTTTCTTTTCTGGCAAGAGCCCCTCATAGAGCCAAATAAAAGAAGCCATTTCTCCTCTTTGGCTGTAAAACCAACCTGAAGATGACCAGAGCCCGCTTTTACAAAGAAGCTGCTGTCCCACGTTAAGCTCTCTCCATTTTCTCTGGATAGTAGTGACCATCATCAGCCACAAGTGTTTGTTCTTTCAATGTGGCTACAGCATTTCACCTCCATTGCCTTCCCGATGCAGAGGGCATCAGCTTTGCAGCAGCCTTGGACTTGCTTGGAGCCTTGCTCCCATTCCAGCTGCTCATGTCCAGCTAGCCTGGTAACCAGTGGACGTTCTCTCCTTTGGAGCACAAAGAGGAGGTTATTCCTTTGGTTGGTGGCACAGTGGCCCTGTCCCATGCCAGAAGGGCAGGCAGGTGCCATGTCCTGGGGTGCAGACAGCAGTAGCTGGAGGGGATCTCCCTCAGGTGTAACCTTTGGGCTGTTTGTGAGCTCATGGCTGGATTTGCAGTTGCCTCTCCATTAGTTCGGGTATTTACTGTGGAAACTTGACATAGGACAGGTTTGTCAAATTGAAATGTTCTGCCTCCAGCATCAGGCATATGGATTAGAGTTTATGTTGGTTTATACTGGAGCTAGTCAGAAGGGGAGTTTTGCTTCAGGCATTTTTGAAAGGCGATAGAATTTGTGAAAGTTCAATATGGATTTATTTTATGGTTTCCCAGCAATGTCTGTACAGTTTGCTTGGGTTCAGATAAAAGAATTTGTGGTCTAGGTAACCATTACAAATCAGAGATTTTTTTTTTTCTTATGTGCATTCATAGTTGTCCTCTCTTCTTAAAACATAAATTGAATTTGTGTCCTTCATACTGTGATGCTCAAACGATTTCCTCTTCAACAAAGAGTACGTAACAAAGGTTAAATATTATTTTTGCAATCCAAGCATTTAAGTATACATTACTATCTGTTTTAAGGATGGATAATCAATGTAAAAAATGATACTTCCGTGTATTCCTAATAGGTCACTGTGTAAATATCCATAATGGAATCGATCCCCTAGGTTATGGCAACCATTAGTACAGAAGGGGTTTCACAATTAATGTATCAGACATTTATCTTTCCTACTTACATGCAAAATGATTATTTATTGATTATTTTCAATCCAGGTTAATGATGTTGAAGAGGTTTCAGTATCTCAATTTAAAATACTTAAAGTGCGCTTCAACAGAAATATCATATCCCTTTCAAGAAGTTGTGACTAATATCTGATAAGTGATTTTCCTCTGCATTGGCTTTCACTTATATATACATAAGTATATATAATTCATAAAATAAGGATGTTTGCACACCTAGGAAGTGTTGGTGCCATGTGAATGGTCGTGTAAAATGATTGTATTTTCACAGTTACTTGAAATGCATGTGTAAAACCAAACTGTATGCTGAAAGATTTGTTTGCATGAAGCTCTTTGGCAATAATAATGAGCAGAGTGAAGTATATTTAAAAAGTGTATCAGGTGACTTAGGATCCTGTGTCCCATTTGGAAAGGGACCTGGCACATGGCTCTGGATAGTTTCAGGTCAATACATGGTGGCTTCCTCAGTTCCTGAAAGTCAGGCCCACAAGCATCAAGGTAATTGTTAGTCCAGAAAGAGCTTGATCTCTGCTCCTGGCCCCATTGGTATGTGTCTGTGTAAATACCCTCCTGTCTTGTACAGAGGTCTCTAAAAAGAGAAAGATGCCTGCCAGGCAGCCTGTTCCACCACAGTTGGAAGAGACAAAGGACTGGCAAATTGAGGCAAGGTCAGTCTGTTTTTTCTATTAAAAATGGTGGACATTTTCTTCCTCTGACAATTCCAAAGGAATCAAGATCCAGATAGTGACTCCAATTCCAAAGGGCGTTGAGCTGATGTGTTTGCTGTGCACACAGGCAGGAGATGGAGGCTCAGTGGCAGCTGGGTGAGGTGGTGGCCTCACTGCGGAGCTATGGATTTGGTGGGAATTCCCTGCTCCGATCACAGGCAGAGTTGGCCTTTGCTGCTTTGAGTGCTGCTTGTGAACTCTGAGCCTGTAGGGCTGACATCTGCTTTGCAGTGAAACCCTACACTGGATGCTGACATCAACGCTCTGTGCTGCTTAAAATTCATATTCTCCTTGGAAAAAAAAAAAATTAGTATTTCAGTGGAGGTTTGATTTTTTTTTTTTTTATTTGCGAGTCTCTTAGTCATTTTCCTGATGAAGTGTCAGCCCTTTTTCAATGAGTTTAAGCCTACTGACAGTAGACTGACTTTTCTTAATTATCTTTTTGAGACCCCTTTAAATTAGTCCCCCAGGGGTCTGTGAACCTCATATTGAAAATGACAGCTTTAATATTTCCCTACTAAATACATACAAAGAGTTGTCCAGGGATGCTGACTCACATAAGATTGTTAATTCTCCCTGGAAAACAAAAGAATCTGGTTTTAAGTGGAGGTACATCTGAGGGACTGGGGCACAGTATGGAGGAAGAGGAGAGTGGCCATCAAATGTGACCATGGCTTTGTCCATGCTGGAAAAAGGAGAATGTGGGAGGGGAAAAACTGTTTGAAGCCATTGAACTCATGCATAAATGTATAGTTTTCAAATAGCTAATTTTTTATGTCATAAAAGAAAACTGGCTTGGTCTGGTTCCTTTTTTATAGCCCTGTCATAAACTCTGAAAAATGAGGTTTATAATTTATGGTCTGAAACCACCTTAACTATCGCAATACAAACAGCATCACTGTACTGCAGTTTATTTCTAAAATGCCTCCGGTGAAAATATTGCAGTGCCATAATTAACTAATACCAAGATCCTGTTTGTGTCGCTTTCTCTGCTTTCCCCAGAATTATGCAGTTAGTATAAATCCTCAAGGCTTAGAAGATGGCTTCAGAATAATCTTACATCACCATGTCAGTTAAGACAATCACTAATAGTGTTTCTGTGGCTCACAGACTCTGTGCCATCACTGGCTAGATTTATAAGGAGCAAGTTACATAGTTTTTATCTATGTCTATATATGCATGCATGTGTCTGTGTATACAAAAAAAAAAGTAAAAAAGAAGTACAGAGGAGAACAGCGTGCCTGCTGTCTCCTAATTACTTTGTTTTTTGATATCTCAGCAACATTGATCTTCCAAAATGATCTCTTGCTGGTGGCATCAGTTTTATGTTGGAAAATATTCCTGCAGTTCTGGCAATGATAAACTAATTACAGACTATACATTTTTAATGATTTAATCTCCTGTCATATTCCTAGAGAGAAGTGATCCTGATTCCAAACAAATCTTCCATGCATGACCAAACACTCATCATGAAATGTATGGTTTTCATTAAACCCCGTTGTTAATATAGGCTTAGGATTGTTTTGTTAAAATGGGGAGAGGTTGGGGAGTGAAAGCATGATGAAAGATTACCGTAATAATGCTGCAGTAAGCGTTTTGAATCACACAGGGTTTCCAACAACATTCCACTGACATGTGCCTCCCATTGCAGAGGGCTCCTGACAAACCATATGTAGTGCCTGAGCCACACATGTCAGAGGGGTTTCCATGGGTGGTACATGAAAGATGCATTCATGTTCCTTGGTGTGTGCCAGAAATGCACAGGTTTGTGTCACTCACCCCATTGCTGTTAGTGTCTACCTTTAGGAATGATGATTAGTCAAGCAGTAGGTCAAAAAAACAGCTTCAAGAGATGCCCTTTTTTAACACGCTGAGGTGTCTGCTCTGTGACCTGCTGTTACACGAGTGTACTTTATACCCCTGTGCCACCTTGGCTCAGTGCTACATGCCTTGGTGGGGGCCTGCTTTTTAACTTTGCATAAGGACTAAAGCAATGCACCCTGGCCTCTGACTGGGGTCAAGGGTGGGGCTGCAATGGGGGAACACAAAGCGATCGTCTCCTTTGCATCTACTGGAGGGACTGGATCTGTAATGCCTTGCAGCAGCAGCTCCTGTAATTGGGCATCAGATCCAGAACTGAAAGAGGGTCATGGTTCTCTTGAGAGCACAGATCTAAGAAGTGTTGGAAAGATGACAGAGAAAAACAATTGTTAGAAATTTCTTTTACCTATGGGAGAAATGTCAAGTAATCTCAGCGAGCTGTAAACATCCCTGCCATTTTTGCTTGCTTTCAGGTGCTTTTGTCCCTTTCCCAGAGAGCTGTTTTGTTGATTTTAATGACTCCAATCTTCAGGAAGTCTGAAGATAAGAACAGCATTTAGAGAAGGCATTTAAAGCAAATTTTGGTATATCTGCACCGATTGTGTGCATGCTGGTGCAGTAGTAAAAATCTGAGTCAGATGCACACACATTCCCACAGCTAATAAAAAACAGGGCCTAGAATTACTCAACCTAGAGAACTGAGCATGGGGAGGGTGAATTAAGGTTCCTGTGAACTTTTTGTGGTTTTCCTGGCACAGTGACGATGAAACTATTATTATGAACTAGAACTCCAATTTTATTAATGTTCTGAAGTATGGAAGGAAGCAACAAATCTGATTTAAGTGAAGACATTTGTCTTGGCAGTGTGATTTACTCCAGGGTTGTAAATTTGACATGATGGAGACTAAAATGTACTGAAACTTAAATTTCCCCCATATCTCACTCAAAGTCAAATGATTTAAATAGCAGAATATGAGAAATGACATGTATCCTTGGATGTAAATATATTTTTGGTGCTGAAGATTTTAATTTCATGTCTGAGGAAATTTATCAATTTGAGGATGAAACTTTTAGGAAAACAAAGGTCAGAATTTCCAGACATGCTATGGGGATGCTATGACAAGTGCATCACTGTCTCCTGCAGTGAAGGTTTCCTGCCTGGTAACCTCCTATGATGGTAATGGGTCCAGTAATGATCAAACAGGTATTATGGAAGGTGAAATCTGCTTTGCTGACATAGATCCTGCTAATGCTCCTGTCCTGCCATGCTCACCACACTCCTCTCTGGCACTGTGCCTGCCCTGTCTCCTGCGCTGTACAAACGTGTCCAGGACAAAATATTAGAACAGTTTAAAGTACAAGGTGTTAACTAACCCAGACTGGGGTGGGGGACTGAGTTAGTGTTGCAGGCAAAAGGCCACCAGCACAATCCAGCAGTGAGCATCCTGCCTGCTCTTGATTTGGGGGGAATTCATTGCTGGGATTTTGTCCTCTTGAGTAGATGGACCAAAGCTTAGTCCCTGCTTCACTGTCGTTTTCCACTTTGTTCAGTAATGGCTTGCACTGTCCCAAGGGTCACCAAACCCTTGGGATCATTTGCTCCCTGAAGGGATCCTGTCCTTCACTGAGGATGAAGAGAATTGATGGAAACTCCACTCTTCACTTTCATACATGTCAGAGGTGCCTGAAGTTTATTTTCAGGCTTTGACCTTTTGGTAGTCAGCAGAGAGATGCTTATTTCCTGATGAACATAAACTTAACCCAATGGCTATATGATCAATCTGTCAGAGCTCTAATTCTCCTATTCATTTCCTGAGTAATGTCATATAAAAATCACCATATTCTGGAAGTAAAAAACAGAGCTTAATATTTTTTTTACTCTTTTTTAAGATAAACCGGTTACTTTTACGGCCTTGCTCTGTGATTCCATGAAATGGGATTAATTTCTTAGCAGCAGTGGACCTGCTCTGTCAGTTCAATAAAAGTAATGTGGACAATTTCAGTCTATTACTTTTAAATTAACTCAGCCCATATGACTCTTCCTAATACACTGCCACCTTGTGAAAAACAGGGTTGCGTTTTATTGATTCATGTGATAGATGAGAATATTAAGTGTTCCCTGGCAAACAGCACCCCAAACAACACGAGGCTCTTAGGCATGCCAGGACTGGGGAACTAATTATGCTGAGACAGAAGAGGTTATTTTACTCATATGCTGTAAAATGGAAAAAATATTAAAGTAACTTTATAGCTTAAAAAAATCCCCCAGCACTTCTCCATCCCCCCCACAGACTGGCTTTTATGTTTTTTTCTTGCCATATTTTCAGTCAGTTCCTGAAAATGCAGAATTGAAGAAGGTCATTGGGGAGGGAATAAGAAAGAAACCAAAGCAAGGAAAAACTCAAACCAGTGAAGGTACAAGGAAATGAAAAGAGGCCTTGTAACATTGCACGCTTGATATGGCAGTGTGTGTAGCCTTGCTTCCACAAAGTCAGAGAGATGAACAGGTATTGCCCCTTCAGAGATCCAAACTTTTTAGAAAGATTGCTTGTTAAATTTTTACTTGGTGAAAAATGAAGTCTGAAAAAGCTGGTGTGATGATCCTTTGAGGACATTCTAGAATAATTGTGATAATGCATTAAAATGTCACTAGGGAAAATGATTAATTGGAATTGCCTTCATTTTTCTCCTCCATTTGCTTGCATTCCTGTCCTTAGTTCCTTATATAAAAAATAAAAATAGTAACATCCAGTGCTAGCACTATATATGAAGTCTTTTATTACTGCACAGTGACATACATGAAGCCTTGCTACTGACACTCGTGGAGTTACATGCTTACTACTCCAATTGCTTTATTGGTGTTTTGGCTTTCAGCATAAAAGCTAAAACACTGAAAACCACTGTAAAATCCTGATCATGGCAATGACATTTATCATTCTGTAGCAAAAAACGTGGTGGGTTGTTTGCTGGCTGTGTTGGTTTGCTCTTTCCAGAGCAAGGAATGCGATTTTCAGTTACTTTTCTCTCTTGTTCTCATTTAGCAAGGACTATCCCAAGCCATCACACTGTGCAAGGCAAAGATCAGTGGCAGAAGTGACTTTTGTTCTTGAGGCTCTAAAACACAAGCAAAGTGGGAGTAAATGACAGACAGATGTAACAGAAACAAGAGAAACTGGGAGCAGGAAGTTTATTTTCGTGAACTCTTGCCTGTGCCTGGTGGTTCACTCCTCCAAATGATGAACTTTAAAATAAGCTGCTGGGTCAGCATCCGAAACTTGACCTTGTGTGGGTGCATTTTCCCTCTGTGTGTTTTCCTACATAAAAACTATGTGGTGTTCAGGATGGGAAACTCATCCAGTGCTTTTTGTTAAAAAGTGGTTTTTTATTTCATCAAAAGAACTCAAGGAGAGGAAAGAAGCAGCATTAAAAATAAGTAAAATAAGTAATCTGATTGTTGCTTTAGGTATGTTTCTGCTCATTTTAGTTTGTTGTCATTCAGTTTGATTCACTGAACTGATTCAATTTTAATGGTTCACTTATGCATGCAACTACCTGGAAAAAAGATTAAAAAATGCCCCTAAAGCAAATCTTACTGAGATTCTGGTCAAAAAAGGATCATAAATAAGCAGAAGTAAGAGCAACATCTAAAACAATATGGCACACATCAAGTAAAAAGAAAGTACAATATGTGAAGTGCAGAAAATAAACATGAGCTACAAAATAGAAGTTAAAAAATAGTACCTAAGGTAAAAAATCAAATTCAATATGTTTTACAATTACACAGGAGAATGAATTTCTTCAACCTTTAGATTCTTTCTTTATTCAGTTAATTTAAAGACAACAAGGCTGGAAGGGTATCTCTTCCAAGGCACCGGCAGTTTCTTAGAGCCCTTGCTGAATGCTGGAAAATTTAGCAAGGAGGAAAATTGCATATACTAAGAATATAACATGATGAATATGTTGTGTCACATACATACCATCTGTGAGTTATTCTGATAGACAGAACAGCTTGTCTGCCAAACCCTAAAGCATGGCTTTGATTATTGCATACGTTGTAAAATAATAATCTTGGGGACTTTGGGTGAATTAAAGTATGACCTTGAGCTTGTACTTTAAAGGTCATGCCATCGAGGTCTGTAAGGGTAACTCTCTACTGCTGTGATTAGGTCTTTTGATAATGGGTGCTGTAGAACAGAAGTTTTCACAAATGAAGCTGCCAGCAGTTACCAAGGAGAGGAGAAAAACATCAGGACATAACTCCTAGAGAACAGGGATGGTGGGGAGTTTGCTCTCACAGTGGTTGTAAAAGAAGATGTGTTGTGTCCAGCTCTTGATGCGGGGGGAGAGTAATGCAAAGGGGAGATTTGAACTTTCAGGGTTTGCAGCCACTCAAGGAGAGGTGGCCTGTGCCCAGTACTTTGTTAATTACCTGCACAGCTCTGTAAATCCTCTCCCTTTGGGGTGGTCACAGTGTTCCCCACTTCCTGGCCCCATTGCGGGTGCTTGCACGGTGGGAGAATGATCAACAACTCACAGATTTGCTCCTTGCTATTCTGTTTTTTACTACTGTTGAAAGTTAATTTCATATGCTATCATTTACTTAAAGTTGTTAAATGCTAGCCTGAGTTTAAAAAAACCCTCATTTTTGTGCAATAACATGATTCAGCTGCGATGGCTGCTGCAGTAAATGTCTTATAAAAGAGGTCCCTTCCTGAGCTATAGTGCCCATAAATATTAGCTTTATTTTTATAAGTAGTTGCTTTTTCAGCAGCAAAGTAGCTGTAACCATAAAAATGCTTAATAAGAAATGCTTTCTCAGTCGCTGTTTATATGTTTAAACATTTAAAAGAGCCATTTTGTATTTCCTGAATAGCCCTTGATATTAAATGCAAGTTCTAAGCAATTGTTTTGCTGTGGTTTGGGGATTTTCTGCAGAATTACTCTGAGCATAAGGCTTCCTTTTTTTTTTCCCCCCCTTTTTTCCTTTTATTTTGAACTTATTGAGCTGCTCTGAGTGTTAAAGATTTGGATTTTGAGAATGAAGAAACTTAAAGGATGCTTCATGCACATCCTCTCAGTGCAAGCTGCTCTAACACAGATGTCACCAAGTGGAATCGAGGCGGTTTCAAAACATTTACTCGCTGTTCCTAATTGGTACCTGTTCTGAGTCACCCTGACTCGCTGTAATGCTTTGAAAATCACATTTTTTCCTTGTCTTTCCCCCTTTCCCTTGTTGCATGAAAATAATAGAGAAAACCAGTTAATTCAAGCTGCTAATTACATGGAGTGACATATGAAAGGTTCAGGTGTTTTAGGTGCTTTTCTCCAGCAAGAGAAAGCAACAAAAATCCTGGCATGTTAAATCCCTGTTTCCTTTCTTAGTTGTTCCATGGGTGGAAAATCTCAGCACCTTTCTGATGCTCTTTGATAGGTATAAAAAGCTGCAAGCATTGCTCGTGCCTCTCTGGAAGCAGAGCAGAATCCTATTAAATGATTTGTGACTCATCCAGTAGCAGTTCTCTGTATTTAAGAGCTACCCAAGCCAGAAGAAACCTTTTAAGCGTAGCAGACTTCAGAGTGAGTAGAGGCAGCCTTAGGAAGCTCTGTCATTTGAGTCCAGTCCCAGGGTGTCTTGTGCTTTGCTGGAAAAAAAGGAAATTGTCTGACTGAATCCTCTGAAAAATTACATCCAACCCTGTTCTGTGAGAACCTCTCTAAGCTTTTGCAGAGAGAGAAGGAAATTACTCCTAAAAGTTTCATTCTATGAGTTGGAATTGTTTATTTTGGAGTCTGCATTGAAAGGGAATAAAAATGGTCAACGGCTAGGAACTTATCACTTGATAACCAGAAGGCATAGTGAAACTGCAAAACTCATTTCCATTGTCTGTTTGATTTGATCCTATAAAAATCGTGACAATGAACATAAGCAAGCATAATATATTCTTTCATTATGCTTCTATATTTATTTTGTATAATAGGCAGAAAAATAAGTATGTCGCTAGCAGTTGCCCTTTTTAAGAATATTATTGTTGATTGAAACATTTTGAACAACATTTTGAATCAACATTATTGTTGATTGAAACCTTTTAAAAGCTATGTATAGCTAGTACATTTTCACTTCAGAGGCTTTTGTTTTACGTATTCATGTTTTAAATTGACATTATTTTCATCAAAGGTTGTGATCTTCTCTGAATAATACCATTGAAGAAAAACTTCACCTTTCTGAGTTTCCTTCAGGCACCCAGGGAAAGTCAGTAGCTGTGCTGAACAAGAGATGTGATCAGAACAAAATAATTTCTGATGTGCTATTAGGTTTCATTTGCACAGCACCCAAAAGATCAGCACATAGAAGCTATGGTTGCTTATGTTTTCCATGGTGAATTTTATAGGATCACATCAAATAGCAGAAATGTAGGTTTTGTGGTTTCACAGATTCCATGTTCTCCCCCTGATTTTTGTGCAGGGTTCAGTAATTGTCATAAATTCTGCAGAGAATTTGTGATCAGTTGTATTTTCTTGTTGTAACAAGGGGACCCACCTTGAGTGTGTTTGCCAGCAATAGGTGTTGGTAGCAAGTCCTTAGGGGAAAAGTTGTTCCTGAACAGATCAACTCTTAAAACAAATAAGCAGGAAGTGCAGTAAAGGAACATTAGGGTCATACAGCATAAACCAGTAAGAAATATGCTACAGCTTTATCTCCAAATTTCTTTTAGATGCTGCCTTGGCCACAGTATGGTGTAAGTGAAAATAGTGGAGAAGGTTCTACGTATTCCAGTTGCTTCATCATGGGAACTGTGAATTTCCACAGATCCAGTTGAAGTCAGATCCAGTTACAGCGGACACCAGTTCTGTGGAAGACCATGTGTTAGGAGAAAATGTTCTAGTCCAGAATCAAAAATCTTTCTGAAACTATGTCTTAAAATATGCACTCAGCTCCGGAATAGCAGATGCTCTACACTCCAGATGCAGTGTATGGGAAGAAGTCGGCATTTTTTTGGTTGCTGCTAAAATAATGTGTATTGCATTTCAGATTGGAGACACTTTGCAGTTCAGGAAGAAGTTCCCCAGATGGAAGGATGTGAATTATTTATGCAATGTTTATCTCAGGGTTTACTTCCCATCACAACCAATTAAGGCTATTTCATTTCATTAAAACCAACGTTTTCACATTGGGGAAATCATTTATCTAAGGAAAGCTTATATATAGTATCCACTGCTTAAAAGCTTGAAAGCTTCCATCAATCATATAGTCTCAAATTCATTTAAAAATGTACAAGATGGAAAAGTAAAGATATTTTCCTATGTTAGTCCTTGCCAAATTGAATTATAATTAATTGAAATTTAAGAAATTAAGATACTATATTCATGGTTTTTTCCTACTCAGTAGGAAGCAGTGGCATTCAGTAGTCCCCTACCACCTCAGTGCTGGAGTCACTGGACAAGCCTCAGCCCACTTTAATCTGTATACCTAGAGCAGGGGAGAAGCCTTTGCTCCCACACAATTGTCTTAAGACTTTTTTTGAATGAGCAAAGATTGAGATCAAGCCTTAGAGAAACAGAACCTGTTATGAAATAAAATTGTCTGCTTGGTCTGCAACGCCGCATTTAAAGTGTCTGTATTTGTGTGGCAGTGAAGAATTTGCTGCAATTCTTGTCTTCGTTCCTGTCCTGCTGCCAGAGTCCGTGTGAGACTTGGGCAAAGTGCACCATTAGATACCTGTGATAGCCAAGGCATTAAACTGAAAGGTCAGCTTATTATTAATTTTAGAACTGTTTTCCAGTTGAGGTACGGCCAGGTCTCACCGAGGTTTCTGCAGATCAGATTAGATGGGCTTGTGTATAGACCTGCTCCAAATGAACAGCATCAGTCTTGGGCAAGGGAGAAAGAGAGCCCATTACTGTCACTTGACAACTTCATTTCAGTCCTTGCTCCCAGTAATTATAACTCCTAGGAGAGCCAGATTGTGGAATCTAGGGAGTTAAGGTCTGGTCAAACAAATCACTGCTTTTTTAAAAGCCTAGACAGACAAGGAGGCAAATCTGTGAAATATGCTAGGAAATTAGAGACAGAAATAACCAAAATATCAGGTATAGAGCTTTATCTGGGTGTGTGATGAATTTAAAATACAGAAAATGCTTTGGTTAACTTTCCTGGTAGCTCTTTGTGAGGTCTGGATCAACAGTATCACAGTAAAAATGTTAAAATATCGATTTTCTTCTTGTGGCGGGTGGGATTCCTGCATAATCCATCCTCTCTGGGGACAGGCATTAACAAAGGTCTTTGGAAATCATTCAGGACTAGTTCGCAAACAGCTAAAAATTTCTTAGAGTTTTCTAAGTAGACTATAGTGCTCTGACAATCAGTTAGTGCAATTTCATGCATTTTAGGGGAAATAAACTTTGTTTTTTGTAGCATTCTGCTGAAAACGAATCTTTTGCTTCCCTAAGCCTGTGGGCGTATGTGTGTGTTTATTTATGTGGAAGCCCTGAATCTTTTAAAAACATGTGCATGTAACTCTTTCTTGGTGAGATGAGACAGGCATGTGATAAAGAGCATCTAACAATGGGGAAATTTCTCTCCTATCATGGATTTAGTAAAATGCCCGACATTATTGCCATGGAGGCAAGTTCATCTTTGTTCATGCCTTGCTGCTGTTAATGTGGAAAAGAGCAAGATAATAGTGATTACAAACTCAGATTTGTATGTGACTGTGAGCTGGTTGTGATATGGAAGGAAGGAGGAGGAAATCTCCCTGAAGTTGGCTCCGGTAGTTTATGTTATGCTATACATTAGATCTTTAAACCACCTTCCCCCAGAAATGTCTGCATGCCTAGATAGGCCAGAGACAATCCAAGGAACTCTTGCTTCTTTATTAAGGTTCTTTGAGCTCAAAATACTGTGTAGAAGTCCTGTGGTTTGCTGGCTTCTGTGACTGCAGCATCTTTTGAACCATGCTTCATGTTTGTCGGGTTGGATCCTGTACAAACACCAAGCAAGGAGGCTGCTCCAGGCCTGGACAGTGTACACATGGGTGGCTTCAAAGTGAGCCTCCTGCAGTGAGCACTCCCTCTCACTGACCTTTGATTTTGTTCTCAGCATCTTACTTCTGAGATTTTTCCCTGTCTAGCACAGGACTGTTTTAACTTGTTTTGGGGGGGGTAAAAAAAGGAGTATCTACCTGATACAATCAAGAACGTGTGCCTAAACTTACTGATTGGGCTGTGTTACTCTGCTTGTAACTCATCTGGCACTTGTCAGGTTGCACTGGTCAAACGCTTTGCATTCTGAAAAGGTAATTTAGTAGAGACAGAATTCAGTATATGTGTCCATGAATACTCCTGAATTTGTCTAGAAGATTAAATTTGCTATCACATAGTTATAGATAGCCTGATTTCTTTTGGTGTGGAGACCGTTAGTGTTACCAGGTTTTGAGCATCTACTGATGGGAGCGTGGCTTCCTGAGGAATGACATGTAGATACAGAAATCCCAGATCTGAAACTTCACAGGGGGTCCTGCATTCAGGATAATAAAGTCACTATATTTATTAAGGACATGGACTTCCTTCATATCCTCTCTCACTGAACCATCACTAACTGAATCCTAAGATAGCATCAAAGGAGGGTTTTATCTGTACAAACTCACTGCAGAATACTCCAGAGCTTTGACCCAGCAGGTCTAGATGTCCCTTGCATGTAAGATTCTGAAAATTATCTTATGCATTTATTAAATCTCAGGTAGTTTGGGGATGAGAGGACACAAAAAGTTGCTGCTTCTATTTCTCTTGATGACTTACTGACCCACAGAAACTGAAGCAAGGTGTAATACAGCTGTTCAGAGGTAGACCTTTCACAGGTCACGGATGGCCTCAATCAGGTCCAGGACACATGATTCCATCATGTGGTGACCGTGTGCTCTGGAGTGACCACATCCCTCCATTTCTCTCCCTGTAGCGGCCACAGAAGTGTTTGTGATTGGACTCCACACATATGCTTTTTTCCCCCCAAGTTTTCAGACCTTCCTTCTTTTCCACCAAAAGGTTCAGCAGAACAGCCACATGGCTTTATGTAGTATTAAACTGTGCTTCAATTGCCAGTGAGATGCTACTGGAAATTTATCAGATACTGAACCCAAAGTGTCTGTGTATGTGTGTATGTATATGTATTAAAATGTTGTGGGTTATTGCATGCTTAAAGATACTTCACTGCCCTTACTTTTGGAGCTTTTGTATGTAAAACCCCAAGTCATGGCTTAAAATTTGGCACTTCCATATTAGTCTTTCTCTTTTTTTAATGGTAACTTCTTCTAATAAGGAGGAAAGTACAGTGGAAATTTTTGGTCGGCAAGTTCTCAAATCTTTCATCTTGTTTTCAGTCATCATTCAAAGTGGAATTAAGAAGAGGAGCATTTCATGATGCACTGATAAATAATGATCAAACTACTTGATAGTTACTGCCTACAAATTGGCTTTGTTGCAGTAATTTTAAGTTTTGCTTTCTGTGTTTAACAAGATGACATCTATTGTTGATGGCTGCTTTTGAAACTAAATCAAGATACTGTGCACTAGCATGAAGGTAAACACAACCTGACGTGGTTCACTTCAAAGACCTCATCATCTCTAAAGGCTTTGGAACCTCCCTGAGAGGTGAAAGGATGTCAGGACGAGGATACAAGTATTTTTATGCATTTTTCTTCCATGTTTTCACTCTTGGCTGTGAAAAGGCAACGTTTTCTATGGAACAGCATGCTGAATTGCTCTACTCACAGACCTCTGGTGACCAGAGAATGCAAACTTCTTTCCTCAGGCTCTTTTATTAGTGGTATTATGCAAGCAGGTGGAGTTTTAGGAGAGACATCTTAAGGGAGCATGAATGAAGGCAAATGTTTTATATGACCAAGAGGTTCACATTTTTCTGATATTCTAGAACTTTGTTCATTACATAAAAGCAGATTCATCTGAAAACTCCCTCTGTAGTCATGCCTTGATTCACTGAAGTTTGGACTGAATACTCTTTCTGTTGTCTGTATTTTTTTGCTCAGCAATTCTTCCCTGGAATGATAGAGGGATGTTCTGGGGGGACAGAACAATTGTACCTTGCCAGCTTATCTGTAAGGATTTTGGCATTCTCAGGAGCTCCCACTCAGCTATCCCATCCAGTTATTCTTCCTCTGATATGTTTTGCTAAGACAGCTTTCCCTGTGAGTCTGAGTGCTAATTTTGCTCATAAGGAATCTTTGCTGATGTGTAGAACAAATTTGCATACCCTGCTTTATTAGAGCAAGCAGGAGGGCCTACCTTCTAATTTTTTAAGGAATTCTCTTTGAAGTCCAACTAACAGGTGAGGAAGAATGTCCTATTCCTCATCTGCATGAAGGCTAAAATGGAGTGTCAGATATTTATCACCATCTTTGTTACTTTTCTGAGAGATTTAATAGTGCCCAGAATAATAGCTACGTGCTATTTAATCTGAGGCATTATTTAGCAATTGGTGCTGTCTCAAGAGGATAATTACTCAGAAGTATCTATTTGAAAATTCATCTACTGCTAGTTGTATAAATGTCTACAGTGCCTGGAGTATTTAAATACTGAGAGGCTTTATGATTAAAGTTACCATATTACAATATTTAACAGAATGGTGAATTTCTATTAATATTATGTAGGCTTAGATTCAAATGCTGGTATTCTCTCTGTGACTCAGGGGAATCTGCACCTACTGATAGCATTCCCACTGAGCACAAGAAAGAGGGTACAATGTGTGACCTATAACATCCCCAGGTGCGGAAATGAGTGCTCTCAAGTTGAAAAAGCCCCAGATTGTCTGTGTGCAGCATTGCTGAGTTTGGAGGGGACGTGACAGCCACTGAAGTGTCTGCTGCCCATGCTGGGCATGATGATGAAGTGCTTTGTGAAGGAGGATGGGGAGTGTCTTCAATATTTGAGCCATACTTGTGAAATTAATTGGGTCTCTCTTTAAATTTGCCACTTAAATGCAGAGGCACTTGCATGTGTGTCTTTGAGTCTTCGAGAACCCAGATGAGCAGTTGGGTTTTGATCAAATTGGTCAATGCACTCTAAAATAATTATAAAGGTCTGGCGTCATATGCAGACACACTCACAAAGCAGGATCATATAAATCTCATTTTCTAGTTTAACTAGGTTAGAAAGAAGACTCCGACTTTGCACATTGAGTAATGAACATTAAATTGGTTGTTGCCACTCAAGGAAGTGCTCCTGGAGTCCTTACAGAGAGCTGTCTGAACATGTGAGCTCAGTGCTCAGCAGTAGCAAAGAGGCAGAGGAAGATTCAAAATTATTAGGAAGTTAGTGCAATCAACAGGAAAAATCTTTACTCCATGGTACATATGAAACGAGTGGTTCTGACTGCCCATCCTAAAAAAATGCTGGGTATGTCCAAAAAAATAGAGGTCCTGTGGTTACAAGGAAAAAAATGTAAATCATTGTTGTGACATCTCAGCTTGGAAAAGGTGACTCTGGGTGCATGGTTACACAGGGCTGTGAAATTTCAACAAAATTAAACAAATGTTACTTGTTATGCTTCACAGTATAGCTAAGGTTCTGAGTCCAGAAAGACACATGGTGCAGATTCCACAGAAAGGAACACTTTTCCAGCAGTGTATCAAAGTGCATGAATTGTGGAACCCCTTGGGAAATGAACTTCTAGCAGTCAGCAGTAAATACAGGTCAGAAAGAAGATTTAACAGAGTTCTGGACACACCAGTCAAGGATGGTCCTTGTGCAACTTCCAGGTCAGAAAGGCCTCTGAGGCTTGCTGGAAGCTGCAGGGGTATAGCGAAGGGAACAGTTGCTGTTTGTCCAGGTCTTGATTTATTTTCCATGAGTGCCTAGTGCCTGAGACAGGATACAGAGCCTGATGCACCTGTAGCCCTAATCTAGTGTTTTATGAGAGCTCTCCAGAGCTATATTACTGCAGCCTGGAGTATTAGACAATATCCATGGCCACACTGCTCTACACAAGATCCGTGTGGAGCATTGTTACGAAACTCAACAGAAAGAGGGTAGCTTGAAATAATCTAAAACCCATCAAAATACCTTCCAAGCTATGTGCTTAAATGAGAAGGGAATGGAGCGCTGGAAATAGGCAGATAGGCTGGTGTTTTGTAAAAGATTGGTGCACATAACTGATAGATACGCTGGTGCCACCCGTAGCCTTTGGCTGGCAGGCTGTGTGATGGCAGATCCTGGGAGTGAAAGAGCCAGATGATAATTGGAGAAGGAAAGGAGACAAACTGAAATACTGGAATTTTTCAATCTCCTGGGATGTCAGGACCCTGTAATGCCAACCAAGCAACCACTGGATGTTCAAGGAAGCCAGTCAGGATCCTGAATGTGTTTTGAACTGCTCAGAGGCGCAGGGCTACCAGAAGCTACCAGAGTTGCCACCGATTTCAGCAAAGTCTTAACAGGCCTTTGGTGTGAGAGATAGGGATGCTGTCTTTTCTTTCTTTGTCCTTTTCTTTCCCCCATCTCTGTTGTTTTCCTTCCTATCTCTTTCCTCCGTCTGTTCAATACAAGCCTGGCACACTGAGCCCAGACACACTTCCTTTCACAGCACTGCTGTGATCCCATGCCTGGCAAGGCAGGGAAAAGCTGTGTCCTGTGCCACCTGGCAGGAGTTACCAGGTGTTGAAGTGGCTGATAACAGCCATTTTCACTGCCTGCTTTCCACAGTAATGAAGTTGCAAGTATCAGTCGCAGAAGCTGAGTTATCTGGCTCTGCACTTCTCTTCTTGTTGCTGTTACATTTTTTTTTTCTGCAGAAATTAGGACTGGACTCCAGAATTAGATGTAACCTATCTCACCTGTTTTTCTGAAGGAGAATGTTTTTCACCACATTTATTACCATCTATAGGTTGTTTCTGTAAGAAAAACCCGTATGCTAACAGAGATAGGGATAAGGCATAGGTGATGCTAGAAGACTCAATTGTTTATATTTGAAATTCTTTATTTTTTTGTACTGTTCTCAACATTTCTCCTGTATCTTCAATTAAAAGTTATAAAGATGTTTAAGTCATTAGTGTTGCCATGGAGCTGAGCAGCCTGGGTCTGTGCTCTCAACTCAAACCAAGTTTGACTGTTCAGCCTTATAGACAGGATCATGTTAACACCTTAACCTACGACTCTTCACACTGTTTTATTGAGATGAGTGAGGCAAGATGTTGGATGCTTTTTCCCCAGGAGTCACAGGCCCTGCTGAAGGGCAGGCTGAGGCTCTGGTATGTGGACAAGGTAGTTCAACTCTCTCAAGATCAAGCAGGTGACATTGTACCTGTTGGATTCAGGTCACATTCACCACCTTTTCTCTACAGCTAGAGAGGAGATGCATGTGTCTGTTAAGTGAATGTGGAGATGATTGAGTAAACGCAGGCTTTCCTATCTAGGGCTCTAATTACAAACCTGCAATATTTCTGTCATAAATTGACCTGGCAGACTTCTCTTAGTGAAGTGTTAGCATTAGCTGCTGACAGCCTTTGGAGTGTGTGTGTTTGACAGGGCATGCTGTGGAAGGAAACTAGAATGTTGGATTAAAGAATGAAGCTGGCCAAGGTGGAGAGGAAAGCTGAGCAAAAACTGAAGTAGGACATGAACCCTCTTTCAGGGAACACAGACCCTCACCCTCGCAGCAATCAGTGCTGCTCCTGGGGCGTTGACACAGGAGTCATGAGGTGGTGCCTGGACCTAGTTTAAGAGAAGAAATACTGCAATGGGAGTATGACCTTTGAAATCTGCTGGGGCAGGATGTTTTGTGCATCTGGTAAGGAGGATGGTGGTTCTTTTCCTTAAATGTCCCCAGTAACAAACACACATATTAGTGATGTTCACTTGTTGAGTGAGGAAATTGCTATTTTTCTTAAAACGGAGCATTTTTGAATAATCCTCTGGCTGTGCACTCTTAGGTGACTGGTTAGGATCAAGACTGTATGGTTAGAGCAGATTTGCACCATTTCTTGTTGCTGTGTATTGTTACTTTAAAATTCTCTTTGAGATGCCTTTCTGGGTTTAATCTCCTTTCAATATTTGAGTGCAGTATATGCTCACCTTTTTCTAAACCTTTACGACAATAAGAGGAAAGTTTAAAATTTAAATTAGGGTTTTAACTTTAATTCTGTTTCTTGAGCCATGATGCATGTTTAATAGGTGGTGGTATATTTAAAAGATCTGTTTGGCAAAATCTTGCTTACCAATACTGAGATTTATGCAAATAGTTTTATCTCAGATTTGTGGCTCATAATACAGGTTGTTATAAAAAGGTTAAATAAAAGAAATACATCTTCTGCAGAACACAGACTATAAACAGACTCTTAAATGAAACAGTGATTTCCAGGTTAATATTTGAATTTTTAACTTCAGTGCCACACTTTTAATATATTTCAGGTTCCTTAATCCAAAGCTTACTTTATATTCTGAAGGCGTGCGATTGCTGTAATCTCAAGAGAAGATAAGCATGACATCTGGTTCACACCTGTGGTTTTAGGGATAAGAGCGTAGCTGCTTTATGTATTATTCAGGGCACTCTGTTGAAACTGCAAGCAATTTGACTGTTTCAGGCCCTTTGTCCAAAGGTTTTTGTACTTGTCTAAAGTAAACATGAAATACAGAAGTCTACTCTCAGTAGGTATTGAATAGACTATTTATTCCAACCTGTCTGCTGCCAGGAGGGAAATCAGTTATGCAGGTTAATTATCAGATTTATGATAAAGACTTTACTTGTGCAACTCTCATATTTCAAAAGTTCCATTGAGGCATTTCGTGCTGTGACAGAACAACCCCAGCAGAGGTGAACGCACCAGTAGCACATACTGGTGTGGATTTGTGTGGCCCTGGGCAGCTTGGGGCAGCGCTCTCTGCTGTGTGATGGGAGAGGCTGCACCAGTTTGGTGTGTTCCCAGTTCCCATTTGTGGTTGCTGGCACAGTCCAAATATTTGGTGCAGGTGGTGAGAGGAGTGGCATTAAATTGGCTGGGCACCTCTAGAGCCAGAGACTCCAAGAGTCTGAAGAGAAGCCAGCAGCTGTCACAATGAAAACTAGAACTTCTCTGGTGTCCATTACACAGGTGAATTGTTTGAGTGTGAGATGCTGAGGCAGAAGAGATGCTTTCAGAAATACACAGGTGTGAGCCAGACTGGAAATGTGACTCTTGGGCATGCAAATCGTTTCTATTATTAAAATACAGTTGAGGAAAGGGACGAAACTGGCACAGAGCCTGGCTGAGCAGGGACACAATTGGGCACGACTCCCACCAGGAGTGTGTTCTGAAAGCTGTACTGAACCAAAGCCTGCAAAATTTGGACTCAAATACCAATCTGGTGGCGCTGTTGTGTTCTTCAGAACTCCAAAGAAGTTCAGCATTCTTTTCTTTCAACATCAATGGGCCTGTAAGAAATTGGAAGTGTTAAAGCTGAGAGATTGTTTTAGTCACATTATTTAAGGTGTGATGCCACAAGTGAGCAGCAGGGCCAGATGCACCAGGGCAGTCTCAACATCTCATCTGCAGACAGGTATGAGCAAGGGAGGGGGTGAGTATCAGAGCTGTGTTTGTGTTTCATAGGCATGAAAAATAACTTCGACATTTAGCAAAGGACCATTAGAAAATGTGTTTGCAATGGGTTTGCACATGTGACAGTGGACGAAGGTTTAACTTTAAAAGGCTACACAATTTCCAGCACTTGACTTTTCTGTCATTTTTGGTGTTTGCCTGAGTATTTTGCTTCTTGCTGTGCTGGAGTCTAGTTCTTTTTGATTTGTTTGTGTAAATTCAGAATCAGGTCCTTAACACACTGGCGCCATTAAGATGGTGTGCTCAGATGCTCTGTGTGTATCTGTACACAAAGTCACTTAAGAAAAGAAGTTTACAAATTTCTTAACACTGCACTCCAAATGTGTGCAGACTTCACTTTCTGCTCAGTAAAACAGCCAAAGGGTAAAGGTAGAGAAACCTAGAAAATTAGAGACAGAGTACAGAGATATTACATGTAAGGTTTTCCAAAACTGGGAAATTTGGGTAGGCAGCCCATGGTGGGGAAGGATTTCAATTTGAGGTATTTTCAGGAGATCCTGAGTTTTAGAAAGGATATAGTGTACTCACTCCTTGCATATTAAACCTTTTAGAGAATCTTGAAGTAAAACACCCACATCAAGCAGCTGCATTGGAAGAATCCCTAATATTCCATTGGGACAGCTGTGACAGAACTAGTGCTGCCCCTGCAGCAGAGGCTGTCACATGTCCCTCCAGCAATCTGCAAGTAGCTACTGAGAACAGTGCTGAGCACTCTGCTTGCTCTGCCTTTGGCATTATGATAAGGGTCTAGATAGAGGTATGTTCTGCAAAATATAAGAAAACCCATTATTATTTTTACCCTCCAAGTAAGCTCTTGTCCTGGCCTGATTCTGCTGTAACTGTCCATCTTCTTCACAGTTCATAAATAAAAATAACCCTGCAAGTGCACAGCCTGGAGGATTTCGCATCCCCTCAGAGATAGGAATGGCCTTTCGCCCAGCAAAATGCTGCTGAAAACGTGCCCCATCTGCTGCATAGCTTTGAATCCAGAGTGAAACTATAAATACCTCAAAATTTGTTCTGAGGCACTTGGAAGTTCATTAAACCACTTGGAAGACCTTGCCTTCTCCCACTGGAAAAAAAAAAAAGAAAAAAAAGAGAAGAGCAAGAAGAAAAACCCATCTTCGACAACAAAAAAGACCACACACAGAGGACATTGTGAATTCCACAGTGCAGAAAGAGGAATTTGTGCTAAGATATGAGCTCTCAGAGGAATGAATACTTGTGCTAGTGCAACTTTAAAGTGAATGGGATATGAAATTGTATTAATCACACATACTAGGAAAAGTGTGCTTTTGTGGGGTTTATTCTTCAAGTACATCTGTGTTTTTCCTGAAGAGCGCTGGAGTATTTTTGGTAGGAAATCCCAGTTCTCTCCATTCTGGCAGCAATTGATGTTTAAGAAAGTAAATGGGTTCCTGAAAGATGAGCTGAAGTATTGACAGTTCAGATATTTTGAAGTTTAAAACTCTTCAGTAGCATTATTTTTCTTTTAGGAAGGCGATGGGAAGCAGATGAAGAAGATATCCAAAACAGCCACTTTTGGGTGGAGTTCAGAGCTATTCTGCTCATACAGTTCGTCCATCCAGCTTGTTTTCGGTTGCTGTGTCATTTTGTGCTCAGCCACTTTCTAAATTGCCTGTTTCAGTTTTTCAGCCATGGCAGCAGCTAAGTGCTGCCTCTAATTTTTCCATTTGTACAGTTTTAGGAAAGCCAAGTTTGCCTCAGTGTTCTGTATTTCCTCTGTCTTACTTGGAATATGCCATTAGACAAAGTCACTGTGAGTGAGACTCAGAGCCACTCAATAGATGCCCAAAAAGACTCTGGTAGAGGAGGTAAAGACCAGTGAAAGGCACCGGTTGGCCTCCCAGAGCCTGGGAAGATGCCCTTGGGTGTGTGTATGCTCTGCCCTGCAGCGATTGTGTGCACTGAATTTCTGCAGCATCTGCTCGTAAAAAGGTTGTGAAACACATGGCATAGAACAGCTTGGGTTGAAAGGAACCTTAAAGATCATCTGATACCAACTCCCTGCCATGGGCAGGGACACCTTCCACTAGATCAGATTATCCAGAGCCCTGCCCAGCCTGGCCTTGAACACCTCAGGGATGGAGCACAAACAGCTTTTCATTACATCTTCTCCTGTCAGTTATGAGCTGGTTGAAGTTGGTACCAGTATTAAGGAGGCAATAGACTCTCTCCATGAGGTACCTGTGGGACTCTTCCTTATTGCAATAGCAAGCAAATGAACAGCAGCCTCACATTTTTTTCTCTCCAACAACACTCCATATGGTACTTAATTTCACATAGTTTTCAATTGTGTGTCATTCTTCCCATTAATTTCAGATTTTTCAAACTTTTTTTCCTTAAAACATCTGGTTAAAGAAGGGATAGGCAATGACCACATGAGGAACTGAGGCCCAGGAATGGGCAGTGATCAGTGCAAGATTGCAGAAACTCTAGTAGCCTTTGCAGTCCAAGGGCTAATAGGTTGCCACTTCTCAAGTTACCAAAAGACTTGATTTTCAAGAAGTATTCCTACTTTTACACAAAAAACAGAATACTGAACTGTTTCTCTTCTCTCTCCTTAGTTTTCATGGGCTTCTTAATCTTTTCAGGAAGGAAAGAGCTTTGCATTTTCAAGGTTTTTCTTACATGCATGAAGGCAACAGACACAGTGATTTTAAAATTGCAGTGAAGGTTCTCCTGGAATCACATCATTCCGGTTCCTTGGACCTGAAGTGAAATACCATTTGTCAGGAATCCTCTGATGGAGGAGTACAAATGAGCAGTACTGTGTGGGGCAATCTTTTATCCTTTTTTTTATTTTTATCTCCTATCCTTGGATTTCTTCCATCCCTTGGACATGTGGCTTACATCCCTTTTACAAGCTGACTGAGCACCCTATTGCACCACTTACCACCCACGTTTCCAGAAAAAGAGCCTCCTAAATTTGTGTGTCTAACAAGATGCTGTGATGTATCTGGAAACACAGGTATGATTACCATAGGATGAAGATATTTTAAACATTTTTAGGAGATGAGAAGGAAAGGTTTGAAAAAGCCCCTGCTCATTATGGTTCAGTTTTTCTTTACATCTTAGTATTAAAGTGTTAGAATTATAATCTCCTGTGTTTGGAAGGAGGTCAAATATGAAACAACACTTGTAACACAGACGAAGGAGGATCAGAAACAAGAGGCATTGCACTGGGAGGTAATAACCACAGCTCTATAATTCAAGGGTCTTGTGCATTGTGAAAGAGAAGACTTACTGCTGATTTTTTTGTTGGTTTTGAATGATTTATAACATTTCACTTGTGGTGGAGTGTTGCAATCTATGTTGTCATGGAAATTCTATTGAATTTATAGTTCCATTTATCCAAAACGATTTTCCAGACTTCATTTCATGGTGAATCATATGGCTGTTACTTGGAGTACAAAGCAATTGCAAAAAAGTTTCATGTTACAGAAAGCATAAACACTGACACCGTTATTTTCATATTACAGTAATACAAATGAATGCAAGCTGCAGCTTTTTAGCATCAAATGGGCCTTCCTTGTGTGATGACTCACTGTGTACACACGAGATGGATTTTCTTGTTAGGGATGGGAGCAGGCCTAAGGGGTATTTATTTGTGGCAGTAGAAATCAGGGAAGTTTCTGGCTTGGCAAGGTCCTTCTCTCTTAACATTCAGGACTTAACGCTCAAGATACTGAGTGATGTGGCCGTGATCCAACAATGCGTGGGAGCCCAGGGTGATCCCATGAGCACTGGGTTTTCTCCCTCTTCTACTGAACTGTCACCAGGTCACTCACAGTTTTAAATGCTGTGCAGAGTTGTGGGCAGAAGGTACAACTACCACCTTTCAGGTTGAAAAAGACTTTGAAATTGCTTAGTCTCAGTTTATAGCATAGGTACACCTACTGTGTCAGTTGGAGACAACAAAGCAAGAATTCATGCTTACTGTTAAAGAAGATGAAAGGGAAATTTATTGTACTTCTAAGGGATACGAACGTCTAAATTGAGTTAAATTTTGGTATTTCACTTGCATGATCTTGTTCTTTCTGTTTCAGCTCCTTTCATTTTTTTCAGCCTAGCACTGTATTCATTATCAAGTTACAATTACATTAGGACAAAGTCCCTGTCTGACTCTTTGTTTTCCAATTTTACCCAGCACACTTTTAGGCACTGTAGAATACCAAGTTATGACATTCAAAATACATCTCTCTACCTGCCTAACTATAGTTAAAAATTCACTGATGAATAATAGACTAGGCAGGAAAAACATGCCATTATCTGCTCCTGTTCAACTTTATCTTTTCAAAAGAATGCAATAGACTCTGTGTTATTACATCAAGCTCTGGTAGGAGAACTGGAAAACATCACGATTCGCTCTTCCCCCTGCCTTTCCTGAGCAGATTTTGAATATGTTATAAATGATAAGTTTCATGGATTTTTTAAGGAGAATATAATGAGAAGTCAAACATCAGGCTTTATTGCCCCAGTGTACATCTCACACTCCACTAAACACACAGACTGCAGGACAGTTATTCTGAATTTTTAGTGCTGCAGTGAAGATTACATTATGTCTGTAGAAAATTTTTACTCCAGCCAAATGGATCACATCATCCAGTTCACTGGAAATCTATGCACATATTTAAAGCAAAAGTAAGTTACATGCAAGCTTTCAATTAAGAAAAATCATGTATGATTCATAATCTTAGCAGAGAATTTATTTTTGTGCAAAAGGTTTTAAATCCAGTTGTAAAAGTGGCTGAGAATAATTTATTCTTACAATGTAAGCAGCAAAGACACTAATTAAGAATTAGTATATTCAGTGCTTAATTCCATCATTTAAAGCAAACATTTCAGAATTTTTGTTCCACCACTCTGCAAAGAGTTGCAATCTACCTGCGCTGCCTGGGTGTTGTGCTCTTCTGAAAATACTCTCAGTCTCTAAAGCAGTACATAATAAACCACATCACTGCTCCCTCTGCGTCTTGCTGCCTAATTCCTAAAAAACTGGCTGGTCTATAAAACATTTTATTTTTTTATGCTTTTTTACCGTGCTTTAAATTGCATGGTAGTCCTTGGATCACTGGAAGGAAATGAGCAGGAAAGCTAATTCCCATGATCTTTTCCCTTGCACCAGAATTCCTGATACTGTTGAATATTCTGTACTCCACATCTGTGACAGCACAATGAGCCTTTGTTCATTTTTTAATCTAAAGAGAAATCTGCTGTAGGAGGTTGCACAGGGTGATAGCAGCCCAATTTAAAAGTCTCAATTATTTATTTTTAAAATACTTGGCATCTGTCTATGGAAAATGTACTTGCTTGGTTTCCAGTCTCTTAGAATTGCTTTGAACTCACTCACGTCTTCTGGGATCTATCAAACGCTCATTGTGGCTTTTCTCTCATAAGTGCTGAATGAGTTTGGCCATGACAGTCTGTATTGGATGTAAACTTTCTGTCTTTGTAGTGGGATAATGACAGCAAAGAGATGTCATGCACGGGAATGGTGATTCCTGTCTGGATGCCTGTCATGCCAAGCAGAGAGACAGAGCCTTTTATTTGTGGATGGGTGGCGAGGAGAAGCCATTCATTGGAAGCAGGCTCAGTTTTTGCCAGCCAGTGACATTTCATAATGAGGGTTTAGTCATTCAGAGGCAATTGCACTTAATAAAATCAGAACTGGTCTCTGGTGGGCAGTAGTTCTCAGTAATATGCACATTTTGGACAGCCTGTCCTTACAACGTCAGCATGGTGGCAGCCCAATTTGGCATTAAAATCTAAGCACAGAGCAGGGCCTGACATTTTGCCAGGTCTGGGTAACACCAGCTTTCTGTAGAGGTTGGAAGAACACAGTTGAAGAAAGGTGTTTCTTCAGGGAGTAGATTGTCCTGAGGAGGAGGCGATTTTCTACCCCCAGGGCATGGTGGAGGGCTGGGAGCTTGGAGGCAAAGGCTCTCCAGGCTGGAGAATCACCCACATGTTGGATTCACTTGTGTCAGTGTAGGCTGGGAATAGCCCTGGACTGCTTGGAAACTGTAATGGTTGGCCACTGGATCTTCCTGGACAGCAGAGACTGGAAAACATGACATGTTTTCTTAGGTTGTCTGGTGATTATGTCCTGGGTTAGGGCAGAGTGAGGGATTCTCTCTAATCCTCTGTTTTAAGGCACTTGTAACAGTCTGAAGATTTTGCCCTCAGTGATATTTTTTCAGGCTTAAATCTGTGCTGTACAGCAAATCTCTCTCAAGTTTGAAAACAATTCTTCTATAGTGTGAAGAGTGTCAAAGCATGAAGTTTTTCCATTAAAAGCAAACTCTTGCCCTCTCCCTGCCTTGGTAAAGCTCTGTAGCTGCAACAGTAGTTGTGGCAGCATTTTAGGATGGACAGTGTCTTCCTGCTGGAAAAGTACCTTGGATTAAATGTTTCACTAGGGATGGTTTGTCTCAGCTTAGTTTTACGAAAATACTGAAAATTTCAAGTTGCTTGGACACACGTGGTTTTTATGATAGCTCTTTACAAGGTAAATGCAAGTACACTTCTGTGTTGCACGGCTGAGATTAAGGAAGGCCATGTAAGCCTTTCCCAGCCTTGTTAGCTGTAATGGGGCTAGATGGGAAAGCCTTGTAAATCTCATATATTGTGCCACAGAGAACAGGACACTCATGCCCTCCTGGACCTGTGCCACGGGGAAGGCTGTTTGGAGCACAGTCAGCAGGGATGTGTGGAACAGAGCATTCTGACTGCAGACAGGTGGTGTCACACTCCAAAGGGCATTTCAGGCTTTCTCATTACTGCAGAATTCACAGCCTTTCAATTTTTTAATTTTGGAAAATAGAAGCTGGTGTGGAATCACATGCAAAAATGTGCAAAAATGCTGTTGTATGGGGCTGAAATCAGTCAGTGCCACAGTTCAGGTGGGATGTGTAAGCTTGGGTGATTCTCCATTCTGCATTTCACAAATAGCATTTTTTAATACGATCCAAATTTTCTTTAGCTTAAAAGCCTCTTTGTTGCATTCTGTGCTGCTGCTTTGTACATCCCAGGCAGAGACAGTAGAAGTCATTTATATGCAAAGTGCCCCATATATTGTATATACTAATTATATAATAAGGAGTAATAATGAAAATTTTCTAGCATGTTTAGGCCACTTAAGTATGCGGTGAAATTAATTTTACAGTTAACTGTCTTATTCCCACTTTGTACATAAAGAACCTTATCCCACCCATAGAAAATATTAAATTAACTATCTACTGATAAATGCATTCAATATTATGTATATTATGAATAAAAGAACAAAAATACATTGGATACATTTGCATTTTATTGTAAATTGGGGAAAACTGATGAGGCTGTATTATGGAAGAGAACAATATGTGATCACATAATTAGAAAATTGTCATAATACTAATGCTCAGCGGTGTCCAGGTGTGGTTTTATGAGCAGCCTGAACCATGAGGCTTTGAGGGTGTAACTTCACTGTCTTTTTAACATTGTTTTTGCAGAGTATGTATGTGTGAATTATATAATAGCAATTCCTCAGATATTGCACTCCTAAAATGTTCCTTCCAGCTGTATGAGCACATAAGGAAGCTACTGTATGACAGATGACAATAATTTTTCATACGGGACAGTTCCCCTTGACGTGATGGATGCAGAGAGAGGAACCACACTCCCTGGAAAAACACCAGGGAGCAGTGGTAAAATGCTCCAATGTGTATGGTAATCAAGGCACAGTGTGGTTCTTGATTAGGCTATGAGATTGCACTGCTATGATGAGGGATCTGAATGAAAACCTCTTTTACCAAAGCCCTTTGCACTGTTAAGCAAGAGTGTATCGTAAAAATTAATTTCCTTAAAATGCTGTGAGCAAAATTGATCTGAAATTATTCTGGCATATGCTGAACTCACCCAGTGATGCTTTTCTTCATAAACTCCTGTGAGGAATATATTGTGAAATGTTTTATGTAAGGTATAGATAATTTTTGACTTTATTTTAAAGAGGAGCAAAATGTAATTTGTGAGTGTTTTGCCAGGTTTGATCTGTGCTGGCTAAACTGGAGTTTAAGCAGTTCTACCTGAAACAAACTGTTTCTAATTTCTACATCAATGAATGGTTGTACCTTGCTCTGCATTTGTTGAAAGCACGAGTTGTCAGAATCTGGAGGCACTGCCACCTTTGTGAGGTATTTTCAGCATCTCTGTGTGTGCTGTGAATATGCTGGGAATAGGGAGGCCAAAGAAGGGGAAGAAAATTTCTTTCAAATTTTATAAAGCTAGTGTGAGTGCCAAATTTTTTCATTTTTTTGTGGGCTATTTGGAGTGTGGTCTTCCTCCTGCTGAAAAGGTACCTCTACCTCTGAATGCTCTGATCTTCATCTTTTCCCTATGCAGTGATGTTTTTTTAACTATTTAATACTGGCAAAGCACCTATCCACTACAGCCAGTAGATACAGTCAGAAACCTGGGAATCAGTAAAAGTGAGCAGGAATGTATCTGTGCAAGATGAAAGGATGTAATATCTCCTGGCATATACAAAATACAGGAAAAAGAGTGCATTTGTAAATACAGTAGGATGTGTCATGCAGCACCATTTTGTAAAAACCCAAACAAGTGTTTGGGTCCTGCAGGCAGACTTGCTGGAGGGAGCCATGGTCAGACCAGCAGTGTTAGGAAGCACAAGCAGTCTCAGCCAGACCTTATTTCTCCCTCAAACTATGAGCTGTGTGCCTGTCTCTTACCATCATTGTAGTGCTGTGAAAAGGGCAGGTACTGGTGATGGGCAGCAGAGTGAGTGCACAGGTTCAGCAAGAGGCCGGTGGCAGAGAAGCCGAGGGGTCCATTCCCATTTTATAGCCAGGAACAGATTTTTTTTTTTCCTGGCATTAATGAGCATAAGTGAGCATACATATTAGCCAGCCAGTGCTGCTTTGGGTTGTGAAATCCATCTGGAAGGTTCCCTGAATAGCCACAGGAGTAACCACTGTGAAGTCCTGTCCTTGTGCTTGGCTGTCACCATCGGGCATGTGGTTTTAGTTAGTGTTGGGTAGGGTACACGTTCAACAAATGTTACTGAATTTATTCTGTGACCATGTGCACACCTGCATGGTGAAGTGTTGAGAAGGGACCGTTGTGTGTTTCAAACCAGATCCTTTGGAGCAAATTATGACTGATAGAGATGGACGAACACTGAGGGCTTCTTTTGGAATGGAGGGGTTGGACAACTACTGGAGAAGCAGCAGACAGCTGAGAGAAGTGGGAGCTCAACTACTCTGGGAAGTGGAGCAAGAACTATACAGGAAATTAAGAGCACGAGCACCCACAGGCTTCTGTAGATTGTCCTTATTCATGGCTTGTGTGCAGTGGAGTGGGATTGTTTTCTACCAGAGTGTAGAGGGGAAGCTGTTCTTGGTCCTCTTCTCTTTGTGTATCTCCAACACTTGTTAGTTCAGGGTAATCATTGTTCTCACCTGCTCTTACTTGGGGTTTGTGTAATTATTAATATTTATTATTCATTAAAAAATTACATCAATATATGTGGTTTTGTCTCATACATTTTGCAGAGTACTAACGCTTTGGAAATAAAAGTCATGAAATTTAACTGAAGACAGGGAGAAGTGTGACCTTAACTGATAGACCTGAATATCAAAGGCTCATAAAAATGCATTGCTATGGAGACAGACTTTTATCTTACAAATTACTTTAGGAGTAAAGGAATAACTCTAAACATTGAAATCCTTTTCAAAATTCTCTATGGATTTTGAGATAAATATGTTTAGCACATTTAACAGAGCGGGAGATGAGCCTTCAATGTGCTAAGAAATGAAGAGATGCTAGCAGAAAGCACAAAGTTTAACATCTGAACAGACTGACCATATTGTTTACCCTTGGGTTTGGTATTAAAATGCATTGCATCAACTCTGTTCCCTGCTTACTGTCCCAGCAGGGCAGTCATGCTATTAATCAAGATGCTGGTTAAACAATATTGTTCAGCAGAATTCCTTTATCTCAGGTTCATAACACTGGGTTCACATACAACGTGTATGCATTGCATCCTGTGAAAACTGTATGAATCAACACTAATGTGATTCTGTTGTTGGTTTTAATTTTTGCAGATGCAGATTTACTTCTACAATCCTGATGACTTTGACAGTTTTGGAACAGCAGTTCTAGAAAACAGGGTGGTAGGAGCCATGGCCGTGTTTTTCCAAGTAAGTTAAAACAAAGGCTATATCCATAAACCAAAGCATTCACAAGTACTATTTAATTCATTGAATTGTTTCAAGCTTAATGGATGCATCTGTTTTCTTGTTCCCACCTGTCTAAGTGAAAGATATTTCATATTGTCTATGTGTGATTTAAAATGTAAATAAGTATATTTAAAAACATAATGAAAAATTTTGCCTGGATTGTTCTGACTTTATAGCTACTCTACAGATGCAGATTGGAGAACACATTTATCATGGAACTTCCTTTGCTGTTGAAGCACATTGCTGCAGTCCCTGGAATACTAACAAACCAACACCAACTGGTTCTGTTTAGGGAAAACTTAAAATTCAAATGTAGCTTGAGAGAAAATTAATCAATACGTTTCATCAATCTTATCTGTAGCAGCTTCTTCTAAATTGTCATAGTAACAAGTTCTTGAACAGACCAGGTTTCCGAATGAGTGAATTTATGCATCCACTTGTTTGAAATGCATCCTGAAAGATGCAGATCTGGGGCTGCTGGCTGAGCTCATTTGTGGTTCCACACACTCCAAATCTGTGGCGTGTGGCAGGGAGCACCACTGGTGATGGGAGTGACCCCTGTGGAAGTGGCATTCAGCGGTGTGAGCTCTTTGTCACCTCACATCAGAAACAGGGTCCTACTTTTCTGGCTCAAGGGTGAAATGAGGGGAGGGAGTTGAGCTGCTCCACACCACCAGGCTGTCACAGGCAGAGAAGTAGCTAATGAAGATTTGAAATGTCTTGAGATCTTGCTTTTCAGCAGAGAGGAAAGGAGGGAGGGAAGAGCAAGGGGAAATGCTGATCCTTTGTGAGGCTTCACACTAGTTTTTACTGAGGAAGAAAGTGATCTTGCTGTTATCTTTGTGAAGCCAGATAAAAAGGAATATGCAAGTACCCATATGTAAATACCTCCCTTTTTCTTATGATGTTAGAGTGACAAGCCTGACTCTGCTGCTCAAATTAGGTAAGGTTGTCTTTTTGCATGTCACTGATTTTGATCAAATGCTTTGATAAGGAGAAAAGGACAGATCCTTGTATTGCATAAATTGCTGTAACTCTGCTGACATCAGGATAGTGGAAGGAGGCATGTTAAATTCATCACTGTTGGATTCTGAGCACTTCTGTGGCATTTCATATTAGGGCAAAGTTGGTGGAGCTGTGATAATTTACAGTGGCATGGCATGATGATGATTCCCCAGACTTCTTAATCTCAATGTACTACAGAAAGCTTTGAGCAAATTGGATTTGGCCATATGAGAGAAGCTTAGAAGCAGCACAACCAAAGGCTGGTTTATACCACAATGAAGCATTGTGAGTTTGGTGTGTGTGCTGTGCCAGAAGGAGCATGAGTTTGTGCCATGGTGTGCAACACGTGCTGTGGCATCATCTGTTTGGAATTTAACTGCTAAATTACCCTGATGGGCTTCACATCAGCCATGTAAAGCACTGCCCCATGTCACATCACTTCCTAGTCTGTATGTGACATGTATTCCCTAAATCCATTTTTTTAGAGAGGCTCAAAATTGTGGTGGGACTGTGTTTGGTATTCCCCACCTGCATAGCCAAGTGCTGCACTTACTGTAAGTCTCTCTTTGCACAATTCCAAGGGAGCCATTAAGCTCACTAAAAATAACTTAAAATAGTGTGTTATGCTGTTAAAAACCCCACCTTTGATTTTCAGAGACCTCAGGCTTTTCAAGACCCCAGAGTGTAGTAGTCCCCTCAGGGGAGCAGAAATCTACACTTTTCATCATTTCCAGCTCTGCTGGCCACAGGACATGAGGCTGTAAAGTCTGGATGATGGTGCAGCTGGGCTCCTCTGCTCTGGGAGCTGTGAAATCTGAGGCCATTACTGATGAACACTCTCTGATCCTTTCCAGAGAGGGGGGTTAAGGTAATTCTTTGGCAAAGTGACCCAGGGACCATCCTTGCGGCCGCAAGGATATGGTTAGGGTTTTTTTTGCGTATTTTCCTTTTCCTTTGGGTTCAAATGAGAAATCAGTGCTGTGTTGTTAAACTTGTGAGTGTATCAGGTTTTCCTTCTGGGCAGCTTTGCTCCAAGACAGAGAACTGTTGAGGAAGATTTGTAAAGCCCAGAGTTCCCAGTCTAGAAGGGCGTGTGCTGAATTCTGGTCCCTGTAAATAAACTTTAGGGACACCAGTGTGACAGCTGCTATTTTGGCCTTCATGAGGATTTTTCAGAACTAGTCCCATAGGGCTTGGGTTGTTATACATAGGGTTAACATAGGGTTATTAATGGATGATGATAATTCTTTGCAAATCCCTACTGAGTTTAACCAAGGTGCTGTTTTAGCCCCCTCAGCTGTGTATCATGTCCGGGGCTTGTTGATCTATGACTTGGGAAAACCTTTTTATTGAGAAATATTTGGTGTTCCCTGAGCCTTGTTCCCCAGGACTCCATGCAGATAAACTTGCTGTGGCTAGTATTTCATGCAGCTAATTTAAGCTGTCTTTTAAAATTTGTGGCTTTTGAATGAAATGTCTGTAAGATGTCCATGGTCACATTTTGATTGGAAGCTTAGATTGGTCAAGTACTGCAGCTTTCTATTTTGCAGAGCTTTAGTCTCATCTTGAACTCATTTACCTAGAACACAGCTTTTAAAAATTGTAGCAAGAGAGGTCATACTGTTTTTCACAAATGCATTAGAAAACTGTGTCAGGCATGCTTTTCTATGTAAATATTTTAACATAAATTATTGGATGCGTTTGCCATTAAGTCAAGACTTGGATTTTTGCTAATGTGGTAATGCTGTGTTGGAATGAATGTGCACAACACTGGCTGAGTTTATAGTCTGGCAGGTGTTTTTTGTTTGACTGATGTTCATAAATGTTCCTTTGAAAATCAGGTTCTCCAGTGAGTGAACATTATACTGAACTATATAATTATTGGCGAAACATTAAATAATTAAGAACCCTCTTTCTTCCTTTTTCAATAATTTAACTTGGAATATATAAAATTTTCCTTATTGAATTCATTATTTCAGAGGCAATTTCCAGGTAGAGTACATTGGTTCTGAACTTGGATAATTGAAGCACTTGGAATTTAGTTGTAATTAAAGCTGTGCTTTTCTCATTGCTTTCATTTTAAGCTCTGTTGATAAATGCTGTTTCTGTTTGTGTGATGCAGATTAGTTGATCTGACAAAAAAAATTACTAAACTAAGAAACAATTCTTGCAAATATAAACTGCTATAGCTGCTCATCTCTGTGTCTCATTGCAGATAGACACTGAGAGGGTCTCACACAAAATAGCACTTTGAGGACTTTATAGCTGATACTCTCAATTTGCAAATGAGATGAGCTGTCCTAAAATCTCTAGCTGGCTTTTCTTTGCTGTTAAAGAGAACTCACTTGTTATTTTAGCAAAAATAAAAACCCCCTGGAGACAAAGGAGAGAGTTCCATGACAAATGAGACATTGCCTTCTGACAAGTTTTTCAGGAGAACACGTTATGGCCATTCCTTTCAGTATTGCAGTGATGTGGTGTTTCTCGAAGTGAAGCTGGTGGGAGATGTTCACTGCCCGCTGACAGCACTCTCTTGGCTGGCAGGAAAAGCTTCTGGGTTTGCAGGAAGGGACCCAGCTGAGGGATTTTTTGGAATCTTAAAAGTTTTGTGGGAATCCTAAATGAACCTCCAGCTGCACATTGGGACCCCCCAGCTGCTGGAACACTTGTAGCAGGTCCCAGTCCAGCCAGGCACCTCAGGCTTGATTTAAATGATCCTAACTTGAATAGTTGGTGCGCGTGTTTAATTTCAACCCACGTAAGATTCAACTTGCAGTTAATGATGTTCTGGCTCTGGGCCTTGGTTAATTGTCAGGCTGAGCTGGCTTTGAAGCAAACCAGGAGTGGAAGGCAAGGCCCAGGTCTCTCATGGCTCCTGAGTCATCCGTTCATCATACATGTAATACATATTTATAAGTCACATTTAAAATGAGTAGTTACTTGGATTAAATGCATTCAGACATATTGCACAGCTCTGTTTTAACCATCTAACAATATAATTCATTGCACACTTCACTACTTGCTTTATTAAAGCCAAACTTAAAAGTGTTCAAAACAAACATATTGCTTTTGCATTTGAAATATTCATCTTTTAGTCCTGCAGTAGATTCATTATGGCAGAGAATACTTCATTCCTTGATTACTGCTGTGAAAAGGCACAATACTGATTCCCTAAGCACTCATCAAATATTCGATAGCTCAGAAATTCAGGAGGAGGTGATGGAATTCTTGTTCCTACAGGGAGGGCATATAAATCTATTTTATATTTGCAGAGAAAACCGTCAGTGATTAGTTACTGTGTCTCAGGTACTCAAACAAATCATCTCTAAAGAAGTTAAGTAAAAATGAATTTTAAAATAACTTTTAGCAATGCTTTCATCATTAAAATTAGCTCCATAATGATGAGTGATGCTGATACCTCGATCAGTCAAGAGCTTCAGCAGTGCAGAGCTAGATTTTTAAAGGTAATTAGGTACTTGGCAGCAAATGTGCAACTAGCAGTATTTTTAAAAGTACATGGGATAAAAATCGAGGGGTTTGCATGTCTTTTGCTGAGTTGCCTTCCAATGCTGACATGTTTTTGTAAGTTTGTTGAAAAAACTACTCTGTATCCCTTTTAACTTTTAGATCTATGTGTGTATTATTTGCATATAAATGTTTTTACATTTATTAGTTACTTGTGTGTCCTGAGATTTGTTCTTCATTAAAATGCATGTTTGGGGCCTTGCATTTTGTGAGGTTTTTTTGGTAGTAGTTCTTGGTCTGCTTCATCAATATGATCAATCACTCACTTTTCACAAGGGCCTAAATGAGCTGAACAAGGAATAAATTGGTGGAACACCATCAAAGCTATTGAATATTTGCCAAAAATGTGCTTTTTAAGTGTATATTTCTCAAACAATAGAATTCAGCTTTTAACTTCCCTTAGAAGCCTTTTTGTTCCCTGTCCTTCCCTTTCATTAACTATTTCGTGTGTTTGCCACCATAACAAAATCAATTCAGTGAATAAGTGATTTAAATACGGAGCCTGTTGAGAAAACCACATCCAGTAAGAGACAGGGTCCCATGTCCCCATCTCAGTTCCTGACAATTCCCTGATTCTGTCTCTCCCTTATTCTAATGCTTTTTGAAAGTCTGAGCAAAATTAGTTTGATTTTGACAATGAGAATGGAGAGAGAGGTGTGCACTTCTCTTGGAACATTATATCCACCTACATGAAGCATAATCAGTACTCCAGTGTTTAGGCAATATCTTAAGGTGATTTTCAGTAGTGAAAATAACACATGGCATCATTAGCATGCAGGGCATCATCCAGAGTCATTGAGAGACTTTTCATTTATTTTAATAGACTTCAGATAGATGTAAAGACCTTAAAATTGAATTACAGTATTAATTCTTTTAATGGTTACATTAGAACCCATGGGGTTTTATTAATAGTAGCTCATGAATAATAAAACTGTTATTATTGATTAGCAGAGTTATTTAGTATTAGTACAGGTATATTTTTATTATCTTCATACCATTAAGATATGTACAGCTCCTTATTCAGTAGCTGTATACCAATAACTCTCCATGTAAGTAAAGACAAGCAAAGCAATCTTAAATGTATTCTTCTTTACTAAGTCCAGTTTCTCAGCATTTTGAAATACTGCAGTTGTTTGAAAACGTTAGTTGTTACTAATAAAAGCAGCACTAGGGCCTTTAAACGGTTGAAGAACAGTACAGGGTACAAAGCAGCTACCCTGGCATGTAAAGCCATAGCCAGAGTAGGTTGATGTGGCCACTGCAGCACCAAGAGTACATTTTTCTGAGGAACACCTTGTACGATACATGCCATGGGGTTTTGTAACATATGAAGCTTCTCTGGAGCAGAAAAAGATTCTCCTAAATAAATGGAGATAAATTGTCAGAAGTGATTTTGCGTCATGGAGAATTTAAGTACAAAGTTTTGAGTTTCTTAAGGTCTGTTAGATTTGAGTAGAGTTCAGTATGTCAGTGGCACAGACGAGCCTCCAGAGGTGTTTTTTTAGCCAGAACATGCAAGTTTGGGTGCCTGATAACAAGTGTTCATGCTGACCAAACAACTTGCTCTGAAACCGTTTTGATTGGAGGAGGATTTGGGTAGAAGATAAAAATTCATGGAAACTGTTTCTAAAAAAATCTATTCTACCCTTTCCATTAAAGAAAACAAAAATATTTTTTTAAACTAAGCCCAAAATTCTGATTTTTATTTCAACTTATGTTGAAAGTTTCTCTGGGAAATATGAATATATTTTGAATATTTTATGTAAAATAAGAAAGGAAAGGGAGAACAGATGGGAAATAACTCTGGGAGTAAAATATATATGTATCTCCAATTTTGGTGCTTATTAAATTTCCAGTGCTTAACAATGAGACTTTATTCTGATCCATACCTCTGTCCAGGTTAGTCATGTTTCCAATGATGTTTAATAGTAAAACTGCTGTTTACGACAGAGATTTTTTTTTTTTAATTAAGGTTTCTTGTCGTAATGTTTTTCATCTTTTATTTTGGTGCATAAATGAGTAGGCTGACTCCTTAGAGCACTAGGCAAACAATCCCTGGTGAAGTCTGGAGTTTAGTAGAGAAGCTACAGTAGGTTTTTTAGTTGTGGAGGGCAGTACAGTTGTGAGAAAGGCAGAGCTGCATCCCTTTCTCAAAAAGGAGGGCAGATAAGAGGGTAAGGAAGGGGCAGACTGCAGGATGAGCCCTGGGACCTTACTGTGAGCAGTTTGGGGAGCACAGGAAGCTAGGAAGGGGTCTGTGAGCCCAGCAATGACTCAGTGCTGCTGGACTCAAGAAACTCACTTTGTTAGTGAGCTGAATTGCACTGGCCCTTTCACCTGTGGGTTTTTTTTTTTACCAGGTATGTTTCAGTTCTCCAAACTGCCAGTGAACTGACAGCAGCACTGATACACACCTTTGCTGCTGGGTTACTGTGCAGAGCCTGGGCTCCTGGGGTTCCCTCGTGCCACATCCCATGCAAACACGAGCAGAGTTTCTGTCTGTGCAGGGTGCTGTGGGTTTGGGCTCTCGCTCACATGGCTGCACACTTGTCATGGCTTATCATGAGAAGGAGCTCATGTGGCTGAATCTGTGAGTGTGAAGAGCAGAGGTGTTCGCACAGCAGCCTGAACATCCTGAGCAAGCCTGCTTGGAGGAATGAGGTACAAATGTGTGAGCGAAAGGGGGGCTGGATTTGGAGGCACAGACTGACAGGGCGGCTGAAACAGATCGTTCTTGGAAGCAAACACATCGTTCCACTTCTGCTTGCCTGTGTTCTGCCAAGAGGCATTTGCAGCCTCTAGATCATGATGGCTGCAACCTGCTGTGTTGAAACTTTTCTATCCACAGGCTGACTGTGCAGTGTAGAAGGGTAATTTACCTTATGTGCACTTATCTTCTTCAGTGCCCAAACAATCGTCTTCCTTTCCCTTCTTCTCTTCACTCTATGAACTTGTTCATGGTATTTTCCACTAAGGCAAAAAGTCTGATGACCTCCAAAATGCAATACTTTCAATTAAAGTGTTTTTGTTAGATTGGGTTTTAAAGGATATGGGCTGTATTGAAAGCGGTGCCATGCAGTTCTTTTTACAGTGCGGAGCAAAATACCAGAATGCACAGAGAGTCTTTGGCTTTTATTTTGTTTTTAATCTCAGACTTATCTAGGGAAATGAATTTCCAAAGTATCTAAAAAAATAATTGAAAGTAAAAATTAGAATTAGATCCCTTTTTTTCCCCCCACATGCACTGTCAATGCTTTCTTAACCGAGAAGTCTGAGACCACAATTCCCAGCTTGTGCTGTCTCTGGTTTGGATGCAGCAATAAGGAGGGGGGATAACAGCAGGGATGGGTTACCAAGTGACTTCTGCTTTTTGTGATAATTCACAGTCCTTTGCTCCAATTTATTTAATGAAAACATCACAATTATTGATGTTAGGAAGGAATTGCAAACTTTCTTGCTGTTGAGAGGACTTAGACTCCAAAGTTCTGCAATGCTGCAAATACGAAAAACATTGCATATTTTGTGGGGTCTGTCCTCAATGTCTTGAGCTATCAGTCATAATCATTAATGAGAGCTGGTTGTATGCATTGCATGGGGAATAGGTCTGTGTGCTCTTCTGGTTTTATGTTCATTTGAATGTTAGGATCACTGCCTTTCAGTTTACAGCATTGTAAATGTTTTTGACCTGCAGTTTTTTTGCTTTCTGAATGATTCTTAATTGATTAATGTATTGAGATAAATCCCAAGTGGGATGCCATTATTAACATGCTTCATTTAATTACATACCAACCTGTTAGCATTAATTCTCATAATTGTCCCCTTACATTTTAGTCTATTTATTTGAATTACTTGCCTCAAGAACTTAATAAGCATGCATTTGTATATTCTTTTCTTCCCTTTCCTTTCTCTCACCCTTGATGTTCAGAAGTAGAATCAGTTTAGGAATATTTATAGTGTCTAATGTCAGCTTCTTAAACACAATAATTTACTTCTCTGTGATTTAAAAATACCCTGTTTAAAAAAAAACCAAACAAAACAGAAACAAGCCATTTTGTAGCCATGCCATAAAAGTTTTTGAATTTATAGAAAATGTCTTATGGAGTTTTCATTGCCAGACTCCTGAAAATGACACTTAGATGTGTACTATGTAAAAATTACAGTTGTCAGCCTATAATCTCACCCCTTCTGGGGTTCAAGAAGACTGACTCAGGAAGTCTACTGATTATAACCATTAGACTGAAAAACAAATTAGTTCCCTAACTACAGTAGTAAGTTTTGCATTTTGGTCTCCGTTACGCATTGTCGATGCATCACTTGGTCACTTTGTCAGACATCAGAAAGAAAACCTGGAGCTGGGACAATGTGGAAGGACCCCAGCCTTCCTGCAGGCTCATCACTGCTTTAAGGAAGGGTCAACAGCCTCTCTTTGTGTTTCTGAGCGTTGAGAAGCCATCAAATGTGGCTTGTTTGTAACTCTGTGATAGCAGTGATTGCTTCATCTCTGTCCTTCTTACATGTTCCCGATCCGGTGCATTTTGATTTGACCTTTTCTTTAAGAAAGAGAGAGAGAGAAGCTGTAAATAAAGAATCTATTTTTTGCTATCTAAGTTTTCGGAGAGTTTTGCTAAAATTAATCTTGGTTACAGAATCACAGGAGATGTAAAGCTATCCATTCATCTCCTTTCCTCTCTTCTCTTCCAAATAGAAAAGCTGCCTCTGGGAAGTCCCTGTTTTCTCCCAGTTTTTACACATCCAGCCTGGATTCCAGGAAGATAGGTTTTTATGCCTGTCTGCCCACCTAATTTTAAAATTTAATTTGATTTATTTATTTATTTTTTTAAACAGGCTCTGTATTCATGTAGCTCTTCTACCCATTTGTCTCTCAGAGGATTAATCAAATATATTACATGTTGTTTACATTCATGGGACGTAGACAGAGAAATCTAACATTTCAGCCAGGAAACTCCAGTTCTCCAGTCCACATGTTGCCCAGTCCTGCAGGGTTTTGAACAGGATTTGTGTAACCCTTAGAAAAATTACACCTATTTTTGCCCTCTGCATCTTCCATGAATCTGCAAAGTCTTCGTATGTCTCTGGTTACCAGTTAGTGTTATGGCACATTTTAAGCGAAGGTGAGCACAGGATCTATTCATAAATGATTGCCTAGTTTCACTTTGTGCCATAAAAGAGAGATTGGTTGTAAAGTCTGAATATATAAAATAGATGGGTGAAATTGGGGCTTCCTTTCCCTTTAGATCTTCTGGCTCAGATGAAAAAGTTATTCTTATTAAATACAAGCTGTTCTGCCTGAAGAATTATTACTGTAGTTCTTAGCTATAACAGTGCCACGTTTCTCCTTGTATTGGCAAGAATAAACAATACAATCTTCAGACAGAATTTCCTGGGTAGCATACCAAATGTTCTGGAAAACCTTCTCGGACAGCAGCTGATACATTTTTAATACAAATAAAACATAATTCTTTAGTCTCATTTCAGTTTGATCCCTAAGGTGGGAAAAGTATATGGACTATGCATAATTGATGTATTTGTTTGAAGTGTTTACCCAGATACTCCATTCACAAAGTCTCTTTTTGTTAATAGGTTGCCGTGAGATGTAAGAATCACTTAGGGCTCTTTTTGTACAAATAAATGGAACATGTCATTTTTGTACAGGCACTGAGGTGGTTACACAGCCATCCTGACTGTCTTTGTGCTGCCCACACCATTCAGCCTTAGTCAAGTCACAGAGTAGATCTGGATGAAATGTCAGTATTTTCCCAGATCAGAAGTGACAGCAAAGCATGAAAGCATGCAAGGGAGGGAAGAGAATGGCTGAGGGCTGAGGGTGCTGCCCATCCCTGTCAGGGTCCCGTGGATTGGTGTGAGGTTGGCGTGTCCATGTAAGCACCGCCCTGGTTATTGCCAATTATATGTGTGGTTTCTTGTGCAATTCCTAAACATTACACATGATGCAGAGCAAGCATGCAGGAAAATATGCCTCAGTAATTTAATTATCATCTGTCCTAAATTACTGTAAATCCAGTGTTACAGGTTATTGCCAGAGGGTTGACTTGTTGCTGGGTTTTGTGTTCTGTAGTTTCTGTGCTGCAGGACAACTGTGGGAGAGATGATTATTGAGAGCATTCTGAGCCCATGATTTTCATTCCAGAGGTCAAAAAAAAGGCAATGAAAGTAAATCATCATCTAGTGTGGTCCCTTCTTGACGTCTTTGTACAGATGTAGACATTTGTATGTATAACTGATGGTTTAGCTGATAATGCTGATGGCAGATCACCTCCAAAATAATTCTGCAGCTGAGATGGCGGCTTGCCCAGAGCAATCCTGGTACCTGATGTTTTACCTCCTGTGAATCTAAATCAGAAATCTTCAAGTTTATGGGGTGAAGTTGAGGGTGTATAAACCTGGGAACCCTTTTACAGCACAACTTTATAGCAGCTTTCAGATGTATCTTCTACGTCTGGGATTCACTGAAAAGTGCACTAATTTGACTAAGGGGATGAGTTCCAAATGAGCTCAGTGATCCTGGTTTGAGTAATTTAAACCTCCCTTTGTTTAAAGTTCAGGTGTGCTGGTATCAGAGTTTCCAGAACAAAACCAACACAGAAGCTGGGATGTGCTCTTATGCTCTGCTGGAGATAGGTGAGAGTCAAGAATGCCAATCACCATCTTATTCTATGCAGAAAAGCGAAACGTGTTAAATAAAGATTGCTTAAATCTGTTCAGCACCTCTGAATAGTGAGTTTTGATGGAGCAGGATTTTTCCTATGAGCTTATGGTGTTTGCAACTGCTTCACAGCTCTGAGAAGCCAAGGAAAAGCTGTCTGGCTGACACCATCAGAACAGTGCTTAGCTGCTGATTGTAACTGTACCATTTCTGTGCATCAAAAATGCATTGAAATGTGGTCATTATCATGTCTAAAGAGACTTTCTGAAAGAGGGTATTGGTTTTGCAACATCTCTGCTGTATCAAATGAAGCCTAACTGGAGATTTGGCAAAGTGTTCTTTATGAGTAAAGTAAAATGATGTACCACATTAGAAAGGAGCTTGGTTATTAGAAAGCTCAGTCTTGCTCCTGATAAAATGGATTTTTTTCACCGTAAAATTCATCTTTACTTGCTGCAAGAATATTGCTAAAAGAGATTAACTTTGGATCTCAGTGTATTTTATAGTGTGTCTCATGTTATTTTAAGGCTGTAAATATATTAGCTGATCTGTAAGCTTCACTTAAGTTACTGCTTTCTGGGTTTTTGAAGAAATAGGATCATGGTTATGCAGCAACCAGGAAGATTGAAGTAAATCACCCCTTTTGATATTTATTTTCCCTTGGGATCATGATATCAGATCAATATTTAAAAACAGCTTTATGGGTAAGTGTTGATTAGAAAGCAAAGCTCCATAACCTTAACAGCTAAGCTAGCAATTTTTTGCTGCATTTTATCTGTGATTTGTATGGCATTAACCATATGCCTGCGTAAGAAGTGAGAAAATAATTTTATTATTTTCTTACTCCTTCCTCCCTCCTGCCTATCTTGCTACCTGGTAAACCTACTTTATCATATCTAGATCCTATAAAAATATCTAACATAATTTGAAATGCTCTTGTGTGAAGCATGATTAGACTGCATCAATCACTTTCCAAAGATTTTTTTTTCCTCATCATTTTGTATTCTAAACTGCTAAAATCACACTCTTTTATATCCTCCTGCATTTCATGGGAGGCATGAACAGACAGATAGTTCCCCATCTTGAGTGAACCAGTCTTATTAAGTACTCTCCCAAAGTGCATACCAGTCAAATTAAGCTTTAGGTTAACGTTTTGGAATGCTCTCCTCTTGCCAACTCATTACCAGTGATATGGCAAAGCAAACTGTTGCCTTCTGCTATTCCAGATATCTACAGAGATTTATTACATTTCAGCTAATAAGCTTACCTTCCTAATAGCATGCAGCCCACCCTGCCTTATGGCTTGACTTGTCTCTGCTCATAACTTCAGCAGAGAATTAAAGGCCAGAAGTAAAACTGGCTTTTAAACCTGTCTGGGTAGAGCTGTTTGGGGGTCCCTGTGTTGTGGATGGGAACATCCATCATTTTAGAGTCTGAACTCACTCATTTTCTAGACCAGCTCTGCACTACCCCTCAGGCTGGTACTGATCCCTCTCTATGGACAGATGGTGGTGGGAGAGGACGGTGATGCCTGTGCGGGTGGCACCACCTCAGAGTGCTGCAGGGCCATATGGGCACTCAGGTTGTAGAGAAACTTGGTCTGTGCACGCAGTACAGCTGGCTGCTACCACACCTGTCTAATAGAGTTGTTGAAAGACTGTATAAATTCATGCTGAGCTGTGGAGATTATCTCTGTCAGCTGTTCTTGTGTCAGAAGCAATTTTTTTAAATGCTGCATTTGTGTCCTAAGTGCCCAGCCTATGTCTGCCTTTTAGAAAGTGCCCTCTTCCTTCCTTCATTACTGCTTGCATTGCATCTGAGACATATAACTGAGACACAGAGTGTCTTGCCCCTAAAAATAGGAGATTTTTTCATGCCTTTGTTGTCATGCCATATATGTTTGCTGACCCCTTAAAATCTGAGTGTAAAGAGAGCTGCAAGTGCAGGTGCATCCTACCAGTGTGCTGGGGGTACAGATCAGGCTCCAGGGAACATGGGATGCTCCAGCATGAAGCTTCTGGGCTGTGGTGCTTCTCTGGAAAGGCTCTCATCCTCACAGCAGCCAGCAGTGCAGTGCTCCTCGTGTGCTTATTACAGCTGGGCTGGAATTCCCACTGTGTTGGGTCTCAGGCACTTTGGGCACGATTGGCTGTGTAGCCTGGCAGTGAAGATGGCCCTCGGTGCCAGCCTGCTGTGGATTGCCTTCACAGAGCATTGTCTCTTTAGCTCCCTCCACAGCAATCAGACTTTTGGCAGGGAAAAACCTGATGCAGGTTGTGGTGTCACTTGCAGGTGGTTGTATGAAGGTGGTGACATCAAGAGACCATGCAGCCTGACAGGTTTTCAGAAGAGAAGTAAGCGACTTTTCTAGAGGTCAACACTAAAACTGGGGCTGTGGCAAAGCTTGTGCCAGGAGCCTGGATGGTGCAGCTGACCTGCCACTGCACTGGTGGTGGGATCAGAACCACTGAGCTGTGGACACCCAGGAGTTATGGGGCTGGGTTCAAGAAGAAAGAAAAAAGAATAAGGAAACACCTCAAATTAATAGCTAGGTTTTCTAGCAAGCAGATTCAGAGTGGAGGAGAGGAGATGGAAGAATCTTCCTGGGAGCATCCCTGTGTACCTTCACCTGCAGGAAGCGTCTTCACTCTTCTGGGTCAGGCTAGACTTGTTCAAAGAGCACCTTTTGTTCTAACCCTGTTTTAAGTTTTGTTTTAAATCTTGTTCAGTTCTATTTTATTTCTTCTCTCATAACTTTCCTGAGATTTTTAGATTTTGGCAATTTTGAAGTTATACCCTGTGTAGGAGGAGGGCTTCCTGACCAGAGGCAGAGCTTAAAAATGCCCTCCATAGATAGGTCATGCTCCACAGGAGCACAGGAAAGCTGTAAGAAGCCCATGGAGCAGAGGCATGAAGGCTAGAGAATCCTGAGGAGTTCTGTGGCTTTAAGACTATCACCTACTCACAGTGATTGAATAGCATTCACTTTGCCACTGCTGAAATGTAAAACATCTTGAAACAAGCACACATGTCATGTTAGTTTTGTATTTCTTTGTATTTCGAGAGGAAGAAGCTGCTGCCACAAACTGAATATTTCCCAGGCTTTTAATGCACTTGTGTTCTAAGTGCTGTTTTTCTGCACAGAATTTCCCCATTTCTTCTAAACATGAGCCCTGATACTTGTTGAAATGTTTTTTTAAGGAACCAAGTGAGTTGTTGGGTTATGCTAACCAAGTGAAAAATAAACATCTTGACATATAATCCTCACTGTTTTTGTCTAGTGTTACACCAGGTGAAACAGGGGGTTGAGCTGTTCTTCTGTTGCTGCAGGAACTTGAGCAGTTTAGAAGCAGCTGAGAAAAAAAAATGCAGGCCACATCCTGCCACTCTTAATTCAGTGCCTTGAAGAAGATCGAGATGGACTGCCTCATTTCTCTCTTGCTTCTTGGAGGTCTACTGCTGCGACTGCCCAGTGACAGCCCCGTGACTGGCTCCTGGTGCACCCACACTTCATTCCACTGGCTCTGGAGCCCTTGGCAGTCCTGCAGCTGGCACCCTTGGCACCTTGTCTGCTGCCATCCAGGCTTCCCCTGGACAAACCCACTCACCATCCTCAGGAGCCAAAGCTATTTCTTTCTCCTGTCTCCATGAAGAACATCTTGGGGGTTGGAAGAGCAGAGGAACTTCCTTGGAGAGGCAGGAGGTGGAGAGGAAAAGGTGGGAGAGTTGTGGAAGGATGCTCAAGGGGGTATGTGGAACAGTTTGGGAAGGGAGGATGCTGTAACATTTGAGGAGACAGAAACAGCTCACTGGGTGAAAAGAGTGAGGAGGATGTAGCAGGTGCGTGATGGGAGAGGGAGGCAGCTCACACATGAAAGTGGAGTCAGAAGTGAGAGACTCTGAGGATTAGTAGGTGCTTTCTGCCTTAGGTACTATGAGCACTGAACTGTGCAAGTTAATAACATTTTGCCAAGCTGCACACACCTGCAAGAACTATATGACACTGAAAATTCACAAAAAGATAAGTAAAGATGGAAGAACTTGCTTGAAAGAAAGCTACAAATACAAGACTGTATTGTGGTTGTCCTTTTGTGCTGGAAAGTATTAATGAAAAGCACTGTTTTAACATTGGGTCCTTGTACCAGAAAGATGCCTGGAAGCCCAAGAGCCCTCCCAGTCCATGGCTGCTGCATTAGAAATGGGGAATTTGGTGTAGCAAAAATTCCTGCTGCAGTTTTGGGAGGCCAATTCACTCCAATCTCCTTTAAAATGAGGTAAAACGAATGGCAAACAAACTGTGTTGGAATTTGATTTTTCAAAGCATAAGATTAAAAAAAATAATAATCTGCCCTACAATAATTTGTTTTCACTGGATTTCTAATTTAATTGTGAACTGAGGTGTGGTTGTCATTAGGGAAGTGGCTGTGTAACTTAATTGACATTTCTGCATCCTCTGTGTTTGTGACTCATAGATGCTGGCTTGAGTCATCTGTACTGCCTGGCTGGAGGGAGCCCAGGGCTGTGCTGGGACAGAAAAAGACAGGATTTTTCTTGTGGAATGAATGAAAGATGTTGGGAAGCTGAGATGATTCCTTTTCTTTATTTTAAGAGAGCGATTGATGTGACCTCTCTCACCAAAATCCTTTGTGTTGGCTGGAAAAGAGGGGAAGACTGGAAATCTCTGCTGCATCCTAGACAAGCTTAGCTGGAACAATTAAATTAAACCCCTGCAAAATGCTGGAATTCCAGATGTCCATCTGAGCTGTTCTTTTTCAGCCTTTGCTTTTTGCCCGGGAAATTTTCCTGTTTAGCCATCAGACTTCATTGCTTTATTTTCATTAGAAAAAAAAAAAAAAAAAGAAAGAAATGGGGGGAAAAAAAGCTGGAGATAATTTTTTCTCACTTGCACAATTTTGTACCAAATTCAAGCCAGGAGCAGAAGAAAATGAGAGCTAACTTCAATTTGTGGTTTCACAGTTTTGAGTTTAGCCTCTCCAAATGTGTGAAGCTGCACATCAAGGAGTGGGAGTTGTAAGATGATCTGGCTGTAGTGCTTGTTATATTTTTTCGTTACACCGTTTCATTTTCCTCCCTACTTAGGTCAAAATGGTTATTTTTACCTAAAAACTGTAAATTGAGCAAATTGCGAAAACTCTAAAAGAGACCCAACTCTTCATTTTTGCCCCCTTTTTTATTTTTTTTAACTCAGAGGATGAGAACAGTTTATACCTGATGGCAGTTTTTATAAAATAGCCTCCATCCTGATAAAATGTTACCCCCTGGTGTGTCATTTTTCCAGCTGAACTGCTGGTAGGATTGAGAGATCTTGCACACTGCTGCTTAAATAAATAGACTACATGCTCTATGAAGAAATCATATTATTTTCTCAAAGGAGAACAAGTAGGCTCAGTGCACTGAAATTGCTTTAAATAAACTTGCAGCTACTGTAGCCCTTTTTTGCGCAGCTGCAGATGGTAAAGTCTATCAATCAAGCTTTCCCAGCTTTGAGAAGCTGCCACTGAAGCTGCCTCTCCTCTGTGTTAAAATTACATTTTTGTCTCTTACAGAACTTTGTATCTGAGATATTCTGTTGCTCTGATCAGATTGTGCTTTTGGGCTGTGCATATCTTTTGTTTTTCCTTGGATATATGTGTATTAAGATCTTTCAGTAATTTGTTAATTGAATGTGCTATTCACTTACAGTAAATTAGCTGCATTTGTGCAAGAATGCTTTGGGGAAATTAATTAATTTAGCAATGGAGTAAGTCAAAGTTTGGGCAAAAGAATGCCTTACAGAAAGAAAGGAAAATACATCGTCTGTTGTTTCTTACCACGCTGCTGGTTGCAAATCTTGTGATAGTTAATGGGGAAATGCTGTGGAGGGGGAGCTGCAGAGTCCTCCTCATCCTGGTGCTCCCATCAGCTGCTGCCAGCAGGTTACAACGCACAATCAATGTTCCTTTCTGCTAACAAAGGAACTCAGTGTGTGCAAACACACAGCAGTCTGAGCTGAGTTATTAAGCAGACTTAACTCTACCTCAGAGTTTCATAGTCTTGCTTTTTTTTGAGACAGTCTCTTGTGTCAGGACGTTGCACCAACATGCAGATTCTGCTCCATGTTCTTCTGTGGTAGCCAGTGCTTTGCTGTTTTTATGACACTGGTATTTCAGCCAACCTGTGGTGTAAAAGTGACTATTTATGCTGCTTGTGTTTTCAAGCATCCCTGCTGGACACTATAAAAGGGGAAGTTGCTGATCTATAACTTAGTTTGTCCCATCTCAGTCCCAGGATGTCTGTAACTAACTCAGGTCCAGAGGCAGCGAGTACAAAGTGATGCAGGGGCTGAGTTAAAGGCTGTGAGGAGCAGTTGCAAACAGCTTCATTGCACTCAACCAAAGACGAGGGGCAGTCAGAACACCTGACCCCAAAGTCAGTTCAGTAGCTTTTAAAACCATTGTGGACTTCAGAAAAGTAAAGGAAAAAGTGCAGCCTCCTCTTCGGCACTGTTAGTTAATATACCCTGCTAGTAGATATCCTCCAAAGCTGTAGTGAAATATGAAGTTAATACATCACTAGCAAGCTTTCAGTCAGAATGATGTATTATTCAAAGTGGAATTAGCTAGAAGGATCAATGCACACCCATTACTCTATTTAAAATAATCATTGGAAGACTCACTAACCTTTTTTTTTCTCTTCTCTTCAAACAACATAGTGAATGAGACATTTAGGAACACCCCCTCCTCCAGCATATGCACCTCTATGACTTCAGTATATTTTCATTCATAGCAGGATTATTAATACCTGAAGGCCAAAACTCAAATTTAACTCAAGAGAGTTTGCCTTCAAATCCCTAAACCTGAAACCAGTTGCCGTAGGCAAAGACAAAATCAGCTCTAATGCACATTTAAAAGAAAAAATCAAAGGTCATGGTAGTATCTGTGTGAAATAGTGCATGTGCCACCGTAAGGTTCAGTGTCACATCTTGCCTGGCTACCTGTTATTCTCTCTGATTTTACACATGAGTAGAAACTTGAAGTATTAAGGGGCCTGTTTCCATTTCTTGTTTTCCCTTGCAAATATATTCTGCAGGATACTTACTTTGGGCAGTCCATTCATTATACAGCAAATGCCTTCTGCCTCCCTGCTCACCTCTGTCAGGCTGCAGGCTTTTGGCCAGATTTGTCCTTTTGCATCAGCTCATATGGGAGATGTGCAATTATAGCTTATATGGGGGAGATGGAAGAAAATATCATCTGTGGAGGAGCAGGAATATATCATTCTTGGATCATTTAGTGCTTGTGAAGGTGAAAAACTTAGAGCACCAAATCTAGCTTATCATTATGTCGGGAGCTCTGTAGGCATTTTCTTGGCTTCACAGACAGCTCAGTGTGCTATTGTGTCAACCAGTATCCCTTCTCACCCATCAGTTCTCCTGGAAAGCTCCAGATAAATATTTCCTACTTTATTTCAAAGCAAAGCACATATAAACTTTTCATATCTGTTCATCCGCATTCCGGATCCGGCTGAAATCTTTCACTTCCTTTTATTCAGTAATGTTTAAGAAACTAGGTATTTATCCACAATCAGATTTTACAATGTGGACTTCAAAAGGGAGAGAAGCAAGAGATGGGACAATGGAGTTAGTGCAGAGCAGATGGGTGTGGACCACAAAGCCAGGATGTCCTTTCTGAGTGCCGCAGGCTGATGCAGGTTAAAGCATCATTGCTCAGAAGGATTAGGAGCAGGGCCTACCCAAGCTGATAACTAGCCCTGAAATTATTTGGCCCCAAAGATACGGATTTGAAGAGTTTCACTAGCAATATCCCTAGTGCTTTCCCTTTAGTAAGAAAAGAATGTTTCTTTTGATGGTGATTATCTTGGATTCTTTAAATCCTGTTGCTGTGATGTTAAAATACACATTGTGTGGCGCAGTGTTCACATTAATGGGATTCTTCTAATTTCTGTTCTAAACCACTGAAAATCAGGTCCTTTCCCATAGAGACTGGGGACTGGCATCCATCCAACACCACTGAGCTGATAGAAGAATAAATTGTTTAACCATGTTGATTGTCCTGAAACCCTACAGGACAATTTAATCTCTGCAACCTAGTTAATTCATAATAGTTTTCTTTTTCTTCTTAGTTGTTTGCACAGAGTGCTTGGAGCTTAGGCTTTTGGCTGGTGACTTGTATATCTTAACTGCAGGCTGTATGGGAGCTGAAGGCGCACGGCTGGGGGAATATTACCCCTGACTTTCAGTGTTGTAATTGAAAGTGGAGTTTGACACATTGGCATCTTTCTGTGTCAGCCATTGTCACTGGCTTCAGCTGCCACGGTTAAGTATGTAGTCATTCATCCTTGGCAGACACCGTCCTTTGCAGCATGAGAGGATGGTCTCTGGATGTTAATGCTCAGCACTCTGGGAGCAGCTGGCTATATCGAATTCAAGGCATGCAGATTTTCTTGGCCATTTTACTTAGCAGATGGGTAAGGCTTGATAGATTGAAGATTTAGTTTCCAAGTCAAGGGCCAAATGTTGCAGTGGGAGAGAAAAGTAAATTATATCACTATTCAGAGGGGAAAGGCTCAGGTACTGTATCACAAAATTGTTGCCATTCATTTTCCTCTGCCTTGCACAAAATGCATGTCATTTCACCTTTCAATATAGCCGACTGTGGCATTCTCCTTCACTTTGAGATGCTGTGCAATACTGTTTGTGAGCCCATTTAATGAGCTTGAAAGCAGTTGCTGCAAATTTATGACAATTTAATGTCTAAATGCCAGATACTTTTTAAGGTGGAAATGAAAGAGAAATTTGTATTTTCTATCAACCCAAATAGGTGGGTTTTCTTCAGTTCTTTTTTCCCCATACCCTTTTCTCCCACACATCTATTTAAGCATATTTTTTAAAGAAAAGTCTTTTCCTTACTCTGTTCAAGTAATTAATATTCACCTACTTCTCACGAGGTAACTGGTACCAGTGATCATTAGAGAGCTTTGTGGTGCTCCCTCCAGACCTCCTTGGTTGGTGGGAGGATAATCTGGGTTTCAGAGAGGCTGCCTGGAGCTTTGGGCAATAAGGGGTGTCTGGTCCTTTGGACAGGGGTCTTAGAGTTAAGGTCTGGTGTTGCTGTGTGGCCTCTCTAACTGCCTTAGTGTGTATTTGGGGGTTTTCCTGTTTTTATTTGTTCCTGTTTCTAAAATAAGCATGGTGAGATCAGTATTTTTGCCTGAGATCCTTTTTTCAGCTTTATGGAAATATTCCCAGCAGAAAAACAGGTCATGGATTACTTACATGACTTTAGCATATGGCTTTAATTGCATAACATGTGGTATAAATTTTAACACCTTACGAGTCTGCTGAGTTTTGTTAAATCAGGGCCTTCAGGAGGTTCTGAGTTTGTCCTATAAAATAATCAGATGGACAGAGAGCATTGGCTGCTCTACAATGAGTGATAGAGAATGAGAAGGGGTGGTTGGTGTTTTTTAACTCATGAGGGCATGCTGAGCTCAGTACTGCTGCAACACAGGGCTCGTACCTTGCCCGGTAAAGTCTATTTTCACATGCTGTGGCTTGGTGGCTGGACTAGCATGGTCAGCCTGGCTGAGGTGCTCTGGTCTGTCCTCTGGTCACATTCCTGCTCTGCTCAGTCACTGGAACTGTCCTCTATGGAGTGTTAATGTTATCCTGAGAAGGGGCTGAGCTCCCTGGCCTTGCCTCCAAGGGTACAGGTGTAGAAACAGCACTTTCAAGCACGGGGGCAACACATTATGCTGCTGAGAGGTGTTAACACTGCTGTCAATAGAGTTCATGACTGATCAGCCTTGTTCATTGAAGAACGAATAATTTCTCAGTCCCTGCATCAGATGCAGGAGCTGGAAGTAAATCTAACCTGTCTAGAGTATGATTTGCATCATGACTTCATGTGAAGAACATATCTGCTCTGTGGCTGCAGGATGGGGTCACTTGTGCCTTGCCTTTTCCCATGTTGCAAATACTTGTCTTTTTCATTGCATTAACATCAAGCCATTCTTTCTATTCTGAATGGCATGTGCACCAGGTATTGAAGTCACCCAAACGGTACAATAAACAAGAGGTTTTGCTTCTTCATGTCATGTTCATCCCATATTTACCCTATGGTGAGAGCTCTGTTAGCACAGGAAACTGCTTAATGATATCCCTGTGTTTGTTTTTCCATTGTGCTTAGCGTGATAGTTACCTATTTATTTCTGCTGAAGAGGATTACAGGCATTTTTCAATTATAAATGATGCACACAAGCATTATTTAATCTGTTTACTGCAGACCTATAGAGTGTTAGTCAGTCTTGAGCAAAAACATCTTGTACAGGAAACAACATTTGTAGTAGTGGTACTGTGGGTATTTTAGGGCAATTTCAGGATGCTCTTCCATCTGTCTGTTAATACTCACTCTGCAGCATTGTAGGCTTGTGTTTTCGCCTGGAATTCCTGTAACCTGAGAAATTTGTCATTCTTGGTGTTTCTTCTGGTAAGGTCTTAAAGGAGTAGAGGGAAACTCATGACTCTTCACTCACAGGAAAAGAAAAGCTTTGCCCAGGTTAGGCAGGCATGTGTTGGGTGAAGCCAAAGTGCCCAGACCCAGTTACAGATGTGTGATCTTTCTCTAATTCTCCAAGGTACCAGCAGAAATGTGGAATGTAATGTCAATCTGAATAATTCATTGTTGTTTTCCTTCGGGATATGTTCATAAGACAATAAAAAAAATACATGGCTGGAACACATGTTATATAACAAAAAAAGTTTAAAAGTTTGTAGGAGGATATAAGCTCAAGCTTCATGACATGGAATCAATAAAGCAGGTCAGAAGGACACTTCTTGTTCTGGAGATTTTTGTCCTTTTTTCCTTCTGTTTTTTTCCCCCTTCCTTTCTTTTAAGTATCAGCTGTTATCAGAGACAGGATTCTTGTATGGGTGAATCTCTGATCTCAACCAGCGTGGTAGCTGCAGGCCAGCTAAACCAGAGATGTGCAGCAATGGAAATAGAACTTGACATTTTGGGTTTCAGAAACCTGCTTTCCTCGGTGAACACAGGTAGAAAAAGGATACAAAGAAGTAAAAAAAAAAAGGAGTGAGAGAGATGAAATTCAAGGTGGGTTTTTTGGGTTGTTTAAGATTTTGAAGAAGAAAAAGATGTAAGAAAACTTTTGTTCTGAAGTCTGAATGACTTTTCTCACAAAATGAGAAAACTTCTGGTCACTTTTGTAATGGTCTTGCCAAGATCCAGTTGTACTGAAGTGTGAGAGAACTGTGTGTGAGTGTAAGGTAAGAAGAAGGAAAGCATCTGGAAGGAAAATAAAGCTATATCCCATGCAAGTCTGAACTGACATCTCTGCAAGTGGTACTTGTTTAAATATGATTTTTAAAGAAACATGAGATCCAGCTCCCCATACCCCTGGAGAAAACAAGATTACAGATGCATGGAGCATTTGCCTTCCAGCCTCCACAGAAATCCCCTGCCTGTTGGTTTGGTGCTGTTGAAGAACACAGCACATTTGCAGAATGTGCTATCAAAGAGGCTGCATGGCTGGATCTATACAGCCACACCACCTCAGATTAAAGGGGCGCTGCCAGGGCTGAGGTTAAGGATTGATCTACTTTGACACAAAATCCCAAAAGGAAGAGTTCTAACCTTTATGATCCTTTCTGTCTATTTGCTTTCTTCAAACTGATTGTAGCTGTCACCAGAAATAAAACCAAAGTAAATAAAATAAAACTCTTTACCTCTTATGGTTAGGCAGCAATAAATAAAACATTGTTTAAGTCCAGAGCAAGATTTTCTTACGTTCTTGTACTTAAATGCTGGTAGAATTTTAATGATTTTTTTTCAGTGGTGCTCATGGTTGGAGAAACCTGGATAAATGGAAAAGATGCAGGAATGTGTCTCACAGCAGGCTCTGTAGTTTTAGTATTTCTTTTTGATTTGTCAGATATCAGACAGAACTTACAAAGTGGGTAATTGGGTCCACTGTCCTGTGATTATTTTTCAGACAGGATCCAAAGTGTACAGAGCACCCTTTGGGCACATAAAAGTTCACGCTTCAAAGAGCTTGCAGCCTTTGGGGTAATGGTGTTATGTCCAGTAACATCTGAGCTGTGTATATTTCAAAGCTGCTTTTGCTGCTTTGATAATTTTATTGCATTTCTTGCCCTAGATGATCGTTGTAAGTTCTGGAGTACGGTGATGAGGAAGGGATTTTCAATTTTTATTTACAAAACCAAACCATTTTGTCTATGGGGAAGTGCATGAGAATGTGTCGTGAACACAGCAGAGTAGTTCAAAGGGCAAATAAACAGAAAACACAAAAGTGTTTTATTGTGGTTTAGCTCAATGCAGTTGGCTGAGAAGATAATGAGGGTTCTATGATTCCTAATTAGTTATGGGGAGGAAGGACAAGATGTGAGGCACTTGTGCTTGTGAAATTTGGGCAGTTTTCTTGTCAGGCTATTAAAATTTGTGATATTTTTACGGCACATTTTTTGGATGTACCGTGGTCAGTGATGTCCTCTTCCTAGGAACAGCTCCAAGCTGGTTCTGCCCTTCATAGATCAGTGTGTTCCCTGCTGGGCACAAGGTCCTTTCTCAGGGTTTTCTTCTTTTGTCTCCACTCCTTTCCAAATACATTAATACACAGCCATAATGTGATTAAACTCTGTTTTTCTTCATGACATTGAGGTCATCAGCAGGCAGTAAAATACAGAGCAGCTCTTTTGCATCTGATGTGTTCCCCATTAGGAGCTGTCCATCCAGAAATTATCAACACTGCTCGGGTTCTGAAGCTGACTGGTGGGAAAAAAAAGAAGAATGTACCCCATGAATAAGATACATGGCAGTATTTATCTCCCAAAAATAAATTGGCAAGTATCTCAAATAATGGAATGTGTTCACAGAAATTGTGAGTTATTCCTACAATACCTCTGAAGAGGCAAAAGGTTAAAAAAAAAAAAAATTGCATTATTGGTTATAAATTCCTTGGCTGTGTACAAGTAAGTGACTGAAATGATGGGTTTAATTTGGAAGTCGTGGAGCTCAACAGGGTTAATCCTTCCTGCTGCCTTTCCCTCCTCTCTCTGGTGCTGGATCTCACTGTTGTGGAGGACGTGGGTAATGTCTGAGTGATAGAAGGAATGTTGCAGGTTTTGGTCTGGCAGTGCAGGCAATTACACTGTCAGAAATTGATTATTTTTTTCTAGATCCTCTCACAGAGCTTTTTTGCCTTTCCTTTGTCCAAGTGACACTAAATTAAATAAATTTAAAAATATTAATAGCAATGAGATGCCAAGGCCCAACTCCATTAGGGCTGAAAGCTCCAGCTTCAGTGACTGCAGTGGCAGCACCAGATTTATGGCTGTGTTGGTAAGGAATGAACTGGTCTGAGATGACTTCTGTTTATCACAGCAGTTCTCCTCTGTGAAAGCAGGAATAGATGGGAAAAAATCAGCTCTGTGTTTTCAGGCTTTGCAGGGCTGATAATGTGGTTAATGTTTTAAAGAATGCAAAGGACACTTTTTTTTAATTTAACCTTCCTCACTTTATATTGTGACAACATGGACCTTTGGCATTTGGTGAAGATCCATTGTAAATGTGAGAACTAAGCAGCTTGTTAGGTAACATCTTTTTTTTTCTCCTTAGAAGATTAAACTGAAACTGTTCTGCCTGATGCCAGAGTAGATGTAACCAATCCTGTATCCTTTGCATGTAGGTCAGTCAGAGGGACAATTCAGCACTGGATCCCATTATCCATGGGTTGAAGGGCGTTGTACATCATGGTAAGTAGCTGTTTAAACTTTCTACTTGTTGGGAAGGGGAGAGGGGCAGGAATATTGCCCTTAAGGGATCAGGTCACCCCTGGAAGGACACAGTGAGCCCACACATTCCTCATTCACCAATGTTTAAGGGCATCACAGCCATTATTTGATTGGTAAAGATCAGAGTCATTTGTTACCTGAGAATGGTTTGGGGTGAGCAGTAAACAATTTGTTTCTTTTCAGTCAGTGCTTCAGAATGCATAAGTTATCAATCACAACCTGCTGCAATCTATCATTCATATTAGAACTTTGAAGGCAGCCTGGATACTTCACTCTGTTATTTATCTTCTGTTTGCTCTAAAAATACACCTCTCTGAAGTTTCTATTTGTTTATAAATTATTTGTCTTTCAAATTTAGGGAACTGATAATGAAACAGAAAATTAACTATCTATGAAAATTAATTAAACTTTGCAGCAGATGAACATCTTTCTAATGCTGGCATAAATACGATCATTCAGCTGTTCTGATGCATATACCTATTACCCTTGAACTTATAGCAGGTACTAAAATAAATATTAATATATTTTATACTTTTATAACCAATTTTTTACTTGGGAATTTTCCTGAAGCCTTACCACAGGTAATGCATCATCAGCAATGACATCAAGATGCTCCGGTTCCCAAAGTACTCTTGTCAGGTTTTAAAATAATGATTTGTAAAGTTTTAATAATCTCATTGTAATTCAAAAGGCATCTGCTGGAATGGTGCTCAGTACAATAATAAATCTCTGTTCCATCTATAGTGCTGTGATAAAACATCTTTGCACCTTTTCTGAGGATTGTCTTTGGACATTAGCTAGCACTGTAGAGCTTAACAGACACTTTTTTTCTCTTGACTGCAAACCTAAAACTAGTTGACAGTGTTAGATTAAAACAAATAGGATTTTGGATTAATTGTTCTGCTTTCAGAATCATTTAACATTGCAACTGGGAAGGCAGATAAATCCAAACACAGTGAAAAACGGGTTAAGTGATAACATGCCATAAAGTCCTTCATTTAGAGAATTTTCCTTAGGTTTTGCTGCTTATAAATTGCAGTGTTCTGCCGTGAAATAAAAACAACACACTGAGCTGAAAAACTGGTGTTGTTTTCCACAAAAATAGAAGTTATTGCCTCGCTGCTGCTGGATAACAAAACAGGCCAGCAAAAGCAAAGCTGGGATGCGTTAGGCTGCAAGGTTTTTTTCAATGTCTGTGTAATCTGACACTGCAGCCAAGCTGCCGTTTAACTGGCCTGGGATCTCTTTTTAGTTCTGTTCTTACCTGCTTTCTATTCCAAGACTCCCAAGCACACAATGCTTTAGCCACCTCATCAGGTTTTTCTGCTCCCTGTCCTGCTCCTCACGGACAAAACAGCCTCTCATGGATGATCACACTGGTGTGTCCTAAGAGGATTATTCCATTCCCAAAATTAATTGTTTGGGTAGGATGTGCCTCAGTCCCGAGGCTGTGATTCCCTGACCACATAATGATCAGTTCACCTCCGTGCTGTCTTACCCATAGCAAAATCTGGGTGGATAAAAGGTGTTTATTTTTGTTTTGCACACAATGCACAGAAGTATGCTAGTGTTTCAAGTAAAGGAAATCACTTGATATATTTCAATAGCTTGTTTCCTTTTCAAAACATTAAGGAAGAAAAAGAGGAAAATCATGCTTTCCTTCCTGTTTCAAAGGCCCTGATTAAAGGCCTTTTCTAAGGCTCTTTTGGTGGTTAGAGTAAAGGAATTTCCTCCTGCAAAGCAGTTGTTGAAAGAGATCATTCTCTTTAACTTAAATATTGATAGAATGCTTCAGTGAAGAATTCTGGTATCATATCCTTCTTTTAATGTTATTATACAGAATAATAGTAAAGATGTGAGTGTTTTATCCCAGATTCTCACATTTCTTTTCTTGATGTGATTTACTTATATCTTACATGAGCAGTTTTATGAATTTATCTGAAAAGCTTCTTCTGCCTTCCATTTGTCTGCATTCAACTGAGACCCTAAGGCAACATAGAGTTTTTGGCTGAAATACAGTGGAAAACTCTTGTGGCTTTTGAATAGAGTGGTTGGATCAAGCAGGGATCCAAGAGAAGGAGGCAAAATTGAAACCTTAAGTTTCTTTGAATTTTACAACATTTCCATTACCATGTTGGTTTTAGGTGGTTGTCACAAAACAGAGGCACATACATTTAATGTAAAAATTAAGAATACATGCAAATGTTGAGGTTTTCTTGTCCCTCTCCCTCCATCTGGCAGAGCATGTTTCCTGGGTTGTGCTGAACAGTCACTCCTTCCTTCCACTCATTCAGTTTTCAACATGGGAATGGCACACCCACACAAACCCTCATCATCCTCACTGTGTCGTTTACTAGACACCACACTGTACAGGGCTCCTACACTGGCCTGTCCCCATGGTGGTGACAGATCTGGTGACACGCAGGTAGATAGAGAGATGGTATTCATGAGTGATGAGCTGGGGGGTTGTTTTTTGGTTTTGTTTTGGTTTGGTTTATTGGTTTTTTTCTGTTTGTTTGTTTGTTTTCGTATTCTTTTTCTTTTTTTCTGTGAAGTTCTTACATTCTTACATTGCCCTTCCAGGGGTATGCAAAGATTTCCAAAGTCAGAAGTACTTTCTATAGAAGTGAAAGCAATTTTGCTTGATATTTCATCAGGGATTTGAATTACTTACTAATTTGATGGAACATAAATAATTGTGCCCTTCACAGTGTCACCAGCTTAGTAACAATGATAGAGAAACATACACATAAAAATCAATACAGGCTTAGTCGCTACTTAGTTGATTTTGTTTCCTCATCTTCAGGCATAATTTTGTAGGATCTTAATGCCACATTAAACTTAATTTTACCTGAGCAATCATATAAAGTTTCTTAGCTGGAAGGGAAACCGTGGTGTACCAAACTGCCAGATGATGTCTGGGTCTATGATAATGCTTTGGGGTTTGCCTCCTGTTCTTTCTGCTGAGCAGGGTGCTCCCACACCTCTCCCCTGCTCCTGCATCTGCCCTGGAAGGGCAGCACAGGAACACCAAGGAGACTCTTACAGGAACTGTCAAATGCTTGTTGCTGATTTTAAATTTGCTTTTGGTTTTGTGCTCTGCCAAGGATTTGTCACACCTCCTGCCAGCCAGGTGCCTGCTCTTCTCACTCCTGCTTTCCCTGCCACAGGGCACTTGGAGAGCGTGTCTGCCACGGAGCCCAGCCAGGGCTGACAGCTGGGAGTGGGCTGCCCTCCCTGGAGAAGGGATGGGGTACAAGCAGGGGAATTTGGATTTTCTGATGCTGACTTGCCAGAGTCTTTCGGCTCTGATTGCTAGGGGGTCTTTTTTAGCTCCTCTACAAATGCTCTTCACATCATGAAAGCTGGGGGGAAGGGTCTTCAGCAATGCTGGTGCTGATGGGACGGATGGTGTGTGTTGTTAATTGAAGTTGGATCATAGGTAAAGAAGTCACTGGTGCATGGCTGTGATTGCACCACACACAGGGCAGTCTTGGTGCTGCACATCTGACTCTTCTGCTCATTTTGCTGCTGATGTGCTCAGCTGGGTGCCCTGCTCTGAGCCCCTCTCAGCTCCTCATCCTTCTTCATGGTGCTGAGGATCACAGGGCAGGAAGGAGCTGCTCTTGTGCAAGGGTTGAGGAGGCTGCTGAGGCCTCAGTGAGAATGATAGTGCCTTTGCAGGGGGCTGTGAAATACCAGGTTATGTATTATACAATTGTTTTGCATTAAAATGGCTACAAAAGCTTTTGTCTGCCACACATTCCAGCAAGGTCTCAGAGGAGCATCTGGCAGGATGGAGGTATTGCACAGAAACATTGGTTTTCCCACCTTTGCTGTCTTTGATTTGCCCTTTTTGGTACTGTTTTGTATGTAAGCCTCTTAGAGAAGCTTTTCCCTTGTTTTTACCAGCTGCCTGGAAGGCATTAAAATGAGCCTTCTTCCCTGATGTCAGTCCTGGGGCAGCACCCAGTGCTGGAGGCTGTGTGACATTCCCAGCCTGGCACGGGTGCTCTGCACAGGACCACGGTCCTGTTCTACTGTGCAGGCGAAGTGTTGTCAGAGGGGACAGCAGCCCACACTACCCCAGGCCCCCTGGAGAAGATTTCAGGGTGATGGAAACCGTGTTTTTGTCACTCTGTCCTGTTCTCTGTGGCTGTCATCAAGGATCTACACTGATCAGCAGAAAATTATTATTAGAGCACAAATAAATTACCACAGCAGAAAAGGCTCAGTGTCACAAAAATGGGGCTCTTATTCCCTTCCTTGTCAAAAGTGAGCTGTGAAAATCAAAGTGCTACCAGATCAAAAGCTTAGGTACAAAGTGAATCAATGGCATCTGTTGCTTGTTTGTGAACATGAGGTGGGGTGAGGGGAGGAGAGGAACCTTTGTTTATTTAAAGGGGAACTTGGAAAAAAGTCTTTAAAAGCTGTAACTGGAACCCAGCGTGGAGCAGAGTGTAACCTTGAATCTCCCTTGAAATGGGCCAGAAGTGGTCAGGCAAGTGCCTACTAAAGTTTTTGGTCTTGCTGGGGGGAACTTACCAAATACAGTGAAAACAACTGCTTTAATAATGAAAAACAATAGAGAGTAAATATGTTGCACATCTCTCCAGTTGTTCTAGGAGAAAAATCAGTGAATAACCCGTTAAAATAAATCAGCACTAAAAAAGAAGCAATCTAGATGGTGTTAGTTAGCCTGTGGATCTATCACACCAGAAGGCATAATAACAAGAAAACACCATTAGCACCATGACACGTTTTTTCTTTTGTTTTGAACTTTAACCATAACACTGCCTGACAAGCTGTTTGCCTTCTACACCAGTTATCATGGGGTTGTAGAGCAGAAGGGTGGGGGAGAGGGGTGAAGGTGAGATGAGATACTGTGGGACCTCATCTTCGAAAGTAAAACTTTGAAGAAAGCAGCAGCTCAATTTGGAACGAGGAAGGGCCATCAAAGGGAGAGCAACACCTTACATTAAGCTGAGAAGGAAATGTGGAGAATTTCTTTCTCCTCAGGGACGAGCTGGATATATTCCTTTGTTTTCTGATCTGTTCTTGTGTTCACAGTCAGAGTAGCTCTGTGAAAGGGGCCAGGACATGATTGCTGTGGAGCAGAGGGGAGGCGGAGGGAAGGGGGAAATGAAGATGAGAGCAGAGGTGATAAGTTCACACCTTTATATAGGGCAGCTCTGTGCATAGCTGCAGGGGTCTGTATCATTTAAAGGAATAAATGGTGGAAGTGTTGGAAATCTCTGGTCCTTCACCTGTCTGCTCTGCAGAAAGCAGTGCTGGTCACGGCTGAGTAAAGACCAGCAAGCTGACAGAGAATTCATAGATTGCACAGAAAAACTAATTCAAACGAATGAAAAAAGATTGCACTTGTGAAAATTAAAAATTAAAGCTGATGCTGAATGTGAACAGATCATCTGCAGGGAGTAGGAGTTGGGTGCTGTGTTGGTGGGTTTTGGGGATGTTTCCAGAGAAAAGACGAGTAGGGAAGTCTGAGAACATGTAGTTTTACTCTGGCTCTGCTGGAGCACATGTGAACAATCCATACTCCTCTGGGCACTTCTGCTTCACTTTAGCCTCTGCCAGGGTCCAGCTTTTTCCAGGATCCTCCTCTCTTCTAAACTTTGTCATAGTTTCTTTTTCCTCCTATTGCTGGTGCTTATTTTGTATTTCTTAGTTTCCTTGCCTGTCCAGCCTCATGTACCTCTGCCTCAGGTTAGGTTTTGTAAAACCTGGAGAAGTCTCATCCCAGTCTAGAATGCCAGCAGCTGCTCTGCATCAGCACTGCTTAAGCATGAAAGGTTAAGAACAACATTTTCCTTCTTTAAAGAGTTAAGACCTCTTCTCCGCAGCTAAACCTTTTCCTCCTAAGCTGTTTTAAGAAAAGGAGTGAGAAAAATTAAACCCGAGACCAACACGTGGCATGAAAATGGTTTTTTGTGAATAAGAGGCTTGCCTTTTTTATTCCTTCCTCCTGTTTTTTTGTTCCTCTCACTGGTTGTCTCAGATTAAATTAGTCTGCAGGACTGTGTTGTTATCTCATTCCCCTCCTCCCTGCCATGCTGTGCTTTCTGTGTCCTTACAGCTCCTTACATTGCTCAGCAGAGGCTCTTTAAAAAAAAAAAACCTAAATAAAAGTGAGAAAAATAATTGCACAATAAATGACAGGAATTACCCTGAATACAGAGGACTGTCAGATAGTGCTCTTCCTGCAGGATTTACACAGCAAGCACTCATCTGATGATCCTTTCAGTTAAAGTATATAACATTTGTAAAATATATAACATTTGTAATCTCATCTTTAAAATCACCCCTGTTAGTCTGGTCCTTGGCTGTGCTTTGCTGCCTGCTTTATCTGGGAAGTTCTGGCTCGGTGGGTGTGCAACATGGTGTCCTTTGGATTATTTTTGTGTGTTTTGCTTTTTAAATATTTGAATGCAGAAGCTTTAGAATGTCTTGGCTCATTGTGAAAACAAAATTGGCAATAACATTGTTTAACAAATTTGGGAGACTTTCAAAGCTCTTCATATTGGTATTGCAGATTTCAGTTATTCACAGTGTAGCTGGGTACCTATCAGGCACTGCACATACGTTAATTTTGGAAATAAGCTCATTTTAAGATATTGTTTTCAATGCAGCCAAGTTCCTGTTTTCTTACAGAAAATCATGATGAAAGTCCCAAAGCATTCCATGAGATATAAATGGACTTGGCATATAGTTATTTTCTTGTGATGTCCAATCCAAGTTCCTGTTAGATTTAAAAGAGTTTTGATCACAGATAATTGTGTGCTGTTTACCTGCATATCTCGAGAAGCCTCTTTACTCTAGTGATTTGGTTAAAATTCAGGTCTATCTTTATCCAGTGATTTACAGAATATATTTTTAGCCAGTCAGTCCTTGAAGGCAAAATGTTCAACTGATGGCTCTTTCAATATAATATTTGTTGGCACCAGCTTGTGAAAACTGCAGTAGCTGGTAGAGATCCACTGCTGGTATCCGGTTTAAGATCTGATTTTTTCCTCTACTCAGTAAACTATTGTGCACAATTTAGTATTAGTTCAGACCTAGTGGTGATGATTTGACAAAGACTGTAAATAGGTCGGGCTTTTAAAGCATGTCTGCAGTTGCTCTGCCTTTGGGTGGGTCAGGTTGTACAGAAAATGGCCCTTTGTCCCATGCAAAATGCTGGGGAGATTTCTCAGCCCAAACAAAGAATATGCTGGGTGTGACTTTTCACACTGCTGTTGTGAGAGACAGACCAAGAGGCAGATGTGAATGTTGTATCAGAAGGTCAAATATGTTACCAGCTGGCTCAGTTAATTGTTTTTTGTGAATGTAAGAGTTGAAGTACAATATTGTCCTTTCATACTGTGGAACACTTAGTATTTTAAATGCCACATTCATTGTCTTAATGGTCAACAATGGATCTGTGGTGCTTACTATTTTTACGTTTGAGGTATTAGAGTTAACGTGTTTTTCCGAGCATTGGTGCTGTAAAGAAAGCATTGCTGTTTGTTACCTATGGATAAAACTGCATTAGTGGGGCAATGTTTTGGATACTGCTCTTTGCTGCATCACCTGGGGGCTCTGCTGGCAGCAGCAGGTTACTGTTCTTTCCCAGAGGAATGCTCTGTATTTCGAAGGCCAGGATCTCTGGGGCTCTGCTTTCCTGGTTGTTTATATTTCTATTTGTGTGCTCAGATGCTGAGATGGGAGAAGGACAAGGAGCAGCAGAAGAGGGCATTGCAGGGCTCGGGTTTATGTGTGAGAGTCAGTAGGTGGCTCATGGGTCAGTTTTGCAGCATTGTTTGCAGTGATTCACAGGTGTTTTTTCAGGTGAACACATTTGCTTTGCTGTCTTTTACTGCTTTTGTCTGCCAGTTATTTCCTAGTACCTGTCAGCAAATGCTGTCTCATCAGTCATGTAGTTTGCAGCCTTTACCACTTTCTCCCTCCTAGAAACTCCTCTCTCCACTCAGTCTGTTCCCAGCCTCCTGGGCACAGCGTGCCCATCCCAGGCACTGTAAATGGGAAATAGGAGCTGGTAATAAAAGACAGTGAAGAAAGGTTTGTTATTATTTCCAATCTTATTCTTTTTCATTTTGTAGGAACTATATATACATACACACATGTGTGTGTATATATATGTTTATAAAATATTTCTATGATGATCAGTGGATGTTCTTGCTTAGCCTGGAAATTATTCTCCTTACAGTTTTACCAACAACAATAACTGACTTAACATTGAAATGTTTAAAATGATATGACTTCAAAATGCCATTTTCAAAACTGTTTCAAGCTCTTAGGAACTTCAATTTCATGGCATTTACTGTTTCAATATGCTCTTGAAGGATATGGCAGGCAGGCACCGGAATTTCTAAGTCCCTTTTTCTTTAAGCTTCATGTGAAGATCTTTGTGACTTCCAATTTCTGAACCTCTGCACCATGCATCTAGATGGCAAGCAATACAAAAGAATGATATGTTTTCGAAAGTGTTACATTATTAAAGCATAATCAATTGATTATCATCTATTTTAGTAGCCATTTTAATCCAATTATATGTATTTTTTAATTTTAATCTTTGGCATTCATTAATGAAAACTTAGAGCATTGCTTGTAGCCATGAAAAATTAGATCGAGTACACCCTGCCCTACTTAAACTGTGTATTAGCAAAGCTACTTTTTCCTTGAGAAATACTCTTTTTCGCAGATGACTGTGACTTCCCAAGTGCTTAGGAAAAAACCCTCCCTAATTGGTAACCAAAAATTAATCATAGTCGGATACTTCCAGTTTGCATTCAAATAAGGTATTTCTCTGTCTAAATAAGCTTCCTTTACTTGATTATTCATATTGTAGTTCAGAATGTTTAAAAATGAAAGACAGAGTTGGATGAAATGTAGACTACTTAATACAGTGTGTATTTAATATAAAAGTCATGCATTATTCATTTTTGCAATTTGAATAACTTTGAATTTAGCATCCCTGTTCTTCATCTTTTCCTTTGATGAACAATTAATTATTAAAATATAATATTGTCAGCATATGGCACAAAAATCCTTGAAAGTGTAAAATGAGCTTCCTTCTCCTGCCATCCTTTGATAAAAGGATACCATATTTGTGGTTATGCACAGAGCCTTTATCCAGCATCTTAAGTGAGTCCATCATTGTAATTAGAAGCTTGCAAAAGTTAGAAATAGTTAAATCGTAAATTTTAACTGCAACATTTTTTCTTAAATTCGAGAGGAAAGCACTTTTCAGAATGTGTCTCTTCCTCCCAGCTCTCATATGCAGTCACTGGCTGTTAATGCAGGGGATGTTGGCGTATTCAAACATGCTTTGGGATTCATCGTGGCCCACTGCGTGCTGAGTGCTGATAGAGAGAGAGACAGCTCTGAAATAGAAATCCAGTGTCAAGGTTTGTGTACTGCATTTGGAAATCAGACCCTGTGACTGAGTTTCTAGTTTTTCTAACTAAGTTTTTCTGCATAAAAATGAGCCCATCAAATTAAATGCGACCTTTTGCTGTGATTATGACTTCTTGATTAGAATCTCCATGAACTTCGACCAATCACATATATTTTGGTATTTTTTATTTAAGCACACTTTTTCTTACAGAGGCATGCTATGCCGAGGAAAAAATGTGGATTATTATTTGTTTGTTTCCTTTTTGGAGATGCAGATATGGTCAAAATCCACTTGGATTAGAAGGAAAGGAGTTGTTCACTAAGAGGTTGCAGTATTGCCTTGACTTTAATAGAATTACCCATTTTTTGGAATGCTAAAAGCTATGAGAACATTGCAGACCGGTTGATATTGTGCAGAAAATAGAAGATATCTGAAGTGTATGTATCATTGGCACCGTGCAGCAGCAGTGGAGTTAAAAAAATCCCCCGATTATCAGACTGCTGCTAAGAGGTTTAGGCAACTTCTGATTTGATCAAGACTTCTAGAAGACTGTGGGATGCTGGGGAAGTGAATTCTGCAGACTTCATCCTATTTGGAAGACAAGACTTCTAGAAGACTGTGGGATGCTGGGGAAGTGAATTCTGCAGACTTCATCCTATTTGGAAGACGTGTGTCAGTCACCAGCCCACCTGCTTCTCCCTTCTGTTGGGGCGGGGAGGGGGTGGTGGTGGTGGGTTTGCTCAGCAGCTGTGGTGAGACAGAAGAAAGAGTTCCCTCTGCCCAGGTGTGGATTCCTGTTTGAGACACGCAGGATATGGAAAGTAAGGAATAGAGATGTTCAGGAGAGCCCTGTGTGTCAGCCTGCCCGGAGGCACTGAGCACCTTTGCACAGGCTGAGAGGGAGCCTCAGACTCTGAGTCAACATGAATTGCAGAGGATAAATGCTCAGGGATGGCAGGGAAATTGCCTTGCCTGCAGCTGTTCCCTCCTTTTGTTTATTTATTTTTCTTCACGGTGTTAAATATTACCAGCTTGTCACTGTTACTTGAAGGTAAATGCTTCTAGTGCTTAGGTCTGCATTTCAGGCTGTCCAAGGAGATTCTCAGAGAAAAAAAGGTTTGTCCCCAGATTGCTGGACCCTGGGAAGGACTTTTTGGATTTGGAAGGAAAGACAGCAGTTTTACCCGTGGAACCTATTTGTGGTGCAGTGCTGGCTGTGTCTGGCATCACCCTGGCAGTGCCAGTGTGGGTGGGTGCAGGCAGACCTGAGCCAGCACTGCTTGGGTGTTGCTTTGAGCACCACGTTGAGTTTCAGCAGTGCCCTGTGTCCCTGCTCCCCAGTCCATCTGCCTGGCAGCTCCCAGAGAAGTTTGGCTGAGCAGCACAGCTCTGCCTCCTCCATCTCATCAGTCCACTGAGGGTTTAACTCTGCTCCTGCATCCCTTTCCACCCCTGGCAGAGATGGGACAGATACACTGCCTGATGTTCTTGGGTCAGGCAGCAGCAAGCAGGACCACTGGGCCTGGCTGTGTCCCACTGGGTTCTGTCCTGCTGCCATCAAGCTAGGGAGCCACGTCCTGAGTGCTGGAACCACTGACTACAGCATTATTTCTGTACTGACATAAACCAGTAGGGTAGCAAGTGCATTTCACACCTGCACATGTTCAGAACAGGAGGGTGTGTGTTTGGGATGGGGCTGACTAACATTTTGGCTGCTCTTTTAATAAACCACACGTCAGCTCTTACAGAGGGTTTCCATTTTTCATTACATATATGACAAAATATGTTGTTGCCATTACACCTTGTTAGGCTGCTTAGCAATGTGATGTCTGCTTTAAAGACACATTGAAAAAAAGTGTAATCCTGCTTGTCAATCTTCCCCGCAGAGAAGGAGACCTTTCTGGATCCCTTTGTGCTGAGGGAACTCCTGCCAACATCGCTGGGGAGCTACTATCGCTACACAGGTTCCCTGACTACTCCTCCCTGCAGCGAGATCGTGGAGTGGATTGTCTTTCGGAAGCCTGTGCCCATTTCTTACCATCAGGTGTGTTTGTTTTGTCAGTGAAGCCCACCTCTTGATTTGCCCTCCTTAAGACAGTGTTTTCAAAACCCGCAGGTTTAATTTGGAGAACACAAATGTTTCTGTTGACAAAAAAGGAAGTGTCGGTGATTTTTTTTTTTTAATTCTCTTAAGTAATGTTGTTTCTGAACAGGAGCCATCAGTCTTGAGAAGACAGTACAACATGAAACCCAGTTTCCTTTTAGTGATTTATTTGGTATTGTTTTTGTTAAGATTAAATTAAGCTGTGGTGTAAATAGTTACATAGAGTTCCTTTTTATTCTTTTTAATTGAAACTTTCTTTTCAAAGTAAAGTGAATGATTTCAGTTCTGCTCAGATTTAGTAATTTGAACTAATTACATTAGAAAAGACATCTTTCCATTAATTCTCCATGCTTAACTGTTTTTATAACACAGTAAAGCTGCCATTATGTGCTCAGCGAGCTGGTGCACAAATCTTTAAAATTAGCACATAGCAGCTTTTAATGCAAATAGACACAATGTCTGGAGTTTGAAGAATTATCCTGATAAAGCAATGTCTAGATGAAGTCAAATGTTTGCCAGTTCAGTGTATTGTGACATTGTAAGACTTGTCTTTAGAAAGCCAGCCTGGTGGACTTAGTCATGCCTCTTATTCATCTGTCATAAGCCACTGAAAACAAACTTTTTACATACACTAATTCTGTAAAGTGCATGTGAACAGTTCACTGGGTGATCCTGACTGACAGATGCTGTGCTCAAAGGTTTCAGAAGTACAGAAGTCACTTGCCATGCCCCTGATCCAGGCTTTGCCTGTTTTTTAGATCTCATTGCTTCTCCAATAGAATTTTCATATTTTTTTGACAGTCTGTGTTCTAAATCAGTTGCAGTGCTTCAGCTGAGGCCCTCCAGAGGCTGAGGAACATGTCAGGATTCATGTCTCCAGCCACCCATCCTGGTGTTATTTGCCTGTTTCACAGAGGTGTGATGGTATTGCCCATGTTCAGCTCCTGGTCAGCAGGAACCCTTTTGCTGGAGGCTTTCCCTGGAGCTCTCTGGCAGTGCTGAGCACATTGTGCCCCCAGGCAGCCCCAGTTCTGGCTGGAGCCTGGGACTCTGCACATGGTCCTGTTTGAAACAGACCCCTTGTTTTTTTCAGGCTATTTCTCTGATTGTTGAGATCATTTTGAATTCTGTCCTTGCCTGCAGGATACTTGCAATCCCTTGTAGCTTTTCACTACATCAATAAGTTTACTGTTTATTATTTGGTGGCTGCAAGGCCTGGCCCATGCTCAGTTTTAGACCCTGGGTGCACATCAGGTGGGTCACGAATTCTTTTTCCTTTTTCAACAAATGCAGATAAAACAGTAAATACCGATTTTGGCTGTTGGTACAAGGTACTTTATCCTGGCATAGCTCCTTTCCTGTGCTGTGCAGAAGTAACTGTTCCAAATCAAGCCTTTAAAATTTGGCGTTGTGCTGCTCTGTGCATGTGTGTGTGGTTGAAGGGCTGGGAATTCTGTGTGTAGACAGACTATCATTGATACTACAACACATGTGGAATAAATAATAGTATTCCCCCCTCCCCGGTAGCTCTAGATGTGTGTGTTTTAAGAGCCTGCCACTCTGCCATTGCTATGATTATTATTTGTTCCTCTAACAGAAACAGTGTAACATAATCCATTGCCATAGTTTAACCTTCTTTATCACAAACCCCATGAAGCAGCCTGTAATCCCAGGGGGCAACGGGGATGTTGTTTAAGCTTTGTTGCTGTTCCAATTAAATTCTTGCTTCTGTGCAAAATACCTTGCTGGAAAAAGGACAGTAGTGAAGTGGTCCATTTGTGGAGGCTTCTCTATTTTATTCTCAGTCCTCCATCATCATCATCTTCCCTGATAATTAGACAACAAACCAGGACAAGCTGTGTCACCCTGCGGATGCATTGTAAGGCTAAGTGCATTCAATGACCCGGAGCATGGCATTATCTCTCGTAATGCATACCTCAGAGTAGCTCATTGTGCTCATAACAGCTTCAGTATTTTTAATTGCCATTTGTATATCCAACCCTTAGAAAACTACACATCAGGCTTTAATGGTTTGTAATTGCACGGCTCAGAGTTTTAGATCAGGTTTCCCTGTATCTACAATAGTCTTACAAGAGCTTTTAATTTCTTCTTCTGAACAGGAGCTCTTGTACTCCTTGAAGAGTATGAATGTAGCTCCTTGACTGCAGATCTTAGAATATTATTTTTTTCTGGCAGCTATAGATAAATTAATTTCTCATTTGTCGTAGATAATATTTTTATAGTGGAAGTGACGTTGAAATAGCTTATATATACTTCAACACATAAAAAGGGGAAGGTTAAAAATCATGTTTGAATTGGCAGTTGTTAAAATGCAATTATACCTCCCCAAGGTAGCATGGCAGAAGAAAATATTTTAAAAGTTCTCTCTGAAAGTTTAAAAATTCAATTAATGTCACAGATGTCTAAGCCTAGAGACTTGACTTCAGAGAAGTAGTTGCTATCAAAGTTCTTGTGCTTTTGTAAAGTCACCTTAAGCCCTGTTAGCTGGCTTCATCAAAACGGCTTCCAGTGCATGAAGTGCTAAAGATATGTAAACAAGCACAAGAGTTTTGATCTGTGCTTTTATAGAAGGGTATAGCAGGATCATCTGTTGTGTGGGGTTTTTTTTTTAAGACAAAAGTAAGTCCTTTCACCCCTTTTTTAAGGCATCCTCCTATGTTTTTGAGGGGGTCCTGCTAATAACTAGGAAATGGTTTTTGAAATTTTTCAAGATGTTTCTTTGAAAGAATCAGAAACAGAATTGTGTTGAGAACCAGGAATAAGGCATTCATATAAGATGCAGGAAAAAAAGTACAATTCAAATCCCACCATCCACACCTGCAAGCCTGGAAGCAGCACCTAGGCTCTGGAAGCAGAACCTGAGCTCTGGAAGTGGCACCTGAGCTCTGGAAGTGGCACCTGAGCTCTGGAAGCAGCACCTGGGCTCTGGAAGCAGAACCTGAGCTCTGGAAGTAGCACTTGAGCTCCCTGCCTGCGATGGGAACTGGTCATTGGTGGTCACCCCTCCCTGCTCATCCCCTGCTGTCCCTCTGCTGAAGGGGGCTCGGATTACTGGTTTGAAGGGAAATTAAATAATGGTAGTGGGTGCCTCATGAGTCAGTGGAGGATGCTTAACTGCTGTTACACACTGCTTTGACTATTTTTATCAGCTCTGTCAACTGAGGCTGCCATGATGATTCTCCCAATTTTAAGGTTTGGGGCTCACATGCTTCTCCAGAGCTTTTAGAGCAGGCACATTTAATGAAAAGTGTGTTAGTTTCAATGACCTGTCATTAAGCTATGAATGTAACTCAATCCCTTTTTGAAGTTCTGGGCCAGATTCTGTGCTCCCAAAATCCATACTGTCAATGTGTGTAACTGATGTGATGCAAACAATATCAGGACTGATTCCTTTTCTGCTGTCTTGCTCAGTCTTTCCAGCAGCAACATAACTAATTCTAGTTCTTGTCCTGAATGATAACAAGGTAACAGCAAATGCTGTACCAGCCTTGATAGCTGGGAGAAAAACATTAGCTGAAAATATTTTCACCTTAGTTTGCTAGAATTTTTTTTTCTAAGAAACACTAAGATACGAAGTAACAGAAAAGTTTTCCAATTACAGTTCTTTCTTACAGGTTAATACATTTTCTTATAAATAGCTCAGATCTGAATCCAACAGAAGAAACTTATTCCCAGAGGAGTACATGCTAGCTGTGCCTGAAAGTGCTGCATGAGCTGTCTCTGAAGCTCAGCCTGGCAGCTAAAACTTCGTCAGGTATTTGGAGATAAGGAAGCATTGCCTTATCCAGGAGAAAGCTCTTGGTATGGAATGACCTGGAAGCACTTTTTGACGCGATACCGTGAAACAAAACGGTGCCAGCAGTGAGGAGGGTTTGGCAAGGCTGTGTCACACACAAAGGGGGTCTAAGGGCAAGTGTTTCTTTGCCAGTGACAGATGTCCACAGGTTCTAGAAGGCCTTTTCTCCCATGTTGGGCAGGATAAGCTCTGTCCCAAGATAAGGTGGTTGGCAATAATTTCAGTGGGCAGTCTGACTTCCCATGTGGTTTTATCAGTCTTGGCATCAACATTTTACTTCCTTCCATTTTGCTGTCTTATCAGCCACCCGGATTTCACCACATTGTTTTTTTAATTAATGTCTCTTCTTTCCCCTGCCATGATGGCTGCAATCAGCTGGAGGCATTTTACTCCATCTTCACCACTGAGCAGCAAGACCATGTCAAGTCTGTGGAGTACCTGAGGAACAACTTCCGACCACAGCAACGCCTGAACAACAGGAAGGTATCCAAGTCTGCTGTGAAGGATGCTTGGAACCAAGATATGACAGACATCTTGGACAATCCTCTCGGCACAGAAGCTTCCAAAGGTAGATTATATTTTAGAATTTTACACTTGACTAATAAGAGAATTTTTTCTGTCTATTTTGTCATCAAATGGTGTCAAGAACAGCTGTGAGCTACCAAAGAAATAATGCAGGGTGTGCAGGCATTCCTTGCTGGTAAGTGTCAATAAATTGACTAATTCTGCCTATGCTGCAAATACCTGTAGAACTCACTGTTACAAGGTGCCATGACAATAGAATATGTAGGTCTCAAAGCCACAAAATAAGAATCTCAAACTGGCAATGTCCCTGTTTCTGCCAAGTGGCTGTAGGGCTGTGGAGATGCCAGACAAAAAGGGAAAACCAAAGGGCCAAGGTCAGAGGTAAAAATTCAGCCCCACTAGCACTGACACATTGGATATTTCAGTGGAAACAGAGTATCCGGATGTGGTTATGGGTTTCATTTCTGCAGTAACAAGACTTCTGAAGAACTGTCGACCTTTTAATTCAACGTTTATATCAGTCTGTTGGTGATGGTGACAGGAGGAAAATAATCTCTTCCTTTTAGGCAGGTGATTTTCTAATGTCTTGCTGAAGTGTTTCATGTGCCTTTTTGTAGAGCAGCTGGCGCTTGCTTCTGTCAGACACCGGATAATGAGCTGGATGGAGGGGGGTGGGAGGGAGGTTGCTGTCACACTGGCACAGGCAGCCCTGGCTAGAGGAGTGCATCAGAAATCCTGAGAGAAATGTGTTCTGGATAAAATAAGACTAGAAATAAATATCATTTACTACTTTTATTTGCCTTTATTTCATTGACTGGTGTTATTTATAGGTAGAAGAAATAACATGTACTTCCCAGTCTTCAGTCTTGCAAAGTGCTTGGTGCTTAACCAGTAGAGGTAAAGAAGAGAGGGGCAGTTTGCCAGAAGGAAACAGCTAAGCAGATTTACAAGCTCCCCTTTTTTACCTGGCATTTTCACCTGGCCAGGCACAGAAAGTGCAGATCTTAGAGGATGTGAATCATGAAAACAGCTGCGTTCAGCAACCTCACCCTCCCAAGAGAGTGCTGGGAGAGTGTATTTCTCAGGGCTCATTATTCTCTGAGCGTGCTTATTTATATATATATAATATACACGTACGCAGACCTCATGTACAAGGCAGCCTTGGGACAGAGAATTTACATCAGAAGTGAGAAGGAGATCTTGGGCTTGAAGAATCCCTGCTACGCTCGGATGCTCTGGCCTGTAGTTTTCAATCAGTGTTGTAACTGCAACATGTGTCAGTAATTTCTTCAGTTATATCCTCTGTACATATTATTTACCCAGAGCAGTGATGAAAGTTAATGGGTTACATTGTGTTAAAAGTGACAAAACTGACTAGTTTTTATTTTGAGTGCAGCCAAGGTACCTCTGGTATAACATTCAAAGAGATTTAACTGCTTTGGCCACAAGCCTGCATATTCCTCACCTTGCTGGATTGGTTTTAAGATTATAAAGAATCTTGGGGGGGTTTTCACCACCACAGTAAATAACTGAAACCCGCAATTTTGTCAGAGCATTACAAACACTAATGTCTACAGTTAATGGGCTGATCTTGAATTTGGAACTGTTGAGACCAAAGGAGCACCTTGAATAACTGGAAAGATTCACCATAACTTTGATCTTTAAGAGCCAAGCATACGTGGCTTAGTTACCATGAGGTGAGCCAGTCTACAGGAGCAAGGGACCGGCACAACCATTAGTCCATGTTTATGTGTTTATGGTTTGGTTCTTGGGAACTGGTTTCCTGAGCGGGTTCTCTGTGGGTCCTCTGCCATCATGTTCAGGTACCATAATGCTCTGTGTTTGTGCCTCCCTGGCAATTTGAATTTGTGACAAGAGAGACCCTCAGGTGGGGGACATGCATTTCCCATGGTCTGACAACATTCAGTGTGCCATCTAATGGTAAGGATGAGGGTGGAGTTGGTGATTTCTTCCTCCCCTCAGCTTTTGCTATAGGAGGCTATTGGCTGAGCAGCTGGTTGTTCTGTACCAGCTCTGTTAGCTTGTCACTTTCTGGGTTGTGTGCACACCAGGGGACATTGAAAATAGGTGCATTTTTTTCATGAACTTAAGATAAATAGGTTGGCACAGTGTTACTAACACAAAATGGATTGTAGTATATCCTCTAAAGGTTACCGGGATGAGATATAGCTGTTCTAGAGCTATAACAACATGGGTGTTTCTGGCCCCTTTTTTGACAAAGGTGAACAGTGATGATCTGCCTGGTCCACTGCACATTCTGAACTACTGACATATAAATAAAATGAGTTGAAGTCATAATACTTGAGTGAAAGCAAAACCTGTTGTTTATTCAGCTAGTAAATACAGTACCACTTTATACAGTGTCATTCATGCAAAAGTACTGAGGAGCCGAGTGCATGGAGTGCTTTCCAGCCAGTCTGTCTTGCATTCAAGTAGAGAAGAGTGTAAGGTTAGCATAACAAATTTATTTTGTGCAGATTCTTCTGTGCACCTCTTAGTTGTACCTCAATGCTTTCCACATCACATTAGGCTATGTGACCAATGGCTGTCAATGTTGACTCTTGTCTGCCCTCCCTGTTCCTGATTTGTGTGTTGTAGAAAAAGGCATGGTCATGAAAATGTGTCTTTCACCTGCTGCAAGGTGATATGGTTTGTGATGGTGTTCAGCTCTGCAGGGTAAGTTCGGGTATGTTTGTCGGTGTGAATTTTTGCAATTTGTTTCCTCTGTCACACTCTATTAAGTCTGTGGGCAGTATTGCTAATCTGGAAAACAGTGTAGCATTCATTATGTAAGCCTTTCTTATTTTGGAGGAAAATGTGCCCAGAACAATTTGCATAATGTTCAGTATAATTTTCAGAATTCCCTGGTGAATAGGGAATTTCAGATCAACACAGAGCAGTGGTCCATTGGCAAATGTGCCATCCTGAATAGTTTGGTACCAAAGAGGAATTTCTCTCAGCTATCAAAGCTATCTCAGGTCACAGAACTGTGACCAGTAGCATAACCTGCAGATACACTGGAGGAAGATTTTCTCACTCTGTACCAGTCCTCTGAGTATTTCCTTAGCAAAGCCCCAAAAGTGGTGGCATTTGGTAAACAAAATGTCTTCTGGGAAAGGCTATTTTAGGGCAGTGTATTTGGATCTAGTTTGTTAACCAGTACGAATGTTACAAACTGCATTTGCTTTGCAGTTACTCTCCTCTCCCTTCTCTTTTTTTAAAGAGGCAATGAAGAGAGGGGCATTGTTTTCAATCATCAGAATACAAGATGGTAAAATACTTCAGCTAATTTGAAATAAGACTAATTTTTCTCTTACAAGTGAAAACTCCAGATTTCCTTTTGTGTCAGAGTTTACCAAGAAGAGTTTTCCTTTATTCCATTATCTCATTCCTTCCTCCTATTGGCAAAAGCTGATTTAAAACAGTTCTCTTGAGGACTGCTTGTATGCCTGGAATAAAGGCATATGCATAAGACCTTTGCTGAATCAGAACCCATGAGCTGAGCTTAATTTTTAAGTTGACCCTGGAGCTATTTCAAAAAACCATACAGATGTTTAAATATCTTATTTCTGAAATACACCATCCAGATTAAATATTGTTCAGCTATGTAATTGTAGCAATTGGTGGGTTGATAATAAACCCTTGTACGGTGATACTTTTTAAGAAGATGAAACTTTCAGGCATCCAAGCTATACAGTGGATCATGCTGTTAAATCAGGCAGATCATGATTTAACAAGAGGGCTTGCCCATGTTGCAATACTAATTTATGTAAAGTTTTGAAAAGTTAGGGGTTCTCTGTACAGATATTCTAAGCCAAGAATGCATTTTTAAAGCATTAATCAGATACTGTAATTATCAGTGACTGTGGCAGTGTCTGACTTTTTGGACAAGACATCTCTGTTAAAATTGCCCCCTTTCTTCTCTGGCCTGTTCTCTGTGGCTCAGGACTCTGTTGCTCTGTCACATCATATATTGTGCTCCTGCAGCTCCTGGGCTGCTTTCAAGCAGCTCTGGTAGAGGGATTGCTATTTATTTATTGCTTTAATAGTGTACATTGCTCTTCAGGGACAAACAGAATTCTTACATAAAGTCCATCCAGTCCAAGGATCTGGGTCTGCAGGATCCTTACTACTTTCACATGTTGTCCCATCAAGCAGAGCTGTATTTACAAAACATTACCTGCTTTTGTAAAGGTGTAGGCATGGAAGCTCAGGAGGAAAAGGTGTTTCATTTCCTTGCTTCAGGAAGTGCCCCATGTGCAACAATACTTGCCCATTTTATTTTGCTGATGATTACATCAAATGTTGTTTCTTTCTCTTTATGTTTTTTTAACACTCAAAAAACCCCTTTAACCTTTCTATCTCATTAAATGTGCTGCATGCCTTACAACACTTAAACAAGCATCCCATGTGAGGGACTCTTGACATCAGAGTTTTCTTTCACAGATGCCTGATTACTTTCCCAAAGGTGTCTGATTACTCTTTGCTGGAGTCTCAAATGATGCTGTTTCCCATCAGTGGGATTTCGCCTCAGAGTACCATCTGTAATTATGATCCTAGACTAAGTTAAATAAAGAGCCGTCATTAATTCACTCCAGTAAAACTTAGCTTTGGACTGTAAAGTACAGTTGGGACATTTCTCTAGTACCGTACAGGTGATCATTTTCCTTACTACTTTTTGTTCTGTGGTAGTAATTCACAGTTTGGAGGTCCTTTTAGCTTTCTGCCACTAAACCATGGATAGAAGGTACTTTGATTTTCCTCCCTGCATGTCTGGTGCTGGAGGCGTGGCTCAGGCCACCGGCCTGCAGGCAAAGGTACTGCACTGCTCAAGCAAAGCACTTGAGTTCTTATTCACCATTTCACAGCTCCTGATGTCAGAAATGAGACTACAGCCTTCTGTAATGGTGTTGCCTTTCTGCACAGAATTGGAATGCACCTCCCATGCAGCAGCATCCAAAGGCCCAGAGATTCAGTGCTGACATCAACACTTTGAGGCAGATAGTCCTAGAGCATTGGCAGAAGTGTTTCTGAATGAGAACAAGTTATTTGTCTCATTTATAGCCTCTGTTATTACTCCCAGTAATTTGTTTTTGCTTTCTAAATGCCCATGTTTTATGAAAACTGTCTCAAAACAGCTTTACAGTCTCTTCATGCCCTCGGGTTCTCTCTGGGAGTCCAGAAAGAATCTTAGGCAGAGAAGTTCTACTCTTGCAGAGTGTCATTTTTATGTTTTAGTCAAACCTAAATTACTAAAAAATACTCCATAGTAATATGTAACATATCCAAAACAACAACAAAGTGAAGGTGAATTTAAAATGATTAATTTCCGAAAATTTAACTCAGGATGTCTAAACCAAAATTTAGCTATTTCTTTTCTTTAAATACCTCAGGGAGAATGGAAATAAACAAGAACCTTTTAAAGTTAATTTCTGGTATGTTTACCATTACCATTGATTCTTTTTGTCCTTTGGAAGAATCTTGGAAGATTTCTTCATGGATTGACAACTCCTTCCTTGTTTCCTTGGACAACTGGGCTTTTCCTATTTGCTTTTTGATTTCATTTTGCTGTGGAAGTTATCATTTTCCAATTCTATTCCCCTTCAATCAGGTCAGCACCCTACTAGCTGTGGTGCAAATGAATTAATGTCTCATCATTAGGACTGTTCTGCAGGGTTCTGTTTTACACCTGTAGTAACTTCTGCGTGGTTGTAATGTGAGGAGTGCGTGTGTCTGGGCCTGAATGTAGTAAACAACTTATCAATAGATTTATTAATAAGCGCTAAGTCACTGCTTACGCTTCCTCAGAGATTGTAAAGGGTCCAAACGAACAGAGCAAGAGGAATTCAGTGTGAAAGTGTAGGTGTGGTTTGGGTTCACAGCTGCCACTAAAGCTGGAAGAGCTGAGCTTGATGATTTATTCCATTTACACCTGGAGGGAATTCCTTTCTGCACTGCCTACCTGCTGGCCCAGCTGTTCAGCCCACAGAAGTACTAATTTTAGTTTGAGCCGTGAGTGCCTGGAGTACATCCTTTGTGTTGGAAAAAGCCTCCAGAAACTATGAAAGGAAAGCTGCTTTCCTAATCTGATTTTGGGCATCCCACAGGCATATATTGGGAGGCTCTACCAGCCCTATTGGTATATCCTTCCTATGCTCCCCAGTCCAAACAGCCCTCACCAGAACACTGGGACAGTAAGCTTGGCTAACATGGCAAATATGTGTCCTTCTGGCAGGAAATCCCCGTTTCTCCCCATGGATCCCGTTTGTGCCACTGAATGTGATCACACATGTGGCACAAACACACTGTGGAAATAAGGGCACAGGTGTACATTTGAAACACAAGTCACCATCTGTGTGCACACATGGATGTGTGCAATATAAACACAAAACTTGCAGGGCAGGTCCTTGTTGGACATCAGTTCAGCCCAGCATGGGATCCGATGGTGCCAGGCTGATCTGCACTGCTGAGGACTCAGACCACAACTGTAGAAACACTATTTGTGAAATCTGTGAAATAATTAGGTGCAAATGCACAGCCCATGCCTTTCAGTAAAACAGGATCTGTTGCTGTGATGCCGTGGAAATTTAGGTGCTACAAAGCCATACAGGTGTTAATCCAAATGCTGGTTGTGTGTCCACGTTGGGAAATGGGCCAGCAACAGAGGGGCAAACCCCAGCTGGTCCAGATGCCCTCTGTCAGAGGGACCCACGTGCCCATTTGCTTGAGGTTATTTCACAGGGCTCATAAAACAAGTGTGGGGTCTGTCCCTCACACCTCAAGAAACAGCTCTGTCTGTCTGAAGCACAGTGGAAGGTAAGAGCAGGGAAGATAAATAGTCTGTCTCCTAGCTACATTCTGCCTGTGGATTGAAGTAGATCAACACAAATATTTGTGTGTACAGCATGCTCTGGAGCCTGCCAATGCCTGCTGGCAAAGTGCAGGCGAAGGTAAAGGAAAAATGTGTGCTACTCTTTAAAGCAATTATCCTTATGTATTAATAATGTCATTTATAAGCACTCTGAGAAGTCAACAATGTACACTAAAGCAAAGCAAAAAAACTGCAAACATTTTGTAAAAGAAGGGGGAAAATGTTATAAGTATGCCTCTTAGCACTTTCTGATATATTAAAGCCTATGTTGTCTCTGCATATGATCTTCGTAGTTTATTTGTTATCCTTTGGGAGCAGAGCCCTCGCTGAACTCTGGGATTGAATCTGACAGCCCAAAGCATGCTCTGGTTTATTATGGATCAGAGTCTCTTCCTGAGCACCTCCACTGAGTCACAGCAGTTCAATGTTCCTGAATCTGCCCCTGTATCACTTCCCTTACCATGGCACTGAAAGCACGTGTGAGTTTTCTCATTGCAGCATAACCAATATTTTTGCATTTCAGGGATTATTTGAAGTTTTGAGGATGGAATATATATGTGTGTGTGTATATAGGTATGGATGTAGTTGGAAGTATTTTTCTTCCCTTTTCTGTTGGTGGCATTGCTTTTCTCTTGTCTGCAGCAGGTTCCTGGGGGTGCCAGGGCTGACTGAGCTTGGTGCAGTGTTTTGGCAACACCACAGGGACTCTGAAGTCATCTGGGATGCCTGTGACTGAGTTGGGTGTCATTACAGCAGCAAGTGGTGCATCTGTCCTGCAGGGCTGGCCCTTCCAGCTCCTTCCCAGGGCTGGGGCAGAGGGGAAGGAACACCCTCTCCCCCAAGAACTTGGCCACCAATGTCTTCGCCCCTATGGGGAAGAAAGTCATGAAACCCCCCTACTGACCTGTCAGTTTGTCTTCCACTACCCCAACTCCCTTCCTTTGTGCTCCTGCTTTGTAAGGGAGAGACACTGTTCCCTGCCACTCATCCTGTTGAATGAAGCATCCTGCATATCCAGACTGGTAAGAAAAAGAAGTGAAGCCTCTCTCACCTTACAGCCAGGAGCCACCCCCCAGAGCAAGACAAGACCCCTGTCTTTTCGTTACCTCTGAGCCAGTAACATGCCATGGGCACATCCTGATGCTGATGTTTCCCCTTCCATGTATGAATTGCCTTAGAAGATCTCTGCCCATGTCACCATGAGGGATTCGGGATCTCACTGTCCCGTTGCTTTTCTGTGCCGAAAATTGTTGATGCTTCAGCGCACAACGTGTATCCCACAGCACCAAGGAGAGGAACAGCAGTTTTGCATTGCTGAGACATTCAGCAGGAGGTAGAGAGTGGGATTTTTCAAAGGAGGGCATAGCACAGCTAGAAATAACTGCCTTTAAAGTGGTGACATTTTTATGCATGGACGAGCTAACTTAGAACATTTTTAGAGGATTTTATAAATCCCGCTGAGCCCAGTGCAACTAGATTCATCATATGGGGACCTGTTTTACAGGGAGAAAGTACACAAGCCATACTGAATATACAGTTCTTGCACTCTCACAAAGTTTCCCTAAATAGGTCTTTTCATAACCACAGGTAGCATATGCAAAACGCCTGATGAAACCCAGAAAGTTTGGCTGCTGTTGCATTTCTGTCTTTGAAAGAGAAATACAGGCTGCTTTTAAGGAACAATATTAATAAAAAAAAGCTGTAATATTCTCTTACATGCCATTTCTGCATTCATGGGTGTGTCTTAGTGTCAGCAATTAATTTTTGCAAAGCAACGATCCCCTTTTTTTGTCTTTCAGCTCGCTGAAATGGAGCTGCCAGGAGCTTTTTGGATTAAGCTTTATCAGGCTTTCAGTTAGGAAAGCCTCGTGGAGGTTACATAGCCAAATACAACATACAAATCAAATTATGGGAGAGATGAATGCAGAGTTGTTAAATTAATTTTGTTTGTTCCAGCCCACTGGAATGTTTTTAACATGAAGAAAATAATTCTCTGCTGTATGGCTGGCCTGCCCAGTGCTTAGGACTGTATCAGCATGCTGCATTCGTCTGCCAGTGGCAAACAGGTTTTGTCCAGGCTTGAGTGAGCCCTGGAAGATGAGGCTGGCCAAGATGCTGGATTGCCCCTGCCTTCCCCAGTGGGCTGATCTGCAGAGAAAAGCTTGGGTCAAGCTGCTGGACAGTCCCACACATGGCCAGCAGCTGGGAGAGCCACTGAGGCTGACTGAGCTGGGACAGAGGGGCTTCCTCCAGATGCACCTGTGCGATGCTTCTGCCACTGCAGGACTTCTCCAGAAGGCAGGAGCTAGCTTGTTTGCCAGGTTCTCCCAGTTCAGGTCAGGAAGGTGAGGTGGGTTTTCCCTCCAAGAGGTCCAAGGCACATCTGTGCCCAGAGTGGGGCATGACCATGGTCCTACAAAGGCTCTTGGCTGCTCAGTGCCCCTGCAAGGTGGCCTGGTCACCCCAGCTGGGGGTTTGTGCCTCCACAAGTCCTGGCACAGGGCTGCAGCCCAGGACACAGTGGCTTTGGTGTCCTGCCAGATCTGTGTAGGTATCTGCTTGGGATTGCACACACCACAGAAAGACATCCTGAAAGCCCCCACAAAATTTTAATATCCCTCAGGAGCTGAATTTTAAAGAGAGCATTAGTAATATTTTTTCTAAAATTAGCTGAGATGCTATTTCAGTGCGGAATAATGCTGGTTGTTGGATTTGGGTCTTTTTTTTCCTCAAGAAATCATGAATTCACAGGTGGGGTTTTTTTGCTTATTGAGATTGATTTTGTTAAAAAAGGAAAAGAAAAGCTTGTGTTTCTCTTTAGTGTGTCCTGATTAAGCTTCCCTTTCCCTGTCCCAACCTCTTCCTGCATTTCTATCCCTTCTTCAGCTGCACATTTTGCAAAATCAGTAGAGGTCCTTTAGCCTGTGTTTCTTTTAATCTTCTTTGAAAAATCCAAGTCACAGAGAGTATTGAAAAAAAAATTAGATCTCTGGGAAATGCCAGTTGTTTTATAGATGGTCAAATCATTGCACTTTTTCCCTTGCCTTTCAGACATTCACTATGTTATTATGTATCACTTTAATTAAATCATCAAATTGAATTATTGGATCAAATGTTTCTTTATTCCATTGTGTCCTAAGCAGGTTTAGTTAAATTAATAAAACCGTAAGTTTCATTTTATAAAAAAAAAGATTTCTTTTTTGCCCATTCATAAGCTGTTTAAAAAAATGTGGTTGAACAGAGAAGATTGGTTAATACCAAATTACTTCATGTTTTTCAGATACTGCTTTGTGCTTTGGAGTAAATTGAACCAAGTCATACTAAGTCATTGAAATTTTGTAATATTTACTAAGAAATCACAGTATTGTAAATTCAGCCTCATTTTAGCTGGCTGGGAATGAGCCTTGTCCTTGTCCTCAGTGAGGTCACTGGAGTCGCTCAGGTGATCAGAAGTGCTCATGACCTTTTTGGATCAGGGTGCAGGGTCAGGGAGGGTCTCCTGGCTCTGAGCCTGAGTCTCCTGTTTACCCTTGGGAAATACCCACTTCTCTGGCTGGCATGAGCAGTTCCAAATGGCATCCAGGCTGGCTACAGAGAATGGCACAGAAAGGGGGACATGGCAGCCCCTTCTCCCTGGGGTGGCTTGGGGTCCTTGTGTGAAGAGCAGCCGGCCAGACATCGTTCAGAGGGTTGGTGCAATTAAGGTACATCTCCCTGTCTCTCAGGAAGGTTACCTGCTTGAATTATTTCTAAAACAATTTGATGCATGATTACTTTAAATATATAAATCTCTGCATGTCCTCCTGGAGGACAAGGACTGGGTAGTAGTTTTAGGTCTGGGTAGTGCTTCACCCTGGGCTCCTGTCTCTGATGGGATTTGATTAGGTGGAGCGATAAAGGCTGGCCTGGCATTTTGAAGTGTAATTCTGTGATGACAAAGGGCGTCAAAGAGGGCAGTTATGATTTATTGGTGCAGTTATCAATAAACAGTGATGTCAGGGAGAATTGATCTGACCATCTCAGCGGAAAGAGGCGAGCATGGAGAGGCATACCAAGGATCAGGAAGCTCTGTAAATAGTGATAACAGCGATGGCTTTCAGCTGTCCCCTCTCATCCAGATCCTGGCCACCTTCATGCTGTGCTTTGGGGGACCAGGAGGGAGGCAGAGGGAAGGGATCTGCAGGCAGCAGACCATGGTGTGGCATCTGATTTCGTGGCACTGACAGCAGAATGCTGTTTTGATCCCTTCAGCTCGGTGTAAATAGAAACTCACATACATTTATCCAATGCTTTCAGGTACAGTAGGGTTTGTTTGTTTTGCTGGATCATCCTTCTGCAGAAGGATCCACTGCAAAACTGCAGGATTGTCACCCCTCATGGCAAGAGCAAACATCAAAGATTTTTCCTGCCCAAGCATATTTCTGCAATTCATGTTGTCTTGTTCAGCTAGCTACAAAATGTTGTAACTGCACAAATGCATTTGACAGGTATTTTTCTATTGTACTGGTAATATTGGTGTTTAAAGCATTTAATCATTTTTCTTTAAGAACTGTAGCTATTTCAGTAATGTAACAGCAATGCTGCATGGCCAACCTGTAAGTCCAGGCATAGGAATAGACATTTTTCCCCTTCAGTGCTGCCAGGACTCTTTAGAAGTGAAATAATGGCCAGATATCCACACTGTCACATACCTGCAGAGTGCAAACAAGCTCAATGTGCTGGCTTTAAAAGGAAAAGTCGTTCTGGGGAAAATAATTCTGCAAGCAGTGTCAGCCTGATGGGCTGGGTGACACTTTGCCTTTCCCTGGCAGAAGAGACCAGCTCCTTTGCCACAGCACATGTGTTTAGGTATCATTGCAAGTGATTTTCCTTGGTTCAGGGTTTATACTGAGAAAGAGAATGTGAGAATCTGCCCTGAACTGGGTATTGTAAACGTGATTTTTAAAGCTTGGAAAAAATCTGAACTCTTTCTAGCTGGGAAGGGGATGCTGCAGTTTTCCCACAGCGTGTGAGTGCCATCTAGTGTTGTGCATCCCCACCCGGACCTTTCCATGGCAACTCCTTGAGAAGCGTTTCCTCAGCGCTCCAGGAATCTGTGCCCACCCCATTCCTCGAGGGGCCGGGCTGCATTCCTGCCTGGGCTTCTGCCCCGCAGAATTTTGGGTTTGGTCTTGCTGGGAGCAGAAGCCGTGTTTTTTCCAGAGGTTAAGCTGTCCCTATGCTGATGTCCCCTCTGATTTAAGCTGAGAAGTGACTTGTGCCTCCACGCTGCAGGCAGCGTTAGGAAGGCAGGGCTGCCTGGGGGTTCCTCTGCCTGCTCAGAGGAGATGGCCAAGGCTATCAAGAGCCATTCTTCCCAGCCACTCTCCCTGCATTGGTGATACATTACTGACAAGCTGTTCATCATCTTTGAAGAAAGATATATAGAAAGAGGAGTATAAAATAACTGTAAAAATGTACTAGATTAGCAGGAAAACATTTGCTGACCCAGTAGTGCCACATTTTCGGAGGTTTCAACTCTTTCCAGGGCCAGCAGAGCACATTGGGGTATTTACCCCTTAACAGCAGGAGGGTGTGGACGAGGGAAGCTGTGGATCAGGTCCACTGTATTTCTTAATGTTCCAGTGCAGAGCTCTTAAATCACCAAGTTAAAGTGCAGGTGCAAGTGTCAGGGCTGAGAATTAAGTGGAGAACTAAGCAGCCTGCCTGCAGAGAATGGATTCCCTCATTCACTTTACTCAGGAGAGCAGAAAGCAGCTGCAGGTGGTATTAAATCCCATTGGTCTCAGTGGATTGCAGTCTAAGCTGTTACTGTAGGCCAGAGCATTAAAGAAAAAACCTAGCTCTTAAAGTGAGGCACTGTTCTTCCTGTTTGTTTTCTCTCAGTTATTTAGAAGAGCTTCATCTTTTCTCCTTCTGTTTTTCAGCTTGCAGCACTCCTCCAGTCAACATGAAAGTGCAACCTGTGAACAGGACAGCTCTACTGGTGACCTGGAACCAACCAGAAACCATTTACCACCCTCCGATCATGAACTACATGATCTCATATAGCTGGACTAAAAATGAAGATGAAAAGGAGAAGACTTTCACCAAGGATAGTGACAAGGACCTGGTAAAAAAAACAGCATCAACCCCAGACATATGTATCAAGCTATCCTTACATTGTTATTTTCTTGGTAGAAGGAGGTAGAGGAGGAAAGCAGTTGTTACCTTATAGGCAGGTTGATGTTTGGCCCACAATGAATTGCTATTTAAATGTTCAGCATTAGTTGAACGTTGCCTAACAGGCTACCCAAACACTGGAGTGTGAATTTATAGTTTATGTGAGTGCATAAAGGACTGAATCTGCAGACACTTTTTCATGTAGTGTTGCTGAGAAGCAGCTGGGTCAGGAAATGGTGAGGCTCTGAATACCTTTTGGCTTGTGTTCAACTTACAGATTTTCACGTTAAAAGTCCGATCCCCCAAAATCTGTTCCTGGGCTCAGGCTTTTCGCTATGCATAGCCCCTTGCAGAGTTTGGAGCAGTTTCTGGTAGTAAGTGCTGCCAGAGGCAGGAGTTGCACAGTCAGGGCTTGAAGATTATTTTGGAGTGGTCCTGTACAAGCACTGCCTACATCTGGCAGTGTGAGGAAAAGAGAGAAGAGCAAGACAGTTCGAGCACAGATGGAAACACTGCTCTATCTCCTCCATTTAGGAGTTCATCTGCTTGTCATTCTTGTCTAAGTGGAAGCAAGTATTGTACTGGTCCTTAACATTCTCTGCATATAAAATCAGAGTGACATATTCAGGTTTGAAAGGCCTCCATTTATTGTTAATCAAAGAAAGCCTCTAGAATAATGAAATCAGTAATTGTATATGCACATGAAAAATGCAGCAGCACAGTGTTATTCCTAATGACTGTTACCATATTTTTTTTCAAATACACAGTCCTCTGGGCCCATTCAATCAGTTATACAATAATACTTCTCTTATTCCCTTAGATGAAGCTTCTTTTACTTCATTTCCATTTATATTTTCAATTTCCCCACTAGACATTGTTATCTGGGTCACATTAGGGAACAATCTGCCTCATGAAATCAGAAAGGAATCCATTGAAAGGCACCCAAGGTTATGATGTATTGTAACCTCTCTCGTCGTAATTTCACACTCTTAAGGGAGATTTTTTAATCAGGTATGAGGAGGAGAGCCTTAATCAGCAAAAATGAGGTGGGCACCATGAAAGCATCCTGTTTTATGTAAAAGAAATAATTACAAGTGCAAGGGATGTGATGGAGTGATAGCTTGGAAATAAATTGCAGTGAGACCTTGTTCTGTTCAGCAGAGCTTTGGGTTAAGAAAGCAATGACATCTTAGTCTATTTTAGGGACAAGAGAAGAAGGAAACCCATTTTCAGAAGAAAGTGCAGATTGTTTTCAGTGCTCTGGCAGATACAGTTGGGCTGTTCCATCTTGAATCAGAGCAAGACAGTGTTTTGCTATAGAGATCACAAGTATTTGAAGTGACTCATGTAGCTGCTCCTGTGAACTGATGTGATTGTGTACTAAGGCAGCTCTCAGGTCTAGGAGTGAGCAGGGATATCCCAGCCCAGGATGCTCAGCCATCATGTTCCATAGTACACCAGCATCGAATTGCCTTAGCCAGTTTGTTGCAAAATAATCAGTTTGAATATGCAGTGACTTTTCTGGGCTTATCCTGTGTTTAGGACATGGATCTCCACCTAAAAAAATCTTATTATAATTACTGCGAAGGTGAATGACTTGATTTTTAAGTTTTTCTGAGGAGAGCAGAGACACTGAGGCATGAAGATTGTCATGAGAACAGATGTGGGACATGTTCATTTCTTTCTCACGGGCAGAGTCAGCGGTGTCTGGGTGCATCCCTTCAGCCTTCAACCTTGTCCTCTCCAGGGAACCACTGAATATTTCTGTGTAGAAATATGGCTTGTCTTACATGGCATAAATGTTCTGTGTTAGCACAATGCTTTAAATATTTCAAACTGATCTTGGACAGTACTGTGGGGGTAAAAAACTGAATAATATCTATTTTTTTTAAACAGAAGGCCATCATTAGCCATGTCTCACCTGACATCCTTTATCTGTTCAGAGTTCAAGCAGTTTGCCGAAATGAAATGCGTAGTGACTTTAGCCAGACTATGCTCTTTCAAGGTAAAAAACCACATACATATTTTTACATTGAACTATTCTTTGTTTGTTTAACATTTTCTTTGCAGAGTGCAATATGATGTGAAGTCATTTCAGAAGATATTTGAATGCATGTAGACAATGCTAATTTCATATTGTGGCCAGTGACTTGATCTGAACCGCATTTCCAGTGAGGAGGGTTTGCCTACACCTCTCTCTGTCAGGGTTTGTCAGGTTTTAGGAGAATTTAGAGCTTTTCTTGGTACTTTCTGAAACAAATTCATCAGAGACTGCTTATGCATCAGAGGCACAGCTATAACAGAATGTGAGTCTGATCGGTGCCTGTTTTATGTAAAGAGGAAAGGAGATCAGTCCTACCTTGACAACCACATGTGGAGACATTCAGGTTTTACCATGCACGCAACCTCAGTGATTTCCAAAACATACATATTTAAAGAAAATCAAAAGAACTAGATGATAAGCTGTCCTTTGTCATGGATTTCCTTTTAAGTTTATTGGGGAAATCTGGTAAAGCTGAGATTTGGTAGAAGAACTTGATGATTTTAGAGGTTTTTCAAACGCTAAAGTTTTGCTCCTTCCTGGGAATTTATTGCAACATTTTTTATTAAGTAGGGCAAATTTTGCCTCTTTGAGAGCATTCCCTCCCACCCCAGCTTAAACCTCAAAACAGGTAATGGAAGAATAAAGCAAGCAGAGAGTTAAAAGTTTAAATCCTTAGGATGGAGCAAAGAGTTGTCACTTGGATCTGATGCTGTATATGGAACAAAACAATGCTGCCATTTTTCAGTGTCATTTTCAGAAAGTATAGGGGTTTTGATCCTGCTTTGTTAGAACCTAGTGTCTGAGGGATGTCAAGCCGTGGACATGGTTTAGCTCTGTTGTGGTGGCATGCCACAGTGCTGGCAGCACTGCAGAGACAGCAGGGATCAGACAAGTGTCCTGTCCAAGCCACAGCTTATGTGTGCTTGGTTCTTGGTACCTCAGCACAGTGTTTTAGATTTCACTTTTAAGTGCCAGGCAGAAGTTAGAAACTGGTGTATTTCTTATTATTACCTCTTCTATTAGATGATGGAATGGAAAAATTCTTTGAAGTTTGACTACAATAGCTGTTTAATCACAGTTAGGAATAAATCTTTACTGACAGCTCTGTAGGATATCCTTTGGGTACTCTAGCCCAGTTCTAGCCCAGTATTTAATGCAGTGGAAGTGATACACACATCAGCAGTGGGAGTAAATTATGTGATTCCTTCCACATGTCCCCAAAAAGGAGCTGCTGTTCTAATCTCTGGCTGTACCCGACATCTAACCTAGAAAGTTAATCCATCTGAGCTTTCAGAACATTATTCAGAGGTTGATTATAGTTGTAGTTGAGATATATAGCAATAAATAATGATATCATAAGGACAGAAAAAACTATTATCATCAAGCTACTCTTGCTTCATGTGTAAGTCAGGATGTTTCACCCAGCTTGAGGTTGAAGGAGAGAATTTGTTTTCTGACAGTAAGCCAGCATTGCCAGGCCTGAGTAATAAAGACAGGCAAATCTGTGTTTAGACACAAGTGCAGAGTGAGGTGAGTAATGCCCAAAGAGCTGAGCTGCCTTTGCTGCAGGCTGAGAGCTGTTCCTGTATTCTGTAGCCACATGTTGAGCAGTAATTCAGCAGTTGTTCCTCTGCCTCCTCCCCTGCTCTGACGCTCTGATTTTCTTCCCTCCCCAGCTAACACCACTCGAATTTTCGAGGGGACCAGAATTGTGAAGACAGGAGTGGTAAGTCATGGATTTAGGGAGCGGGGATTTGGGGACATTCCCACCAGGTGGCAGCACGATGTTGGAAATCTGCAGCAGGACGCAGCTTTCCTAGGGAAGGGTTGTCCAGACCCATCACAGAAGGATTAATAGCATAAAATGCAGTTCCAATATGAAATAGTTTTCTGGCTTCATGCTCTGAAAGGCTTTGACTACTGGACAATCAAGTGTTACAAAGTTTTCCTCAATCAGTATTCAACCCATTTAGAGGGGATTTGTAAAATCTTAATGATGACTGTGGAAATAAATTTAATATCTTCTATTAACTGTATGACCAGAAGTATATTCAACAGGAATAAGGCCTCACACACAGCATCTTTGCTTTTCCAGTGCTTTAAGGATACCTGTTATCATGTGAATAAAGGCTGAACAATCTCTTTGTTTTGTTTTAATTCAGGTGAGACTATAACACTGAAGCCAACTTTTGTATTCCAGAATCAGAAATGTTGGTACATTTACAGTAAAAGTGGAATACACTGTTTCAGTTTTGAAAGCATCTTATTAGTTTATTTAATATAAACTATCCATAACCTAAATTTCTTGGCATCCAGTGTGCTGAGTTGTTCAGTCAAATTTATGGGCTGGATTCATACTGTTGAATTTACTCTAAGTACATTGCTTCTGGTTTTATTCTGATCCAATTTGATATACTCCCTAGTAAGCAAATAACATATATACAAAGCTTGCATTGGAATGATTAATGTTTGTTTAATGATGTAGAAACGTATTCTAGATATATAAAATCTGCTATCAAATTTTAATACTCAGACCAGCTTTGAGACTATTCATGCCAGCAAAAAGCAAATCTCACAGTGCCTTAGAGATTCAGATTGATAAGTATCTGAAAGTTTAGATGCTTATTTAGTTTTGCCTTGAAATCTCTAAGGCACAGGTTTTCATCTGAGATCTCAGGTTCTCTGTGATTGCAGCTGGTCAAAAACAACGTGAGAAAGCAGCCTTTCTTGGTTTGCTGCAGCACTTCAACTACACGGCTTTACTGAACCTGGGAATTGCAGAGATGCAGAAATACTGTTAAGTTCTAAATTTCAGTTTCCAGAATAAATATTTTACATTTTTTTAATGTTCAACAGCACCTATTTAACCCTTTTTTGCCCTCATCTGGTGCATACCTTTCCTGCTAATGGTCCTCCTGCTGATGAATTCAGTAATGTGAGACATTTTCAGTAATTCAGAGAGGGAGAATGGTCAGGTTGTCCAGAGGAACTGCTGACTCAGCTCTTCCACAGAATTATTCCTTGTCTTTAGGCAATTCACTTCAGTCTCTTTTTCCACATGTAATTCAAGACTAGTTCTTTATGAATAGACCAAGGTTTAGTTCTTTATGTGTGTACTAAGGGGTTTTATTTACACATGTGTGCAGAGACCTGCATGCGTGCAGTGGGTTGACATTAGAATAATCTTGGCAGGGTGCAGAGAATGCAAAGTCCATAGTTCAATAGCTGCTTCCTCTCAGTGAAGCAGGCAGTGCCAGTCCTGCCTTTCATTTTCTGGTGGTGGCCAGGGAGAGTCCTGTGGGTGTGGAAAACCGAGTCTATATGTGGGTGTCACAGCCTGGAGGTCCTGGCAGATGTGGTGGTGGCTTGCTGAAGGGCTTCTGATGCTCTCCAAGTCCTTCAGGAGTGCCCAGCTGGCCATGGTGCAGTTCTTTCCTAACAAGAGCAATACCTCACAGCAACATCAGTCCTTAGGAGAATAATCCAGATGGGTAAATTAAGGAAACAAAAATAGTATCCTTTGAGGCCCTCACAGTGTGTGTGGGAAGAGCCAGGGTTCCTTGTCAGAGCAGACCCACAGGCCACAGATGCTCACGCTGGCAGCACAGCCATTATTTTGGGACAGCCCTTATGTAACACTGTATTTTTAAACTCCCATATTCTGAGGATTAAAGCACTGTGAGTAATGCAGCTGAACTCATTAAACTCCTTTACATTCTTCTCACCCCAAGAGGAAACGTTACTCACAAGTCAGTGGTGATGTGGGTGGAGAAGGTCCTGATGTAAAATAAAGATTAGGATAAAGAGGGTTTTGATGATGATGTGGTGAAGGCAGGGAGGTTTCCTCTCTTTGTGGTTTGCTGGTAGCTCTGTGGCTTGTTCTGTCCTGGCTCAGCCTTTCATCCATGTGTTGAGTCTCTGGTTTTAGGAGAATAGCATGTGTGTGAAAGGGGAGGGTAAAGCAAGAGAATGACCCCAGGTGCCATGGTGGGCCCCTGCTGATGCTCTCTGCTGTGTTTTCTTCCCCTCTGCTGCCGGTGATCTCCTCAAGCCCACAGCATCTCCTGCCTCCTCAGCAGACATGGCTCCCATCAGCTCCGGCTCCTCCACCTGGACCTCCTCGGGGCTCCCCTTCTCCTTCGTGTCCATGGCCACAGGCATGGGCCCTTCCTCCAGTGGCAGCCAGGCCACCGTGGCCTCTGTGGTGACCAGCACCTTGCTGGCAGGGCTGGGCTTCAGCGGCGGGGGCATCTCCTCCTTCCCCAGCAGCGTGTGGCCCACCCGGCTGCCCGCGGCCGCTGCCCCCAGCAAACAGGCTGGACGGGCTGTGGTGGCCACCACTGAGGCCGCTGCCACCTCCCCGGGGCCGGAGCGGGACTCGGCACTGACCAAGGATGGCGAGGGAGCCGAGGAGGGGGACAAGGATGAAAAGAGCGAAAGCGAGGACGGGGAGCGGGAGCACGAGGAAGAGGAAGAAAAGGATGCAGAAAAGAAGGAGAAAAGCAGGGCGACGGCAGCCGCGGAGGCGCGCAATAGCACAGAGTCCAGCGTGGCCGTGGCTTCCCCCAACAGGACTGCTGAGGAAGAAGGAAATAAAACCATATCGGGAGAAATGCCAAACCAAAACGTTGCTCCCACAGCTGGAGGTGCCGAGAAGGAGAGCTCTGCCGAAGCCGACACTCAGCCCCAGCTGCTCCCTTCCACCCAAGTGCCACCAGCGTTCACCGATGAACTGTACCTGGGCAAGATCCCAAGAAGACCAGAGACAACAAGAAAACCTCCTTCAAAGGTGGACAGGTTTCCAGAGGAATATCCCTCAGATAACAAATTCATCACCATTAACCCAGGTGAGTGATCTGCGGGGAAATTGTTTTTAACTAGCATAAGTGTTAGAAAATAACACAATTCCAACTCCTTACTGATTTCCAGTAGACACAGCAGTTTTGTGGTGTCTGGCTATATCTGATTGGCAGGCTGCTACAGGACTCAACCCCACAAATCGTTACTAGGGAGGAGCAGAGTGGAAAGTAATATCATTTCATTGGGACAGATTCATGGTCCATGTAGCTCATTGGAAGAGAAAATCTGGAAAAATGTTAACTCCCAATATGCTTCATCAAGAACTTTCTTGAAAAGAAAAAGGGAGGGGAATGCAATGAACTATAGCTGTGAAATTAATTTGGAAGAGTGGCTGCTGTGCTGAACTGGCATTTCATAGGAAGTTTGGTGTATGTGCTTGTAGCTAATTTAATTTATCTGCAGGATTCTCCCTGACTGGGCTTTGAGATATTCTTCCAAATACAGGATCACTGCTGGTTTATTTCTCAACACAAAACCTATATGCTCTGATCCTCCAAGGCACCTTCTGCACTAGGATTACCTTCTGGTTTTTCTGTGGAAAAAAAAAGTCTTGACCAGGCAGAGTTCACATATTTTCTGTTTGTCCTGATGAGAATTGCCAGTGCTCCTGTCCACTCCAACTCTGGATGTATGTACCAGCTCCACAGTGTGTGCACAGCAAATACAACCTGTTGGAAGGCTGCCCAGGTGATCTGCATGTGCACCAAGCCTGCTGTGGTCAGGGTTTGCTGCACAGGCCTCTGCAAGCTGGTCCCTCATGGTGCTCCCAATGCGCCGTGCAGAATGTCCACACGTGTTCCTGCTTGGGGAGCTCCGGGCACTGGTGAGGAAAACTGCAAGGAGCAAGTGGAGTACATGCATGTGGATTTATTTTAGATTTATTTATTTAGATTTAGATTGATTTATGTATTAGACAAGTTTATTTGAGTGATTATGTGTATTACCACAGCATTAATGAGATAGTGCACTCTTTTGTTAGTTGTTTTTGGGGGTTTTTTACTACTATTGTTTGTTTTGCTAATCTGTAGAGTTTTATAATTTTCTTTTTCCATCAAAGCTGCTCTAGAGTAGTGTGAAAAAGCCTTGCAGATTTATTTTTCCCTACATTGATAAACACAAAAATGCAGATACTGTGCAATCAGTTACAGCTCAGAACCAATTTAAAAGACAAAGCTAAATCCAATCTTTAATAACATTTGTTGCAGAAATGCTGACCAGTCTGTAATGCTGTGAATCATAACTGTTCTGTTAGAGATCAGATTAACAATGCAGAAGCTGAGGAACCTGCAACAGGTTGTGCTCTTTTTTTTTTTTAAATACACTTCTGTTTTTCTTACTCCTCAGCTGGAAATCCTCAATGGCCAGTGCTCCCACTGAATATGGTCTGAGATTCCTGTCAGGCAGCTTTCAACATGCCACTTGCCCTGATCACCTTTGTGTTAGGAAGGAGGCCTCTTGGGAGTGCTGCCCCTGTGAGAAGACATTTGGGAATGCAGGAGAAGGAGCTTTCCTCCAGGCTGGATCTAGGTTACCAAAGACACAGGCTGGTGAATTAGATTAGCACAAAGCCTAAGACTAGTTGCTTCAGCTTAATTGTTTTCCCCAGTAACATGGAAATTTGCAATTCATGCAGACAGACCTGACCTAACTCATGTCAGGAGTTGAGTTCAGTGAAACTCCAGCCACAGCAAGACCTCTTCCTGTGAGAAAGGGCCTTAAAAGTTTTCCATAACAAGGTAAGCCTGAAATCAAGCCAAGAGGGCATTGCCAGAAGTGTCTGAAAGGATTCCTGAGCATCAGGATAGCTAAGACTGTTAATGCCACTTCCAAAGTGAGTAGAAAGCATCCCTGCAGTTTACTCTGTCCCAGTGTGAGAGCAGAAACATTTTTGAATGCATCTTTTCTCCTTGCATCTTTTCTCTTCTACATCTTTTAAAAGCAGATTTTAAAAAGCTGTCAAGGTTTCAAAAACGTTTTTGTGAGTAGAAAGTTTAATCATTTTAAAGAGTAGAAAATTGTTTCATAACAATGTACATTTGTAAAATTAATTATATAGCATCAAATTAGCAGTTGTAAGGAGATAACTGAATGGGGAAGTACTCATGAGTGTGGATGATTAGAGGAGAACAGGGAACTCATGAGAAATTACAGGGAAAGTGTGAGGCCAATTAGTACAGCAAGGCTCATTTTCTTTTAGTGCTTATTTCACACGTACATACACACACACCTCTCCTGAGGCCATGTCATTACTTTCCAAATGGCACTGGCCTCTTTTTGCCTGTGGTATTGGCCAATGCTAATGATTGTCTTCTGTCACCGAATGCTTGCTTGCATTCTTCTCTTTCATTTTCCTGATCATCCTTTTCTCTGTTTTGGTGCCCACATTAGACTAATTGTACTTTTGATCTGCAACTGTTACACACACAGCTGCTCAGCATTGTCCGTGACTCTGAAACCTGAAAATCAGAAAAACAGCAATTAAAATTATACTCTCCCAAAAGAGGGAAGGAAAAAAAAAGAAAAGAAGCAGGGGAAAAAGATGAAACCCAGGATGATTCAGTTTAATCAGGCTAAAGCAGATACTATGCCACAGAATTTTGGTTGGTTGTGCCAGACAATTAAACAGATCCTTTGTTTTTTACTGGAGTTAACAACTGGGCTGTTGTAAGCAAAGTAATAGCTGTGGGGATGGGGCAAAAGCCTGAGTGGTGAACTGGGACTGAGGACAGAGAGATAGGTTTGGCTTCTCATCCAAATTTCAGCCAGGTGCTCCCATCCCTCAGTGCTCATCCACCTCTCCTGAGTTCCTCCCACGAGAGGGCTTTGTAGAGACAGAGATCATGATATGCAGGGTTAAATTCCAAGCCTGGTGTATGCATTTAACAAAGACTGAATACTGGGTTTTAGAACAGTCTTTGCCACGTCTGAGGTTACAAAAGCCTTTTAGGGATAGCCTCATTAGCATAATTAAACATCTTTGTAATTCTTCTCCATCTGCAGCTAGGATTATTAAGCTGTATTTTCATGTGGCACTTCAGCCATTTTCACACAGAATCACGGAGTGTATGAAGTTGGGAAGAGCCACTGGAGTCAGCTAGTCCAGTCTCCTTGCTCTAGAAGAGTTCCCTATAGCACTTTAATCAGGATTGTGACCAGACAGCTTTTAAATATCTTCAGAGGTGTACATGGCAACTTACAGAAGCAAAGAGCAGAATGGCTTGAAAATAAAAGAACTGAATTATTTAATGCCTGCAAACTATGAATTTCAGATATAGGATTAAATATGATTGACATCTGTTCCTAAGCAGTGAAAAACCATGCTTAGTAGTGCACAGCCTGTAAGTGTGCAGGAGTGCCTTGAAGAAATAGGGGTAATAGCTGCACAGTGGCACAAGCTTGTATCAAAGGTAATGTTTCTTTAGGAAACATGGGTTTGCCTTTTCATCATTTAATAATATGGCCAATATTACTTTCCAGAATTAATTTATACCTTTGTATAAGTTCATCACTTCATTTACTCAAGGGACAGATGAGCAAGTTGGCTTTCCCTTAGGAGACCGTGTGGTCTGAGGCAGTTCAGCAGCAGGGCTTTTCTTTGGTTAATGGTATCTGAAATGGTACAACAAACAGAACTTTGTCCTGGCAGTTTGTGCAATGGCAAGGAATGATAAAAGTAGATAGGTTATGTAGTACAGCTATGGTTGCTTATTATAGCAAGCAGTGTTACTTAAGGGAAATAAACATGTTTCTTTTCTCAGGAACCAATTACCAAGAATACACAGAAAAAAAAAGGCACATTTCACAAACCGTAGAATGCCTCTCTCTTACCTTGACCTTTGCACAAGAATTGCACTGCCAGAGCCTCCCTGGTTGCCCGATTGCATCCAATACTCCCTGTGCCAGGGCTCATCCATCCAGTGCCTGGGTGGAACTGCTGAATGGGTGGTTCACGGAAGTTACGGACTTTTCCAGACACAGGAGTAGATTTAGTGTGCCAGGGCTTGTATCATGTGGGACCTCCTGAAACAGATATGCTGTAATAATTTTTATTCCTTCCTACTGGGATGAATTCCAAGCCAGTAAAAGGCAAACTGAATTAATTCAACGAAGGCATATGCCACTGGAAACTGTTTACATTTCTTAGCAAAAATGGAGTTTCCTAGTCCGTTTTTTAAGCTTCCCCCATCCCCTGCCAAGTATAGCTTATGGTGGGCACTGTTACAAGGATATGCTGTTGACACTACCAGGGCTTGACATTCTTGCTTTGGAAAAGAATGAAATGGTAACTATTTTTTTATTTGATACGATTTTGTTATATGGGAGAACAGGAAACTGTAGAGGCCCAGACCTGTCTTTCTTTGAGTGTGTGTTTTCGTTTCATCTTTTTCCAAGTTACACAGCATGCTGGCTTTCCTTAGGCTTTTCTGCCATGACACTCAAGAAAGACACCAGCTCTCCAACTGCACTGCTCTACCTCTGGCCCCAGCTGCCATTCTAGTGCAATTTTTAGTGGCACTGGTCTGTTCAAGCTCTCGCAACACATTACTTAAACAGTGGAAAACACCTTAGACTTTTTCTTCAAAGCCAGCACAGGAACTATGTCTTTTCTTCTGAAGCACATCACTGCTTGGGCATTCCCAACTGGAATTTCAGGGCCAGCCATCAGTATTAAGGAATGACATTTGCTATTCTGGCACTTAGCATACTGAGCACTTTCTTCTCCTCACATCTGTGGTACAGGGAGTTGGCAGGGGCAGATAAGTGTATTCTCCACACTAGACTGACTAAGAGGAGCATCTTGAGCACTGCAGAATTTAATAGTGTGCATTGGGACTCCAGCCCATGCTGTGCTTACAATGGAACTGAATTTTCTTCCCATGCAAACAGAAACATATGGTTTTGTGTTGAAAAATGTGGAGGTGAAACTAAACAGAATCCTGTCATTGGAGAGAACTGAAGCAACACCCTAATGGATATAAGGTGGTGGGACTATTTGGCTCTCCTACACAGTTTTGTTACATCATGTGTTTTTTCACCTTGTCCCTTTTACCATTCTGATTAGTAACACCTCACAGGCTTGCTTTTTTCATGCTCTTAAATGATTTGAAATGTACCGGTAATAACTTCTGCCTCAAGACTTAGCATTTTGTAAGTTTGGCAAATACAGAGAATAAGCCTTTGCTGTAATTTAGGGGTTGCTTTTTCCTTATTCTTTGCTAGTCAAGGAATTCAAAGATGTTCAATCAAAGTGCACGTTCACTTCCCTCAAACATTCTTCTGGTCAGCACGTCATTTAGGCTGCTTGCTAAAGGGCATTACCTCTATCAGCCTAGTTCTCAAAACTAGGAAGATTTCTTGCTGGGCTTGCAGCAGCCTGCAGCCTTGCTCTGTTTTCAGCAGTCAGGCAAAAGCATTTACAATTAACCTTTACTTCCACGTTAGTTGAGTTTTACTCCTGCCTACGGAGGAGTATAATCTAAATGCTATTAAAATAGAGTATGACTTCATATTATGTGACATCTAGTGACTTCCAATTATCTGTGTTTTGCCTGCCTATGGTGAAAAGGCAATTATGTTCTTCTGGTAGGATTTGCAGCAGTTTCGGAAGATATAATATAGCACTGAACGAGGGCAAGGAAGCATGTTGGTAAGGAAAGATTCACATAGGCTTAAAAGTAAAAGTCAAGTGTGCATGTTTCAATCCTCGGTGAAATCTGAAGCTGTTTATACCAATCCTTTCCCATTATGTCCTGTTGACAGGTATTTATCAACCACTGCCTGTTTGTTAGGAAATATGAATAAGATATGGAATCTGTTCCTGCATTTTTCTTTTATCATTCTGTCTAAACCAATTTATTCATCAAGTCTACATGAATCTGCACAAATTAGGTGTCTTTTGAAATACATTGCTGCAGTGTCTATGCTCATTGGCTCCAGTACTTGCAGAACTTCTAGATATTCATCTTATATATGATACAATAATTTTAGTGAGATGTCATGCAAAAAGTGAAACGGAGTTAACTCAGCCAGATCTCAGGGTATTGACGAACTTTAATTTTGTTCAAAAGCTGTGGCATAATGATTTCTTCTGTCAGTTACAACACATCCTATCCATTCATTCATCCACCCATCTTGACAATCCATATGCTAAAATGTGCTTTCGTATGCAGTAACCCACCAGATTGTGACAATTCTGCAAATGATGTGACATGACACCCAACATGTTGAGGATTTTTTATTTTAAGAGAGTTACCAAGAAATTTATTTCTAAAGCAAAGTATTACATGGAGCTTTGCAAACAGGGCTGTCCTGCACTGTTGAGAAACAGAGTACATTTATCTGCAAACACTGATGACAGAGCACAACACTGGCTCAGTGGGGTACTCCACATCTGATAATAGGTGCTTGCACGAAAGAGTCCTAAAAGTGTCTATGAGACCGTAATTACAGGCAGTAGTAAAATCCAAGCCATATGTGGCAATAAACACCATACTTCTGTGCTCTCAAGTCTCAGACTGAAGACAAATGGAGTCCCACCCTGCAGTCAGAGGATCTCTGCTCTGTTTACTCATAGCATGTAAAAAGGATAAGCTATTTGTTTTGTTTACACATTTTTCCATACAGTAATTCATTTTTCCACCCAGTGATTGGTTTTGTTATGTGTTTAACACGCAGCTGGCAAGAACAGCTCCAGCATGGCCACGAGACCTTCTCCTGGTAAAATGGAATGGATCATCCCACTCATTGTGGTCTCAGCACTGACATTCGTGTGCCTCATTCTTCTCATCGCTGTGCTTGTCTACTGGAGGTGAGCCTGTTTCCTTATCACTGGAAACTAATTAGGATTTGAAACACATTTCAGGTGGTGTTTATAATGTGGTCCTGTGGTTTCTTATTTTATTAGAAGTTACAGTGATAGATGCATTAGATTGTGGGTGCTAGAACAACTTTGTTGGTTAACTATTCAACTGTTTAAAATACTGATTTTTGTGTCTTGATAATGAGCTTGGTAGAGCCAGCTGTAATGCTGACAAATATTTTTGCAATTAGTCCCTCTGAAGTAGGTATAAAAATTATCTTTGTCTTGGCCTTCAGGAAAGGTGGTGTGGGAGAAAATCCCAGTGAGACTGGGCTTGGTTTCATGGGTGTCTTTGCCACAAACCTCCTGTTTAATCTTATGCAGTTCTTTCCTTCCTTTGACTGCACTTCGAGAAAGTGGGGTAAGCTTCTTTCACATTCCACAGCAATGCTCTGAGTCGGGGTTCTTTAGCATTGCTGAAGAGTTCAGAAGTACAGCCTGCAAGGTCTTGAAAGTAAAGATTGCCTCCTTCAAAGAGACATTGTCATTCACACCAGTGGACATTGCTTCAGTGGAGACCAGGATTAGCATCAATAAATCCCTGTCCATTTGGTTTAGACTAAAGTAAAACCGGCAGCACCTGCTTGTGTCAAAACCAGAACCCAGAAGCACCTCATTTGTCTGGAAGTTAACATTACCCAGGGATAAACCACATACAAGGTATTTAGAAATTATTTCAAAATCTTGATTAGATGGGATGGAGGAAAGTAACTTTGATGAGAAATACCAGCCCACTGATCATTATATTTGCAGAATCCATTCAAAAAGTACAAGCTATTTTTCAGTACACCTATTTTGCTGACAATTAGTTGGCCCAATTGTTGAGGCTGAGAACATCTGAAAGAATTAATAAGTAGATGACAACAATCTTGTGAAACAAATTTCTATTAACATTTGTAAGTAATTACCATCATTGCAGTAAGAGGGTGAATAAAATTGCAGTGATATATGCACAAAAGGTGAAAATGGAAAGGTTCTAAAGATCCCATTGTATTGTTCTGTTTTTTAATATACATTGTCTTTATTTGAAGTACTAAACTTGGTCACATTGACACCAGGCAAGTCCTGGAAGGATATGGTTTATCTTAAAACACTGGGATGAAGGATTAGTAGTATTTATCTAGTGTTGATACAAAATGCTTTTCTAAGGAGGAAAGGTTTTGAAATACAATGCTAACAGCTATTATCTCGAAGAATGTTGGTACCTATCATTGTTTGCAAAACATTTCCATTTCTTTGCAGTTTCACTAATGGAGTGAGAGAAATAATTGTAAAATTTGTGTTTACTTTGCTCAAAGAGTAACTATACCATCCCTGAAAAGATATTAAAGTTGATGTAGCTTAAAAATTAATATAGACATGGAAATTATGTCATGTAGCAGTCAAAGCTTTTTGATAAATATGAAGCAAGAAATAAAGGAACAAACTTGAGAGGACATATGTACCAGCTTCAACTAATCTGTGTCCAGTTCTGAGAATTTTTAACAAATACAGAGAGCATATTAAAAAAACACGTGTGTTTTAGGATAAATCAACAAGCAACTAGAACACAAATCATCTCCAGTAACGTTTCACATTGTGCAGACCATGTCACTGAAGCAGCAGCACAGCATTTCATTTGCAGTGTGATTGCCTTTGCTCAGGAAAAAATAAAATGTTTATCTTTTTAAAGTAAGGAAGAAAGAGATTCTGAAGCACTGCAGACTCTAATTCAGAAGTTTGAAAGCAGCAGTAATTTGGAATTTCAGGAAAAAAATACTTAGCTTAAGATGTAATGGGCAACATATGGAATAATTTGCTGAATAATACCATCAAAGCAAATGGCATGAAAACGAGTTTGAGACAGATATTTCAGAAAGGGAAAGATGGTATTGAAGTGCACAGCAGAGAAACGCTTGTGATGAAAGGATACCCCTCAAGGGGACAGGCGTGCTGGACCAAGGGGTCTTTTCTTGCACAGCAGTACTTTGTTTTGGTGTGAGAAAAAACATTACAAATCAAAACCCGGAGAACTAGAGAAAGCAGAAGAGACATAGTTGCCCTTGGCAATGCATTTTGAGGGTAAAACAAATTTCATTTTTGCTTTTGCGTTTTTGAGCATTTGTGGGATTAGATGATTTGAGACCAGAGGTGACATAAGCAGAACAATGAAGCAGAGAGAAGCCTTCTGCTTGTTTCCATCACATCAGTGCCCTATTATCCAGGGACCAAAATAAGGAGTTAGAGAAGTTGCTTGGGAAGGTTTGGCAAAGCATTAACTTTGTTTGGTCTCTTTGTGGCTCATTCTGCAATACAGCAAAGAAATAAGTTTTGTGAAGAAGACTTGTTGTAAGGAAACTTCATTTTCTGTTCCCTTTATTTGAAAGGGAGACTGTCATTGTTTGATGAAGATTTCATTTTTCCATCTGTTGAGCTTCCATACTGTGTTTTAGAGACTCCTTGTAACTGAATATATTTGGAAATTATCTGTGCCATTTCTGAACGAGACTCGCTTATTTGCAGAGGTAATTTGCTGTTCTCAGTTCCTTTTTCATGTGGATCCTGGACAAATGGTGAAAGAATATGACTAATGTTGAAGAGAAAGGGTCACTTCCATCTTTTTCATGTGGTGGCCATCTCAATAATGAAAAGGGATGGGAACTTGCAGGCAGGCAGAGCTCTGAATTACCTTTCTACTAAAGTTTCCTGGATTCAGTACTTTAAATGGCACTGCTGCACAAAGAGGCCTGTGTGATTTTAAGTTGGTAGAGTGGAAGATAAACTAGGTCAGCATAATGAAGCTGCAAAAATTGTGCTGCTTTTTATCCCAGAGAAATGAGGAGAGCACAATCACAGGGTGACCACGAGCCACGACGTCCGCTGGGGCCCGTTGGCAGTGGGGGTCCCTGGGCAGGGGGGACAATGACACTGTAGTTTCAGATTGCTTCTGTGCATCTTTGATTCCTCTTGAGGGAAAGCTGGCCTGGCTGATCCTTGAGCTGTCATGGGCGTGATGAAGGGGACTGTTGCTCCCAGGACCTCTGGTGCTTCAACTGATTTCTTTTAACATCAAGTTGAGAATTTGAGTCTTAGCAGGCAGAAGAGGTGAGGAGACCAGATCTTTGTTTTACTCGCCATATGGACTCACCATTCACTTTTGCAGTGGCACAGTGGTGTTTCTTTTTCTGCCTTCCTTCCTTTCATACTGGTTCCTGAAATAGTGTGCTGTAGGGACAACAGACTGTTTCTGAAAACTGTACACTGGGATTTTAGGACCTTCACTGGAGCATTGCTAGCTCGTCTAGAGCCCATTAAAACGTGGGCATGGTGAGGTGCTGTTTCCCAAACATATTAATTTTGCATTTCTGGGCATTTGTTTTGCATCTGTGATTTTATACCCAGACTCAGTATCATGAGATCCATCTGCAGATCTTCAAGGTCAGTTTAAAATCTGACTTGGATTGTCTGCAGTCTTTGCCACTGTTACTCTCACAGCCTTTGCTATGAGCTCCAAGAGCTGCAGAGTGTGTTTGATAGTGACCTCCAAACTATTTAGGGATTGAGTGTGACTTCAGTTTTTTTGCAACAAGATGAGTTCTTATAGTGTGCTGAGCTGTAATATGGCTTGAAACATGTCTTTTCTAGAACTTCCACTATATTCTGTAGCAAAATTGAACTGGTCCTGAGTATTGACACTTAGAGGTAAACCCAGGGTCAGTGTCACTTTCATCTTCACACGGGTGCAGGAGGGTGACTAGAGTCAGGAAATCAACTGAAATACTTTGATACACAGTAAGTTCTGTCATTTAGGGGGAAAATAACATTTTAGGAGAGTGTGGTAACCTTCCACTGTTTGTTTTTCATTCTGATTTTTAATCTTAACGCTACAGTCCTACAGACTATGGTTTCAAAGGGAAAAAATAAGCCGAGAATATTAAGAAGCAATTAAAATTTTAGAGTTTAGCCAACAGCAACTTTTAAATGGGAACTAAATTATAGCCATTTCTCATTTTCAGCTAAGAGGAAGAAATTCATTCACTACTATAGCTGGAGAGTTTTCTTTCTCTTTCTTTTGAACAGATACCATAATTCACCTTGAATTATTGCCATCATGAACATCATGATCCCAAAGACAAAGTGGGAATATTGTACTGCATTTCTTATTAAATCAAGCTGTTTATACAGTGCTAATATGTTTACTTTCGGGGGGATTTTTGGAACAACGCAGCTGCTGCCTTTCAAAGAGCAAGCAAGCTTGCGTTGCTTGTTTTATAGTTGTGTGTGTATATGAGACAGCTTGGGAAAAAGATGTCTTTAATTTTCCTTAGGCAAAACCCTATAGAATTTAGTAGACAGAGAGAGTTTTCTTAGGTTTTTGTTAAGCACCCTGTCAAATTGAACAGAATCATTGGGACAAGTCCTGTGACAGAGCCTTGTACTTCTCTGGCAGTGCCTTTCTGTGCAGGAGAAATTGCACTGAGCACCAGGAGATGTGTTCTTTTTTCTGACTTGGTCATTGATTTCTCTGGGACCTCAGGCCAAGTCACTCATGGGTTGAGAGTATTGTTGTTGAACTCAGTGGCAAAGATCTCAGTGGGAGCAAGCTCAGGTGTTCAATATTTCAGCATCTGAGTTCTGACACTGGTGAAATAGCACTGAAGAAGGTTGGTAAGCTGTATTTGTAAATCAACTTGTAATATAGCAACAAAAGCTGCAACATAAAGAACCCTCATATTTACCATGTCTAATAACCATGCCTCAGAAAACCACCTTTTGGTGTTAAATTCTGGGGAGCTTGCACAGCTGCTTAGCTAAGAGAGTGTTAAAACTTAATTGGGAGAAAGAAAAAAAACTTCTACCTGTACCAGGTTGTAAAAAGTGCTGAAATTGTTATTTGAACCTATCGCTAGGTTTTATTTTATGAGTACACAATGTGTTGTTCATCTACTGTACTGATTGGAAAAGGAACATTGCAAATTTACAGACCATTGTAAAATTGTTTGCTTACAATGATAAAAGCTTCTTTCAGCTTACTCTAAAATGTTTGTGATTCTGCTCATTTTCTCACCCATGGAGGATGTTGAGTGGTAACACTTTCTGAGACCCGGGTGTTAATTTTAAGAATGCCTCAGATGCAGTTGCATGAGTATTTATTTCAGCAGCAGCAGTTCAGGCAGGGTCCTCTGTTCCTGCCCGTGTTCTGCCCTGTGACCCCATTGCAAATGTTTGTGCAACTATGAGAGGAGCTGGATTGCAAAATAATCTGTGTTAAAAAAAAAATTAAAAAAAAAAAAAAAGAGAGGGGTTTTCATGTCCTGATTTAAACTAGATTATCTCCTAGTCTGGTTCATGTAGTAACAGGACAGAGCTGTACCAGCATAACTGAGGGAGCAGCACGGGGCAGGAATGGGAAGGATGGATGGGGATGCTCGCTCCAACACTGTCCTCAGCAATGCCTGAGCACCACGTCCAGGTGCTTGTGCTCATCTTGGGACTGGCAGTGCCCCAGAGCTTGTGTCACCACAGGCAGTGAGGAGAATTGACAAGGGCAAGAGACTTCCCTAAGCCTGGAGACAGGCAACACCCCAGGGAGACGAGGGAAAGCGTGGAGGTGAGTGACATACCTAAAACTTCTTGCAGCTTCCATCTCCTTTTTTAGTGCCCAGCTGTGCCTTGGTCATACTGAACAAGGCATGTCTTTGTTTTCCTCTGGGAATGGCCACATCTAGTCTTGTATTATGAGGGATGGGGACTGGGCAGATCACTGCCTGGTTAATGGGATGCAGCCTAGCCTGATTTGGAGTCTTCTGATCTCCTGCTCTCAATCCAGGCAATGCAGGGAAAGCACATCAGCCCTTATTGCAAAAGATGCAGGCTATGTGTGATTTTGCCAGTGCTGGAGGTAAACTTACAGAGTCTTGGGCCCTTCTGTGTTAAGTATCTCAAAATGCTGCTTGTTCTCATTAAAAGGGAGCAGGCCTGTGATCAGCTCCCCCTTATCCCACTCTGGGACTTGACCTCATCCTTTCTGCCGATGTCAGACCCTCACTTTCAAGCCAGATGCTCAGGGCAGCCCCTGGTTGCTTGTTCTGGCTCTTGGTACCATACTTTCAGCACTCATCATTCTTCCTTTATGAGGAAAATCAATATGAAAACTTCTCTGGCTGCATCTGTGATCTTTCATCCAGCAGGACACAGCCTGGGGCAAGGGGCAGAGCCCACAGGTAGATGCCAAGACTAATCCAGAGAGTGCTGCCGCTGCGCTTGGCAGTGTTGGCTCGAGGGGTTTTATCCTCTTCTCCTGCAGGTGAGCTGAGCCCAGCTGTTCCCAAGGCTGCTGAGACACAGGGCTGCTGAGGCACAGGAGCCCAGGACCTCCACCTGCAACCATCCCTCCCCAGATTCTTGTTCCATAACCATTTCCCAAATGGCTGCTTTAGGGCCTTTCAGGAATCACGGGAGTTGTCAGTTGTTATAGTAACAGACCCCCTGCTGCTGAATTGGCCCGAGATGCCCATTTGGGCTTTTGAACAGACTAACTCAGGCTCATTAGACAAAAAAGAGAAAGAGACAGATTTGCAGATGGAAAGTTGCTTTTTAAGCAGACTGGATGGTCTGTTAAGAGCTTGACTGTGGAAAGGGGCATGATGTCTCATTATATGCCTGTTACTTTTACTCTTTTTTAATTAACACTAGGTTGAATTTCTTTGTCATGAAACAGATTTCTACAAGATCCCATTTCCTTTCTGGTGAGGCCAATAGTGAGCTGCCACTTTACAAACCAACATATTTTGTCTTGAGAAAGGAAACAGGTATTTGCCAAGCTTAAATGCAGATCAGCGGTGATTTCCTGAACTATCAGGATATTGACAGAGCTCAGAAAATAGTACTTTTAATTCTAATTACAGAGCATCAGGACCAAAATCAAAAAGCACATTCCAACCCAGGAATGTCACATTTCAAGGAAATAGGACTGTCTTGATTTTGCTTCAGGTTTAAACCTGAGCCATCCCATTGGTGTTAACAGAGTGATTCCTGAATAACTCCTACTAGATCCAACAGCCTTTGCCATTGTAAATTTGAGTCCACGTGACTGAGGAACCTGTATAATCTTAAATGGGCTCTCAGGAGTATGTAATTGCAGTATCAAATTTCTTCTTGTCAGATATTTGAAGCCACCTTCTTCCTGTGCCCCACATGGCCAGCCTTCATCTGAATTTCATGAATCAGTGTTCTCCTCTCGGCTGTCTTGTAAATAAAAAGCACATACAGTTTTATAGCAGGCTGATGCATCTCCAGGTGTAAATAAGAGAGGACTCTGGGGTTTTTTATGTGATCTACCTTTTCTGCAAGGAAGATTGTTGCATCAGGTGGGGCAGGCAGGGCTGTTAGCAGAAAGGGGAATCAAGTGCTCAAGTACATGAAAGGGGTCTGTAAGGAATCTGTGATCTTCTGCCCCCATTGTGCTGCGGATGTGAGGGACCTTTGGCTTAAATTACAGCAAGAGGGAAATTTCAGTTGGACATTAGAAACAGCCTCATGATAGGAGAGTGGTGGTCTTTAGAATTTTCATCATTTCTAGGTTTCAGACAAGGTTAAGCAGCTCCAGTGAGGAGCACCACAGGAGTCTGATCGCACACAGGAGCTTCCAGGTCTGTTCTCCACAGTTCTGCAGTGCCAGCTGTAAAGCACACATGGAGGCCTGAGGAAAGAGGAGGGATGGTACAGTGTGATAAATTGCCCTGGAAAGCACAGGCTGAGAGCCTACCTGCCACTCCTAAACTGTAGCATGTGGGTCAGTTGTGTGAACATTATTCTGCAGTCACTTCTATGGATGTGGCCACTGAACTCAGTGGGAGCCTGGATGTGCATCACCTTTATTTTGAAAGATAATGTCAAGCATGCAATCATGTGTCAAACAACAGGACAATATGTGCTTCTGGTGTGGAAGACTAGAATTCAAAATATCATGTTGGAGACCTTGAAAACTCCCAAACACAAAAAGTGTAATTTTTATTTTTAATTTGCTATATGAAGTGTCCCATAAGAGCTGAGACATTCATGCTGTACTTTGCCCACGGGCCATCCTAAGGGGGTGAAGTTTATGTGAAAGTCTTGGCAGCAAGTTGGAAAACTGCTATTGACACCCCTCCTCAGTGCTTTGTTTAGAGGTGTAGCAGAATTTCCCCAACATTTCCAAAAATACCTTCTTCTGCAGAGAGAGCAAAAGGAGAATGGGCAAGGGCAGCTGAGGTCAGGCAAGGAGGGATCTGCACAGCTGCAATCGATCTTTCTGTTTTGTCTCTGTGGAACTAATTAAATGGATTAATTGCAGACATATTTTTTTCTCTGGAAATGCTTTCCCCAGTGCTGCTGTAATGGTGAGGTCTGGGAAAAAAAAGAGCAAGATTTTATCTCTGCAGTTACTGGCTTAATAGTTTGCAATGCATAAGTTTGAAGAAATGTTTTTTAAATATCAAAATATTCTAATTAAGCTCCATTAAGAACAGGTTTGTGAGTGCTCAGAAATAATATGCCATGAGGAGTGTGGGTTTTCTCATAACTACAGTGGTAGAGGATGCCAGGTACCACTGGCATCTCCTACTGATCTGCTAGTCCTGTTGAAAGTTACTGTAGAGGAAACTCTTACACAGCTTTAAAATTTTTGAACTCTGACTTTTAAAGCTCTGAGATATTTTAAAGGAGGAACAAATTTCACAAATGCTTTTTGTGAAATTAAATCACTTTATGAAAAGAAGACTCCATTAAGAAAATGGATGCACTCTTTTTCTGTTCCCCTTCCCAGCTCAAAGAAACAACTGGCTTGCTCATTGTCAATTGATCTGTTACCAGTTTAATTTTTTTCTATAGTATTCTTGGTGTGTGTTAAAGTGTATACAGGTATCTCTGGAGTAGATTCACTCTCATAAACTGTTCGGTTCAGAGCTAGAGCAATGTCTCAGACAAACTGTGAATGAAATATCCTATAATACAGCTAGATGTACCCTGAGGGAGCAGTATACCTCTGCTGTGAAACTGTGAATTAACCACAGCAACCAGATAAATTATATTTTTTCTCTTTCCTTGTAACCATAAAATATAGCTATTGAAAGGCCTTATCCTGTCCTAAGTCCCACGGCAGCATTTGGGCTAACATTAGCACCAGCTATTTCACAGCAGGATGTAGTCTGAGTGTAAAATTATAGGGTAGGAATATTAAATCAAATTGGCAACCTTAGCTGCTTGGATAAATACTGGGAATCAGCAAACTAGTAAAACAATAACAAGCAGGGGTGAACTTCATTCTACTGTTCTTAAAACCTGTGCAATTTGGGGAAAAACAAGGCCTTGGCATTCACTACACGTTGTGCTGCTATTACAAATGTTGCAAGTACTTGAATTCATTCAGTTTATTGTAGAATGCTGAGTTGGTTGGTTTAAAAGAAAACAGTTCCTCTATTGCTATAAACAGCATGTGTTTTACTCTATTGACTTACAGGTTAAAATCCATTTGAGTTCCAAGTTTTAAGCTGGAACAGGCGTAGGCAGCGTGCCTGGGTCTTGATTGGTGGCTTGTTTCATGTTTTGGGAGCCCTGTCTTTTCCAAGAAAGAACAAAACCTTTTTGAAATGTCCTACAAATTGACATTTATGAAGTAGTAGAAATGAACCAAATCTGAATTGTAAAAATTTTGTTAATGTTAAAAAAAAAAAATCAAATCAAAACGTTTCTTATTAATGACAAATGTTCTATTCCCTGAAGGTGCAAATTTGTTTTATGTTTCTGATCAAATTATCACTTAAATGGATGGATTTTTGCACAGTGTTTCAATCTCCACAGCCATTTTTTAACCACCATCAGAAAGTTTCCAGCAAGTGCTGGTAAAATTCCTCACGTTTTGTAGGAACCACATCATCACTCAAAATGATGATCACTTACTCTCCAGAGTCTTAAAAGTTTCCTGAATTTCTGTGTTCATCAGTAACAGCGACTGGTATTGCAGACATGAAGTGAAATCTGGGAAGAGGCAGTCCTCACACCTCCCTTATTATTTCAGTTTGTTTTGTTGGGTTTTGTTTTGCTTTTTAATAAAAGCTTGGGACATAAATGTACCAAAACATTACATCTCTGCCCATTCATACAGCTCCTTGTTTTTGAAGCATTCAGTGTGCTGTTTCAATCAGGGAGTAAATGGGTTTGATTTGCATGATCAGAAAAGCAAATGCTGGTTTAGCCAGTTAAGGCTGAATCTGGACTTTATCCACAGAAACAACATTTAAACAACAGCAAAAAAAGATTCTTCTGGCCTTGATATCATTACAGGCTTCATACTCATATGAATGATCTGTTTTTCAACACTTCCCTCACTTTTAGAAACAAGCCTTTTAACTTAAAAGGGTTTTTCCTGCAACCTGTTTATTTTTCAGCAAGCTTCTCTGTAGGTCTTGCATGACAGAAGTTGAAGTCATGTTTTCTGCTAATACATTGTCTCCCTACAGCTGTACAATTGTCCTGTGTCCTTGTTCTAATTTTGGGGACCTGGAGTGGAAGAGAGAGAATGATGAACAGCTTATCAAGCACCAAGGACATTTACTTGGTTTACATCTGCCACAGTTATTCTGAACATTTTTATGGTATTGAGAGGTTTTTAAACTTTATATTTATTAGCAATCATTCCTTATTGGGAAAAAAATACTATTTAATAAATAAAGCACACCATTTGCATACACAAATCACTATAGTTTGACTTGGGTGCTATTTAATACTGAATCCATCTAGGCAAAGCAATTGTATCTCTGTGGAGATCAATCCTAAAGAATAAAAGAGATTGAAAGATTTTTAAAACAATTTAATCAAAGCAAAGATTGTCTTCATTTTCCTGAGACTATGGAAATAAAGTTTCTGCTTTCTAAAGGAAAATATAGTAATTAGGAAATATGCAAATGGAAATTAGCCTGTGTTGGTCTTTATTTATATCATTAAATGCAGTATTTAATTAGCATATATATTATTCATGTTTCAATATAATCCATTTTATGAGTCCAAGTTCAAATATAAAAATCAAAATGGGATTGATGCACCCTATTGTTCACATGCAAAGTAGTTAACATAGATGTAAAGATATGAGGTGAAATGAAACATCCATATTTCATAAGGATGCAGTCTAGGTTTTCTGAAATTAAGGCTTGAACTCTTATTTTTAACTTTTTCTCATTTGCATACATATTACTTCCTGTTTAAATGATGTGTTAATTCTATTCATTAGAGTTCAGTGGATGCTTCTGACTCTCCTGATAATCAAGCACAGGTCCCTGGAAAGCAAATTATGGACTTTCATGTTGCAAAACCCATTGTAAACGTGACATTTATCACTGCAAAGCCAACTCCTGTGGAGCACTTGGCTGCAGTCAGGAGGGCACGAGCCTTCTTCTTCTGCTTATGGTAATGATTGTCATCTGTGAATAAGGAGCTGGCACCAAGTCCCCAGTGGCTCTTCAGAAATGGCTGGGCACTTCACAACTGCACAACACTCTTGATAGTAAAAATGCCTGTTCAGTTCTTTGAGGGAATAATTTGACTCGGGTCCTCACACAACCAGCTTCAAGAAAAAGGGTGATCAGGAATTTTCTGTTCCATGTAACGTGATGGTGGGGGCCAGGATGGGTGGACTTAGGTGGGCTCTGTACTGTCAGAAGTGCATTTGGCTCTCAGAGCTGGAGCCTGCGGCTTTGGCTTTACTGTGCTTCCAAAATTTCCTTGTACTTCAGAATCTGGAAGAAGAGAGCTCTGAAAGCAAAAGCACAAAGGTGATAGCAGTACAACAGGAATCCTTTCTCTGGTTTACTGAGCCATACCCTGCAGTGAATGTGGGAAGAATCTGTGGGAAGAAAAGGGGCAGTGAAATAGTAGTGGAGTTAGGTGTCTGCTATTGCATATTGATTTGCCAAGGCTGTGTCAATTCAAGTCCTTAATTTTAGATATAAAAGCATTGTTATCCCAGTGGCAAGCCCAGGGTGATAATTTCGGGAGGTTTTATGTTGATGGGGTGAGCCCTTAGTGGTGCCACACAGGGAGTTGCTGTGTGTGCTCTGATTACTAAAAAAATTGATGGGAAGAAGAAAGATTCATATTGGCATTTCTGTGAGGAAATGCTTGACATCTTTAAAAGCCCGTAAGTATAGTTTCCATCTGGTTTTTTGCAGAGCCTGGACCTTTTCAAAAGCAGTGCTGATGTGGTGCAGGGAATTAGTTGAGGTCTTTGTGATAGCAGAAGGTGAGAGTTCAACATGTGGTTTTGTTAGCTACAGAGAACAAGTTCCCTGTTGTATAGCTTAAAGGTACAGGAGGAGACTACTGGAAAGAGACCTGTTGTCCCTGCAGCTTAGTTTTATTCAAAGTGCAGAGAATGAGAGCAGAAGAGATCACTGCATTTCTGATACACATTCTCAGCAGCTGCTTCATCTCCCTGTGTCTAGCTGTGTAATCTCACTCTCAGGATCCTTCTGCATGAGAAACAGCTGGGCACTGCTGAGCACGGGAGAAATGATCCCATTTCACCAGGCTTTGAGATAACCCAAGCTGCAGCTGGGCTCATGGGGCAGTGAAAAATCTGTGTATTAGTGAGACTCTGATTTCAGTGAGTTGCAGCACTGTCTGTAGGGTCTGAGCTTGCACTCGGATCTTCTCTTTCTTTACCAATGCTTTTCTGTGCTGAAACTGTGCAAGGGAATCCCTGAGCTTTACACCAGCATTTTTGAAACACTTAAACTTATCTGCAGCCCTCTCCTCCTTCACTCCCTGGACAGGGAGTGTTGAGTCCAGTGGGGCTTCCACACTGTAAAGCTGGGACAGGCTGTGCTAATTTCCTGTGTGATGAGCACAGAAGAGGATTCTGAGGAGAATGGACTTTAACCTTAGCCCAGGGTTTAAGGTTACCCACAGTTCTCAATTTCCTGGTTTGGGTTTTGTTTGTCTTTTATAAACCCAGAAAGTAGGCAGCTCACCTCTTTGGGGAAATGAGGCAGGGGATAAGCATTCCATTTCCATCCTCTTTCCAGCATTTTTTCCCTTGGTGTGCCAGATACAGTGACTTCCCATCCCAGAGAGAGATGTATTGGGAACCTCACTCCTTATTTTGTTCTGGTGACTGGATTAACATTAGCATTGTCATTGCTCTCCACCAACCTTATTGTATTTACTGAGCTTTCTGGAAAGAACGAGTTAAATACATATGGGTTGAATGCTTTCTGTTACAACTCATGTGCTGTCTTGCTCTTCTTGGCTTCATGTATTTCCCCTTTTAAAGTTACTAGCTGTATCTGAGATCTTAACATCAGTGGGCCATTTTGGGAAATAAATATTAATGAGATGGCTGCTGATAGCATTGTGTGGGTAGAAACAAATGCTTTTATAATAAATGGAATTTAATATTAATTGAGTGGTTTGGAGTTAAAGCAGGATATAAAGTGACAAGTTCGTGGCACAGCAAAGTGCCCTTTGCAGGAATCCAATTAGAAGAGGGAGCAGCAAATTCTATGCAAACTTGCTATAATCACACAGGGGCAATACAAGAGTGGAGCATAATTTGGAGCCTGGGACCTGTCCTCTGAAATGTCTCATAATTTCCATGAATCAACATTTAGCTACTCTGTGGTGCCAAGTTTGCATTATTCAGCTTTTTCCTGGCAATGCTGCATCCCATTGCTCCAGTCCTCCCTCTCCAGAGGCAGACAGTGTGCTTTGCAATAAAGGACACATCAATTAATGCACTGTTCTGCTACATGTCTGTTGGAGAAGGGCGACTCATTTGTTAGCCTGCTGAAATTACTTTGCGCTGGAAATCTTTTGCTGATGCTACAGGCTTTTTCCTGATCACTTGAAGCTGTTACCTTTGCCATTTCCTCAATGAGGATGATCAAGAGTTGTCCACTTTCCAAACTGCAGTGTTTGTTCATGATTTGGAAAAATAGAAGGTTGGCTGAGATGTGTTGTAGATAAATGGCTAAGTCCTGCCTCAAGAAACTAAGTGCAGTTGTCAGATATATCTTGTGTTATAAAGAGTGATGTAAAGTGTTCGTTGAGTTTGAATTGTTCAAAAATATTTTTTCTAAATATTATGTATTGTTTTCATCTGGCAGATGGAGTTGCAGAAGCTGCTATAGCAAGAGTTTTTTTGTGGCATTTCAGACAACCTGGTTATTGTGTGAAATTGGCTTAGCAAGCCTCTAACAGGAAGGTGCAGAATGTAAAGTGAGGGTGTAGGAGTGATAGCCAGGGCAGTGCTTCCAGGCTGATAGAGAAGCATGTGGGGGAAAAAAAAAAATGCAAGGAGCAAGTCAATTTATCCATTCTGTCAAAATGGCTATGATCAGCCAGGAGGCAAATGAATAAACGGATCAACAAGTATTTCACACTTGTGTGTTCTCGACAGGAAATCACAGATCTGAAACCAAATGTCTGGGACAAAACTACCAGAAATAGTGGCAAAATACTCTGCTGTTTAGTCTGCATTTTCAACATTTTTAGCTCACAAAAGCCTTTGAATTAAAGTACTAGAATAAAACAGGAACTTGTTACTACATTTCCAAGATATGAGCAGAGATGAAAATATTTGCAGTGGGCCTAACAGCAGGACCTTTGCTGCACACCTGGATGTGTCTGGCTGGCCATGGTGATGGCTGCTGTCTTTTCTTCTCCTAAGCTCACAGTGTGATGGCAGCCAAAGCACCACCAAAGATCACATCAGAACATGGAAATGAAATGCATGAATACAGCAGGAGGAAAATACAGCAGGATGTGGATTGCTAGAGGTGCCAGGGCTGAACAGCTCACCTGGGAGCAGACATCTACTATGTTCCTCCTCGACACTGTGTCCACCAGAGCAGCCACGGCCCCTCATGAGCTTAAAGAAAAGGAAATGCAGAGCCAAAGGCTTGTGTTTAATTACATGTCTGCTTCTGAGCAAGTGCCTCGTGCATCCAGGCATTTCTTCATACATTAAGAAACAGGTTTTTCCTAAGATGCGAGCTGCAGTTCTTGTAGGATTTTTTTCTCCTTTTCCCCACTCCCACATTTATCAACACTGAAAGGTTATCAAGACCTTAATAAAAGATAGGTTGAGGCTTTAGAAATAGTGCAAATAAAGAGAATAGTCCATAAATAGAAAACATATTCAACTGTATCTGGTGTTAAGGGCTCTACACAGGTTGTGTGAACTTCTCCTGTTTTGCTTATCTGCAATGAACTTTTGTCTTGAATCAAAATGTTCTGCTCCTGTGATTAGTAGCTGTTTCGACACAGTGATTAAGACAACAGGAGAGCAATGTTTTATTTGCTTGAGTGTGTGCTTAGTGCAAAAGAGTTTGTTATGTTTCTGGTGTTCTGTTTCTAATTTTCAAAATAATTTCAATTGATTTTTTAAGCGGAAAATCTCTTCTACGTCTGTTACTTCATGATTTTTTCAATTCTTGGCTCTTCTGTGTAATTAGAAGCCTGCTAATAGACATTGTGGTAACTCTTCTGATAGCTCTCATACTTTTAATCCTTTTTGTGTAATAAATGCGTATTTTCTTGGCACCAAAATTCGAGAAGCTTTGAATGGGTTATAGGCCTGAAATTTCCAAGATGTCCTTTTCTTAATAAATATTTAGAAAGGGGAACTCTTCCTCTCTTCCTTTCATGCACTGTCAGGATCATTCTTCCAGTCCCCTCTGCTTCATGGTGTAGTGGATTATACCTCTGTTACTTATAATATTTCTAGAATTCTTTTTATGGCTTATTTGGTCTGTGGAGATGGTAGTTTAAAACATACATAGTTTTTGTTTCCTGTGCTTCTTTATTATGCCATTTTATACTTGTACTAGCTTGAAAGCAAACCAGTGAGAGATCCCAAGTCAGAACTACAATTTAATAGGAAAATTAAAATAAAGGCAGAAAAACACTGGCTTAACCTGACAGAGTCAGGATACAACCTGACACCTTCTTGGTCAGGGTGGTGGTCAGCCACCAGTCTGATTAAATGGTGGCTGCAGTCCTGTTAGAGTGATAGATGTGGAAGCAGTGATCCTGTAGAAGGGTCTAATCTTCCTCTGAAGGTCCAGTGGTGGTTATGCAGCTCTTCTCCGCTGGGAATCCAGTAGGTAGGGCTGCCTGTGGTGTTCCAAACCTCAGATTATATCCAGGTAGGAATGTTTGGTTCCTCCCCCTGGTTGGAGATGTAACTTTATGAGTCATGTGTGAGACCTTGATGGCCCATTAACAGAAGATATCCCCCAGAGGGAGTTATCAGGGATGAGGCATGGAGATAAAGAACACTGCCCCACCTGGTTGTAACAGCTTATGGAGAGGGTGATACAATACATACTTCTGGTTACATCTTACATTGTAACCTAAGGCAGTGCTTTAACGCTGCTCTCTGATTCTTTGGTATTAACAAGATTTTTCTTGCAGTTTAATTATCTTGGGATTTGTTTATGTTGTTGTTGATGACGATGATGCTATTTATTTTGTAGAAACATTCTCACAGAAAATATGGTGGTTTAAGGCAGATGCAACTGGAAGGGTCCTGCTGATGGGGGGCTTTTCACTGTGATACATTAATTGACGTGGGTCTGCAGTGGCTGGCGAAGGGAGCCCAGTGGGGATGTTCACACCACACTGGCTGCCTGATTTAACCAGAAACCACTTCAGCAAATACAATTGTGCTGCACAGCTCTGTTGGTGCAGAGCTTTGCCCAAGGCAAGAAGCCCAGCAGACGAACAGTGCTGGAGCACTCTGAGCTCTCAGTACCTGTGTGTCCCCCTGGCATTGCAGAGAGGTCCCTGGGTGTCACTCGGGTGTCTCTCCAGAGTGAGGTAGGGACTTACTCCTCATACTGCAGCACAATACACAGCATGGTAATTCTCAGTGGTCTGGTTCAGTGGTTGGCAGTGCATTGCCCCGATATTTGCGTTTCCTTGTCACATTTGTTAACCTTTGAATGCAAGAAACTCATTAAAGCAATTCTTCAGACACACACTCCAGGCTTCCCCAGAGCTCTCGAGTCAGGCCCTGATTAGCATCAGCAACTGCAAGAAGCAAATCTCCAAATGGGTTGATTGATAGTGAGATTAATGATCCTCAAGATTTCTGTCCAGGTTTATTATTGGGAGGCTTACAAATCTTTGCTTTCAGGGAGATGGGTGGGGAGGAAGGACCAGCTGGCTGCCACCCAGTCTGTCTATATTAGCATGATGAGGTGATGGACGTAGCTCTGTTAGAGCACCAGCAATAAGCAGTGTATTTTCAGTGTTCCTATTATCTACCAGATACTAAATGATTTGCTCCTCTGCTCGTGGTGTCAGCTGCTCTTTTCCTTTGTGCTGTGCTTCCAAAGGTGTAATGCCATTTCTAATTGTGTTTTAAACAGAGTTAACAGAGAGACCATGAAATTTTAGAAGTAGCTATTTCTTGTTGAAGTGGCCAGTGAAAAAAGCCCACCCTCCAAATACTCAGTGATTAAGAGAGAAAGGAAATAATCACTCTTTTAATATTTATCATGGCCCCAAATAAGCTAAACATGAATTATGTCCAGCAGTGTTGGGAATTCTTCCTAGTTCTCCCATGCAGCTTTAGTCCAGGTGCACATGGACACATGTGTTGAGAAAGATGAAGCTTCCCACTGAGTATTTCATTACATTTAACAAACTGGCATTTCTGCCTGAAGATAGGCAGGGACATCAAAACTGAGGAACGAGCTGGGCTTAAATTTTTACGAGACTTTTGTGTTAGATCCCAGGCTGAGCCTTGGGATACCTAAAATATCTGTCAATTGAATGACCTGATGTCCCATTTGGAGGAAGAAAAGATTATTTTTTTCAAAGGCAAGAGCAGAGCTCTTCTGTTCTGGGAGTAATTAGGTGGGAGTAATTAGGGACATTTATGTGACTATTCCAAAGAGAGACTGCTGTCTCTCTGTTTCTGTTGTCCTGTCCTAGGTGGGATCATCGCTGATTTGGTTTTCTTGTAACACTGTGTCCAATCCAGAGGAATTACACTTTGCATTTAAAATTACCTGCATTTTAACCTCCCACTGTCTGACCCTGTTTTTATTCATTCTTTTCTGAAGATTCATCATCCCAAAGGGAATTCATGTCCTGAAATTATAATATCAAGTACGCCAAATTTTGAGATCTTGGAGGTGCTACTAAAAGCTCCTCTCTAGTGAGAGGCAATCTTCATTGATTGCTGTGGCTCTTGAGATTATGGAGCAGCTCTTCACTTGCTTAAATCCAGCTTTCTTTTGTGAGAAAGTTTTAAGGCTCCTTTTTAATATTACATGATGTTTTGGGCATTGGAAGTACACATTTTATAGGAAGTGCCTGAGGTATTATTTGATTGGAAAAGGCATGTCTTTGTTTTCCTCTGTAATTTTCTAGCCTTTGTTATGAATGTTACATTACATAAATAGTTGGCTTAGGGAGAAGAAAATTAATACAGTCAGGCTTTCCTTTGGTTTTTAAAGCTGTGCCTAATTTTAAACCATTTTAAGATACCACCTAGAGGTATGTCTACCCTATTTTTGCCTGAAGACATTAAAGTTCTAAGTGGTAATACATATAGCCAAGGAGTTTGTTCTCTTGCAGTAGAAAATACTGATGAGTAAACCCATTCAGTCATCTGTAAAACTGCTGAGTGTATCCAAGGCAGCTGTTGTGAGTATTGATTAAAGCAGGAGCGGAAGGTCTGGTGCCTCTGGCCCTGTCAGAGGTCACCAGGAGAGTAATTAGCTACCAAGTGTCACAGGGCCAAGTATCATCACAAATAAGGTTTCACCATTGCCTTCACTGTTCTCCAGGGACACCATAATGATGGGACAAGGAAGCGTGGAGAACGTTTGTGCTGAGTTAAACTAAGACTTATCCACTTATGATTTGCAATTAAAGAGCTTTCTAAGTGCATTTCTGCACTGGCCACCTGGGTGCTCTCTGGTTGTACAGTTGATGAAGGGGGAGGACATAAAGGCAGCCCATCTGGGGGTGTTGTCATTTCTTAACTGTTTAATTATTTGAATACCCTTCTAAAAATCAGTATGTCTCATATAATGCCTGAGTTCAATACTGGATGTGATATAAATAGGTGTCTGGGCTCTGGTGCAGGAAAGGATCTCAGAGGATTGGGAGAAGAGGATTTTTAATTTTGTGGAGAGCTGTGTAGTCAGCTGGCAAATTTAGGCCATAAATATTAAATTAGCTGTCGGTTTGTGTCAGAAATCCCTGGTCTTGTTTGCAGATCAGTTTTTCAACTGGACAGTTTTACTAGTGGTGCATTCTTCAGCACAAATACTGTCTCAAAGTTTTGTCCACCTTCTTTTTTTTCCTTCCCATCTGCTGTTTCCCAGCCTTTTTCCTGTCTTTATTTCCTACAATGCTGCAGAATGTTGTGGTTGGACAGGTGATTATAATTTGGAGCCTTTTGTGGATCTGTGTGGGTCAAGTCCCTAATGTGGAAAAGCACTTCTCCTTGCCCAGAGAAGTCCCCTGAAAGAGACAGTCTACCTTTCACTGTTCTGTCTAGGATAACATGCCAAGGGCTTGGCATGCCATGCACTCCTGAAACCTACCCATATTCCATCCTGACCTCTCCAGGTACCATGTCTGTGTGATGCTTAACACCGCTCAAGAATATTTCAGGCAGAAATTGCTTTGGGGGAAGGAGGCAAATGGTCTTATGAGGGATCTGCTGGAAAATCAGCAATATTGTAGGGAAATTTTCCTCCTTTATCAGCTTTTCTTTATTCTCCTGGTTTTTATGCATCCCTGCTTTGTACATCCTCCAGCAGGTCCAGTTCAGTCAACATTCAGTGCCTTACTGCTCCAGCATGGCACAGGTTCTTTTAGAACTTGGCTTTTGAATTCTGGTCACTGAGTGTTAAGACCTGGGAAGGAAAATAATTGTAGAAAATTAGGGCAATATAAACCATTTTCTGGCCAAAAATAGTAAATGCAGATGCCTCTCTGATACAATAAATGTAATATCACTGGTCCATGCTGGTCACTTATTCATATTCATAAGATCAGCTTTTTTTGTGAGGTTTTCTTTCCTCTTTTTCTTCTTTACGCTTGAGTCAGTTTTATTGCTCATAAAAATCAGTGACTGATGACCCCAGCTAGAGCAGTGCAGACTGCAGACAGCTGTTGTCCAGGCTCCCATCCACTGCTCTGCTGGTGACATGGTCATGATTTGCAGCACTTCTGTTGTTCTGAAGTCTGTGCTCTTTTCTGAGGAGTCATTGCCAATTCTGACAGTGACAAATGCTTGCCAAGGAATAGTGAAGCTAGTTTAAAGTGCAGAGCCATGTGTTACTAGTACACTTGACTGCATACATACTCTGGCTTTGGTGCCAGCAGAAACCAATCTTAATTGTGTCTCCTGAAAAACATGCAAAGCAGTTCAACGGGAATCTGAAGCAGCTTTTCTTCTATTGAAAGTGAGAATGAATGTACAGAGGTAGTGAAAGGGGATCATTTCCTGTCTTTGCATCCTTGTCTGGGAGTTAGTTGCAGACACCCCCGTGATGGAGGAGCATGGAGAATGAATGCCTGTATCCAGGTTGCATTTGGTAAAGTCTAAGCCATGTCCTGTGCAGCCTGGTTTAGACGTCTCTTACAGAGCCTGGTCTGACTCTTCTTCCATCTTTCCTGTTATTCCCACCAGCTAAAAACTGTGTCTAAAAGTAGGATGGCTGCAGGGACTATTGGCCTCTTTGTTAACAAATGTATATTGTGCAGAGGTTCTGTCTGTGGGAGGCTGTTTCTGCAGGAAGGGTGCCTGAAGGACAAGATTTGCCCTGCTCTGACAGTAGTGAATAGGCCTGCAGGACCCTTTTAAGCCATCTGCCCCCAAATTGGTCATGCTTTAGCAGGTAATGACCCAGGAAGAGAGCCTAGAGCTCCTAGATGCTAGTGCAGAAATAAAGTAATAAATCTGGCTGGCCTTGGAGAGGGAAAGCACACTGCTCCAGGCAACATCAACACCTGGAAGAAGGACAAGTGAACAGGGAGCAATGAATGTGCTGGTTGCTTCAGCATGAGGCAGGGCATGGCTCTTGGGTGTCCCCAGAATGTGAAAAATTCCCCTTTGGTTTTCCTGTGCTCAGCCACTGCCCTGATGGTTCTAGCCAGCCACTGCAGAGTCCCTCACTGTAATCCAATGTCCTCCTCACCCTGCCCCGGCTGCTCCAGAGCACACAGATCCCTCCTGTCATCACAGATCAGGGGATGCTGCCTGGGCTAGACCCAGTATGAGGAGTAAAGGCCAGGCAGTGCCCTTGGAGCAATTCCCAGCACTCCCATTGTCTGTGGCCGAGCTGTGTTTGTGTTGGAGGCAGTATTAGCACTGAGGCACTGCCTTCTGCATGAAAGTAAAATGCATCCATACTTTCAGGCCATTATGTGAGCTTTAGAGGAGTATAAAGGAGAAGCTGTTTGAGCTTTAGTAACTAATAACCAAGGAGACTTGTTTGGAGTGTCAAAATCTCACAAGGCATCTCTTCTTATACAGAAGTTAATCTGGTATTTTGCTCAGCAGAGAAGGAACAACCATTTAACCCAGCTAATCAGGACCATCTCTTGGCAAATTTTTATGCTTTCATCTTAGTAACAAGGTGCTGCTGCTCTGGACTTCGCATCCTGTTAGTTTGCTTTAGTAACTCACAGCCAATATCTCTGTAAAAATATTCTGGGCAGGGGGATGCTCTCCCTCACATTGTCTTTGGCATTCCAGACCCTGCCTCTGCTGCTTCTCTGGGGACATGCTAATCTTGCAGTGTTTTACTTCTGCATTTGGGTCCATATGTGACAACTGTGTGTCTGATCACCACAATCTCGCACAGTTATTGTACCCCAGGGAAAGAGAGCCACAGAAACATATGGGGCTAGAGAAAACGGTGTGCTTCACTGCTCACGGGCATATTTCAGAGACAACAGACTCTCTGGTGTTTCACAGGAAAGATATGGCTCCCAAAATCTTTTGGAAGTGAAATCAAGGTTGTGATTCGGTTTTCCTCAACCAGTGCTGCAGAAATACAATAATTATTCTAAAATGAGTGTTTCAGTTGTTAAGATTTTAATAATCATTTATGCCATGACAAATCCCAGTTGTGCATTCATTGTGGACTGCTTCTATTAGGAAAAAAGGCCTGTTATTTTTTTCTGCTGACAGTGTTGTTTTCCTGAGCAAATGGGCACAGATATGCAAACAGCTGCCCATGTATACATTCTGGAGTTAAAAGTTACAGACTGAAATGCTCATGTGAAAATAGGTGTAGATTTGCACCTTGTCTAGCCCTGCATCCACTCCCCTCTCTCCCCTCTCTGGTGGCAATTTCTCAACAAGCAATTTCCTGCTCTCATCCTTTTCCTTTATCCAGCTCTCCCCATATACACACTCAGATTTACTGCAGCCTCTTGTAGCCTTAGCAACTGCTGCCACTTAAGGTTTGTATCTGGAGGAGAAGGTAATGGGGAGGGGAAATGCCAAGGGATAGGAAGGAGCTTCCTAAACTGGAGGAGGAGGCAGATACTGAGTTGTGTGAAATGCCTCTCAGTAGCCTTGATGGCAGCTATCAGTATGTATTACTACAAACCAGCCGTGAGTTTCCAGAGGGCTCTGCTTGGGGCCAGGTGTTTCCCTACTCAGGAAAAATGGACATTATCCAGACTGGAGTCATTTGCCTGGCACCCCGAGGTGTGTTCCCTCCTGGAACTGCACAGAGGAAAGATGCCAGAGTGGCAAATAGATCCAGTAAGCAGAACTTACTGGAAAATTCATCCAGTGAATTTGGTAAACCCATAAAAGATCTTTTAAAGATCTGAGACACAGAAGGAGTCACTGGGACAGGGATGCAATGGCCTGCGTGCAGTAAGCTCAGCTGTGGAGGCTAAACTTAGAATATTTACAGCTATTATGAGCAAATGGAGAAAAAAAAGGAGTTTGAGAGATGTCTTCACCTAATGTGCCAGTGTCCAGTATTGTAAAATAATAAAAGTGCTGCATTACATATGTACATTGGACAAGAGTGTGATGTTTGTGACTTGAGAAAACCTTTAGTCAAAGTCTGTGGTGTCTGCCTTTGCAAAACAGCTGCAGAAGGTCTTCCAGGACTAAAATGCAGAATTTGTAATTACATTAATGATTGTAGCAAACTTTACTATGTGAAATATTCATTTAATATGTTGTTAATCCAATATCGTACTCAGCAGAGTTGTGCTGGGCTGGGTATTCAGCTATTGCCATCATGGGCCTTAAAATACTGCACAGTGTGATTATCTGACACATTTACATGTTTTGAGGCTATTAAGAAAAAGCCATCTTATGACTGTGTATAAAAACCATAATGCCAGCCTCTCCAAGCCTCTGAGAGTATAAAATAACAAATTAACAAAAAATAATTGCTTTTCTTCAATATCATCAGCTTTAAAAAATCCTGTAAATCCCTGCATAAAGGTCTGTCTTTTTATCAAACACCTTTTTAAGGCCTTCATTACCAGGAGAAGCCATTCAAGGATTTCCGTAGTATTGACTCAAGGGAAAGAGCCCCAAATACATCAAAATCAGGAACATTTTGCCTGTTTCATATTCATAGTTTCTTCTTTATGTGTGACTGATGTATTCTGCTGCGTGCCCCCAGGGTGTGCATTGTCCAAAATAAAGGCTGCCAAAAAAAAAATGAGGCGGGGGGAGTTCAACCCATGTTTTTAAATGCTGTGAGACTATTGCACATCTTGCATCCTCATGTGTGAATTCACCTTACGGTGTTTCTTAACAAAAGTGTACTCACTAAATATGTAACTTCAGCAGAATGCAAGCCATCATGCTTGAAAATAGAAAGCTGCTCCCAGACAGTGACTCCATGCTGTGAAATCCACTCTCTCCTGCTTCTTTATTGTCTTAAGTTGTACTTGTGCTGCCATAGCTTGTGCTTGTGTACAACGCCCTGTGCCTGTGCATTAGAAAGTACAGATGCATGGAAAGCAAGCGCCTGTGATGATTTTAGATCCTGGTTTCACCTAAGAGAGTGGCTTGATTTTCAGTGACTGTTTTTCTCCCTGGCATGTATGGGTGTTGGAAACAAAGGGAGCACAAATGACTTTGCTCTGACATGGACTCTGCATGGAGAGCACAATGCCTGAGTTGCAGAGTAGCAAACTGGAGAGCAGCAAACTGCAGGAATTGCATGGCAGCAGCTTGGAAGCCTCATGTGCAAATATGTTTGAGCAAGGGAACCTGCAACTTGGCAAAGGCACAGCTCACCAGACCTCCACAAACTTTGCCCAGGTGTTGAGAAGTTGAAGGGCGACAGTGAGGGGGATCTTTGCACTGGGGAGCTATTGTTTAGCGCCTCGACAGATGAGAGCAGACCCTTCTCCTGCCACAATAGCTGCTCACACCAAGCAAGACTCATTAAATATTCAGTTCCAGCCTCAAGCAGCTCATTAAGTCAGCAATGAGCAGTGACGCTGGCGTTGGAAAACCCTGCCTCAGTTAACATCACCATGCAGAGTCTCCCTGGATCTCTTGATGTTATTCTGCTCAGTACCTTTTCTGTGATGACCAGCTTGTGCTCTCTGCTTTGCATTAAATACAGGTAAAAAAGAGTCAGGTGGATTTAAGTTCTGCTCTTCATTGTAGGCCTTTTTAGAGAGGAGTCCTGGGACCCAAGGGAAGTGTCTATTGGATTTTTCTGTAGCAGCATATGTAATACAAGTTTGCAGGAGGAGGATGGGATGGAGGTTATATGGCATTAGTGCTAAAAAGCAAACAAACAAAAAAATCTAATGTTTGAAGGATAACTTTCATATCAGAACATCATGATATGCAGCAGTTACAGATGCTGTATTACTGGTGGTTGTTTCACAGCAGAAACTTTTACAGTAAGTGTATTTTCCCTGGAAATTGAGTGTCTTAGGTGGATTTGGACTTGAATTGTATGCTAAATGTGTTTCCTGTGTGCAGATTTTCTTTTTGAATGATATATTTGAAACCTGTTTTGCAGTCACTAACTTTTATGATTATAATTTCATATTCAATAGTACTTAGCAATAATATATAGAGGCATTTATGATGGGTGGATGTCAGATGTCAGTGAATTAGAGCACACTGGAATCTGAAATTAGGGTTGTAATTGTAGAAAACAAACATGTTTTCATGTATCGATGTTTTAAAATTATAGCATCTGAAAGTATGGAACAGAAATAGAGAAACATACCATGTGCAAAAGTTTTTTCAGGGAGCAATTTTTCATGCTCTGAATCTATTTTTTTTTCTTTTTTCTTTAACAGGAAGTGTTTTCAGACTGCTCATTTCTATGTGGAGGACAGCAGTTCCCCCCGTGTGGTCCCCAATGAAAGTATTCCCATTATACCTATTCCAGGTAAGACTAGCTTAATCTCCTGTGTTTGTACTACTTGGAGTCTGGTTTAATTACATAAAGAAGAGAAGGTTATGCTTGTGATAAATCATGGGGTTTTGGTAGAAATTTGTTGTATCGGTGCTGCTTCATTTAATTTAATGTGCTTTGTAATGGGGCTCCGAGTGCCAATGCTGTATTTTTCCGTAGGCACCTCTCCCACTTCGTTTTAATAGAAATTTCAGAATAACCTTTGCAAAATGTCAAAACCATGAGTAACAAGTCTTGAAAACACTGAGACATTGCATCCAGGGTGAAACCAGCTGCTCCATCAGGGCAGGTTGCAGAGGAGGGATATTCAGCTCCACTGCTCTCTCGAGACTGGGGGCCTTGCCCCCACTTTCACCGTGTGTAGAGGTGGAGTCTGGGGCTCTCAGAAAGGACAGTGAGACACAGGGATAAGCAAACAATCTCAAAGTAAAGTCCAAAGCCATCTGTTAATTTGGTATTAATAAAGTTACCAAAGGTCAAATTCTCCTCTCAGCTATACTGAGAGTGATGCTGGAAGCAGAGTACTGTGCTATTCTCTCTTCATGAGGCATTTCCCCCGGGAATTATTAAGTGCAGGATGCAGCTGCCTTGAAGCTGTGATGACAGAGAGCAGCTCGGTGTTCCTGTGGCCTTTGCAGCCGCTGCCTTGTTTGATGATGGTCAGTCTCACAGGCAGAATTAAGATACCAAAAATGTTATATTGACCTCAGTCTGTCAAAGGCTTGTACTTGTTTCTTGAAGAAGTTTTAAGTTTCCTTGTCATATTCTGTATTTGCATCATTGATCTGGGATTCAGTCTGCAGCTAATTAGGTTCATTTTACCAAAAAACAGTCACAACCTTTTCTGACACACTGAAGAAACTTGCTTGCTAGCAAAGTGAAAGAGTCCAGTTATACTTTCCTTGATTTTATTCAGTAGACATGTGTGACTTATTTCTAGGAAGAGTCTTTCAAAGTACCCATGGGAACTAGTGGAAAAGGTCAGCTATTACATTCCTGCAGAAAGCGTTAGGCAGTTTGCCTTGCAGTCTGATGCTGTACCACTAAAAATAAAGGAAACGTGCTATTGTCTCCTCTCCTATCTGCTGGAGACTAAATTGCATGTCCTGGCCACCTCACGTCCTTAGCAAGAAGTCATCCTTCTCCTTTAGGATAAAGGAGGTGGCAGTTTTTAATCTTAGACCACCAGTGATTGGCTTTCACAGAAGTACCTAAATAGCTGGAGAACTCCATTCTTCCTACTCTGAAACCAAGAGGAACAAATGCTTGTAGGGACTGCTTGTGGCAGTCAGTTCAGTGATCCCACCATGCCTGCTCTCCTGTGGTACCTCCTTGGAGCTTGTGGGGAAGGGGAGGCTGGGCTAGGCTGGACTCTGGCACTGCACTGTCAAAGCCCAGGGAGGGTTTCACAAGGCACTGAGAGGAGACAAATTCTCCCTTCAGACAGAAACCTCTCTGGCCAATGTGTCGTATTTTTACTGACATTGAGACAATTTTTTTCTTAGATAAAAGAAACCAGCAGAAAGCTGCATCTTCTCATGCTGCAGTGTGTGCTTTTGAGGCAGCAGTTCTTCCCTGTTGCACAGAGATGTTTTGATGGTCAGTCCATGAAGACTGGAGTGCATTCATAAGAACTGTAGTGTAGGCTGAAGAAGTTCCATTAAAACTGTGCAGGCAGCAGGGGTGGTCAGAGCAGCATGTGCACCAGTGCTTCTCCAGCAGCCACTCTGGCACATAGCACAGAGTGACTGCGAACAGAGCATTGTCTTTTGGGGGTATTTCACACGACTAGAGTAAGCCAGGCTGTGAGACCACAGCAGCTTTGTGAGGAACGTGATGCTGCTGTCACTGCAGTGCTCCCTGTGGTGTGCTCAGACTCAGTAATGCTGAGAAAGAGCTGCTCACCCCTGATAAGGGGCACTGAAGATTAAGGCATCCCCTGAGCAAATGCTGCAGGACACCTTGAGCAGCTTTGTAGTTAAAAATCTGCAAGGATTGCTGATGAGCCTTAAGGCACATCAAGAACTGGGCCTTAGAAAGAGGTTTAGCCTAGTTGGTTGCAGAAGTGAATCCAACCCTTGAATTCCCAATCTAATGACAACATTTTTGTGGATCTAATGGACATCCAAATGGAGGGGCCTTAATCTGAATCATGCCCAGAAAATCTTAAAAGAGAATTAACTGGTGAATTTCAAAATCTTGACACTGACATTAAAGCTATTTAGTCCACCAAAAGCCAAATCACCCTCTGTAAGTGCCTCACTCTTTGTGTATTACCTATTACCTGCACAGGGATAATAGTTAATACATGGATACGTTCAGCCATAATGAGGCTCAAGTTAGTAGAGAAAAATTCCAGTTATGATGGCTTCTTCCAAATATGGGAGGTACTGCCTTGAAAGATCTTGAATCTCTCGGAGGCATTTCCTTGTTTGGAGATGTAGAAGTGGGCTGTTTTCCCCCATATACCTGTTGCTAGATGACAGTCTTCCCTGACGTCAGCTGCTGCTCCCACATAGACAGCCCACTGAAATGCCTTAAGAACATGAAATGACAAAATTCTCCTTTGAGCTGATGGCAACTGATGAAATGATAAGGCTCTGAACTTTTCCTCTGGAAGCTGCCGCAGGGTGTGAGAAAGTCTTACTTGCCATGTTGATACTAGAAGCAAAACGCAAGTGGCATTTTCACAGAAACAAGTTTTTTAAAGTAACCTTGTTAGATTGCGAAATCCCATCTTTACAAGAGGAGTTTGACTAGATCCCTATGGGACTATGCCTTTACTTCCTACAGTTCAGTGGACCAAGTTCCACTCTTGGTTAAGAGCAAGCAGCCACGCTGATGGCAATTTAGAGCAGCATGGCTGAAGATGTTCAGCAGGTTTGCCAAAACCCATCTCAGCACACAGAGAGCTTCTGGGCATAGAGAACTGAGCAGGTCTGGGTTGGCTGGTCCTGGCCCAGGTGTGGGGTGGCTCTGCCACGTGTCTGGGAGCCAGGCACAGCAAGGTCCTGAATCAGCTCAAGGTTTCAGAAGAGCACTGGTGTTTCTGTGTGCCACTGCTCTGCTCCATGCGTTGGCACAATCAGAGGTGGTGTTTGTGTTTATTTCTGCACAATGTCCTGCTCTTGCTTATGCAAACCCTCTGTTTTCTCAGGTCTATGAGCTCTAAATCAGACTGCCAGCTATCTGCTGTAGGCACACAGTGCAACTTTTCAGGTGTGAAATCTAAAAAACCTTCTTGCAGAGGAATCATTTTATCCATTTTCTATTTCACTTCCCTTGGCTACGTCGTTAATTATTGTGCAGGAAGCCGCATCACCCATAGGTGTGTGCCTATCTGTGCAAATTCTCTCTGAGATCCAAACCATTATCATTATTCATAATTATCTGCACTGCTTGATCTAGAGAAGCACAGGACAAAGGAGTTATCATTATCTGAGTCACCCACTGAATATTACATCTGAGGTATAAATTCAGCTCACATAAGCCTTGCACCTAACAGTTATGCATCTGTAATCAATGGCAGATTTCTAAAAACTCCCCTGCCATTCCACCCAACAAAATTAATTCTCTATATCTTCTCTCTTTGCCTCCCTGCTCAGGTAATTTTGGCTGCATACACGTCATCTTTGCTTGAATCTATTCTCTAAAATATTTTTCCTTGGCAAGATCTCGCTCAGCAAAGCTGCTTCTGCTTCTGTTTGTTTGGTTTTCTCTATTGCTGGGTCAGTAGCCGACTGACTTTTTGGATCTTTCTGGACTTGATCCTTTTTGGTAGAGTTGGGAAAGTAACAACAACAGGAGCATCACCACTGCTGTCCCAGGTGTTTTGCAGCCATGAAGCCAAAATGCATCCCTTAGCAGTTCTCCCTTCTCATAGCATGGCCGGCTCCCCAACAGCAGTGCAGAAGTGCAGCTCTGTGCAGCTTGGATGATATCAAACAGTGAAATGAATAAAAATTCCACTTCTACCCTCCTTCTCTCCTTTGTGTCAGTTTTCCTGCTCTTGGGTGGGGCATTATTCTGGGTCTTGCTGTGACTTTACTGGTTCCTTGCCCAGCCCATGGGCACAATGGATGCTGTGGCACTGATGTCAGTAGAACTTGAGGTGAGATCAGTACAGATGTACTTGAGGCTTGACCTGATGGGAAAGCTCAAAACTCTGTGTAGATTTGACCACAGTCCAGAGATGCACAAATCATAAAGAGCAAAACAGCTGGCCAATGCAGCTGATTCATTTACCATATTTTCCAGAAGTATTTCACATCTTATATTTTCAGTATAGGTAAAATTTCTCAGAGGTGATGCCAATCATTTCAGCTGTGTCTAGACGACAAGACTTCAGAAACATTTCCCAGTTGTCAGATCACAGTGTGTTCCATTTTAGGTTTAAGTGACAGTAAATTAATTTTATTACTAGTCATGAAGTTTATTAATAATGTATTTTAAAAAACTAGTGGCAGAATCTGATGGAGAAATACTTATGGTTCTTCAATAATGTTTCAGTATGGGTATACAAGTCCAGGAAATAGAGGAATAGCAATTAAAATGTGCTTTGATCACCTCACACCCACCAGGGTGTAGAGACCAGGGCACCCATGACCCTCTTTCATTTCCCTCTGTCTCCTCATTAGAAGGAGTTCCATCATGAGTCCATCTTATTAATTCTTAGCTTGAATAGTGCCATGAACTTTTCCTGACAAATGTCAGTGGTCAGACTCAATGTGTTTCTTACAGGCTCAGCTGCTGTATTCTGGTAGCATCCACCCTTTGACAAACTGTTTCTATTAAGAGACACTAATGAGTATCTCATTTGACAACGAAACTGCAGGTTCCCAACGCAGGTTTGGTATCTTACGGTTTTCTGCTAAGGTGTGGCTGTCTCAAGTTGCATCCCCAGAGCTAAAGAGCAGAGCCCAGGACATGTCTGGGCTGTGACAGTGACAGTGCACTGAGCACAGTGAGCCCTGTGAGGTACAGGAACTGCGCTAACTGCAGCCCAGGGCTTCTTTCTCAAGGGCATGAAACTCTTCACTGAGCACAGACCTGATGCTCTTCAGCTGTTTAAGACTTTATTTCTGCTCTCTGCTCCCTGTGGATTTATGTTCCAGCACCATATTGTGAATTGTACCTATCTTCAGCTTCAATTAAATTCATGAACGCAATATGGCAAACACAGCCGTCCTCTGAAGCCAAGAAAACATCAAGGTATTTTAGGGAACATCCACCTTCCTTTTACTCTGGTACCAACCCTGCTCCTGCTGTAGCACCCTGGAGAATTTATGGTATGATATGTAGTTGTGGTACTTCTAGTGGAGGCTTCAGGAGTTGGCTCCAACACAAAAGAATGTGTCTTTATGGTGGCCATGTGAAATGCAGATAGATCCTTTTCTGAGAGCTGTCACACTGGGAGGCAGAGCCCTGGAGATGGATCTTCATGTGCTCAAATGTAAGGCTTGTGTGTAATTGTTGCCAGGACTGGAACCTGAGGATGGAAATGTGTGAGATTAAAATTGTGTTCCCGAGCTGGCAGTACCAAATAAGATCATGTTTAATGTCTGGGCTACGGGAAAATTCACATTCTTTCATTCTCTTGGACTGAAATCGGCTTTTTGCTTAAAGGGAAGAAGTGTATTTCTATTACATTTATAATTAATGATAACCTAATCTTTGTACAAGCAGATTTAAACTGAGCTCTTATTTTGACACGTATAAAATTTTATCATTAACATCTTTATATTCCTGACTGACACATAGCTAATAGCATTGTAGTAGATTAGGTCTTGAAGCAAGGGAGATGAATGTAACTACAGAATTACACAGGTGGTTTTTCATACTCTGCTTTTTCATGTGTCTCCCCTTTATCAGAAACCTGCCCTTGTGCTCATTTGACTTGATTGTAACAAATAGATAGCAATTATCTTGCTGAAAGGACTCCTGTTTTTCTTTCAGCATGCCCATCTTTCCAGGACTTTCAAATGTGTTCAAAGTGTTTTCTGTGCCTTTTCACTTTAAAAGGTGGTTTTTATTACAAATAGTACTTCACAAACACATGATTACGAAAAAGTGAACATTAATGAGGAATAGTGCCCCCAGTAATCAACTCTTAATAATTTCTTATTCATCTTAATTCATTTTAATTTATAATTTGTCTTAATTATTGAGGTCAGTGACTTCAGAAGGATGCCACCCTTAAGAGATCTTCAGCAGGTGTTTTGATGTCCTAGAATGAAACCTATTGCATAGTCTTTATAGTATTTATGGAGATATGATCTCCACAGAAGGCACACACCTTCTCAATACTAAGGTTTTTTAATGATTGTGTTTTATCATAAATTAATTGGTACTAATGTTATGCAAATGAAACTGTTAGTATATTTCTGACAATTTTTTATACAGCAAGTATATGCAATCAGTCAGAGAGATTAATTATTCCAATTGAAATACAATGGCTTCAGTTGCATTCTTATTTTAAATAGTTGTGCAAGGAAAGCCAGACTGCAGAATTAAAGGCTCTGACAATATAAATGTGTCTAATTCAAATGCATTAAATCTAAAATGGTTTGAAGCAAGCTGGGCACCACCCTGTTTTATGTGTGGAATTACTCATAGAGTCCAGTGTTTGCATGACTTTGGGCAGGAGCTGGCTATGTCTGTCTGCTCAGACATTTCAAATTCAATCTGTGTCAAAACTTGAGCAGCATGTGAAGTTTCGTGCCCTTTTCAGTATGTGCACTTTGCAATGGATGCTCAGTCTATAAGTTTAAATAGTTTTGTCTAAGGTTTTTTCTAGAGGTGGACATTTGAATTGATGGGAATTTTTAATAACCTCTGCTGGGGCAGAATTTTGCCCAAGGGTGTGCTATTCATCCTTGCAGTATTCTCTGTGATCAGCCACTCTTGTAGAGACAGAGTATCACACTCCACATGGCTACTTCTGCTGCCATAGCTCTGCAGCCTTCACTCTGGTATGTATTGTAGCTTATGCAATGGCTGTTAAATTCCATTTTAAGTGAAATGCATCCTAAATATTGATGCTAAGTATTCCAGCTGCTTGCAGAATTTTTGCATCCCTCTTTGTAAAAATTAAAAACCCCATGAAGCTTCACTGAATGTGGTTAACAATAAGTAAGTATCTTTTTAAAAATCCAGTGATTGCATTCAATGTTCTTTCCAGGAATGGAGAGTAAGAGAGTGAAAGATGAAATAACATCCCAGGTTTGAGTGTTGCTGTGAACAGAAGGGTGCTTGTTTGCTATGGATATGGGAAAGCATTGTAAGATATCTTACTTTTCAGTGAGTTAAGAGGTCAAATCCAGTCCTGTTACAATCCTACTGGTAGATATTTTGGGAAGAGTTTTTTGCAGAAAATGAGACCTGCAAGGATACACTGTTGAGAGTGGATTCTCAAGGATCAATGTCCCCAGCCATGTCACTGGTTTAATGATCATCATAAGCCAAGTTAGGTTTGTGCTGCCATCAGAAAGAGAAGTTTCCCTGTCTCTTCACTATTCCTCATCTTAACGACTAAGATCAACCCATCTACCTCACCAACAACTAATCCTTCCCCTTCTCCACAAATCAATTAATCCTTTCTTACAGTCATCAGCCAGCTCAGCTGGTGGATTCAGGTCACTGCTGAGCCCCTCAGGCAGGGAGAGGGCAGTGGGAGAATCCCTTCATTTTTTGGCTGAAGCCAGCTGTGAGGAGCACGCTGAGAATTGATGGAAGTGCTCCCGGGGTGCAGGGATGGCACAGGGCAGGGAGTGGCTGCTGTGGGGGCAGATGGGCCAAGGCACATGACAGCCATGGCACATGAATCCAGGTGGCTCACAAACCAACCAAATAAGCTTTCACATTAAGAATAAGGCATAAGATGCAGGGAGTATATTGGATTTGGGAGGCTGGGTAAGGTAATAGCTGAAAAACAGAAAGCCTTTACAGACAGAAAAAAAGACATGGAGAATTCTCTTACCAAGACTATTTCATGTGTCAAACATCTGGTCTTCAGAAGCACCAAAACTCCATCTAAATAAAGGTAATACGAAGAAGCACTTTGGTTTTGACCTTCTTCATTAATTCCTGACCCAAACCCATCTATTCCAATACAATGCCACTAAACTATCCGGTGAGCTCTCAGACTATAAATGAATCAAAATGAATCTGAGACCCTATTATGTGGAAATGTCATTTCTGATAGGATATCCAGTTTTTCTTTGGAAATTGGCCTCTATTGCTTTAACATTACAAAGGCAGCTTATTAAGTGGGAGCTATGGGAAAATCCTTCCTGGTAGGATTACTAATTATCCGAACTTAAAATGTAACCCTGTTCGAACTTTATTGCTTCTATATGCTTTGGGCTTCTTTTGAAGGTGTCTGTCTTATGAAGGAATGGATTAAGTATTCTGCATTTGCAATTGCCATTTCTTTAAAAAGGAGGTGTTAGTGAAGGTCTTCCTCTGCAGTCATTTCTTTAAACAAACATGATTTTCTTCTTGGCATTGTCTCTTTGTGGCAGGAAATGAGCTGCCTTGTGCTCCCATTTGGGTTTATTTGATGCTCTTCTCAGGTGCTTGGCTTGGGCCAGCAAGTCAAGATGGGAGCTCCACCAATATGTTAAATATTTAGCACAGAAATTAAACATACTCCACCATGTGTCAGCTTTGATAGTATCTGATTATAAAAAAATATTACTAAAATATTGTCTATCTGAGTATATTTCTTTCTCTGTGTAACACAAAGGGTTACTACGTTATTATGGTGCCAGATTCAGCTCATATTTCACAGTGAAGTAAATCCAGAATCACTTTATTGACACTGATAAAACAGATGGCTAAACCCAAGCTAGACAGAAATGTAATTATATCTACAGTGTTAGAGGTGAAGGTATGTTATTAAAACACCTCCCTCTTCTCATTGAATAATGTGTAGGTCTTGCAAAATGTAAGGATCACACTGACAATATCAAATGTCACCCCAGCTTCTTGATGGGAAAAAGTATATGGTGCAAAAGGGAATATGCACAGAACGATGGAGAGCTGCTAATTAGCCATTATAGGATTCTATTAATCTCTTCAATTGACTAAAAGAATTACAGTCATTTAAGTCTATTTGCTTTAAGATGGAAAGAAGGCTTAACCAAAGCCTTTGAGCTGACGATAGCTAAAGGAAAATCAGATTCTGTGCATGTAGCTACACCTATTGGTTTTCCTGGAGAAGGTCACAGCCATCCCCAGATAACGTCAGCTCAGACTGAGCTCCAGAGTGCTGAGCATGTTCCCACACATTCTACCAGAGGCCTGGCAAGCTGCCCATGACTACGTGTGCCTGTATCCAGCTAAAGGGATTTGTGTTCCTGGGCGGGAGTTTGCAGTTGGAGGTTATGAACAGAAAAATACCAGCCCAGATAACTTCAGCATTTTCCTGTTTCACTGGTTAATGTGATAGGCTCTATCTCCTGTGCAGCTGCTTTCCTGTGGCCATCAGCTGGAGCAAGGTGGGTGTGCAGGGAGGAGCAGCCACATCCTACCACACTGTAGGTTGCCCATTCCCTCAGGGCTGTGCCTGTCCCAGTCACAGACCACGCTGGACCATGTTATCCCACCAGTTTGAAAGCTGAAAACCTTAAACTGTTTTTTTAAGTTTCTAATGTTCATGGTTCTGATTTTAATCTTTTTGATGTGTAATAATTATATTTGTTCCAACATGGTTTTCCTGAGTTGATGAGCAACTTCATTTCCCTTTCACCCAGTGAGCTCATGTGTCAACAATACTTCCTGTTTAATTATTTAATGTGTAATTGTTACCCATGTTATCAAATATTCTTAGAAACTGCATTGGGTTAAGGCTTCTGGAGGGAGTTAGAATGAAAATGCAGGAGAGGAAAAAGGGAGGAGAAATGCTGAAGGACAGTTAACAAGAGAAGTGAAGTAGCAGTGGCTATAAAGGTGGAGACATACTGCCACCATGCAGTGATGATGATAAAAAGAAAACTAACCACGCTTTGCCTTGGATTTCTGGTGCAGACCCATCCTTGAAATTGGTGGGAATTCAATGGACTGCAGAGCATGTTATCTCTAATGTATTTTTTGGCTCACAGATCACAATTAAAGTTAAATTCTGCCTTCTGCAAAATTAGCTTGGACACACTGGTCTGCTGCAGCCAATCCTTTATCTTGGTTGGTCTCAGCTTAGCTAAACCTTTGCAAGGAAAAAACCCAAATGATAACTATGGAACTTTTCTGGTGAGGTTATATTCAATTGCTATCATGGCATAAGCTATTTTCTAGGAAATCTGGGATGTATGGGTTACTTTTCTGAAGAGGAAATACTGTTTTACAGGTTCTTGGTGTTCCTATAGATCATTCTATTCAAATGTCTTGGCTGTGAAAATATTGATACAAATGTTGTTATGAGGTGATGATATTCCCAATATTATATGGAATAAATGTTATCACTTAAATATTTTTGAATGCCAGCATTTCTGCAGGCTGCAGCTTTTTGCTGAGAAGAGCATACACTTGTCAAATGTTTTCAATTCTGTATTATTCAGTAAATGAGCATGTGGTTAATTAAAGTAGCATTACTATACTGTGAGGTGACCAGATTGCAAACATATCTTTAACAATTGGCCCTTGTAAATAAAATGGAAGAGAGCTGACTGAGATCTGAAAATGTCAATAGATGCAGAAGCCACCTTAGAGCATTACCTTATAAAATAAAAGGAGAGAACTAATGACATGGTCAATATTAACTGCCATCAGCTGGAAAGAAATCAGATTGTCAGGGATCTATAAAATTCTTGCCAAAGTAGAACCTCATTTACACATACAGATCTTCATACCCTTTGCTAAGAAAAGCGTATGTGACAGCTTAGAGGTTTTAGCTGCCAAAGATCTTTCACTCTGAATACAGTAAATGTCACATCTATTTATTTATCGTTAAATTTTGCTAAGTATCTGTAGAAATATTTGGATTTTTTCTATCATAATGTAGATGTTTAAAAGGAAAAGAATCCAGATTATAATGCAGCTGTAGCACCAAACCATATGTCTTCTAAACGGGAGCAAAAATACACCACTGAATTACTGGGAGTAAACATAACCTAGATGCTATCTTCAGAAGAATATTAAATGGATTATGTAAATACAGGGTATTGCCATAAAATCATTCAATCAGACAATAGTAGCCATCAGGCAATAGATTATTTCACATGCTGAAAGTAATCACAGTTGTATAGCAATTTGCATTTTCTAAATGCCAGACTGAAAATATTAACTGGCGAATCTTGGCAAGCACAGTTTTTCTACCAAGTGCAGTGGTGGTCATAACAATATCCAGGCCTTTTTTGAGAGCAATGTAGAGGAATAAGGCAGCCATCCTACACCCCAGCTTATTAGAATCTGTCTGGAGTCCCAGGTGCTCAAAACAGTCATGTTTGTCTTTGGTTCCAGTCTTCAACTTCTTTCTTTTCGGAGACATAAAAGGGTGATTTACTGGTATATTGGGTGGCACTTGCCCTGTGCTGTGCAAGAGCACATGGTCCAGTGGAATACATATTCAATGTTATGAATAATGTCTGGCATGAGAGAGAACTCAAATTAGTGTGGCTGTTGTGTTTGCCTGCTCTTTTGCTCAGAAGCAGTTTCATCAGTCCATTTGGATTCTATATCATCATGTGAAAGGATAAAGTTAATAACTTTAATAAGAAATTGTGTGTCTGCTCAGTTCTGGTAAAACTTACTGGGAGTAATTGTCAACTGTATTTTCACATTTGGGTTCTCTTCTGTTCTTTTTATGTAATGTGAAAGGAGAGAAGGCTTCTTCATCCCATCCATAGCCACCTTCAAACTGAGCAAGAGCAAATGATCCTTGAGCTTAAACTGACTTTTTAAATCAGCGTCCCAGGGAACAGGCTCTTAGTATATAACTGTAGTGCTTAGAATTGGAAATACAATGAAATGTTTACCTCAAAACTGGCCAGATTTATCAAGATTTCTTATTACTGCATATTGAACTAGCTCTGCCCCTGGGAACTCAGATCTAAATGATATCGAGTGAAGACTTCCTCTCCTGAAGTTTTATGTGTGAAACAAAGAGCAACTCTGAATATCTCTTTCTTTTTTTCCTACAGATGATATGGAAGCAATTCCAGTCAAGCAGTTTGTTAAACACATCAGTGAGCTGTACTCTAATAACCAGCATGGGTTCTCAGAAGACTTTGAGGTACAATTTAATGACCCACCAATAAAATGTTGTTTTCCTAAAATTAGTTGTATATTAATAATTGGTGACCATGTGACATCTTTGCAGGCTGTCATATCAGGTAAATGCTGAGCTCAAATGTATCAGAAGAAACAGGATGATATCAATTTGCTACCAGCTATGAACAATGTGGGACTGGACATTTACAGATGTTTTCTAACCTCCACAGATTTGGTGCCTTTAAGGGGGAACTCTCCTAGGTTTTTATTAAATGAAAGAACAGGAAAAGCTGCCTGCAAGCCCCCAGGAGCAACATGAAGATACAACAGTTATTTTTAACTCCAGGGTTTTCTTACAATTATTTACTCTTCTTGGTCCAGAATTTGCCTCCTCTTAGTCATCTGAAAAGCCACATATCCCCTGAGTAGTCCAAAAGTAGTAAAATAGTGCTTGCAATGAGTAAAAGTAGTAGAATTTGGTCTTCGATGAAAACCCAAACTGTGAGGCAGTTCCTTGAGTCTTTGTTCATTCTCTGTTCAGACAGGATACTGCTGTTGAAGTCACTGATTATTTTGTTCCAGTAAAACCAAGGAGAAAGGATTTGGGGTTTATTTGGTGGTATTTACCTAATGTGACTCTTTTTAAATTTTCATCTTGTTACCTGTGTAGAACAGATTCTGACCTATAAATGTGCTGTCATTTGGAGATAATTCCAATGGAGTGAAAGTTTTCTACCTCTGGGTTACCAAACCCATGTTATGCAAACGTGGTAAACACCATGCAGCATAAGACAGCAGTCAGGCTTTTCCTTCACTCATTCTAATCACAGTCACTGCCAAACTTTTGGAAGTACTGAGAAACAGGAAAAGCCTCAGGAAATCACATGGAGTTGCACTACTGGCTTCCCCAGGAGCAAAAGGAAGCGTGTTTGCCTGCTGCCTGTGAATCAGAGCAGCAGCTCTGCTTACAAACAAGGCACTGAACCAAAATAGGTGGCCTTATATCTACAGCTTCTTTGCTTACTGCACTGTAAAGACAAGGTTGTATTCAGGAATTGTTTTTAATGGGATCATTTAAAACGTTTATTGTTGCTATTTGGTTACTGTCTATAAAGAGTGTCTGCTTTGTCTGATGCCCTAAAAGCGTTGTGTAAGTTAGAAACATTTTGTATTCATGAGGAAGGCAAATGTGTGAGGTGTTAAAGTGATTTAGTTCAATTGACTGCTGGCTGGATGGCTGAGCAGGAATATTGAGGCATTTAACAATGTTGATGGTATTCAGGACAAACATTTATTCTCCAGAGAGTAGAATTTGATCAGGATGATCAAATGCGACTCGCTCTTCTCAATTATTTATGAATTGCGACCCCAGTGCTATTCATCACAGCTGGGTTTTACACCATTTAATTATTCAAAATAATCAACAACACATCTGTAAACTTGGTCTGGCTTTAAGCAGGCTTTGCTTCAGCTGTCACAAAATCAGTGCTATTAACAAATGTTGGACACCTTCCGCCTGTGTTTCAGCAAAGAAAAACACTGCTCTAATAGCCTTATTTTTTCCCTTCCTCCTGGAGTTCCCTGCTGTGACTGCTGTGCTGTGGCAGCCAGTTGGAGAGAGCTTTGACCAATTATTCCCATTCTGGGGAGTGCAGGGTCCCCTCCAAAGGGGAGTTAAACTCCTCCGACTGCACTGCGTGCGCCAAATTCTATTCTGCGTGCTGGCTTAAAACTTGGAGCATCTGCTTTGAAGTCAGGATAGCTACTCCAGATGTATTTCTCCAGAGCTGAGGTCTCAGCTTCCTAAATGTAAATGAAATCTCCTGCTAGAGTAAGGAGTAGGAATAGGAACAAGGCGATCTCTGTCTGGGATAAGCCACCCTTCACTGCTGGTGTTCTGCCCTGCTGAGGCCTCGTGGGCCCGATTTGAAACCCAGGATTTTTCACAGAGCCCGTAGGTAAAATGTTTCTCAAGTGCCCAAACTGACTTAGAGTTCAGAACCCCAGTTTGGAGAGTGGCTGAGAGATGGTGGAACCCAAGGTTACATTTATGCAGTAGCTGTTGGAGTGGCTGCAAGTGCAGCTTCTCACATCTAGTCAGATCCAGCCATGGTCCATGTGCTGGAGTTGCATCTGCCAGCTATGGGGAAGACTTAGCTAATGTTTTGTGGAGAAATAATAAGATTCCAGCTAAAACAGAAAATCCAGGGCTGCTAGCCTTAGGTGGAAAGTACCACAGCCATATCATGCTTTCACACCTGTGGAACTTCTGAAAAGAGGTAATGGATTCTGCAGTCATACAAAAAAATACGGCTTTTTACATCTAAAAGGGGAAGAAAAGAGGATGGCAAGGAGATGCTGAAATAATGTGGTTAATACTGCAGAATAAATAAATCTTCCCAAAGGTAGCCAGTGCATGAGATTTTGTTTAAAAAAAAAGGATCAAAAATCTCTTCAGAAATTTCTGTGGCAGGAGGTTTAAGGTAGAAGCTGCAAAGGAAAGGCTAAGCTAGGCACACGCATACACTGCCCAATGTGGAAAGTGAACAGCCTCCATTTGTTTGTTGCTATATTTTGGTGTCACTTCCTGTGTTTTTGGCAGCATGTTTAGGGTTGTGTTGAGTTGATTTTTACAGGAAGAAGATTCCTTTGAAAGTAAATTGTGTGAATACTCCCTCCTCCTCTTAAATTGAGCTGTAATTACAGCTAAATATTTTGTGAAGGTGCTTAGGAAGCATTTTATGTGCAGAGAAAAAAAGGACTTTGAACTCACAAATCTTCCCTTGGAAAGTACATCTAAAATGAATCCTTTTTCCCTTTGGGTAATCATAGTGCAAGTAGCCAGTTTTATTGTCTGATGATAGCTGGGCTTTCTTGTATATACAGAATTTTAAAGATTTCCTTTGAGCCCTGTGAATTTTCAATTTTTGATATAAATTGGAAATACAGGACCCAATTTAATACTGAACAACAAATAGCTTTTAAAAATAAAGATCCTGAATCACTAGTGCTGGTCTCTGACATAACTCTTTGTATTCAACCTTGGAGTTTGTTCAGCACTAGACTAAAAAAAGTTCAGGGAAGGTTTTTGGCTTGCTCTCAGGTAGCTCCAGCACTGTCTTGCTATGAGGAACCACACTTCTGCAGGGCACTGGGGCAGGGTTTGAGGGCAAGGCAAGACTGAACAAAGATTGAAAGACTTCCTGAGACAGAAATTATATCTATTCCTTGTCTAGCCAGAGATTTTCTTGGCATCATTACATTTAATCATCTTTGATAGACCCTTCTTCCACAAGTTTCTAATTGTCTCTTGAACCCTTTTAGGCTTCTGGTGTCCAAAGCATCCCATGGCAATGAATTCTACAATTTGTTCCACAAGAAAAGACTTCCTTTTGCTTTTAATTTGTGTCGAGTAACTTCTCTTGGTGCCTCCTAGATTTTGCATTACAAAGTGCATCCCTCTTTACTCGCATGATTCTGTCTGCCTTTATATTCACATTTTCAAATCTGAAGAAGTCTAGATTATACGCTTTGGTTTTTGGAGGAAGCTACTTCAGACTTACAATGACTTGTTGCCTCTGTACCTTTTTTCTTCCTTTACCATAACCTTGTCAAGATGGGCAGACCACACCTGTGCACAGTATATGACAGGTGGTTTTACTGCAGAGTTCAGTGACGTTTTCAGTTTTCTATTACTTTCCTCCCTCCTAACATAGTACTTGGTTTTTAATGACTACTGAGCACTCAGCTGACACCTCCAAAAAACCATTGAGTGTGAGCCCAAGGTCTCATCACTGAATGACAATAGCAAATTGGGAACCTGTCAGTATGTATGTATAGTTAGGGTTCCTTTTCCCCAAGTACATCACTCTGCATTTATCAGCATTGAATTTCATTTGCCATTTTGTCGCTCGGCCACTCAGTGCTGCAAGATGGTTGAGCTTCCCTTCACAAATAGCTTTTGTTCTATTTATCCTGAATAATTTTATGTTGTAAACACACTTTGTCTCCTGTGCAGTCCATTTATGAATAGGTTAGGTCCCTGTAAGGTCCCACCAGTGAAAGCTGAGCACTGGCAATTCCTGGGCAGGTGAGTCCCATCTCTAACCTGGTAGTGCACAGGGAAAGTTTTCCTTTTGCTCCAAAACCAGAACAGGTTTTTTAGTAATATTTTCTGAGAAGCCTTTTCACACATTTTGGAAATTGATATGCTGCTCTCTTCTAGGCAGCCTGTAGACCTCTGTCAGTATGTTCAAGGCATTCACTAGCTCTGCTCCTCTGTTGCAGTCTTGCAGTTTGCCCCACAGAAAAGTCAGATGTAGTGGGCTGCAGTGCCTAAAACCCCTTCTGGATGTAATTTTAAAAACTGATGTCACATTTGGCAGCCTCTATTCCTCTGATAGCCTGACTGTATGGGACATGTGCCCTCCAAATTCCTGTATCAAAAAGAGTGTGAAGTGCCACCTCCCACAGCAGAGCTTTTCACTCCCTCCCCCCGGCCGGTTACTGGAATAACACAGTAAGTTTTTTTGAGTAATCGTGTCCTTGTGCTCTAAGAAAGGAACACTAAGCCAAGAAATCACCTTCCGTCCCCAAAGCTAACTGTGAATTTTTACAGTTTAATGCAGCATTTGGATTTTTGAGATCAGGGAGTTTCATTTCCCTCCTCCGTAATTCTGGAGTGGGCTGGTCAGTGCTGCTGCAGGAGCAGTTAGAGAGGGGAATGCAATCTCTGCAGACCTCTCCTGCCTGTGGCCGTGTGAGTGTAATGATTCATTGCCAATTTGGAGTCTGAACAGGCTCACTGAACTTGGAGACAGGCTGTCTAGCTCCCTCATCACATCAATTGGAAATATCTTTATACCCTAGTGGCACCTTCTTCTAAATGTCCTGAAATGTAAGAAAATAACATAAATCTATATTTCCAGCGATGTGGCAGGGATTTGCTAACGTTATTCTCATGCTTGCTGCTGCTCAGGGCAGGGGTCACTGGCTCTTTTTGACTGGGGATCTCAGAACGTTATTCTCTAGCAAAGGGTTGCACTGAAAACAGATAATGCTGCACTTTGCACACTTCTTGAGATACTAAAAACCCAGTGTAGTTATACTGACATCCCTTACAGATTAGACACAGCTCACACCAGACACATGCTTATAGCTGCATCTACACCAAGGAATTAAGTAGAAAGATGCCATTTCAAAAGCATGCTGCTGGCAGGCAATACTGCATTGGGAGTGTATTATAACCCTGGCCCAAAATTGCCTTAATTAGAGGTGATCTCAGCCTGTACATTGCTGTACTGAAACCAGAGGGAAACAGCACTGTGAAGCTGGAGGAGGAAGGATTGCTGCAGAATAGGGCCTTCCTGAAGTTCTCAGTTCTTCTCTCACTGCTTCATCAACCCTGAGAAACCGGAGTTGTGAATTAAGAGATGAAGGTGAAGTTGAAGCAGTAAAAGAAGTCCAGATATCTGGGGTTTCTGGTACTAACCACAGTACCACAGCCATTCCCAAGGTTTCTGCCTGGAAGCCGTGCTTGGATGAGCCATTGGCTGGGCAATGCAAGGTTTTGGTCAGACTCTGACACCTCTGCCCCACCATCCTTTCCTCTCTCATGCATTTACAGGAGTTTTTAGCTATCTATTGATGTTATTCCTGTGTTGAGTCCTTTTGGTTTGTTTATTTTCACCTCTTTCTAGGCTGTCCCCAGCTCACTTCTCTCTTGAGTGCTGTTGGAGAGTTTATACCAGTGCTAAATTATTACAGAAATCTACACTGTTCCTGGGAGATATCTTCAAATACTATCTGCAGTCTCTGTTGGTATGCTGTCTTCATGTTTGCTGTGATAAAACAAACAGCAAGAGCACTGCCACAGAATTCTTGTAATTTGGGATTAAAATAGTAGATCAAAACTGATATTGGAGGTGGATGAACTACCTGCTTCCATGGTGAAAAATATCAACTTTAATATCAAAGCATAGCTATGGATCTTTTCAGGTTTTGTCGCTAAGATTAGGATCCTTTCTTTGTTGTGACTCCTCATTGCTATTCATAGCCTTTCACAGTTCAGCCCCTGCCAGGACATCACCCTGAAGTAATGGGAAACAACAGCAGCAGCATTTTGTAAGGCCAAATCAAGAGACCGAGTTCCTGCTCAGCCACTGTAGCAGAAATTCCTGCTCAGAACCTTTTACTGCCAGCAAGACACCGGAGCAGTTTGATTTTACACTTAAATGGAAATTCTTTGAAGTTTAGAAGAAACTAATCCGTAACTTGTTTCAGAAAGGCAATTAAAATGGGTCGTTAAACCTGGGTATATCAAATTCCAATTAGCATTAGCATGGACAATATAATTAAAAGGTAAATTAGCCATAATAGCATAGGCTAGAACACTTCTTACAGTAACTAACAGTCAATTGAAACCATGTACTTTGGTTTCTTGGGTTGTCAATGATTAAGTTGAAAGGACAGAATAAAGCCTGTATCCATTCATCCTGGGACAGTAATGTGTTCTGGGAAGTTAAACATGAGGAGCAGCAGTGTGCAAGCCAGCCATCATTAAAGGCAGTGGAGGAGACTAAGCAGGATTAAGGAAAGCCAAAGGAAATATTCTAGAGATGAAAAGTTTATGGACAAGTTATGAACATGGTGATACAAACACTATCTGTCCTACTCCAAGGTGCCAGTAGCAGTTTTGTGCCTGCTGGGAGAGGACTTTGTTTAGGCTGAGCTGCAGTGAGCAGCCTGGGGTCAGCCCTGACCTGATGACCTGCCTGCAAATGTAGCTTGTAATAGTAATGCAATCATGGTGATGTTCTAAGTACAACCAAAGGACTTGGTAGCCAGTAAAGTTTAGAAATCCCAGAGTGTTCATTGCAAAAGCAAGAGAAAATGCTGGGAAAGTAAATATGTGATATATGTAATTGTGGTAAAATGGCATAATTAAAATGGGGACTTTTGGGGACTTTCTCCAGGGTGTTATTTATTATCACCAAGGTGTCCTCTTCTGCCAATGGGTAAATAATACTGTGAACAGAGGCACAGATAACAGACTGCAACTAGTCTTGTCTCCTTCCAGCCTTTTGTGCTTTAATAACAGAGGAATGTTAACTTATGCCTTACTGGCTGGTGGGGGGAGCCTGTGGTTTAGTAATTTGCTGTTAGAATTTGGAGATGAGCCTCGGAGGGTAGGAGAGCATAGATACCACCCTCTGCTCTCAACCCCATCTGTCCATGCAGCACAGCCAAACCCAGGGTGGAGCTGGAGGATGCCCTCAGTCCCCTTCTCGTTGACAGCTTCAATGTCCCAAAGCCTTGGCTGTGTCCTGGACGGGAGGGGAGAGCTGAAGACTAGAAAGACAAAAATAGCTGAGGCATATTGGCAAGGGGGAAGCTTTTCTGTAACAGTCTCCTTTTGCTGTGCTTTTGCATTGTGCAGACATAGAAATCCACCATTACAACAGCTTTCCAGAGTATTAAAAACCATTTAGAATGTTATGTGTTAACAAAAGCCATTTTCAGATCATCAGCTCTCACAGCATCAGACCTCCTTTTCCATTGCTGTGTTTTTCACCATATTATCTTAATCTTCCTCTTCCATTAACTTTATATTGGCCAGCTGGGAACATGTACAGTCAAGGAAACAGTCACCATCAACATAAAAAGGTTAATTAAAATGATTAACCTCACCAACAATTCCCTTATGGAAAAATTCTATAGAATTTAATAGAAAATGATACATTTACTATGTAGTATTTAAACTGTCAGAGAAAATTCCTTAGCAGGGAGGTAATTCCCTGTTAAATTCTGTAACTTCTCAGAGTATTCTCCATAGAACCTTATTGGATTAATCTGTATTAAATTCTACAGCATTTGGCATAAATTTTTCAATGCCAATAAAAAGAATTTTACAGTGATGCAGGGATGTAGGGTTTGGTGTGAAGCTTTTCCAAAACGTGCAGGGTATTTTTAGGAGTGACCTGTAACGGTACAGCAGTGATGTTGTATGATTTCTAAATGCAAAAATAGGTAAAACAAAATGCCATTAAATCAACCTAACATGTAAATATTGCTGCTTTTCCAACCATGACTTAGGCTGAACTGATCCTGTCTATTGTGTAGTCTGAAATCCCTTGCTTACTGGAGCTGACAGAGAGAATTAGGGGAAGAGCACACTTTAATATGGGGTTTTTTTATTTGATAGAAGTGGAACTATGGAAATTCTATTAGGGCCAGCTGAGAGTTTTGCTTTATTCGTCTTTGTCTTTGCTCAGCTCATCTCCTTGAGCACAGTATGTTTCTCCCTATGGAGGGTTGGGAAGAGAGAGAGAAGCAATTGTTATTTGAGAGTGTCACATGGATATAAAAGCTATAAAACGTACAAGGTTTTAGTATACTTTGCACTTTGAAAATGTAAATGTTGGGGAAGATATCAAAATTGCTATGCAAGTCCTTGGTGAAATGTCTGCATAATGCTGAACTCCTACATCTGCTGTTTGTATAGCATTTCTTGTGATAATTTTTCTCTGTCACTTAGCTCATGATCTCTGTAGCAGCTGTGAGCTCCTAATGACTTTGCCTCTTAGGTTCTATACTGTTATTTTTAAAGTCTGAAGTACAAAGTAATTTGGCACTTCCTCACATATCCTGGGGGGAAATTGGTTCTGTTTGGTGCAATTTCTGGGAGTCACAAAAGATTTGAATAAATATAATTTCTTCCACAACTTCGTAAACTCCAAATTTTAATTTTTTTTTTCAAAAAGTATGTCTATAAATGAAGAATATTTATGCTAGTGATAAAAAGGGGGTTCTCTTTTTCAGGAAGATTATGGTTAAACAGATACTAAAAAGGTGTATCTTGGAGATGAAAAGAATCCTGAGTGATTTAGTTTGTAGGGCAGTCTCTGAAGGTTGTAACTCTCTAGGGGAAAGGCTGCATCTCTTTAGGGTCAAAAAAAAAAGACCTTCCATTGCCCCATTTTAATAGCTCTGTATTCTGTTGTTGAATAGAGTAAGGGGTGAGTTAAGAACTTAAAAATTCCATGGGAATTAGGTGTCTAACCTACAGCCCCAGCTGGACAGACATCTTCATCTCTGGCTTCAGGAACACCCTGGCAAGCTTAGTCTCTCTCTGCTTTGTAAATATATAAATACATGGATGCAACCTTCTCCTCACTGTATTGGGGGCAGTTAATCAGTGTCCAAGCAGTGGTATTTAAAGCCCTCTCTGTATCTTCAGAGATCTATTTTATTTATATTTTACGAAAGGCATCTCTCTGCAGAGAACTAACAAAAAGGTCAGTGCCAAACTTAAATGTCAGAAACCCCATTTTGAGAGGTTATAAACAGATAAGTTGTCCAGCAGTCAAAAGTCTTCTGTTGAAATGTTTTTTGTTCTTAGTTTGTAACACTGCACTGGCCACTCTTGCATCTGAGGGACCCTATCTTAGCTCCCCAAGGAGGGAAAGAGTGGGGCATGGCAGGAGATGCAGTGAGAAGGTGATGGACTGGGGGTCAGAGGGGACAGTTGGCCCTCAGGGTGCTCGTCTGTCCCCAGGCCTGTGGAGAGCAGCGTGACCACGCTCCAGGGACAGCTGGCATGGCTCGGTGTGAGAGACCACAACATACAGGGCAATACTGAAGGACTTTGTGTTTAACTCAGCAATTACAATACTGATACTCTGAATGTGGTTTCCATGAGCTGTTGCAAAAGGAGAGAAAGCTCAGGCTTTTTTGGACTGACAAATTTTCCATTTGAACAATCTTTCTGCCTAGGAAGTGCAGCGCTGTACGGCTGACATGAACATCACTGCAGAGCATTCCAACCATCCCGACAACAAGCACAAGAACAGATACATCAACATCCTGGCCTGTAAGTAAGCACTGGCCTAAGCACAATCAATCAACTCAAAAAGGCACTCTGCTCTTGCAGTGTGTGTGTGTGTGACAGGGACGGGCAGGTGGCCCCAGGTTACATTATTACACAGTATGTAATAAACATGAACGTGTGCCTGGGAGATCCTTTCCCCACTAAGGGCACTGAATGTTTTGACTTCTCCAGGGCCAGGATTTCACTCCAGCTTTTGTTTTGAACTGTTTCACAGTTTGACAGTCCAAGCACAGTTTTAGAAGTATAAGTTGGGCATGAAATTTTGCAGAGGAATAACTGGGATAAATTGATGATCAGAGTTCTTCTGCCTGCTAATGCCTAAAAACTGGCCTAAGGGAAGTACATGGAGGAGCAAAGAGTTTTACTGATGATTCCTGGGATTACTCTACAATCCCAAAGGTGCTAAATCTTACAGAGTGTATCTGCTGTATTTCAAACTGCTTTAGCTGTGTGTAGGATTTGGACAAATAGTGATCTTTGTAGCACAGAGCAGGCTTCGCCTGTATCCCTCTGAGAACTGCAAATCTGGACTCTGCTCTAGAATGCAAATTATCTGGGATGGAAGTGCAGTAACTTTTTCCCTGTTGTTCTCTTAAGTGGAATGGATGGCAGATGCAACAGTCACTGTGGTTTAGGAGCAGACATGGAGAGCCCACTGGTTAAAAGTTCACAATGTTCATAAACATTGCAATAAATTTTGAATGCTTTTGATGGCATAGGAAGGAAATGCATGTCTCTAACAGATTTTCAGAATTAATCAAGGTACTGGCTGAGGACCAATTCCCAGACCTGTGAAAGATTTGCTGTGTGGCCTTGGGCAAAGGCATTCATTGAGTCTATACCAGCTGTGATTTTAGACATAGCTGTCTGGTCTCTCTAGGTACAGAGATGTGACACTGAAGGAGAATTGAAGCAGGCACTTCAGTCCTCCAGATTATCATTGGAGGAACCTCTCTCTCCATTGGTCCTCAAGGAAGGCAAATGAAACCAGTCTTTATGCTTAAAGTTGGCTCACATGTCCCATCTCTGCATGGGTTGGAAGCACCACCCAGCCCAGTGCTTCTGCCCTGGAGAAGGACTGTGATTTTTTTTCTGCTTAAAGGCAGAGTCAAGCATTTGGGTGAAACAAAAAGAGAAGCTAAAGATCACAACCTCAAGTCTGTCCTCATGGTGTGATGATGGTGGTGAAGGAGGGAGGACATTCACTCAGCTCCCAGAGCCAGCAGAGCTGTCTGAGGCGAGCACTGAGGGGAGGATAATGAGCTGAGCCAAGCAGAGGCAGCGTTTCACAGCCCTGTGGGGTGCCCTGACTCTTTTAATCTCACTACCCTGAGTGATGTAGATGATCCTAGAAATTGTGCTCCTGAGGCTCCAGTGCCCTTTAAAGAGAAGCTGTCCCAGCATGAGCCACATACTTTAAGGGACGTGAAGGCTGACAACCTGCACAAGAGCAGATGACCAAGAACAAATACTCCCATCTCCCTCTAGACTCCAGTCCAAGGCCAATCTCTTCTGTGTATCAGTAAGGGCAGCCCAGATACCCAGGAAATGGGATGTTTGCCTGCAGTTCTGTACTGTGTTTCCCTAATGTTTCTCTGCTCTGTTTTTTATCCTGCAGATGATCACAGCAGGGTGAAGCTAAGGCCTTTACCAGGGAAAGATTCTAAGCACAGTGACTACATTAATGCTAATTATGTCGATGTAAGTTGTTTTAATGGTTTTTATCTGCTCTACCTTTGAATCCTTCCACAAGGAGGAAATATTGTCACTTGTGATGTGATTGTATTTTCCAACTTCACCTGATAATTTTGCTACAAATTCCTCACTATTCTGAATGAGAAAAGCACTTCTTTTGTTACCTCTAAAATATTAATTTTTCTGCCATGATACTGCTTTCATCTCACTTGGCATTATGGTTTTCTTTGAAGGGTTACAACAAAGCAAAAGCCTACATTGCTACCCAGGGACCTTTAAAGTCTACCTTTGAAGATTTCTGGAGGATGATTTGGGAACAAAATACAGGAATCATTGTCATGATCACGAACCTTGTTGAAAAAGGAAGAGTAAGAGATTTTCTCATTTGTTCACAGTTGCTCCTTAACACTTCCCCGAATCACCTGGGCACATTTGTTTTAAATGGCTCGGGGTGATGTGTACTGATGTATTATGCATAATACATAACTAACAGAACAGAGGGCTACATACTGAGCCATGATTTTTTTCAAAAAGCTCTAAACAAACACAAAGCAGCAGCTCAGGCCCTTACCCAGCTCACCCACCTGTGTCTGTGTTCAGAGGAAATGCGATCAGTACTGGCCGACAGAGAACAGCGAGGAGTACGGCAACATCATCGTCACGCTGAAGAGCACAAACATCCACGCCTGCTACACCGTGCGTCGCTTCACCATCAGGAACACCAAGATGAAAAAGGTGAGCTCCCATCCAGGTGTCTTCTGGCTTGTACAGGACTCAAGGCACAGCACAGCAAAACTCAGCGTTTGCATAGGCAGCCTGGAGGGGCAGGTGGGTGGGAAATAAGTAGGTAAAGACAGGATTACAAGGAACCTGTTGCTAAGGTTTAGTCTGTATTTCTTTTTCTCATGTGCACCACTGCTTTGGTGTCCTTGCAATTGCTGTTTTTACCTGTTCCCACATGTATTTTTCCTTGAACTCTGTCTCCACCTAGCAGGAGGCAGAGCTGCAGGTTTCTTCTGTCAGATCCAGCACTTTCTCAGCTGAGCAAGCCAGTAGGACTGATGATATTGTTATGCTTCTTTTCCCTCCTCTCTCTCTTGTCTCTGCACACCCTCTGTGCCTAGGGTCAGAAAGGGAACCCCAAAGGGCGGCAGAACGAGAGGACTGTCATTCAGTACCACTACACGCAGTGGCCTGACATGGGCGTGCCCGAGTACGCTCTGCCCGTGCTCACCTTCGTCAGGAGATCCTCGGCAGCCAGAACCCCGGACATGGGACCAGTGGTGGTGCACTGCAGGTATGGGGGCTCTGACAAACCACCCATGGAAAGCACAGCTAGAGCACAGTGTGCTATTCCATGCCACCTGAGACAAACACTGTAGGTTACTAACACAGGAGGGGTGTGTCAGCCCCATGGAGTGCAGGTAGACATGAGCTCTACTTTGCCCACGTCTTAAAACAGCTCCAATGCAAAAGCTTCCCAGTAGATACAGGGTAGAATGGCTGATATCTTGCCATGATACTGAGCTGCTGAGCATTGCACTGATGTGGTCGGGAAGCTCCTTGGTCAAAGTTTGTTTGCAGCCTGCTAGTTCAGTGCATGGACAGGGCAGGGTCACCTCTGCTGGGAACGAACAGTGTGGATACCTCGACACCAGGGAATGCAATTACCACTGAACCACACTCACACACACCAGCACTTGCAGTCACAACAATAGATCAGTCAATATACTAGTTCAGGGATGTGGTCTTCATCACTGTGTCTGAGGGGGCTGCACAGCATCATATCAAAGAGGAGAGGATGATGGGGGTTACAGCTCCTTCCTCAGCAGAAATTGAGAATCTCTGAAGAGCTCCCAACTCTCTCGGGCCCAGGACTGCCCTCATTCACTGTAAGGAGTTTGCCTCCACAGGATTAGCCCCCTTTTATACCTTCCCATAGTGCTGGTACTGCTTTCATTTCCAGCTCCACTGTGCAGCTTAAATTTACCTCAAGGCTGAAGCCAGCCAGAGCCATCTCACAGCCTGGAGTGACCTTGGCAATCCAGAATAGCAGCAGCTTGGCAAGGGTGGATTTCTGTATGGCTTCATTGAGCCAACACCAGTAACAGAAACAGTGGAAACAGGAGCCAAGTGTGAGCAGCCAGATTGTGAAGTCCAGGACCACGGCAGGCTCATCCTCATGCTGCTGGCACAGGTGTGATGGCTTGTATTGTGTTCAGCCTCATCTTGAAGCACAGAAATACCCACAGAGGGGAGGAAATACATACCTGGTAATATTTCCAGAAAACCGAAATATTTTGCTGGGAAACTTTAATGGTTGAAGCTAAGAGGAAAATGAAAGCCCACGAACAGGAATATTTGAATATTTGCTTAGTTCTGTTCTAGTTTTACTTCTGCATTTGCTTTCAACGGGCTGTATTTCATGGGTTTCTCTTCTGTTCTCTGTAGTGCTGGTGTTGGCAGAACTGGTACCTACATTGTGATAGACAGTATGCTGCAGCAGATAAAAGACAAAAGCACAGTTAATGTCCTGGGTTTCCTGAAACATATCAGGACGCAGCGCAACTACCTCGTCCAGACAGAGGTAAAAATTGAAGTGGGGTTGAATTTAAAGCCTTATTCACTTTTGCATTGTAATCAAAAAGAGAATACGTTTCTCCAATTACATCCCTGTGAAAATTGAATATATTACTGATATTTTTCTGCACTGGAATATCCCTCTTCTACTAGACCAGAAATTTCGAATTTTGTTTTTGACTCGTTTATAGTTGTATGTGCTACATTTATAAATATTTATTCTGAATTTGGCAGTATTTGCATGGGTGGCTTGTTTTGCACACCCTTTCCTTTAGTGTGCACTACTCCTCAGACAAAGCCAGCTGTTTAGGTTATTCCAAATGTCTACCTGACATTCTGATGTTTTTCTAGGAGCAGTACATTTTTATTCATGATGCCTTGTTGGAAGCCATCCTTGGGAAGGAGACTGAAGTGTCTGCAAACCAGCTGCACAGTTATGTTAACAGCATCCTCATTCCTGGCATAGGAGGGAAGACACGGCTAGAAAAACAGTTCAAGGTAGGTCTTAATTGTTGCCATCCAGAGGGACCTAATTTCCTACCCTCTTTTATATGGCCTGTCTTCACTGTCAATTGTCATGGCTAAGGAACCAAACCAGAAAACTTGATCAGCACAGCACATCTTGAGAAGTTCAGTCCTCTACAGTCTTAGCTTCACTTGCTGGAAATCAGTGCTCATGCTCTTCAGTCAGAAGTGAGAAGAGGGACATGGACACTGGTTTGGACTGTGCTGCTGCTCTCCCTGTTCCCAAGGGGGCTTGGATGTTCCCAAGTCTGTGGTTAGCTTGGCTGGAAGTCTTCCTCCAAACTGTGGCTCTCGTGTATATAGATATGGGGAAAGACAAGAGATGAGGTTCTTAGCACCACCTACTATTTCATCAGTGTAGATAAAGAACTACAAATGTTTTAAGACCAGGAAACACAATATACCTTTCTCATTGCTAATTATGATGCTTACTGTGTTTCCTACTATGTCATAGCTGCTTCCTTCCTGGCCAAAATAATTTCTTTTTCCCAGATCTCTTATTTGAAACCTAAGAATTTCTGATTGCACTTTATTTGAATACATTGTAAAATATTTTGTGAGAGTTTGTATCATAAGGAGACATACGACATCTGTTTTCACCGCTAAACTCACTCTGTTAATAACTACCCAATAACTACCCAAGGAACTGAAGCTGTTAAATTACACCAGGTGCCAAGCTATTCAAAAAATGAATCTGAATTCACTTGTAGGAATCTCAGTATTTCTCCATCACTCAAGACATTCCAGATGCTTAATTACTAAATTAAAGAAGCAAGTGCAAGCGTGTGCACTCCCACACGAAATGCAGTAGGAGACAAAGATTTGTTATTTTTAAAAGTGTTGCATTTTTACAAACAGTTCTAAATTATATGTATAAATTATATGTTTTCTGATGACTCGTGGCAAAGTTTACAAACCCTAAGTGCCATTTTCAGAAATTACTCTCTCTGAAAACATTGCAGTTATTTAGGAACCCCATAACTTCTAATGGGGCTTATGCCAGTGCATAGATGAGTTGAGTGCTGTCTTGTTTAGAGTGCATTTCAAGCTGGGATGTGACCAGCAGCAATTATGAGACATTTCTCTTGTTTCTGCTGCTGCCACAGAGCTGGCAGAAAAAAAAAACTTGTGCTCATGGCCCAGTGCAGCAATTTGCATTCAACCATCTTAGAGTGAAGTGACACTGAGTAACGAGGTGTGAGTGCAGGGGATGTGAAAGCCACCTTTACTCTCTTTGCTCTGGCAGAGTTTCCCCATGCACTGGGGTAGTATTCAGATACAAATCTGCCTTTCTTTGTGCCTCTAGGCAGCCCAGAATGGATATGGCAGACCAGAGAATGTAGCCCATGGCCTCAGATCTCAGATGCCAGTGTGGTGGGTTCCCCAAAGGCCTGGCAGAAAAAGACATTCTGATGTCTTTTCTGATCTGGCTATTATTTTGGAAAAAAAATTGTTAAAATTTTGTTGTTCTATTTTGCTAGCTTTTATTCCTTGAGACCTGCTTCTGTCTAAACATATCTGAAATTTTGTGAAATATATTCTCAAAGATAACGACACATAGTGTTCTGTGAAAATACCTTTTGATGGAAGTTCATATGCAGGATGTTTCAAAGCTGAGAGTGGCAGAGATCTTTTAATCTATTAAACAAGTTGTATGAAAAGGATTTTCATTGGAAACTTGAGTACTTTACACAAGTTTAACAATGCAGTTTATTCTACTAATGCATCTTCACAGGAGTTGGCTAAGAAATCTCTCTTCATTTAGAGCGCTCTGAGGGCTGACTTACTACTTTATTCTCTTTCAGCTGGTTACACAGTGTAATGCAAAATACGTGGAATGCTTCAGTGCTCAGAAAGACTGCAACAAAGAGAAGAACAGGAACTCATCAGTTGTGCCATGTAAGATCACATCTTCAGTTTGATTACTGCCTAGCATAACTTTTTGTACCGAATTCTCCCGGTGTTACGCATGAAAAGACATAGCCACTAGGAAGGGGAAATGTAATCTTTTGTTCAGCCCAGGCTGTCTTGTCTTTCAGTATTACCCTGATGAAACTGAACAAAAGGAAATAGTTGCAGTGTCAGCCAGATATACTGTCCAAGTGAAATGTTAATTTGAAGTGCTTAAGAATTTGAATAATTAGGTAGGGGATAAATCTATGGAATACTGAGAGATTACTTTGATACCAGCTCCCAGCTCTGGTGAGATCCCCCAGAGTGATTGGCACCAGTTGTTTGCAATTCAGCTGCTGCACTCCTTTCTCTGTGTGAGCCGCCCCAGATTTGAGGGTATTTAGTGCCCAAGGACACAGTTTCACAGTCATTAAAATGGAATCTGTGCATGGCTGTCAAGAAATATGAACTTGCACCTGACCAAGCATGGGCACAGCGTCATCCCCATCACATATCCCAGAGTACAGGACACAGAGGACAGATGATAGCCAAGCTAGCACAAAGTAATACTAGCACAGATACAGTCCATCATGAAGTTTGTTAATAAAAAGGGAAGTCATCAGAATACATCTTAAAAACAGATGGGAACAGGCTAGAAATAGGCTGCTTGATTTGGCCATTTGTGTCATGTAGCTGCAGTGATTTCAGTTTGCCTTTTGGGGCCTGTCAGAGGGTTTGAGGATGATTTTGAGCCCAGCCCTCAAACACAGAGATGCGTGGATCTGCAGAAGAGCACACACTTGTGGGAGGTTCCCCATTAGGGAAGATGTTTGTCTCTGGAGGTTCTCTCACCCTGTGGGAGATGGCAGTGCTATAGAGTGGTAGGGAAAACAAAATAAATCAGCTGGGTTTGTGTGCTGCTGGAGACAAATGGAACACTACACACAAGAATTACCCGAAATCCCCTGTTATCACTGCATATACTGTTATTTGGTAATTCAGCCTGCTGTGAAAATCTTTGCTATAGTAAAATTTGATTCCTGAAATTACTTTGTCCTTGTGGGAATATTGTGCAACATTCTCTTTTATATCCTGTGTTAGCAGGCAGTGCTTTAACGCAGTTAAAGTGCTGGCCTGCTCCTGTGGGAGATGGGAGCTGCACACTGTTTGCTTTGTTAACGGCTGAGAAATTCTTACTTTCTGCATTGTGCCATGATCAGACTTTGATCTTTTTTTTTTTTTTTCTCTGTGTTTTTTTGTTTCCTTAATGTTATAGCTGAGCGTGCTAGAGTGGGCTTGGCACCACTGCCTGGAATGAAGGGAACAGATTACATTAATGCCTCTTATATCATGGTGAGGAAGCCAACACCTAATTACAAAGTAAAATCAATTCTAAGGTGCTAAATACCAGATGCCTATAATTGTCTTAATTCTGTATGTAATGGCTGTGTATTAACAGATGAGATTTTAACACCTTCCCCATAATGTAAAGCTATTAACCGTGTTTTATTAAAGATTCCTGCCTAAAAAATTAATTACAAGATGCATTTAGATGGAATGTGTATTTCTGTGAGATACAGTCAAATAGATACTGGGATTTTAAGGCAAATTAAAGCAGTAGGGACTCTGTAGAATTGAAATGGAGTTAAGAAAGTACAGTCTGTGTGAAAATACTGTGGAGTAAAATGAAATAGGGCCATTATGTGTTCCCAGAAATTTAATTAATGCTTTAAAAGTATGGGAGGCAGTAACTGTGTATTTCTTTTGCTGCAAAAGGGCTACTACAGGAGTAACGAGTTCATCATAACCCAACATCCACTGCCACACACAACTAAAGATTTCTGGCGAATGATCTGGGACCACAATGCACAGATCATTGTCATGCTGCCGGACAACCAGAGCCTGGTGAGTTGCCCGTGTCCCTCCCTGTGTGGTGCCACTGTCACAGCCCAGCTGGGCACAACACAGGGTCACTCAGTTGCCTGCTGGGGCTGTTTTCTGGCTGAAAGCAAGGTAAATCTTTGAGCCACCTACTCAAACTTTGCCATAAGCTGGTTACAAAAAGGTAAGTACCATGATCTGGGGGCTGTTCTTTTGCTGTCACCTTCTGCACTCACCCCTGGACATCCAGGGCTGGAGGGACCACAGGGCTCACAGACAGCACAGCATGCCTGTGCTGACAACATCTGCAAGGCTCCTGAGGGCTGCCTGGCAGGATGCAAGCACTGAGGGTATGGAGAGGCTGGGGTTATGGGTAAGGACTTTGAGAGGAGCAGAAATGCAAGGTAGGGACAGGAGGATAATTGCTTGTTTGCCTGTGAGCTTAAGCCTCAGGCCGTGCAAGACTATGACTATACACATGCCGTTTTTTAATGAAAGTAAAAAGCAAACAAGTATGTTAATTTAAGTGGAAATAATGAGTCAGACAGAGAGAGAGAATAAGGAGACACAGGTGAAGTGCTAATCACTACTTCCAGATTTACCAGCACGTCTCAAGAGGGCGTGTTGAAAAGGATTAAGGATTAATCGGTTCGTTTTTTCATGCACGCATCACTGAGGTGAATAGACAATTGTAGCTGAAAGTGGAAGAGAAACCGCCTTCATCATAGCAGGAAAATAGCAGTCATGAGGGGCTACTAAAGAGGCAGCAGTCAATATCCTGCTTGTGTGTGGGGATGAAAGGGAGCACAGCACTGAAAGGAGTGCTCGGAGACATCCGATCGAATCAGAAAGTGCTTATGAAATGAAAGAATGTCAGGTGGAAATGAAGAGGCTGATCTTGTCTTCACACATACATGAAATAGCTCTGAAGAACTATAATGATTAAAGGGTAAAGGAGGAGTGCTGGGCTCAGCCACAATGCTTGCACCTCCACCATTCCCAGGGTGGAGGGTGGCCAGGAAGGCAGTGGCATCTGGCCTCGGCTCAGTGGTCGGTGTGGGATGTGTTGGCTGGCAGGAAGGGGTGGCACAAGATTCAGGCAGTATCAAAGTGCTGGATGTGCAGTGTCAAAGGACAAGACAATAATGCAGGGTACCTGCTGCAGGAGGACCTGTCAGGTGGCAGGACAGATCCCTTGCCTGGCATTTGGTGATCTTACTCTGCTTCCCAGTGCTTCTGCTTATTTGGGGCAGAATTGTAAGGACTTAGGACCTTAAGTCACATTTTCAGGATGAACATCGACAGCCCAAATCTCAACAGTATCTTGCATTCTTGTGCATCAGAGCTGCAGACCCACAAAAATACACCTCGTTTTAGAGAGATGTGCATGGCCACAGCAGGATCATAGTTCATGTATGCTCATGAGTGAAAGATGGGATGTCCAGAGACACGTGTTTGCTCTGTGCATGTGGCCCGGGCAACTTCTGTGCTCATGCTGCAGGGACATAAACATCTGAAGCCAGGAGAAGAAACAGACTTTGCACGTATGAGGTGACAGACCGTAATTTCCTTTCTCTGCAGCAAATTAGGAATTCACAGTTATGTTTTAAAGAACAGCTTTGACCTACATCCTGTCAGTCAGGCTACTTCAGCACTGAGTTTCTTCCAGCCTTCCCAGTCTCACTGAGGTTTTACAGCGTCCCTTAGAAGAGGTGTTTTGCTGAAGAACTTGCATTAAGTTTAGCCAGTGTTTTTTGCAAGGCTGAGAATATTTGGGTTTTTCTCTTCCTCTTCAGTCCTCCACTTGCTCCTAAAAATCCAAACCCTACATAATTATCCATCAATCTTCTACCTAGGTCTGATCCATAGACCTTGAGTTTTGGATTAGACCACAATAAACACAAATTAAAAATAACAAGTCATTAATTTTTAAAGGTCAATGAGTTTTTTCTAAACAAATATCTGACTTTCAAACAAAACTGTGTAGGCAGGAGGTCATAAAGCCTGGGATAAAATACAAAGGTTAAGTATGAGTGAGCTAAGATAACCATTTCCCTATGAAACCAATTAAAAAGCAGATGTTACCTGTTTGAACACACAAAGGGAGGATCTGGCAGGTTTACTGACTACTGTAATAGTAAATTTGTTTTAGACAGAAGTGGTTTTTAAAGGTCAGCTCCTGATCATCTCTATTTATCAAAGCAATTTTTTGATCCAGTGGATTTTTCAGTTGCACACAAAGTATCTGAAAGGCTGCAGTAGTGTGTTGTTTCATTTCTCCAGGCAGAAGATGAGTTTGTATACTGGCCAAGTCGTGAGGAATCCATGAACTGTGAGGCCTTTACTGTGACCCTTATCAGCAAAGACAGACTGTGCCTCTCTAACGAAGAGCAAATTATCATCCATGACTTTATCCTTGAAGCTACCCAGGTAAAGTAAACCTTCAAATGTGGGTCTTTGCTTTTCACCAGAATTATATTGATGCCATTTAAAGACAGAAGAAGGAGAGTTCAGAAATTTTTTGTAAAGGATTTACTTGTAAATGCATGTAGATGCATGTTGCTCTCTGGGAAAGGTATTCTCATTGGCTCCTTCTCCCTCTCACATCTTATAATTCCAGGTGGATTCCTCTAGCTAGTAAGACTAGTGTTAACTGTCTTGCTTGAAAGTGAAGATGTGATTTTACCAAGGTGTATTGTCTTGCTTCTGCTCACAGAATTCAGCGTTTATAGTTTAATTGTTTGGAGTTCTTAACTAATCGTAAAAATGTAAGCACAATTCTTCTGTGGACTATAAACCTGCTTCTAGTTTGCTATCTGGATTGCAGCTGGACTTTGCTGTAAGACATTAGTTTGCAAGCCCTTTTAAATTTGACTTGATTGCTCTTGTTTGATTTTTGAGCCATGAGGACTCTGAGAGAGGTTTGATATGAGCCCTGAATTCAAACACAAAATCTTTAATTGATTAACCATTTTGTCAAACTTGCATTATTTTAGGATGTTCACTGTTACAGAGATGCTGCAGCTGTGTGTCCTCTTTCTATGTAAACTGTTTGGAAGCAGAAGGTTTCCCTTCAGCTTGCAGTGAGGCTCTTCCCTCTCTGTCTCTGGAGTGGATGCCGGTGGGGTGGAGGAAGCTAATGCCAGGCTGGTTTGTCTTTGCAGGATGACTACGTTCTGGAGGTCCGCCACTTTCAGTGTCCCAAATGGCCAAACCCTGACGCTCCCATAAGCAGTACCTTTGAACTTATCAATGTAATCAAGGAAGAGGCCTTAACAAGGGATGGCCCCACCATAGTTCATGATGAGTATGTCATCATTTCTCTCCCATTTATGTGCAGACTGTACACTCAGCTAAAAGACACTTGGTAAAACTGATGTCCATTCCTGCATGGAGTAGGTGGGGTTTCGTAGTCCAGGGAACAGATTAAGAATATATAAACTTCCAAGGGTGAGTTTTCTGTTGGCATCTGAGGCCAAATACATTTTGCTAAGTGTAGTTTTTATGTTGGTTATAATCTTAGATGGACTCAGGAGGTAAGGCTGTTTGCTTTGGAAGCATTTTGGGATCTTCTGCTCCTGGAAGTATCCCAGGCAAATCCTACAGCCTGCAACCTGTTTTAGAACTCAGCAGAGCTGTGGTTTAGATAAGGCTCCAAGTAGCCTAATATGGGCTGATGGAAACGTTTCAAAACAGCCCAAGCTCCTGCCTAACAGCTCAGGTTTAATGTGCCATGTAAGACAGAGCAAGCTCTGCTCAGCTGTGTCTCATGATGAGCAGCAGAAGTAGCTTGTGACAAAGGGCCCAGGTCTTCTAAAAGCAGATTTATTCTTCCTCCTTCTACTTCCCAAAAAACTTTTCAAGGGGCTCATACAGTGCCAAATGGAGGGAGGAAGGGAGCCCACTAACCCAGGGGCAGCATGCCCCAGCACTTGTCTCCTTCGTAGCACAGTGGTGAGAATTGTCCCACCAGCTATGCTTGAACACCCCATTATAAAGGGTGCTAAATACTGCATTGCATATTATTATTTGCACACATTATGGAGCTGCAGAATACCATTCTAGTGAGGCTGGAGCCTGGGTCTGACCTGATTTCCTTGGAGGGACTGTTTCCTGGTGGGCAGAGCACTTCCTGGAGTCATTCTGTGCTTAAAATCCCAAGGAAGCCCAACTTGTGACAGTGCTCATGTTGTCCTGACAGCAAGCACCAGGCCAGGGCAAACGCCTGCTGTACCTGTGCTGCAGCCTGTTAGACTTTGTCATTGCCACAAAACAGAGTCACTGGGAAGGTCTTGGAAATCTTTGCAAAAGCCTCACTACCACACTCTGGTGTGTCAGTGGCCAGAGCAGGCACTGTGCTGGTGACCCAGGAGGAGATTCATATCCACCAGTGCTGCCAGAGCTTTCCCTGCACATCCATGAGTTGCTGCTGCAACAGGTTTATCCCAACTGACTCCAGCAAATGGTGCCTTGGGTGCAGCAAAGAGTTTTCATCCACCACCTCCTCCTGCCTTGCTTATGCAAAGTTTAAGCTCTGTTGCCTTTCACCAGCACTGATTAATTCCAGGCTGGTTTTAATATTCATGCTTTGGGAAGTCTGAAGTGAAGTTTTGCTACTCTTGCAGTATTTAAGATTATGTTTTACAAAATTAGAAACATTATTGATTTGGGCATTTCGTTGCTAGATGAAAAAAAAATCAAAATCGCATTCCTAGCAATGCTGAGTCATTCGTTCTGTACATTGCTTCTTTGGTTTATTTGTCATATTCAATGATTTTATCTTTATGCCTAATACATAATGTGGATTCTGCTTTTCACTGGTGTCTAAGGAAATGTAGCTGAAAATGAAAATTTCCCTTTGCTACATGCAGCAGCTACATCACATAATCCACTAATAATTACAACTGCAGATTAATTCCAAATATATAAATTTGCAGATAACTAAATTCATGTGGTATTTAGGCAGTACATGGTGGGATGAACTTGATAACATTTTAAAAAGTTCAGAAATTCCAACTTGAGACAGTTGTCAAGATTTTTAAATGTAACTGCCCATGTGTAGGCAACTAGATGATCTGCTGCATCATTTTCTGCAGAAAAAGTCTTCAGATTGCTGGTAACTGGGAATTACCAGGCCAAGTGAAAATGATGCCATTACACCCTCAGAGGGATTTAGTTGGCTCCTGTCAAATGCATGCACTGGGCACTTTGTCCACTATCCCTGTAGATGGTCAGTCACAGCCATCTCTATTGTGCTGCTGCTCCTTCTGTAGACTTCACATCCAATAGAGCACATCTCTTGTGATCTGAGTTCTGTTTCCCATTTCTAGGTAAACTGAGCTTGAGTTTGCAAAACTCATATAAAATTAAGTCAGCACATCTTGATTTCCACGGGAATGCTGTACAAATCCTAGTGGCAATTTTGCAATACAAGATGGCATTTCAGCACTTGCTGATTATTTCAGTTTCCACATAAAGTTCTTCAAACGGCTTAGAGAGCAGGTCAGCACTGATGACCCCTTTTACCAGTGGGAACATTTAGACACAGACTTTCTCAAAGTCACAGAGCAGACCCATAGCACAACCAGCACAGAATTTCAGTCTCCTGAGTACTGAGAGAGCAGAGTGGAGTCTCCTCAGAAGCTGTAGGGTCCTTCATGGTGTGCTTCACACCTGCACCTATGGCTTAAGCACACCCCCAGGCTTGCAGCAGTGAGGTTTCCACCTGACCAGTATCTCAAGGATATCTCAAGGACTGAGTCGTGCTCCTGATGAATAACTGCTGCTTGGGTTTTTATTGCATGACAACACAGCTCAACTCTTCAAAATCTGTGATGTCTCCTGGGTGCCTGGCTCAGGGATGTTGCCTTTAGCGATGAATCAGACCTAGGCAAGACTTTGAGATGTGCCCCATTTACTTGTGAGCACCACACAGCCATGTTAGTTTTCTGCAATTGTCAGATGTGGAGGAAGAGGCGAAGTCTCATTTCTTTCTAATCACTCATGTTTTGCTTGAGCTCCCACTAATGAATTTAAAATACACTCCGCTGTAATGCAGATGCTCTCAGCCCGTGTGGTGTGGGAGAACTGATTTCAGTGTTACAGTCTCCAGGCTGGGTGTTTTGGAATGGCTCATGTTCTGCTGCTGATACAGTTCTTTGTGTTGAATAGTGCAGATAACCTGAGATGACTGGTGTACCATCAAATTTCTTCTATAAATTAAAATGATAAAGAATTAGCCACTATAAAACAAGCCTTTAGTAGATACAAAGAGGAGCTACAGTAATCAAATAAGACTATAACAACACTTTCATGATTCTGTGTCAGTGCCTGGGTGTGTTTCTGAGTAACTCTTCATTTTGGTGTGGTTTTCCAGGTATGGAGCTGTGTCAGCGGGAACTCTCTGTGCCCTTACCACTCTGTCTCAGCAGCTGGAGAATGAAAATGCTGTCGATGTTTTCCAGGTGGCAAAGATGATAAATCTTATGCGGCCTGGAGTATTTACAGACATTGTAAGTCTTTAAATGGAATATAAATAGACAGTTTACGAGGTTTTCATCTGAGACCCAAAGCATGAACTAAAACATGCATTGTGTATGTTACCAAGCCCTACAGCATCTGCTACTAAGCAGAATTTGCATTTGAACTTCTTTTCTGTAGCTGTCATTTTTATTAACCTCGAAGCCACACTAAGTCTCTGATTTGCAATTAAACTTACTTCTCGTACTTTGGAGGGGAGCACCATACAGGCAGTCCTAGCAGAGAAGGACCTTTCAGCTTGTCACCATCTGCCTGCCAGCCCTGTGAGCTAAGCTGTGCTCTTTAGCCCTGGCATGCTGGGGTGTGAAGGGATGCTCAGGGCAGGTGAAGCTGCAGAGAGATGAGGCTCTCCACTGAGTGCCCAGCAAGAGCAGGCCCCTTGCTTTGGTGTGCTTGGTACAAGGTTCTGCCACCCAGGGAGTGACCTGGGGCTGAGCTGCAACCTCAGGTTTTGTCCTGCCCTCCTGAAGTGTTAAATAGTATATCAGAAATAATATAATCTACCCCAAACTGGTGTCTGAGTTGACAAGATTAAACTGGATGAACAGAGGTAGTTGCTCTAAATCTATTTCTTTGCTGTGTGTATGCTTCTGGTAATGAATACCCATGATCTTCCCTGGAAATGCCAAATTGAAGTGCTACTCATTTATATACACTTAAAGGATTGAAATAAGTTGTTCTTTCTTTTCCAGGAACAGTACCAGTTTCTTTATAAGGCAATGCTAAGCTTGGTCAGCACTAAGGAAAATGGAAATGGTCCCATGACCCTGGACAAAAATGGTGCTGTGATGGCCAGTGATGAATCTGATCCCGCAGAAAGCATGGAGTCTCTTGTCTAATTGGAAACCTGAAAAGGCACTTAATTTGTAGAACTTCTGAAGACTGAGTGAACTTTTTTGAGGCCTTTTTTGCCAGACTCTAGGTTATACAATAACCCAATTACTTTTTTACACTGATAAAAGTTTTGATATTTATTTTTTGCCATTTTATGTCTTAATGGTATCCTACTGAGCATTTGCACCTCTGTTTATTTCACACAGTGAAACGCAATTTTATCTAGTTTGCACTATATGATCAGTGTTACTGCCTATAATATCCTAATACAAGACAAGCCCTGATGTGACATTCCATGACAACAAACATATGCTTTTTCTATTTTGTTTAAATGCAGTGAAGTTTTGCTAACTACAGTGACCCTCAAATCTTAAATCTTGAATGCTAGGCCAGATGGATTCTTTCTACAACAGATACTGTACCCCTTCACCCCATATTTATTATTTAATGACCACGTCAAAGTTTTGGTAACGGTGTTCTGCATTCCAGTGGAGTGGATGAGCAGTGTTCATCCTTTCTTGACAAAATGTGGCAGGTGATTCTTAGCTACAGTGGAGGTGTAACAGCCTTGTGGAGCTGAAACAATTATTTCTGTATTGTTTCAAATTGCTGTGTTGTACACTTACAGGCCTGAGACTTCCTTCACATGGAATATATAAATTACATACAATATCATTATAAATTAGATGCAATTCATATGTGGGATGCAGTGATAAGTTTTGAATTTGCAATTTCAAAGTTTCCCCGTGTATTCAGGAAAACGTTGATTTTGGTTTTTAACCAGCCCTGTGACGGGAATGTATTTTGGTTTCATTTTCATTGGAGCCAATACAGTGAGAAATCTATGACAACCCAAAATCAGACCAGTTTTCAGATATATTAAAGGTAGCAATATTTTACATTACTAAGCTATTCAATATTTTAAACACATCTAATTTCCTTACTATTTCTTGAATATGACCTCACACCTAATGGTATGTTACATGATGACAGGCGTTTCTTAATTTCATAACTGTTAGATGCCATTTTTACAGGTGTGTAATTTTCATACTTTAGTGCTAAAACATAAAGTACTGATCCATATTTACTGGTGAAGCAAACTAATAAAAAAACTACCTATAAAGTTACATTCTCCCTCTTTTTTTTTGCCAGACTAATTCTTTAGCACAAACCTAGCTTATTGTGTTTTCCCTCCCACACCAATAAAATGGTTTCCCCTAGATTATGTAAATAATTATTATTTGGAGCATTTCAGTTTACATCCTCACTGGCTCCCTCCTCCTTTGTATTTGGTTGCAATTCAACAAGGTCAATCCCTGTTTAACAAAAGAAGTAAGCACATGCTTCATTCTCCTGAAAATTAAAATTAATTATGCCCTTCATAGCTTGGCTGAGTAGGGAGGGGTTATTGAATTTGCCTGGAAAAGGAAGTAAGTGATTTCAGCCATCCTGACCCTTGGTGTACAGATAAAGGCACTATCCCTTATATGTGGCGTTAGTTTCTTCACTTCTAAACTGCAGAAAACATTCATTGTAATTTTTCAGGACTTGTCAAAATATTACAGCATTTTTTTTTCATTTAAATGTAAACCTATTAATTTCTGCCAGTCCAGTCTTGCTGAAATACAGACATTTGGCAAGGTTCTGTGTATTTTCACTCACAAGGAAGCTGAATGCAAACTGCTTAAAAGGATATTGAGAGTAGATATGTTGATTCAGAACCTCTTAAGGTGCAAACTGTCATGTGCTAACATTTGGCCTTTTATCTTAATAAGAGAAAGATTCAAAGTATTCAAGGATTCATCAGCAACCTTTTACACAGTCAGCTTTCACTTCTCAGTTTGTTGAATCCCTTCATAGAAGCGATCCCAAGAATGCCAAACAAGATAATATGCCCATGGTCTCAGTAGGGAAATCCCATGTCCAGCAACAGCTAATCCAAATAAAATATGTGCAGAATGTTTCAAAAGATTGTAGTTTGCATCCCCTTTGCACTGCATGGAGGTGGGAGTCAGTAGGAGTTAGGACTGGCCCTCCTGTCACTGCACCCCAGTAATAATGGTTTAAGTAAGTTTTCAAGTGCTGCTCCCTGCAAGGGCTGGAAGGTTTTGCTGAGTGTTTTTCTGGCCAGCCTGCATCAGCCTCGGAGGCTGCTGACACCCTCTGTGCCCCCAGTCCTGAACTTGGCCCCAGCCAATGCCAGCTGGTAGCACAAAGGGACTCATGAGTTCAATCTAAAAGTATTTAAGTTCCTGGGAAGGTGTAGGGAGAAGTTAGAAGTTCAAACCTTGACAGCTAAGTGACATAAAGATTACTGCAGGCATCAAGAGGGTTAGATTTGTTCAGTACTTTCAGGTGATTACTTTTCATTTCACTGGCATGATGGAAGATAACTGGTTTGTGACACACTGCCTGAATACCCTTGGTTTAATCCCTTACCTTCTCACAAGTTTTAAACATCAATGAATGAAGGCTGCGGGGGCTGAACTTCGGTAGATGCTTTGGAAATCCATGCATTTGCATTGGCATTTTCCAACACCTGAAATACTTGCTTGGAGTTAAATCCATGGGGAAGTAATGTACACTGATGTTCTGTGAGTTCTTCGTGGATTATTTTGTGAGGGAGCTCGAGCTGTATGTTAAGTGCTGTGCTTGCAGCCAGGTAGCCAATAGATGGTAGTGATGCATGAGGCTTGAAGGGGTGAAGCTAGAAATAGCTTGTGAAGGTCAGGATTAAGCACACAGAAGAGCCAAATCTATCCTCCTGTAAGCAGCTGCAGTTCTGCTCTCTTACACAGGTTTGCACCCTTTCCTTGGGGCTGAGTGAGTGGCAGAAGGAGCAATGTTTGCTCTGAGATGGGCACTGATAAACTCTCCTGATGCTCCCATGAGTGTCTAGCCAAAGTCCTGCTCTGCAAATCGCCACCTTGCTTTTGGGATCCCACCCCCCTCACTGTGCCCAGCTCCTGGCATTCAGTCAGGATGTCTTTCAAGCATCAAAGATTCCCATGCAATGTGCAGGTCTGCAAATTAAGAGAACCTGAGAACATTCCTGTATCACTGTAGAGTGTGGTACTCAGCACCAGCCCTGGGAAATAAAGAGAAGGACTGAAGCACATGTGTGTGTCTACATTTAGAAAATACTATTTCTCCATGTCTTGCACGTGTCCTGTGCCCACAGACCATGTGAAAGACGTGAACTGTGTCTTGAGACCATAAGAGCAGCCAAGCTTTCAGAGTGGGAATGCTTGGAAAGCTTCTGTGTCTTCTTAACATCTGAAATAGGTGGCAGGCTCAGAATACCCCGTCCTCCAAACACTCGTGTGTCAGCTTGGCTTTGGTAGGAAGGGCTGGGGGAGCTGGTGGGACTGCTCAGGTGTGCAGGGAAAGCACCGAGTCTTCTGCAGAATCAATGTCTAAAGAACATTCATTTTAAACAGCATCTGTCCTTAGTATTTCAGTGTCTGTTTCCAAATGCTAATTTAGAAACAGGGAAAAAGAAAAATCCAAACCCCTTAAACATTTCCTTGTAAGTGACTCTTTCTGTACTGTGGGTCTGTTCTAGGTTAGTGGAGTCATTTACAGGATCTGCAAAATTTCAGTTGTTTTTCCAGTTTCTGACTGCTCAAATTGCTTGAACACAGAGTGATACGTTGGAACATTAGGAGAAGAATTTTTATGATACAGCACAACTGCCTTCTCATTAATCTTTTTTAAAGCTGATGTATTTTATTTAAAAGCTAAAGAATAGATATGGACTCTACCAAAGATACATGCTACTAATTCTCAGCAAAACAAAACCAACTTAATTTAAAACAAAAAAGTAGTCTTGAAGATTTAGCAGTCTTTCTCAAATTCATGTCTTTTGACATCAGAACTTTTGTTCCGAAGTTTATGTTCAAATGGTGCCAGTGAATTTTTATATGAAGGGAAAATGCCTATTTGTTAATCTGCTGCATTGCTTTTCTTCTTTTCCTTTTTCTTTTTTTTTCAGATGTAATTCACTGTTACCCCTTTGCTCTTCTTCTCCTTGTTGCCATTCTAACAATGTGAACTACATTGGCTTCACTTATCAAAGGAGAAGGAATGCAAAAATAAGGAAAGAGAGGAACTGTAATAAAGAGATTTGGCCTCTACTTTGTCTTAGCTGTTAAACTGTTTTTAGTGTTTTTGTTAACTATTTGCAAAGGGAAGCATTTTCTACAGAGGATAATTAATTTCAAGAAAAATGTCTTGAGTTTTAAGAATAAACGTCTCCAAAAGAGGAGATAGTCGATTTTATACAATGTCACAACTCTCCAACATTTGGGGTAGTGACTTTTTTGTTTTGTTAGAACACTTGAGACTAGCAAGCAGCCATTGTTTCTAAAAGACCGAAGCATTCATGTGTACTCCTATTTTCTTTTCCTTCACTTTTAAAATAGCAAAGTCATTAAAACTGTAAATATTTTGTTGCTTAGATAAGCATCTTCTGGGAACTTTGTATCTATGGTATATAATCATAGAATTTTATATTTTCATATAAAGCTAATTTTTTTCTAGTTTCACCTCCTTCCTAGTTCTGTGGTGGCTATGTGAATACATACCTTCTGTGTTTCAAGGTAGTGAGACACCATCATCACACTCCAAAAAAAGATTTCCACACATGTCATTTCTTTGGGGCAGTGATTGTGAAAGTTGAATTTTTTTTTTGGATTCCATTGTCAGTGTGTGCAACAGGACTTAGACTTAGCCAGTCACTGGATACGTTTGTCTCATTGATCCATTCAGAAGAAAAATTAAAATGTGGTGTTTGGTTTGGGGAAAGGGGGGGAGGGAGTATTTTGAGGGAGACTTTTTGTTCATTTTTGGTTTTTGTTTGGGGGTTTTTTGTAACTTGAAGAATCTTCTTTTTGTTATGTTAAACTATATCAAATCATTCTATTATAGTGTTATTTAATATGTAAATTGTATTGCTATACATAAAATAAAGTATGGTTTTTGATGTATTTACAGACTTCTTCCTTATTTGCATCGGGTACACATAAGGAACAGATGCAGGAGCCAGTATTTCATTGTCCCAGGCGTGCAGGAAGAATGATGAGATCCAAGGCCTGCTTTAATTAGATCTCAAATTTCCAAGCAGTACTCAGCTGGGAACTGCCAGTGACAGTGGAGTTCACTGTTCCCTTCTTAATTGTCTCCAACTATTAGAGAGCTGCCAGTAAATAACCCTATCCCTTTCCACCAGTGCTCCACCCCAGACAACTGTGACCCATCCAAATCCCTTTTGGAAGGGGGACTGTCTCCATTCTGAACAGGATATCAGATCCTGAGCTTTCTTGCCAGCTCCTTTGACATGGCCTTCCTTCAATCTATTTCTGGCTTACCAGCCCGGAGGAGCAGGGGCTTCCACCAAGCCACCATCACCCCATTTACTGTGATGAATGGCGTTGCTCACCAACCCCAGTGGCAGGAAAAGCAAAAGCACTCATCCCCATCTCAGACAGACTGGGGGGGTACAGATGTTCCAAATCCTACAGACAGTGCAGCAAATATCCCCCATGGAGTACATGAGTAGTTACACCTTGCTCTCTGGTCAGGAGCTGTCACTGAGGTGGGCACACGCGAGGTCATCGATGCTCCCAGTGTTTTGCAACAAAACCTTGGCAGCTCCATGCACCACCTCCCATTCTGGTTCTGTGCTCAGGGCTGTTACCCTTTTTTGTTGCTCTTGGGGGGAAGCCGCTCGGGTTTGTGCACAGATTCTTGTTGCAATCTGCTGCTGGCACGGCGGCTGCCCAGGCTGGCAGCGCCTTCAGAAACTCGGCAGCCTCAGCCTCCAGAGCAGCACCTGCACAGGGACAGAAACATCAATAACTCAAACCGCTCGTTGATGTAAAATTGCTGATTGAAATCAATACCCTGCATCTGCTGCCTTTTATGTTGCTGCATTCTCACCTGTAAGGTCTGTGCTCTGGTTGACTGGGAGGAAGAGGGATCCTGGAACGTTGGATGGGGACTGTGATCAGCACAGCAGCCTGATGACCCTTGCCAAGCCCCCACCTCTCAGGGTGCTCCCTCCAGCCCCTGCTCCAGGGTGCTGCCTCATGTTGCACCCCAGGAGCAGCTCAACACCATCCCATCAGCAGGTCCTGCTGCCTCATGGATGAGCTCATGGGATGAGCTCACGGGAGCTGCTTCCCAGCCTGCTACACCTGCTTTGGGGGATGCTCCAGCACCTCCAGTGCCCTCTGTAACTTTTCCAGGCCAGAAGCAGGCACTCAGGGGAAGGATCCTCTGCCCGACTTGGCTGCTTCCCCCCACTGATGGAGAAGATGGCAACCCCTGCCTGCACAGGTAGGTGGGTACACGACACTTCACAGCAACAATACAGGAGAGGAATTGTGTAAATTCTGCTTGTCTGGGAAGCGTCTGAAGGATGGAGAGGATGGCAAGCTGAACATGAGCCAACCCCACCTGCTGCAAGGTAGACACATGCAGGTCTGGCAGGTCTGCACTGGGACCAGGTAAGGACACCTCCCAGTCTGCTCACAGCAGGGTTAAAACTGTCTCATTTTGGGAAGGGAGAACCACACAGAGAAAAAAAGGTAACCCCACTGAAGATGGACAAAAGGAGAGCAACAGCGATGGTCAGTGAGCTAGAAATCCTCTGAGCAAAGACAGGATGAACTGGGACATTGCCTGGTGAAATGATGGAGAGAGAGGGCCTGGAAGAGGCAGGAGCAGAGAGGCTGTGGGGCTTGTCTCCTGGTACTTAAATCACCACTCCTGAAGAAAGAGTGTAACTCCTCCTACATCTTTGATAGATATGACCAAAACCAGAGTTTGACAAGCCACAAGGTAGGTAGGGGTCAGGCAGTGGGAACATGACCTGGGGCACTGATAGAACAAGAAAAACAGCTCTGTAACAGCTACAGAAATCAGGACAACCCAAGGCAGCTCCTTAAATGAAAAAAAACAGTATTTTCACTAGACAGTAGCACCTCTGAGGTGAGCCCCCAGCTGCTGCCAGCCTGATCATCATTGCACAGACAACAAATGGGGCAGAGGTCCCTGCACTGCCAAGGTCATGCAGCATTTGCTCCAGGAGGCCCTTGCTTCCTCCTGAAACCTCCTGGTGAGCAACAGAGGCAGGAGCAGAGGGCAAGAGAAAAGACAAAGCCTTGGAGAAAGTACTTGGATTCCATGCTTGGGAATGCACAGGGAAGAGGCCTGGCTGAGACCTGTATCAAGTAGAAAGATGTAGTAAGTATTTCATTAATACTTTGGCAACAGAAGGATTTACCAGTACTTCCCACTACTAACAATATGCCTGAATTAATTGGTGGTATCAGGAGATCCCAACTTCTTCTGTAATAAATAGCTAACAAGCTTAGCCTTTAAGGCTTCCAGAGGCTGCGAGCAGTCATCCTAAGCAGGCACAAATAATAGCAGCATTTTTATCAAATGGATTCAAATGCCAGAAGGTGTATTTTCAAAACCTTTTACAACATAAAAATAATTCTGATCAATGGCTTGGTCCCAGTACTATTACTTAGCCACTTGAAGCCCCACCGAGTGCATCCTGAACTAACACGTCATCCCCACCTGCTGGCAGCCACCTTATCGATCACTGGTGATGTCTGTTCTCCTTTGCTGCCAATCAATGTTTTTGATGTCTCTGATTTTGTAGTACTTTAAGAAGCAACACTCACAAAGCAATCTTTCCTGACACTGTGTTCAATCAATCTGACAGTCACTGGGCTTGCTTTTCTTTTCTAAAGTTGTTATCTTCCTTATGTCTTGAAATCCTTGTTTAGGAGTCAACGCCTGCTTCATTCGTGTTTTATGCTACGGTTTTGGATTTTGAAAAGATTCTGCATTTCAGTTCCGTGTCTCTTACAGGAGCTGTTTCCAATATTTCACATTTCCCTGTCTCTGTGTCTGTGAGCCATGCTTTCTGCACAGCTCATCATTTCTGTCACTCCCCAATTCAAACCCTGTTGATCCTGTGTCCCATACCACAGGATATCCTTGCACTAGATCTAATCATAAATACTTTGTTACTTTGTCTAAGGAGCTGCTGAAAGAGAGAGTTTTTGGGTCAATATCAGAAAAAAGGCAGAAGGTATATGTCTTTTGTCTTGGGAGAAGGCATTATTGGCTGGAAGCCCAAGGCTCAATATAGGGAATGTGGCACAGTCCCCCATCATCTGTTTCAGTGGGGTTTTTGTTCTAAAATGATGCTCTGTCTGCAAGATGAGAGCAGCAGACTCTGACTGCTCAGGCAGGGAATGAGATACTGAGGCAAGAGTGGGAACCTTCAAATAAAGCCCAAATAATAAATCTAGTACAAACTCTTTAAAAATATTTTCAAATCATAATAGAGAAACAGTGGCTTCTCAGCCATGCATCACACAGACCCCCAGAGTCTCCTAACTGAGGTTCTGTCAGTCAGTCCAGAGTTCGGAGATGTTGCAGGTCCCTCCCATGAGAGAGGAGGCTGTGATCCTCTCCAGTTCCTTGCTGGGAAGGAAAAGCGAAGGTAGGTAGCTGATGAGCTTGATTGCAAGGTAAAATGAGATCTTTTGTCTTCTCTCAGCCAACGCATGGGAGAGAAATTAGGACATCTTAAGGAAAGCCTGGCTGTTTTTTCTCTGCTAAGGGGTTCCTATGGGGTGCACAAGAGGGGTGGAATGGAGGTGTCCTGCATGTACTACAGAAATGAGCATTTTTCTGTAACAAGGTGTTTGTTGTGCACAATCAAGAAGAACAGAAAATCACAGAAAAATAATAAATCGAGGCCTTCATTACTTGCAGCCTGATGGGACCATCAGCACCACACTGCTTCATTCTCCTAACAGGTTCAAATCATTATCTTCAATGGTATTGGCTCAGTGTCAGAACTGTTGGACAAACTCTGAGTCTGATCATCAGATGAATATTTTAATTTAAAATATAATTTAATGTCATTTAAATTAAATGTAATTTTGTCATGAATCTGAATGCACTGCAACTGTGACCAAAAGAGGCTGTTGGCTTGTAGCTGTAATAAAAGTAGCTATATAAAAATGGTGACACAGAATAAAAGATGACACTTTCTTTATCTAGGTATAAAAAGCTTATCACACGTTACAACTGGCAAGGGAAGTCCTTAGTGCTGCTTAACTAACTAGTACTAGACTTAAAGCTGGAAAACACCACTATTGGACTGGGGTGAAAACGTAAAAACTCTTAAAGGTTCAGTACCTTAAGTTATAAAAGGCTCTGCCTCCTGAATTTTAGTGCTTTAAATAAGCTTCCTTATAACTTAAATCCAATTTTCTAGATAGCCTCTTACTTTGAGCCTCTTAGACATATGTTATGCCTTTGCCTGAAAGTCTTCCAGTGACCTGTAAATTGATTGCAGCCTGTGAAATTTGCCATAAGTAAATCTTCGCACCTTTCTTTTTCCTCCCCTGTTTTCTGAAATGCAAAGGATACAGGTGGTTTGTTTACTCTCAGGCTATGGATCCTATATAGCACTATTGACCTCCTAGCAGTGTGTATTAGGAGAAATAATTGATTCAAGCTAATCTGGTCAGATGAGCAGAGCCCTGTCACAACACAGGTTTCTCTATTTGCCAAAATTCTCCCCCAGTTTCTCCATGGGTGCCTGATCAGCCAGGGCTCAGCACCTTCCACTCCCCAGTGAGGATCAATGACTGGTCTTTGATTCATCAGCTTCAATAGTTTGTGGAACACCTTGTTGTGCTGGTATCCACCATGATGAGAAGGTATGGAACTGCCAAAAAAAGATATTAAGCTGGAATTCTGTCACATAAAAGACAGGACAAAAAGAAATAGAATACATTCCAAAATGACAAGCAACAAGAACATGGTGATTTAATATAAATTACAGGAAGTTGCTCAAATTACACTAAAGTTCTTAAATAAGGAATATTAGTACACCCCCACTTTTTATGCCCTTATTTCTTTCTGGTTTTATGCACCTGTCACTGCATGTAGCTGGGTGAAAAAACAACGTACAAGATGATAAAGCCAATTTTGCAAATGGCCACAAAGTCACAGACACAAGGCACAAAATGCTGACCCAGTCCAATGCCCTCCTGGCATCTCCAGAGACTTTGAGCCAGATCAGGAAAGTCCATTCTGTCACAAATGGCTTAGAATCCACCACCTCGGGAGCTTTGAGCAGATATTTGTTATTGCCAGGCATTTAATGACAGCCTCAACAATGAAGAGCCCTGAGCAGGGCTGGTGTCTTCTGAGCACACAGCTACCCCTGCCCAAATTTTCTGCTTGAATCGTGTCTCACCCTCTTTTCTTCCTCAGACCATACAGTGGTCCTTACCCAAAATAGAGAGTAAAGTCCCATTATGTCATTTCATCCTGAGTATGTCCAAAAATCGTGTCCCAAAAAGGTAATACTAACTTTGGATTCTTTGCCTTTTGGAGCTCTTATTCCACATTTTGCCTGCACTTCAATTTTTATTGATTTTCCTGTGCCACCTCTCTGCATCCTTCCTAGGCAGCATGATGCATTAACTTTCCATATAATGAATTTTCCCATTTGGTTCTGTAGTCTGAAATACACCCACCTCTAAATGAGATTTCAACATCCTGCATTGCTGATTTCCATCTGCGTGCCACAGCCCTCGTTTTTCATAGGCTGGGAGCACCAAAAGAGCCCCCTAGACCCAGAGGTCTTGCTTTTAACACAATCACTGCTGTATTGGGAGGTAGGAGAGCTTTTATATTTTTACACTAGTTCCAACAATGAAGTTATTAAAGCTATTTTCCACCCTGCAAGAAAGCTACCTGACAATGATATTGTCCCTGCCTTTTAAACTAATTTTATTTTAGTATGGTGCATTTGCAGGCATCATAATCCTATCAGTGCATGTTATTCCCACTTAATGACTGAAAATGCTATTGTTTGGGGAACAGGTTTGTTCTGGGTTTTGTGGTTTTTGGGATTTCTCTGTTTAATTTTATCTACTGCTATAATATCAGAAGACAAGCCAATTGAGTCATAAAAATCCTTCCTGTCCGTTGTTTTGTTGACTCCAGTGTCCTGAGAAGGATACAAGGTACTTTTGCAAAGCAATATAGAGAAAGATCTACAGATATTCCAGGTAGGATGCATCCACATCCTACAGGTCTGTCCCAGGCAAAGTACAGAGCAGGAAGTATGTTTGTAGTTCAACTTCTCACAGCAGGAATATTTATTTATTTATTTATTTATTTGTATATATAGTCAGGTCTTCCACACTGGATCTGGAAAACTGTGTCACTAAATCCACATCCCCTCTAGGGTGGAACCTCTGCAGCACTGGGGACTTTACAGTCTTCCTGATCTGAATGGCAGCAGACCTCCAAATAAAGGATCCTCAGATCTTTTTTTTCACTCTTAACTACTTACTGGATTTTAAAAAATTCTTTTCACCTTGTGTAAAGCACGATGGGGATTGGTTTCCCAACATGTCATTACAACTATCAGAGCTCACACTACAGCCCAAAAGCACTATTTTGAGTTCCAGACTTGAGGCATTTTAGAAAGTAATGAGATTCAGGAGAGAAGAATTTTAGCCTTCCTGCAATTATGATATCTGTGCTAAGAACACAAACTCTAAAGTCTTTTTCAGACACCTGCATGAGCCTGAGATCCAATCTGGATACAAGGTACTTAGTGACCAGGCTGGCACAGGAGGACACTGTCCCCCTTAGATGTCCAGCTCTGTACCTACAGATGGGGGATGCCCCTTGATTGGCATGGAATGGCTGCTGCCAGGAGTGACTACAGAGGATATCACGTCACTCAGCTGGCTTGCACAGCTGTTCCATGCTCTGTGGTACCAAACCATTTCTCCCTGAAACCATCATTGCCTCTGCCCAGCTCAAAACCTGAGCTTCCCAATAACGTAGCAGAGGACAATTACATCTCCCTCTCCTCACAGGTGAGTGCTGGCATACACATTTCCTACTCACAGAAGGATCTTGGCGGGCATAAGCAAGTGCTTAAAGACAAAAAAGTACTGACAAAGGGATCTCATCTTAAATGTATACCCATTATGGCCATGTTTGGTATTAAACTTCCTTTTAAATTTAATAGGAATTAATAGATATTTTCACAAATAGGTCTCAAATGGTATAGGTGATTGCAGAGTTCAGCAAGTTGGTTATTACTGCAACAGAGCATTATCTGCTTATGACCTTGTAACCCACGTTATCCTTATCTGCTAGGTGTTCATATTACCTATAAATAATTTATAAACTAACTTCATTGTAAGGCTGTAAAATCAACTGCAACCAATTACAGCAAAAACAGGCAGGACCCAGGCACTAAAAAGTTTCTCTGTGCAGCTAATCCTGGCTTCATTATGTGTTCCTCATTGAATTTTATCATACTCTCTTGATATTCTGGAGAGCTCTGCTTCTCCCTAGGACATGGTTATCAATAACCTGTGGGCTGCATTTTCCCACAGGGCAGCTGATGCTCATAGCAGGAGCTGAGCTCCTGCCATTGTGTTGGTACAGACAGGCTTGGGAACAGGACCAAGAGTTCACTAACAATCCTCAGAGTGAGCAGAGCTCTACACAGGCTTGTGGGTCTGAGTGTAGCAGTGAGGCCACGGCAGTGCCCATCCCCAGGTTATTGCCTTCAATCTTCTTTTCACGGGAGTCCTGTCAAGTGTCTGAGGACACAGCTTCACCAGTGCACTAAACTGTGCTTCCCTTCTGGGCTATGCTCCTCATAGATTTATTTCACTAAGGTGGTCACAACACAAGGTACTAAACCTACAAGCAGAAGCACTTGCTGTAAAATGGATGAAGAAATTCCCAAGGGACAGGGAGTGGTTCTTCTCCTGATTTGTGTGTACAGAAGAGGGGAAATCTTGGAGAAAAAAAATGGTATATGCTCAAGTCTTCAATTTTTCACAACAGTCACTTTCCAGTGCTATCTAAATAGCAAGTCAATCTCTTTTTTTACAAAATCCTCTGCACTTGAATGTTTTCTGCCAGTCCTCCCTCACAAAGTGAGGCATGAGAACACTGACAGCCCCAAGAGCTCAGCTGCAGGATCTGGCTTTGTGAAAATGAATAGCAAAGCTGGAAAGAGTAGGTTCTTCACAAAAAGAGTAGTACAGTTATCCACAGTGCACATATGCTTGTTAAAATCCATTGTTCTGAATTCATGACAGCACACCTTTCCTTGGAGCCCCTTCAGGCAAGAGACACTCTCAGGACATCCTGGAAGAGCAGCTGGTCTGGGCAGACTCTCAAGGCAAAAATCTGGGCTTTACTGAAGCCATGGGCAAAGTTCATTTTCAGCAGAGCCAAGACTTTTCTGTCACCTTATCACTACATTTCTTGGCTTTCAACATTACTGCATATTTTTATGAGCAATTTTAGGCAAACCTATTTCAGTCTTCTGACAAAGATATTCATGATGAATAGTAATTATCTGTTGTAGTAGTATCCTGGGACCTTTGCTGTGGACCCACGTGCATCCACAGCAGCAGTGTGTGGATGCATAATAAAGAGACAGCTTGGGTCTTTATTTATGTATGGTGCTCTTTACCTTATCCTCAGACATTTACATGAAGGAGTTTAAACTGAGAAGTAAACACAAAGATGTGAATAGAATCTCTGGTTCAGGATATGCCTGATCTACAGACTGCCAAAGCCTGGTAAGAATTAATGTCTGCTGCTCTTTGTCACCTTCCCTGGATATCCTCTGTTGTCCCTTTTTAAAAACAGGACACAATCTGAATTTTCCTACACTCTCAGTAATACCAATTTTTCAGCCTGTGTTATGTTCAGAAAATCTGTCTGGAGCATCACTGCTGCAGTGGTAAACAGATCACAATCCTGCAAATGTATGGTTCTTTCTAAAGAACTCCTGTGTTGTTGCCTTGTTTTTCCATAAATAGGGCTCTGCAGAACATTTTTGCAGTTCACAATGAATGATGCCATTTCTAACTTAGTGTTTCCACTGAGATTAATCTGATTTTCTACATATATTTTGGCCCATAAAGTAGCCAGTAACCTAACTGCCTTTTAAAAATCTTACTCAAAGTAAGCAATTTTCCCAAGCCACATTTACAATGAATCTCAGTCTTGTAGGCTGAGATCTTTCACAGTCTCTCTTCCTCCTCACCCCCATATCATGCTGAGTCATTTTCTAAAACTAATCCAGTTGCTTTTCTATGAGCAATGAATGAAATATAAAGTGAATGAAATCTAAACATAGACTACACCAGGTAGAGGATGAGAAGGAAGACATATTTTGTCATAATTTTCCAGCCTTGCAAGAGTTGTATTTCCTTATAGTCCTGCAAGCACATGCAATGAGACCACACAAAGAAAGAAAAATTCTCAATACTATATGGGAAAAAAAAACCTCTCCCTTTTTCCTGAGATGTATATTTCCTTTCCACTCTATTCTAAACACAGCAATGAATTGGAGATGAACTTTTACTGGCAGAGATTACCTTGTGGTGATGAACCTTGCTACCTTCAGCATGCCTTGTGGGATTTAGCCATGGATCCCAGTGTTTTCATGATCTTTCCCACAAGTAACACTCACATTTTCTCACACATGAACAGACATTAATAACCATTTCTACATTTCTACCTTGTCTTTTAGTGCAGAGACAATAGTCCCTTCTCAGAGTCTGTAACATACTAAGACAATTCAAAATATATAAAACTTACACACCATATTTTTCAAATATAACTGGGAAAGCGTAATTTTAATCAGCCCTGTTTGATTATTCCAGTTGGCACAATGTGTAAAAAGGTATCACAAATTATTTTGAGAGATTATCCAATTACAGAGAGACATTTCCAGAGAGGAAATTTAGAGCATCTCAGTAATGGCTTGATTAATACACCAGTCATATTTTAGCAACAGATCGTTTGATTGCTTATATAAACTGGTTTCATTCCACTTGCTTTAAATACAGAAAAATACTAAGTAGATAAGCAGCTCTATGAACAACAGAACCAAGGAGCCTGATTTTCTATAGATTTGAGTTGGTAGGAAAAAACCTGCATGAACCCTTGACATGGCATCCTACAAACTGTAAGCTCTCCTTACTACTTTTCTTTTACTCTGAATAGCCATATATTTTCAAAAAAACTTTTAGAACTTCGATGCCTTTGGGATTAGTAAACTATTTAACTTGGTGTTACATTTGGCTGCAATTGGTCAGCTTCAAAAATTACTGGAAATAGGGATGTGCATGCACGTGTGCACAGCTACATACATGCACACACACAGAGTATGAACACACAAGCTGCTTTTAAACAGAAAATCACTCCCTTTAAGAGACTGATATAATCTGCTGTAACTACATCTTTTGCCCATTGTGCCCATTTTCAGAAACTAAACTGCCAACCATCAAACGATATCGGTCTTTGATAAGGTTTAATGAAGAAAATAAGTGGTACTTCCTAAGGAAAGTAATTTTCTCATTCCTTGGAATATGTTTCTTTTTCGTATTTCTTACTACTTCATCTTTTCAAAGAAAGTCTCATTTACTACATTACTGCTAAGCTGAAACATAAATGACAGAAAAGCAAGCATTGACCCTTTTCAAGTCAATGGCAGCACTGACATTTTTACCCAGCTGTTCAAAGCCTGGACTCTACAGTGCTGTCCATAACTCTTGTCATAAATAGAGTCTGGTACAGTAAGGCTAAAGACAGTCAACTGTGCAAGAAAATCTGCAAATGCTGTTAGAACTTGCTGTTATTTAAATATTTTAAACTGACAGCATTTGAAAACCAACTTGAAAGCTAAAATTTAAATTCACCTGCCTTTCTGTGCCTTAGGCTATGGAATAAGTTTAGACAAACAGCCAACTACAAATAATGTCATGCAGGACTTTGTAATGTAAAGCTCATAGTGAGATCACAGCAAATAGAAGGTTACATTAGGAAGCCTATGCAGACTGGAAGATCTTCACAACACAGAGATGCTGTGTTCAAAACATTCTCCTCCCAATGCCTGAATGGAGCAGCAATGCCCTGCACACCTCCCTAGCACTGGTGGCAGCAAAAGCAGCCTGGCTTGGCAGGCAGAGCCCAGCCGAGTGCACGAGTTGAGCATTGTGTGGTTTATTACAGGTGTCCCCTCTGCAATACTCTCCACAGCCAGAGGCACAGAGCAGCAGGTGACTCGGAGCTTGCATTTCCAAGTTTTCTCTCGGTGAAGATCAGCGGCTGATAACAATATTGATGCTGGTGATGGGGTTCTGTTATTTCACCAGCATGGCTCAACTGAACAGCTCTGCTATGAAAAACTTGTCATGGGAAAGGCTCTGCAAGCCAGGCTTCCCTCCAAAGGTCACCAGAAAGCCATGGTTTATACTCCCAGACACAGATGGGTGAAGGTCCATGTTAAAATGACCCCATGCTCCCTCCCTCTCTGTTGTCTACAAGTTCACCTGTCTGAGGCTTAAGCACTTCCCTGAAAGTTCTCTGTTCAATGGAAGGCTTATGGAATACAGAATCATAGCGTGATTTGGGTTGGAAGGGACCTCAAAGATCATCTAGTTCCACCCTTCTGACCATGGGCAGGGACACAAATGGATTACACCCATTTGTTCTTCTGGTAGCACTATAGTTCTGTTTAAAAAGCTCTTTTTCACCAATATTAATATTATCATTCTGTTTTTAGTAGAAAACAATCAGATACTCTTCCTGCTTCTGTTTTGACAAATAAGCCAAATATTTTAATCTTTTCTTACAAAACAAGTTTGCTTAATTCTCTTGATCATCCAAAAATATTCTTCTACACCTCTTCATTTCTCTTGAACTCAGGTGACCAGAACCACCACAGCTGGTCAAATAAGTAGAATGACCCATAACAGGCTTGCAAGAAGCTCAGCTGAACAATTCTCTCAAAAGTAAAGAAGGGTGAGATAATTTATATTTTCCTCCATTTCCTGATTATGGGTAAACCTGAGGGGAGGGGGTTAAAATGAAGGATAGAGCGTGAGCTGTAATTTGGGATTAGTGCAGGTTATTTGTGTCCCTTGGAAGTATTCATTAATTATGCTTTTATATTACTTGGATAACCCTTGCCTCTCTCTCCTTCCAATTCATTCATACAAAGGAAATATGATACATTGACATTTATACTTCACACAGTTTTATAAAGCCAAGTTGATTCTTTTTACAACACAAGGCTTGAGCTTTATAGATTCTGTTTGCTTTTCTTAGATTTATGTGATCATGCTCCTTGCTTCTCTGCTTTTAGGATGGTTGTTAATATTCTAAAGGTTTTGTTACATTCTCTCACACTTTAAGACATTTCCTGAAGAGAACTGTTTATCAAACCAGTATTTTGTGTTTCTAAGAAATGTAACTTCTCTCCTAAAAAGACAAAGGAAAACCACAACCAACAACCAAATTTCATAGAAACAAAATAGAAGAAAGAGATTAGGAAAAAAAAAAAAAGGTATTTGCATATCTTTCAATATCTGCTATAAAAGCTTCTTCTGAGGCTTTTCACCTCTGGTTACCAAACAAGACACTATTAGACTTTTTTTTTAGCCTTTTTAGCAGTGCTAAGGGTACTACTCAAAATTATTAAAATTGCAGGTCTGAGCACTCAGCTGCTCTAAAAATCAGGTCCTATATGGGTCAAGTTGGTCATTTCCTCTGAATGAATCCTTAAGAAAACATTGGCTTTCAGCAAGTTGGTTCAGACTATGAATCCACTCTGGCAGAGATGGGAACAGAACTCAGGTTTTCTGACTGACTGATCAAATGGTTCAACTGTGCTATCACCAAGAAAGAGCCTTTAAAGAATGACTCTGAAAGGTTATTTTCATTGAATTGCTGAGTACATAAAATGTGTTGAAAGAAAGGGTAAAACTTCTTGAAAGGGTTTAGAAATGGTTATATTTCTAATCTGTTGTGGTAGGATTTTCAACTCCAGTGTTCAGCGAAGCTAGACTGACAAATTTATTATAGTTATAAGGCTGAGAAACCTATTAGAAGAAATATAATAGAAGGTACATTTTTGTGAAGCTTTAATAGGAACAGAAACAATTCAACAAAAGACTAAATTCTGTAAGGTGGGAAAAGTCACTTATTAAACCTTTCTAAAAAGATTGACTGACCTTTCTTTAAAAAGTGGGGCTTTTTTTTGTAAAAAATGAAAAGCTCAAGCTTCATAACAACAACCCAGTAAAAGGGTTTATTAGAAACCAGCTTCTTGTGCAAGTTCAGTTATTTTTGTTGTCAGTAAATGTTGGTGTTATGCAGCACTGTTGCCTCTCTAATTTCTCTCTGGAACTGAAGAAATTCATAATAAAAATATTCAAAATCTAAACCAAAATTTAAAAATAGAACACTGCTGCTCAGATTTGTATGGCAAAATCCAGAAACAATGGGCTGAGAATTCTGCTCATAAGGAAACTGTGCCAGAACTGTGAAGATGGTGTTATTTTTTCTACCTCTGCTTGCAGTAAAAGTCAAGCTATTAATATCAGGCATCTTGACAGTCGTATAAATGCATGTATTAAAATTCAAAGTACTTTTTGCTGCTGTAGATGTATCATCATTACAGAACAAGACAATGTTAATGTACGACCAGATGGCAATAGCATTATTTACAGTGGCTGAAAGTTACAGGGTGACTTGTATACCCAGTCCAAATGGCCTGAAACTGAGGATGGTGTCCCAGAGCTCAAAGCTGAACAGTACAGTTTGTTCAAAGCATTGTGTGAATGCAGTTTGACGACTGTTTAAATAACCAGCAGTACCTGCATGTGATTGAACTCACGTGAAATTAGCAGGCACTGACCTACTCCTCAGTAAACTTGCTGCGGTTTCAAACAGGAATCTCAAAGAAGGCCAAAGCTGACAGACTTTCTGTCTGTGCAGCAGGCAAAGTCAGTCTTGAGGAACTCAAATGAACCTCCACCAGGGTGTGAAAGACATAAGCTGTGGATAGTTAAGAAGCAGATGGTCAGACACTGATCAGGTACATAATTACAGGCACCAGTCTGAGGAAAGCAGTTTCTCAAAGCTCCCTACACAGCCTGTAAAAACGATACCTCTGGTCCTTCAGAGCAGCTCCAAATGCTCAGCCTCAGGCCTACATCATGGTCAAGGAGAGCTGAGGTCTCTGCACTGATTAGGGAGGGAGCCAGGGAAAATCAGCCTTCCCTTGAATAAACCACCTGACATGACTCTCTCACTTAGGAGCCAAAAAGTGTATTTCTGTCCCTCTTGTTCACATCCACCTCTTTTGCTTTCAGGAGGAGCTTGCTCTCCTTGCTGGGGAAGAAATATCCAGTCTACACAGGTAAGTGAAGTGCTGGTTGTAAGATCAAAGCTAAGCACCTCTGTTCAAAGCACCCCAGAGAATGGTGGCTCTCCAAGTGTTTTTTTTTAAATTGGGTTTCCTGTGTGCAGTTTGGGGAAAACAGACAACAGGAGTTGTTTGAAATAAAGTATTAATTCACTATTCTAACATGCTGAGAAGCAATTAGATTCAAGTTAATTACTGTAAATAGTTATTATAATTACTTGTAAAACATTCAACTACCTGTACATCTGCTAAAATCAGACAAGACCTGTACATTTATTTTTTTTTTTAAGAGAAGGCTTAATGTTACTACTTAAGGGCCAAACTATTTTGGTGAACTCTTCAAAAAGAAGTAGCTATACCATAGACACTACTGATGCAGAGCACCTGTTGGGGCATGTATCCCCTTGACAAGTCTGAGTGGGTGTATCAGCAAACTGTCTGAAGAATTGTCTAGGCTAGCTTACATTTACAGAACCTTAAAGTAATTTCCTTAAAAGAAAAATAGTATGAAAAAAAATTTGCAGCTGAATACTGATTTTCTTAGATTTGTTCTATTTGTCAAGTTTCTATCCCTACTTGAAGCACGAAGAAAATATCGCCTTGTTAACATCTCTTCATCACGAACATTATTTTTTCCTGTGATCCTGAACAGAGTCTAGCCTGGCCTCATGCACAGTTTTATACCACATTTTGACAGGCACACAAAGCACCTGGAGTTCCACCACTTCTGTGCCCTCACACATACAGCTCTTGGCTCTTACTCTTCACACAGGTCTTCCAGCTCTTTTTCTGAACTTGGCCCAGTCATCTCTAGTTTGGACTATTTTTGCACCAGCTGACAGGTGCTGAGCCCATCCTGGTCTGCTCTTTGGGTTCTGGTTCTCCAGGTCTCCTGATGTCTGGGGGCAATTCCAACAAGCACACACAGATTACATTAGTTTGTCTAAGCATAGAGTAATGCGTTGAAATTTTTTTTTCAACAACATGTGACTTCCACATGTGTACCAGTGCTTCCCACGCCAAATACACACCTTTAGCTACCAAAAAACCCAGAATGCAAATACAGGAATATGTTGTTGAGTTGTCCTAGCATTTATGAGCTTCATCTCAGCTCTAATATCACCACTACATAGAAGACAACCATTTGTGACACAGGGCAGGGAAGGGTGGGGGACTTACCAACAGAAAGGTTGAGAGCCAGTCTCTGAATATTGGAATGTGAAAGAGGAATGAGAAGCCCATTTTTTACCCTCCTAGGTTTGATACTTTATTAGCTTTCTCTTGCTCTGGGAGGGCATTTCCTTGCATGTCTTTGCCTTTCAGCTTGCAGTAACTTCAAGCAGCTTTGCACAGGGCTTGTGCAGCTGATTGAAATGCTGCCGACAGCCTCTGCAGCTGATAGGAAAACTGCCACGAGCCAAGGCGATGGCCACAAGCTGCTCTCTCTGATGGGATTTCACGGCTCTCAGACTGTCCCGTAGGCCTGCTGCATTTTACCAATGATATCACTCAAAAAATGTTTATGAGCAGATAGATCTCAGACCTCAAAGTGAATATTAAGCTACTGTACCAACAGAGGTGTACCTCCAAAAGGTCAGGGAAGGAAGAAGTGAAAAGCAAAGCAAAAAAAAAATCCTAAAATATGTGCATTTCTTTAAAAAAGTTTTGATGTGGTTCCATATAAGAAAGCTCCTTTCTTACAGTTTTCCCCTTGAAATACTGGTGTCTTGCAATCCCAATATATAAAAACATTTCTTTTTTTAAAAAGTGACATATGGCAAAAATTGGTAGCAGTAAATAAACGCACATAAAGCTAAATCATGCCATCCTAAATGTTAGTAAAAATGACAAAATAAAATACTATCTATATAAACTATGCACAGGTGTGTAGCATATTACAAGCAAAAAACATATCTTGCAATTATAAGCCCACAGTATTTATTTCGGTTGTCTGTAATTACATTTTATATATGTTTGTTTAGTAATATCAATCCAAGACATCATTTTGAGGATATAATTAACTGCATGTTAGCACAGGATGTGTTAAGACTGTTTTTGTGTGTTGAAAGAGATAAAAATCTTTGTTAGCTGTGTTTAAGTGCCACCTAGCGTCCCAATCTGCCAATTTCACTCAGAAAACCCTCAAAGTTTACAGAGCAAAATCAAATTGCAGCGTTAAAAAAGAGCTAGGGTCACAATGCTCCCATTTCAGTGCTAACATGAAGTCCCTAACCCATATGGACAGTAAATACAGATCTCAAGGTCCCACTGGCACGTACCTCGTTTTTCAAATTTTTATAGCAGTGATCCAACAGAAAACTCACATAAAGATACATATTCTTGACAACTTCAGAAACAATATAGGTTAAAGCAAGAGTTTATAGCTCAGTAGCTGCGAACTTCACCCACTGTCACATAAGGCAGCCATTCGAAAATTACGGCTTCCGTCCTGTCTCTGTTTCCGCAGCACTGAACAATTGATGGTATCTGTGACTTAACCAAAATGCTCTAGGCATTCTCATCAAAAACAGCATCTATAATGGTCTACGTAAACCAAAGTTCAATTTGTCTCTTTTCTTCTTGAAATTCATTAAATGCTCCAAGAAAGATCGCAGCCATTACAGAGAGCTGGCATAGCTCAAAGTAGAATATGCAAAACTCTTGGGCTTTCTGTTACATTTAGCATGACCGTAACAATTTGCTTTTCGCACCATTAGCAATGAGGGCTGACTCCTACGCCTCTGTGACATTTATTGGAAAGCCTTGTCTTTAAATCACATGATAAAAGAAAAAATTAAAATAAGTTTTTAAGTGCTATTTATCCTGACTGCTACAATAAGCAAGGGTAAGTTGACAAGTACATCAAAGAACTTCTACTTATGTCATGAAGTGAATTAATGTGAATTTGTCGCAGAAATAGAAAATCAGAGAATGGGGAAAAAAACAGGAAATATAAAGAGATGAAAAACCACATGAAACAGCTTCTGATCAGCAGTAAGAAAGGCTTGTGATGAGGTGTCTTAAACTAGGATGAGAGAATGCTTAGATAGGAAACATTTAGGCAAGACAAGCACTTTCCCAGCAGCTTCTAGAAAACTGCAGCTGCACATGTGCATAAATCTATTGGGCACCAATAAAATGGAGGAAAAATATTTTTCAGACGTATCTAGCTTGGAATTTTTGGGTTTGTGTTTTCCGTGAAGGACAAAACATTTACAGAAACAAAAAAAAAGTGAATTAATTGTGCTTTTTTTGTTTGAAGTTTATTTTGATGTAAGTTTGCCTATAAAGGACTCCACTCGCCTCAGCAAGTCCTCAGCTTGAAGACCGGGAAGAAACGGGCAGGATCACACCAGAAGGTTTGGAAAACACGTGGAGAACCGGGCTGGCGCTGCGGGCGCTCTCCCGGGCCGGACGTGGAAGGCTGTGCCTTGCACAGAGGGAGGAACGCTTTTTTTAAACGCAAATCCCGGCAGGAGCCCCCGACACTCCAGGCCGCGAGCTCTGTGAGGGTGAGAGGGCACGCACCACCCGCTCCCCCCGGCCTCCCCTCAGCGCTCCCGCGCTCCCGCCCCGGGCCGGGATTGGTCCCGCGCCCTCCCTCTCCTCCAATCCCAGGGCTGGATTCCGTTCCCTCCCCCGCCTGGACCCGCCCACCGAAGCCGCGGCTCGGCTCCGCCTTTCCGGCCGTCTCCATGGCAGCGGGGGCGGGGGGTGTTTTAAGACGTCCCGGAGACCATGGAGGGTGGTTGCTTTCCTTTTCGAAACTGGCGAGGCTAAAGGTAAACCAGCTAGCGTATTTGGTGTTTTATTTTTACTTCCTGTCTTATTCTCCCGCAATCATACTGGATGTTACCTTTCAACAAGACCGTAAATCTATTACCCCCCCCCCCCCAATGGTAGGGCTCGGCCGGTGCGCGGCCCCGCTGCGGCCGTGGCGCTCCCGCCCTGTCAGGGCCGCGGCCTGAGGCGGAGCGGCCGCGGGTGCTGAGGTGGAGGTGGCGTCCCCGGCCCGAGGGGCCTCCCGGGGCTGCTGGAGATCCGGGGACTGACCGCGGAGGTTCATCCCGGGCTGCCTCAAAGCCGTGGCATCCGCCCAGGGCAGCAGCGGGTGGAGCGGTTGCCCCACGGTGCAGCGGGCGGAGGAAGCTCAGGCTGATGCCGGTTTTTCACTCACGATGGTGCTGGTTAATTGCTCCTGTTGTAAGCTGTAGGCGCCCTTAAAGACAGGAGGTCCGTGCGGCGGGATGCTCTGGCTTCTCCTGCCGCCGGTAAAGGTGTCTCGCAAAGAGCACGGTGTGCCCCGGCTGGGGGAAGGAGCACTGAAGGGTGTGCTCCGTGTTAAACAAGGTGAAGCATTAGCAACAGGTGGACAGAAGTGATTTCAGAATGTGGTAAAACATTCATCCCTAGAAGAGGCACCCCAGTGTCAGCAGAGGCCACGTGTAAATCGCTGGTTTCAGAGTTAGGTGTGACACGTATTAGTGAGGAGGCCTTAACTAATGTTATCCTGATGAGTTCTTGTAGCTCTCCCACCCATTGAATTTATTAACTTGTGACAAGTTATTTAGTTTTACTTAAGGTGACAACAATGCAGCCACCTCTGAGGTGAAAAATAGACAAAACATTTCCAGCCTTCTGAAAAGTGCTGTAGGATCATTATTTGCATCAGTGGGCAGTTGATCTCCTTATTAGTTCGGGAGAAAACCCAGTAAGTTCTACACAATTTAAACAGTTTCCTATGAACAGGTCCCTGTATCTGTGAGAAGTAGTTTACAAGTATAACTGTGTTCAGTATAACGTGGTAAAAGCCAGAAATCGTAATGTAAATAGTAATAGACAATTTATGTAAGCACAGAGTGTGTGTGTGTGGTTGTAAGCCTCTGAAGCTCGAGAAAACTCAGTGCTAAATCTGGAACTGAAAAGAAAATTGGTTTTCATAAATTATTAGAATACAGTAGCATTCTCCTAAAACATATTGTGAAGATTGGTAGCGTGAATGTTTTCAAAGCATAATGTAGCAATGTCTTGTGGCAGGTTTTGTGTAGATAGCTGACATAGGTATCATGTGTGCAGCTTTTTAACAAAAGGAATTGTTTAATACCAGAAAGTGTTTGTTAATGTACATCTCCAGAAGACTTTAATTTCACTTGGCTTTCCTTTTATAGTGTACAAAACCAGGGCAAACAACAGAAGATGTCATCCAGTTTGACTCGGGAGATTCACCTTGCTAGAAGACATGAGGAGATGTGAGTAGCTGTGCTCTGCTTCCCAGCAGTTTGTGTTGAGTCTTGTGAGGTTCTCCCTCCCTGCACACGACCCTCGGTGCCGGTGAATCCGAGCTCTGCACAGCGCAGTGGTGCTTCAGCAAGGGGCTGGAGTTCCAGGAGGTGGCACTCTTCCTTCAGGAACCATGGGAATTAGCATCCTTGCGTGCCGTTAAGGGTATTTAGGTTGATGAGGTTTCTGACTTCCAATGGTGGTAGTGGTTTAAGATCTCCATTGTTAACCTGTCACCGTTAAATTCCTATTTGGGGAAGGTAATTGGATTCTCTCACTCAATGCCTCAATTATAGAATTGCTTCTTTGTTACCCTGTAAACTCAAATTGTGAGGCAAATACGGTAGTGATTCAGGAAAATTTGCTTTTCATGTAACAACTAGTACGTGCCAATGAGCAAACTTAGTACTGATCAAGTCACTCCAACCCACCCTGTCTTTCCCTCTTGTGGCAGATTCAGTGTTTCTAAGCACCTCAGCATTTGAGGATTGCTGCTTGCAACATTATAGCTGTGTACAAGCACAGCAGGTGATGCCTGCCTGTACCTTTTCCCTCCCCCAGCACACCCACCCTGCAGCCGGCTTAATTAGCCCCATAGTTTTGAGAGAACTCGGTAAGGTAAAAAGGTTATTTTCTAGCTCCTGAGCAAAATGTTCTACCCACTTAGCAAAATGTTTTCCTTTGTAGACTGTCTCAGAGATCAGAGCTGCTACAGCAGATGGAGACTTATCTAAGAGACAAAAAGACTAAAAAGACATGGCAAACTCAAGCAGCTGATGCAGCTCATAAAAGGAATGCAGCACTTTTAAATGTAAGTTTCTGCAACTACCAGGAACCGCATCAAAATGTCACGGTTATGTAGCTTAGATAATTAAAAAAAAAAAAGAGAGAAGTGTTTGCTCTATAGTTGTCATTTGAATTCTCTTCTATATGGTTCCCTCTTCTGGAACTTTACCAAAAAGTATTAAATGACAAGTCTTTATTATCCGATGGCATCACTACCTATTTCCCGTGCCCTTCTTACAAAAGCCTCGTGGTGGCAGCTGCTACTATGTATTTTTATTTTTTTAAGTACATGTAGAGATGTAACACATGCTGGTACATATCTGTCTGAGAGAACTGAGGGGTCTGTCTGGACTCACAGCCCCTCTGCACTTTCATTCAGGACATGGGGGTAATGTTTGGAATTGGGCTGACCAGTGCTTTGGGCCAAGGGTAGGAACTGTTCTCCCACTGTGGTTTTGTTAAGTTGTGGAAGAGGTTCTCGGTTTAATATTTTTCTCTACAGAGGTGTAGAGTGACTTCAAGCGTTTTACTTGCAAGTCTGTAAAAGCAGTGTTTGCTGTTTCCAGCTCTTCAGAGGGGTGACACCATTAATAATGTTCAACATACCTGTTGTCATATTTAGGTAAGATTTGTTTCCTAGGTAAATTCAGCAGACGTTGGAGAATGGGCAATTAAAATGATCTAGGTTTGATGGTAGGGACTAGAATACTAAAAGGCTCCTCTGGAGCCCCTAGCTCAGGCATCTGAGTTTGAAGAGATGCACTTGACCACTGACATGATTAATTTGAAAAATGTGTGTCGGTTTTTCAGGAGACAGCAGAAAACTGAACCTCCTGTGCCTTTTCTTTAAGCTCCTACTTATTAAGGGTCCATAATGCATGTATTGTGTTTATTGAAAAAGTAAGTTTTACTCAAGAAAATTACAAGATTAATTTGTGTCACCAGAATTTCTTTAGTTTTTTTCATGCAGAGTCTGGTTCAGATTTAAAATGCTCATATTTCGGGTGGGTATAATTCTATTGCATTCGAGTTTGTATTTAAATGGGAGGTTTATTTAGAGAGGGGCAGACAAGGAGAACAGTTAGCCAGGAATGCCTTCTTAACTATTCTGTGGCAAAAAAGATTTTTCAACTTGGGCTGATGAACTGGTGCTGGACAGGGGCAATCAAGCTCCCCTTTATTTGGTATATTAAGTGTAGGTGCTTCAGTGAGAGGCTGGGGACAAATGGATGGTTTGGTTATTTTTTCCATAGCTCCTACTCCATTGATTTAGTAATTTCAGCCATTATGACTCCCATTTTCTATATGCATTTTATGTTAGATTTTTACTTTGTAAATGTAAGGTTTTATAAATTATTTGTGTTTATGAATGCTTTCTCAGTTTACATATGCAGGCAAACACAATAAATGCAGAGTATATTTCTGTATATTTTTCCATCCTGAAAGCTTTATTGTATTGGAAATGGTAACAATAGCTCAGACATATACAGAGTGTAAATATTTCTGCAGTTAAACAGATATTTGCTATCTTCTGTCACATCCTCAAAATTGTTCCTTTCAAGTGTCAAAAATGTTGGTGTTTGTACAGAAAAAAAGCAAAAACATATGTATCAAAACAAATTCTGTTGCAGGATAAAATAGCATAAATCAATTTAAATCTATTAATTTTATCATAGTTTTAACAAGCATGCACTCCTGCAGATGCTTTCTGATAACAGAAGAAAACAGGAAAAAAAATCTATGCAGCATAATATATGAGAGGCTTGAAAACAAGACTGATTAATGTGCCAGCTTCAGAATATTGTTCCTGATACCAGGCACTGTACATTTCACAGTTACCATGTGGAGAGTTGTTGATTTGGCCTACTCAAAAATACATGGACATGACGAAGTGTTATTTTTTTATTTGCATTTCTGGTTTTCTGCGTGTAAGCAAAATCAGTTGTTTTCAGTAATAGATCATAGCAAAAGCCATTTTCCTTTCTCTGTGCTAGTTGGAATTTATGCACAGGAAAGATTTCAAAATTAATTTAAATTCTAATCAGTAGGAAGCAAGGAACTAACCTCTTTCCTTTAATTGAAATTTTGACATTACAAGCATTTGTGCAACATTTTAACATAATTATCAGAGTATTTTCCTCAATGTCTTTAGAGGGAGACTGCAGATTAGGGAAATCTGTATCATTTGGTGCTTATATAATGTTGTCGTAATAAAAGCAGAAATTAGACTAGTATTTGTAATCTAATTTATGACATTTGTTTCTCAGTGATATTTCTTGTGTTTAGAAATATGTATTACTGTGCAACAGCTTGTAACATGAAATAGAAAAGAAAGAGTATGCTATATAGTAATTAGTACTGGAAAGGTAATTTAGAACAAATTTGCTTTCCTTCCCGGGCATGCAATTCCAGAATTATTTAAGTGTGATTCTGCCAGACTGATATCAATATAAGTGACAGCTGAATTTGGTCCCCTAAAAGCAATGTATGTGTCATGCATTCCATTTTACCTCTGGGGAAGGGTCTTGAATTGTTTTTGTTCCAGTCTTTGTGGTTTTAGGGGAAGTACTGTAAGATGCTCTCTTTTTTTCAGTACTGTGACATATTAGATTAGCAGGTTTTTTTCCAAAGAAGTTTATACTGCTGATGTATTTATTTTTATATTGATGACAGGGATTTATTTTTCCTACAAAGCTTCCCAGTTGTGTAGACACACAAGAAGTGCCATCTAATCTTTCAGTAGTTCCAGTTATTTTCTAAAGCATACTACACCTTCCAGCAAAAATTTCTTTCACTGTCTGTCATTAAATCAGTATTCTGAATGACAATAGACTGCACAACACAAACTGGAGTGAGCAATGAAAAGACACGTCCAATATCTAGGCTATGCCAAAGTGACCTTCTCTACTAAACATATATGCACAACTGCTGTCTCCTTTCTTGCCTGAACAACTTTCATTTCCTATCACCATAAACATTCCAGTTACTTGGCTGAGTCTATAAAGAAATAATGATTGATATTCTTCTTCCTTCCTGTTAAAATTCCTACAGTAATTAGGAAGAAGAAATCAGAAAGGAGGAAAATCTTATGGAAGAATATGAGGTGAACATCACTGAATGATTCTTTATTCATTATGGTGGCAACTTCTCCAGCCTTGGCCTGAGCCATTCTGATAGGAGCTTCATTTGGTGCTGTTTGTGTGTATATGTTCTAAGTATGTGCAGCAGAGAAATTCCCTGCTGAAGTCACTTAAATCTGTGTTGGCCTCTGTTCTTTTGACATTGTGGTTTCTAATGGATTATGTCTTTTTTCCAGTTTCCTATATGTTTATCCCATTGGCCTTTTCTTACCTGAGGAGGGGCAGCCGTTTGCTGCTTCTGAGAATTTGGATAAATCCGAGAATTAGTTTACTCTTTCTCAGACATCCTTTAGCTTCCTACAGTGGTGTGGATTTTGCTGTAGAAAAGGGAGGAACAGTTTTGCGTGGATTAGGTTTGTAATTATGTACAAGAGAATATTGTAAAAGGAATTAATGAAATAAGATGAACACTAAATTGAACAATCTGACAAATATGTGTGTCACTAAGTTGAACTTCAGCAAGGCTGGTTTTTTGCTTTTATTAATCATACTCTACTGAACTAAACTTGAGTTGAACACTGTTTACTTATTGGTGTATTCAGACTGGCTATTATTCAATACGAGTAATCATGTTTGGTCTCTCTTGTGGATATGCTCCTCCAGAATCTCACTCTTCTTTTCAGCAGCAGTGGTGGTGAATATTTGGGAAGTCCCTTTGGGGAATTTCCTCTCTCATTTAGTTTTTCTGTTGTACTCTTCACACCCGCTCTCTGCTCCCAACTCTGCCATCTGCTATACTTTCTTTCCCCCTCCACTCTGTTCAGCTTTGGCTTCTTCACACCCCACTCCCACGTCCCTTTCTGTCTCTCTTCATCTGCCCACCACTCAATCTCTTCAATGTTTGGGTATGGAACTAAGCCCACAAGAACAGGTCAGAACTTTAAAGGGGGAGGGTGGTTAGTTTGGGGGCATGCTTTGATTTGTTTGTTGCTGTTGATTTTTTTGGTTGTTTCTTTTTAAAAATATTTATTTGGGCCTCTGTGAATCCAGCACACATCCACTGGACAAGCAGAAACCCAAATACTGATTTTTTTTTTTTGTAAGAAAACTATGTGAGGTGCATTGTCATCCAAGCTTGTCTGGTGAACAGCTTGCTGCAGCTCTACATTTATGTGCACATGTTATGCATGCATATTAGCAAGTCATCTTTGTCTTGAGAAGTAAAGATCTTGCACATAATTTGCCTAGTTACTTTACAGTTACAGTAGCTAGAATACATATTTCAGTCTTATGCAGCAAAGAAAAAGATGTTCCATTCCCCTCTATTTCCTTAAGTTTTATACAACAGAATTTAACTAATTTACCCTGGTGTCCAGAGAGAATAGCAGTGTTTTACAGCAAAAGTCTTACTTGTTTGTGAAATGTACTCTTGTATGAAAAAGGTGCAGCAAACATATTTAGCAGCTGTAGGGTGTTAGTCTAAGTAGTACAAGTTGTATTTCAGAATGTCTAAACAAAGATTTGAACTTCAGTGTTAATTTTTGAATTCTGTTTAGGTGTAATGGGCTTATTTAGTTAATTTCAATATCTTTATATGTGTGTTTTCCTTTTAAAATTCCCAGTGCTTGTTTTTAAAATGTACTTTGCTTGTGTTTTAGGATATAGAAGCAGCAGAAAAAAGGCTGCAAGAAAGAACACATTTACTTCCACATCCCGATACTGTTAAGTTAGAAGTAAGTCCTAGAACTCTGTCTTTTCATTTGTTTTCATTTGCTGTTTACCAAATATTTTCCTTTTTTTTTTTCCCTGAAGCATGTTCTTAAAGTGAAAATAATTGATTTTAAAATCCAGTGACTGGTATAGCCAAAGGCCTGTGTACTGTGTAGCAAGCTGAACCTAAATTCTGGGACAAGGTCCCTAGATTCTGGAGCATTCTGGTGGAAATATTTAGCAGCTTTCAGATCTATACAAACTTCAATTTAAAAATTAAGTCAAATATAAAAAATTAATATTGCAAATATCAGAAGATTACTGTGTTTACTATGTTAGAGGTATTTAGTTTGTTTTGTGTGGTCATCCTGTTCTCAGTTTACCACAGATTGTCATCTTTACATTTCAGGGTCAACAGTTTGTCAGTATGAACAGAGAAAATTTCTCATCAATTATTTTAGAGTCATATGGAACCTTATGAAAAGTACTGCAGCAGGAATACTAGATTCTTTTTTTTTTTTTTTTTTTTTTCTTCTCAACGTACAGTCCCTAAAGAATTACTTCAAGACAAAAATTTTGAACAGACTCCCATCTGTTTGCTGCCCCAGTGGCTGTGTTCTCTGTGCTGTGTGGTGGCACAGGAGCAGAGTGTCCCGTGCTGGTTTGTGTGCTGGGGCTCTGGCAGAGCAGGCGAAGGGCCAGGTTTAGCACTGTCAGCTGTGAGGAGAGGTGCATTGTACCTCAGCTTCACACCTGCTGGGCAAGTGTTGGCATGCTTAGGCTAGTACTTCAAGGAGAGACATCACTTCTTGTTCTGGTTACTGTTCAAAGTTTTCATCTGTCATTGCATTTTGTAAATAGCCTCCTGTGACTGTGACAAGGTGCACACTGAGTTTGCCCCTTCAGTGGCTTTTGTTTTATTTTTAGACATTTTTAGGCAAAAGGGTACATTCCTTCCTGAATACTTCTACATTTTGAATGATGCTAAGGAAGATGCCAGCCTACTAATATTAAACATTAAACTTATTTTGACTGTTTTCAGAAGTACTTTTAGACTCTTCAGTGACTCTGGAGTCACCTCTAGAGTTGTTTGGGTCAGTTAGTCCTGTGGTAGGTGTTGAGCTGCTTGTGCCGTGTCGAGTGAAGTCCGCACAAATTGGAGGCTGCAGAGTGATTGCTTGTGGCTGCAAAATGTCTGCACTCTGCAGCAGTGGTGAAATTTTGGAGAGAACAGAGTTACTATTTGAAGGAGAAGATCCTATTTCAGCTTTTTTTTTTTTTTTATGCTTCTAGAGAAGAGTGCTATAAATAGTGGAGAAAGAAAACTTTCTTTCATGGTACAAAATTCTTGTGCGTGCTTTGTTCCAAAACACTTCTGAGCATATTTCACTCAGCCATATATGTGTCTGTATTAATATACTCTGAAAGTTATGGCTATAATGGATCCCCAGCTTGCTGAGTCGGAGTAGTTTTGTGTGACAGCACATATGCTTGTCAAAAAAGATTCTTTGAGTAAATCTGTTGAAGAAAATATTTTTGTAAACCTGCAAGAGCCGTAGTTATATCTGAGTTACATGTAAGGATCGAAATGATTAGCCAGGAATCTAATACTTTGCAGTCTTATGCTATACTTCTCCTTCATTATATACTTAGGTAAAGAAAAAAGGCTCACTACATATGAATCATAACTGTTTTCTACTGCAGAATTACATTTTTCTGAATGGACATGAATGGCAAAAGATACTTACATACATGGATGGATTAAAGTGTTATCTTAGCACGGTTCTTAGATCACTTTATTTTGTGGGGAAAAAAAATGATACCTGGCACATAAAATTTTCCTGAAAATCCTACAAACAACAGTTATCCTTAGGATACCAACACAAAAATGATGAATGATTAATAACACAGATAAATAATATGTTAAATTTATTATTTAGAGGCACAGTGTAAAGCAAGAGGAAGGGTTAAATGATCTGCAGTGATTCTCCTAGCCCACATGCTAAATATACACCACTTCTTTATTATTATTATTATTTTTATTTGTGATCCAAATACTGGAGATGATTACTTCATCAGTGAGTTATCAAGTCTAAAATTTTCCTGAAATATTTTGAACTATTGAACTATTTGAACTATTTCCTTGAAATATTTTGAAGGATAATCAGTTTACACTGGTAAACATGCAGCTTTCATTTCTAACAGTATTTTCCACTGCAAAATTAAATACCAGTAACATACATACTTAAATATAAAATCTGCTTTGGAAAAGTATATAATCATGGAAAATAATTTATTAAAAGTACTGTAAGGTCTAAACTGATGTGTTGCTTACCACAAGAGGGCACATTCAGTCACTTCACAGTTTGTCCTGCAGAATGAAATATTTCCAAGCTGATATTTTGCATCATACAAGAGATTAAAAATTTCATATGTTAAGTACGTTGTTCTTTTCTGAATTGCTTTAGTCTTAAAGTAAAATTTAATAATGCATTGGATATCTATATTGTTTTAAACTAACTGACACAGATGTTGAAATTAAGTTTATTTTTTCTTATATCTTTCTCAGACTCTCTATTGGGCATCAGTAAAAGAATCTCTTCCCAAGTGGGAAGAGTTTCTTTTAGGAAGAGCAGAAGCTCCTATTGGCTTTAAGAAAATGAAAGCTACAAAGCAGAGCGTAAACTACCCAGAAGAAGATTCACAAAAAGAAACATTTTAGTTTCATTTTGTTTTGTAATTTATCACTTAAGCAGAGAAGATCATCCAGATCGGGCAACAGAATATCATACCATTAAACTGAAATGTAAATAATTTAAATGAAAATTAATTATATAGGATAATTCAATTCTATTGTTGTATTGTGTACAATTCCTTGTTTTTATTCTGTGCTAGAGAAGCAATCCTCAAATGGGCTTTTAGGATCAAGAGTGAGAAATGTTGGGGTATAGATTTCCACCAAGGCAATTGGATTTTCAGTATGAGAAGAGTTTTATGTTATTTTTAATCCTCTGCTTCCACATATAAGTGTGATAAGTAAAGACAGATTCTTGCATTATCTTTCTTCACTTCAGTCATCTGTGCTGTATGCCTGCTCGTGGATGAGGGAGAAAGGAAGAATTTACTGTTAGCAGAAAAGGCAGACTATGCATCAGAGTAGCCTTGGTTTAGCACCAGGAATCTGTGCAAGAACCTTCATGAGAGCCATTGTGGAAGGAACAAACTTGAATTTCTGCATCTTATTTTCCCTGATTTTTGTCATTTCCACTTTCCTCATTTGTACACCTCACTCCAGGCAGCTTTTCCCAGCCTCCTGCCTACATTGCATTTCTTGTCTAATGGGTGGGCAAACAAATCTCTAGGGCTTTTTGCTACTTCTAGGCTGCTCTTAATGCTATTTTCTTCCTGCTGATGTGATCTACAAGTGAGAATTTTTCTGAGACATGGAAAGTTTGAAAGAAGCAAACTGAAAGGTAACTGGCAGTGGCTGTCCAAGAACAAAGCATATACAGAAGTTGAGAGTATAATATTTTCCTTTTCAGCCATTGAACAGCTTCTCAGCTTCCTCCTACAGAGGTACAGTATCAGTTTTAATTTTACTGAGCTAACTAGGTATGAAAAATTCACTGGTACAGAACCTCTAAAAGTGTCAGTTCAGTGAAAGATCCTTCCTGGTGTGTGACATGGCCTGCAGAAAATTAATCCTTCCTAAGCAAAAGAAGCCTTGAAAATATTAATTTCTTTTATTGTTAAGAACCTGGACTTGAGTCAATATGCTGGTAAAATTTAATCTCCTGCAACATCATTATTCCACCCCCAACCTGGAAGTAGTAGGAAAAAAAAAACCCTCTGCCAGTTTCTGAGGATATGAAAATGTAATGATTACAAATATTGCTAGGCTACTATTTTATCTGAGCTATGCATCTTCATACTGCATAGAGAGAGACCCCACTATTCAAAGAAGATTATATCCCTGTGTAGCCTGAAGAATCACTGACACAATAAAATCAAAACTTTAGGTGCAATATAAAATTGTATATTTTCCATGGGAATATTAAGAGTTCCTTTTAAACTTTTTTCTGTTGAAGTGTCCATTAAACTGATAACTTTTTGCAGAAACTGCCATCTTAGAATTATCCTGTTGAGTGGGTGTTGGTGTTTGTAACAATAACGTTGTTTTCATAATATGTGATGGCAGATTAGCACGCTTCTCTGCAGTGTTGTTAACAGTTGTAATTAAGGAATAAACAGTAAAGGGTGTCAGTCCGATGACAATTTCATCTATAGTGTCACAATACAAAATGTCACAAAATATTAGAACTGTTATATAACTACAAAAATATCAAATTAGGCTTTCATCTTACAAGCTGAGAGCTTAAAAAAAACTTGGCATAGAGATCATTGCAATTTTATACCTACTCAGTGTTCTGTCACAAAGACAAGTTGGTAATATTTTCTTCTGTAAACTCACAATGTGATTCTCAATCTGATTTAGTGGGAATGTGTATGGATCTTACAGTTGTAGAGCTCACATTTAAAAAGCAAATAATTGGAACTGGTTGAGCACATGAGAAGGGAAAACCTATTATACATGATGCTCAGAATGAAGATATGGATGAGCAGTTAGTTGCTAACAAAGAATGGGATTCATCCTGTTCTCTGCATCCAAAGGGAAATCGCTTAAAAATCTGGGCCCCTAAGTACTTTATACATGCAAATTATCTGGGTCTTTATCTCTTTGACTCAGCCTAACCACTGGGACACAATGCAGATGCTCACTGTCTCCTTGCCCTTCTGATTTCCCCTGCAAGGAGATCTGGGTGTGTGGACAGTGAGGGCATGGCAGCTCATTGGGTGGGAATTTGGCAACGTGCATAAAAGGCAAACTTGCAAACAGGGTTAGAGTAGTTACCATCCTGCAGTTAGGCACTCACATAGGGTGCGTGAGAGTAAATGAAATTATCTTCAAAGAAGGAATAACTGCAGCCTAACTTTAGAAGCAGTAGGACAACTAGTTCAAGGAAAACACTATGTAAGAACATGTCCAGAAAAGGAAAAACTGAATGAAGAGGAGCATTTAAAGCAGGAATGTGTGTAGGTGACTGCTCTCAGAGACAAGGGCCTTCATGTTGGCCTGTGGTTTGAAACAAATCAATGCAATTGCCTATGACTGAAATAGCACAGTAATAGGGGCAGGGGCAACACAGCAGGGCCACTAATGTACAGGAGGAAGTGTCTCCTGATTTGGGGCACACACTGGCAGGGAACATAGTTACGTGGTATCTCCTCTTCTACTTATCCGTGTTGAGTTTAATTTACCGTGGCTGGGCTGGCTTGATATTTGCCTTTTCATAGATAAAGATTTGAGAAAGCATATGTTAAACTTCAGTGTGCTTCAAAAAAATTTAAAGATCCCCTAAAGTGATGTATACTGATATTATTTAATATTGGTTTCCTATGGGAGCTTGAATGAGTATTCTTCACCAAGTCAAGGCAGTTACCTCAAACATACTGATTCTATGTAGTTATTCCCCATCTTATCACAAGCTTTTATATATATATCGCAAAATATAAAATATAGATATTACATCATAGATATCTTCTGTAATTTCGTACTCATCCTGAATAAATGTTTTTTCTCTTAAAAAAAAAAAACCAAAACCAAACAACAATAACAAAAAATCCCCAAACCTGTTACTCTATATTCTTGACTTGCTGCTTGCCCCTTAGTGTTACAATATATGTATACATAAGGTGCAGTGATCCTAGGGGCCTGTTGCTTGTTGTGCTTTTCTTGTAGGTGGGGGACAGCAATTGAGTGAAGAGCAGTAAGGAAACCCAAAGGTTTTTCCTGTTTGTAAGTTAGTCTTGGACTATCTTGCAAGAAGAAGTAATTAATCGTACTTTTCTAGGTTAATACACAGATGAGTAACCCCAATACTAACCCAAAGCACAGCCTGTTCACCCATCTTGTCACCTCTACCATCACATTCCCAAGCTTTTTACTTTCTCAGTTATTCTGGCTGTGGGGGCAGGAGCAGAAGGCATGGCATGTTACTTTTCCCTAGCATAAGAAATTTCTTACTCTGCAGAATCTTTCACAAGCCTATTAATTTAATTTGAGAGCATATTTGAAATAGTGAGTTAGTTTAGACACGTATCTGACAGCACGGTATCCTCTTGATTGTATTTATTCAGGGTCATGTTTTTGTAGAAATTGGGAGCTAATTTTTAGGCTGAGCTTATAGTTCTTCATTTCTGTCTTTTTCATTCACATAGCAGGTTGGGGATGTAGATGCTCAGTTTGAGCTTGTTGATACTGAAAAATAAGAAAACCAAATTTAAAATGGAATGTACTTTTAGAGGTTATATCTGAAAGAAAACATTATTTACTCCATAATGGTAATTTTCATAATATTTTAATAGTTCTGTTCAGATACAACTTGACCTTAAATATCACCCCAAATGCAAGCTGTTTTAACATATTTGTAATGCTAAGGTCTTCATTACTGTGATATTCTGTTTGCTCAAGGATTATAATCCATGGATATACTGTGTTAGAGTTGAAATAAAGCTTTGATCCTGCAGTCGCTGCCTCTTGGATCTCAGTGTTGCATTGCACGTATGAGTTGGATGTAAGTTGGTGCCTGCTGCAGCCAAGTGTGAACAGCGAGTAGGCCAGTGATAAATACTTTGCTTAGGTATGGTGTTTATTTTCCTCTGACATTTAATAATGAAATATTAATCTCCTGAATGACGATTAAAATCTTAGAAATTTACTGATGAAAAATACAAATGTAATGAATCCCAGGTCGATTATTTGCACGCTTCCTATTGTTTCATAATATGTGAGCTAAATTACTTCAGATACGCGATTACTAGGAAGATGTAGATACTTAAACCCTTGCTAAGGAAACAGGTGGGGGAAATGGTTCTTTAGTACATCCTCCTGCTGTGTGAAACTCTTTGTCTTTGCTATAAATAGGGTGATTTAATTTGGGAATTTGCTACTCCTTTTAAACACAGTTAAAACAGCTCTTGAAAATGCGCTAAGCTGTACCCGCTGTGTATGTAGCCTTCCAGTTGTAGCTTTTGCATTTGACTTACTTTGAATACGTCTGTTTTTAACGCATACGGATAGAAAGTATACTCACTTCTTCCCGTAAGTTTTGTCGCTGTGATGATGATCTTAAAAATAAATGTGTGGTGTTCTTTCCCCTCACTCTCAGTCGTATCACCTACCAGAAAACCCTAATAGGCAACAAAATAGTGTGAGACAGTATTTACATCACACTTTTGAAACAGATTCAAGCAGAGCCAGCTGCTGTAAGATTATTTTACAAATCTATTGTAAATTAATAAAAGGAAAAAATTGCCTTCCTTTAGGTAAATTACAGTCTCCTTTACTAATTCCGTAGCTTGAAGCCGCAGTAAATAAGTACCTGCCTCACTGCTGTGAATGGGAAATGGGAAATGTAATTTTGGTAACCAACTTGCCTTTCTTTACCCATTTAGTTGGTATGTGTTGCAATAGCTTCATTCACAGAGCTCTGAGTGTTGCTCAATAAAAGCTTCCGGAGGATAATGTGCTCCAGGGAAGCACATGCCGGCAGCTTTGTTCAGCGCGGGCGAACCTGCGCGCTGCGCTCCGCGGCCGCGCTCGCCCCACGCCCCGCCGGTGCGGGCACTGCCCGAGGGGCCGCGCTGCTTCGAGCCGGGGAAACGCCAGCGACTGTGGGAAAGGGAGAAAGGAGGGGACAAAAAAACCCGAACAAACTAAAGCACATTTCTCGGTGGTTTCCCGGTGTGAAATGAGCTCACTGCGGCGCGGGGGAGGACACACGGGTGGCGGGCGGTCGTGATCGGGGAGCGGGGACTGCGCGTCGCCGGGAGCGGTGCGCAGGGAGAGGGAACGGGAAGCGCATTGTGTGTGTCCTCCCTCACTCAACGGCGCCGAGACTCCCAGGAAAGCTCTGGGCAGCGGGTTTGATTCCTTGGAAACGCTCGTAATAATAATGTTAACCGTAAAAAACGTATCCGTAAATCCCTAGGAAAAAGGTTTGTCTATGTGACCCAAAGTGTCGCAGTCCCCAGTCAATTGGAAGCTGTGTTTAGAGGGCGCTTAAACTATTGCAGCCGCTTTGCTCTATTTCTCGGACGTTTCTTTGTATTAAGTTTCCGGGTACACTTAGCTTTTTCCTTTATAATTAGCTTTCTTTTGCTGGATTCATTGATAGATACGATAATCCAGTGTTGGTAATATCTCAATTCATTAACATAATGAATCAGAAGGAAGAGGCTGATAATAAATCAGAAAGCTTCTATTTATGTGAAATATCTTGGCAACTGGCAGCAATGAGGAAGACAGGAGAAGGAGTATCAGACAGTTAACGGGACCTCGGGAACGCGGCTGCGGGAGCTCTCAGGTGCTCTGAGCTCTTTAAGCGCCCGAGCCCTTCACAGGCCAATCGTGTCCATTGCAGCAGCGCTGATGAGGGAAAATACCTTGCTGCTGTGGCCCCGGTGTCCCAAGGGGTTCAAAGCGCCCATCCCCGCTGTTTGGGCTCCCGGCTGCCCCTGGCAGAGCAGCCCCGCGGGCTGGGACGGGGCTACCGCTGCCCCCCACCACTGCTGTGGCTCCGTTTGTGCGCATCGCCCGCGGGCTGGTGCGGCCCGGGAGGGGCCGGGGATGCTCTGAGAGGAGCCGGGAGAGGCGAAGCGGGTCCAGCGAGGTCCCCACTCCTTGTCCTATCGGTTGGAAGTATTTCTGCCCCCGAATCAGATCTCTTTTAAAGTTTGTCATGTCGCTTTTTCTGCCAACGCGGAAGATGGCAAATGTGCAAATATTTGTAGAAGTCAAGTTTTGTGAAGTTTCTGGCTTATACACCCACAGTTCTGGGAGCGGACCTTTTCTGTGGTCTGTGTCTGACAGCATTGGGACAAAAAGGTGCTTCGGTGACTAAACACGCTCTTACTGGAGTCACTTCAAAGCAGAGTTTAAGATCACTGGTGACTTGAAGCACCCGCACTGAGCGGCTGTTTGTGCTCCCTGGGGAGCACGCCCGAGGCTCCCTGAGGGCTGAGCCACATGGCCCAGCTGTAGCTTCAACACCTTACGAGGAGAGGCAGCCCGTAAAACAGAGAGCACAGAAGTCTAAATGTACCCTTTTCCTTTTTTTTTTTTCTTTTTTTAATTTTTAATTGAGGGCACGTGTTGCCCGTGATTCAATCAATTAAGCAATTGCAGTAAATCAACGAGATAAATACAAATAACACGAGGGTACGGCTTTAGGCTCGGCAGGGTTAGCAATAAGAGTCGGCTAGGAGTGGGGTTAAAAGCTGGGACAGCGTCACCTGGAGAATCAGCGTGTGGTAAAAACCAGCTGGTGAGAGATTTTCCCCCTCCTTCTCATGTATCTTCACTAAGGCCCCGTGGTAATGGTGTTGGTCAGCACAGCACCGTACCTGTGAGAAGGCTGGTGAGAAGGTGGGGAGGGCGACTGCTTAGGGCAAATCTGGCCGTGGTGTGAGGTCTGTGTGCCGTAATCTTCGGGAGAGGAAGGGCGTGGGGTGACCGTATCGCCAACCCCAGCACCAGTGTCCAAGGGAGGTGGGTGCCTTTCCCTGCAGGTGGCCCCCTCTGTCTGCACAGCCCCAGGGTCTACCTGTTCCTTGCCATCCCATCTGCATGTGGTTCTCAATGGGTCTAAAGCAGCCGGTGGCCCTCGCTGTGGCCGCTGTCGGTGCTGGCTGAAGGGCAGTGCCTCTGCTGGGACCCGCCGTGCCGACTCTTCCCTCGGTTGCAGGGACAGCTACCCCTGGACCCTCAGTCTCTCCACAGAACTCGGCTGTGGACGGCAATGCAGCCCCGGCTCTCTGGGGGTATCCAGGGTATAAATTTGAAGGGGTTAGAGCGGACCTGAGGAGAGAGGCAGGAGGTGTTAGGGGAGTGGGCAGGAGCCACACCATGAGGGCTGGGGAAGGACCACAAGGGCTGGCAGCACGTGCCTAAAAGAACAAAAGTGCCCTAATTGCAACCCTGGGAGGGTGAAGCCCATGAAACCCGTCCCTGGAGGGGACCCTCGTGGGTGACACGCAGGGGTGGGCTGGCACAGTCGAGGCCCAGCAGGCTTGCTTAAAAATCATGCAAATACTTCGGTAAAACGGCTTAAAGTGGCAGAAGGACAAGTCCTGCGGGCACCTGGGCGTCCTGGGGGACACGGCGGTTTGGGAAAGGCATGTGTCAATTTAGCCCTGGTGTTGACTTAAGGGAAAGTGCTAAGCCATTCCTAAACCTAAGTCAATACAGACTTAAGCCAAAATTGTTATTAACGAGCTCTAATCTGATTTAAGAGCCTCCGAGCGAGCCGTGTCTACACGACGCGCGTTGCCTTGCGCTGCGCGGTTCCCGGTCCCCCGGGGGGGTTGGGGGGGCCGCAGCCGGGGCAGCGGGAGGGGTCGGGCGAATGCAGCCCCGGGGAGGAGGAAGGCGAGTTTCGGGGAGAGCTGGGCCGCCGTGATTTGGGATGACTCGTGATCTCCCTCCGCGGAATAACTTCTTAAAACTGTACCCAGCCCGGCTGTCCTGGGGCGATTCGGGTCTGTGCAAGCGCCTCCGGGCCGGGGCTGCCAGGCTCCCTCTGCCGTGCCCGCCCGGCGGGCAGTGCCGAGGGCCAGCAGCTCCGCTCGCTCGGAGAGGGACATGCCAGTGCATTTCTTCCCCTGTCCCAAAGGGGCAGTTGAGCCCTCCACTCCACCCCTCACTGGGGGCCTTTCTTTTCTTCCCCACCAGCTTTGAGCAGCCCTGTTTCAGATTGGCCTTTTTATGTTTGATATAAAGAATAGTTGTTGGCCAATTCCATCTTTTCATCGCTGCTCTCCAGGCCCGGGTCCAAGCGGCTTGTCAGATGCTCATTAACTCCCCCTTTGGCTCTTTCCAGTGTGTCTCCTAAGCTCATTGTGCCAAGAACTAGCGCTTCTTTCTCTTTACATGGCTCCCTTTCTCTGCTCCATCAGGGAGACAAATTACTTTCCAAAAGGGATCGCCAGGGATGGTTTAATGAGAATTTCTCCAGCACTGGCCGTGGAAATCAATGTAGTTAACATTCGGTGCACTTAATTGGACTTTTCTCTTCTGCCTCCTTCAAAAAAACTCTGAAGCTATCCTGTTAATCTCTCATTTGTAATCAATTGTGTTGACTAAACAAAAGTCTAGGTCGTCCTTTCTTCCTGTCCCAGACAATCCTTTGTTGCCTCTAAATGCCTCATTCTTGAGTGCTCCTGGTCGTGTAGATGGGTCCGATTTTTGACAGTTCATTATTGCGCTTTTGTCCATTTAATCTCCCTCGCTGTGTTTTGCATGTGCATGCCTTAATGAGCTCCGTTGGCAATTAACATGTTTCTAGCAGCAAACTGGTTGCTCAGACGTTTGGAGAGCGGAGTGCAGGGAAAAGGGCAACGCAGCTGCCTGTGGGTTGGTGGCTTCCCGGTTCCCGGCGCGGTGCCGGGACGCACCTGGGAGCCGTCCGGTGCCGGGGCAGCGCCGGGCCGGGCCGGGCCGGGCGGGCCGAGGGGGGAAGCACGGCGGCGCTGGCACGTCGCTCTCTGCGCAGAGGCACCTCTAACCCTCCCCCCGAGGCACCGGCACCGCTCAATCTGTTGTGTGCGCGGCTGCGGCGCCGGGAGAGGGGTTTTTGTGCGGGTTTTGTGTTATTGAGGCTTGCTGGCAAGAGTGCCGAAGTGTGAGCAGTCGTGGACAGCAGAAACATCTTGTGAGGGAGAAGATAATTGGAGTCTCTGGCGTGTGTGTGTCTGACAGAGCCGCCCCTCCCCCGCGATCTGCGGCTTGTGTGTGCCGGGATCCGGGCGAGAGCCGGGGGGGGTCCGGGGCCGGCCGGTGGCGAGCGCGCTGCCGCGGCCCCTTCCCGGGGCGTCCGAGACCGGGGGGAAGCCGGAGAGACAGCCGGGCCGGGGAGGGCTGCCCGCCGCCCCCCTGGACGGGCCAGGTGACCAAGCCCACCGGCGGCGGCGGACATGTCACTTCAGGGTGCCCCGAAGATGCCCTGAGCTGTGACGGGGATGCCGCCCTCGCCCCCAGACGGCTCTGTAAACAACGCCGCTTTTTATAAAAAAATGAGATAAGAACGCACTTCCTTAATTCCTTTCCTGGGAGTGGGTTTCGCACTGCTCTCGCCCATCAGGAGAGCTGAGGAAGCAGCCTGCGCGCTGTCTGTGGGGCCCGCAGCCGCTCCTGGCTCCCGCTTTCGGCTCCCGGCTGGCAGCCCAGACCTCCTCCCGGCGCCCGAGGTGCGGAGAAAGCGGCGCTTCCCCCGGACCTGGCAGCAGGACTGGCTCCATAGGCACTCGTAGGGATGCGCACGCCCCCCTCCCTTCCTCCGGGACCTCGTCCTGCCACGGCCTCCCCCGGCACGGTGTCCCCACGGCGAGAGGGGTCCCTCCCGCTGTCCCTGGCCCGTGGATTGTCCCGTCCCGTCTGTCGCGGCGGCGGGAGAGCCAGGCTCGGCTCCCGCCTGCCGGGGCTTGAGCCGCAGCCCCTTCACTTGCGGGACCATTTCCCCCTGACAGGGTTTCCGGAGCGGTGACTTATCGGTGACGGGGTTTGCATTTTTTCTCTTTTTTAAAAATTTCCTTTTAACCTAAAACTCTCTCAAAAATTTTTTAACAAATTCGGTCATGATCTTTCCCCGCTGCCAGGACCACTGGACATTCTTTCCCGCTCCTCAAACCGTCAGAACGCTATTTCAGACACTGGAAAATGCAAACCCCGAGAAACTCTAAAATCGCCCCGTCCCTACAGCGGGAGCGCGGGGCCCGCAGCCCCGGCCCCAGCCCGGTCCTTGGAGAACGCGGAACATCGCAACCTAATAATGAATCCAGAAACCCGGAGCGAGGGGTCGACTCCCGTTCCTGAGCTCGGCGGCGAGCTGTGCTCGTCCTCGTCTCCCTCTATTTAACCACTCAATTAAGCGGAGAAAGGTGAGCTCCCCATTACGCCGTCCCCAGGCATTTCGGTGCCTCTCTCGTTTCCCTCTTCATTGGCAAGCCCGGCCCGAGCAGCACGCACACGCCCGGCCTCCTCAATCTCCTTTCTCCGCTAGAATAATATTGTTCCTAACGACGTGGCCGGAATAGACACTTGCGTATTAAAAGTGAGGGAGGGGGGGAGATGAGAAGGGAATATTTAGTGTAATCCAAGTGCTTGATTATCCATATTCTGATCACAAAGAGTTTCTGAGGCCTGCTGGGAGTGATTAGATTAATGTAATGCGGTTTGAAGGGTCTGTGTTTTCTCTCTTAATTTGGGTCATTACTCGGAAAGCAAGCGTGAGATCATTTTATCTGCATGCAAGGAAAGATAGTCATTCAGGAGCGGTTTAAACACGCCGTAATGAACCGACCCCGAAAAGCGGCGCTGGGAAACTCCGAGCCGCCCTTCGCGCTGCCGGTCGGGGCCGCGCAGCCCCGCCAGGGGTCCTGCAAGGGCTCTGACCCCGTTCCGGGGGGCGGCAGCAGCCCTCTGAAGCCGCCCGGCTCCCTCCCGCCCTCGTTTTGCTCCTCCGATGCTCGCGGCGCTCGGCGGGCCCTGGAGCGGCAGAGCCCGGCTCCCGCAAGCCGCGTTCACACGGGGGAGAGCGCCGTGCAGCCCGCTCCCCGCTCGGGCCGGGGCCCAGGTGGGAAATGAGACACCTGCGAAGGGCCGGTTTATTGTCCCATGATAGATATAGATATAGATATATTCCTCACTTATTCGAGCGTACATTTAAAATGAAGATTTACAGACACGTATAAAGAGCGCTGTCCTGGCGCCGGGCGGGGGGCGGCCGGCCCGGCCCGTCCTGGCCCGCTCCGCGCCATTAAATAAGATTCCTCTTATATACAACTGCGGCTCGGGGTCGCTTGCTACCGGCGGCTGAGCTCGCTGGGTAAAGGACAGAGAAGCGAAGGCTGGTTTGGATAAATAGTGCTGGCCTGGTTGAGCAGGTCCGAGTGTGGCGGCGCGCTGGGCCCTTAGCTCTGCCCGCTGCGCCCAGGGTCCCGCGGCGGAGGAGCGCTGGAGACGCTGTCGTGCAACTTTCGGACGTGCTTCTTTAAATCAAAGTTTCTGCAAAATCCTTTCCCGCAAGTGACACACGTAAAGGGCTTCTTGTCATTGTGGGTGTGCATGTGGAAAGTCAAGTTATAGATCTGGTGGAAGGCTTTGTTGCAAATGGTGCACTTGTACTGCTTCTCTCCGCTGTGGGTCAGCTTGTGGTTCTTGTAGTTGCCTGCAAAAGAGGAAACAGACGGAAAAGGGGGTTACTCGAGGGTGCCCGGGCTTCACGGTGCACAGGTAAGGGGGGCATTAGGAAGTGTCTCCACCCGCACCCCCGTCCCACTTGTCAAACTCGGTCCTCGTCAGCGCGGAGCAGCGCGCAACTGGCACGGCACAAATGAGAGGCAGGGTCAACCCGGTGACCCGCGGCAAACGGAGGGCTCTGGATTAGGACCAAGGCCCGGCACCTTTCATTTAAAAAGCATTTAGGGGGAACCGTCAGCAGTGCCTGGCGATGCGGCCCAGCTTAGAGGGAAAGTAATTGGGAGCGGCGGCGGATCTGCCTGCGCCCCTCGCTTCCCCCAGCCGGGCAGGGCTCGCCGCGTTTAATCCCCGCTAATGATGGGCAAGGGCCCCGGCGCGTCCCGGCTCAGCTCACCTTTCTGGTGGAAGCCCTTGCCGCAGAACTCGCAGACGAAGGGCTTGTAGCCGGCGTGGATGCGGATGTGGGTGTTGAGCGTGGAGCTCCTGTTGAACGCCTTTCCGCACTGGTTGCACTTGTGGGGTTTCTCCTGCACCGGGGTGCGAGAGGCCCGTCAGTGGGGGCTGCGCGGAGAGCAGGGGCGGCCACCGCCTCCCGCAACCCGGCTGCCCCCCACCTACCTGGGTGTGGATGATTTTGTGCCGGCACAGGGTGCTGGCCTGGCGGAAGCCCTTCCCGCAGACCTTGCAGACGAAAGGCCGGGCCCCCGTGTGCACCGGCATGTGGCGAGTGAGGTTGTAGTGCGCGTTGAATACCTGCGGGGAAGCGCCGGGACGGCGAGGTCAGGCACGGCCCAGCCGCCGCCGCCCCCGGTCCCCCCATCCGATGCCGGCGCCCCCTTACCTTGCCGCAGACCTCGCAGGTAAAGTTTTTGGGCTTGCCCTCCGCCGCCCCGCCGCCGCCGCCCCCCATCTTGGCGTGGCCCTTGGGGGGGCCGCCGCGCTCCGCCGCCGCCGCCTCCTTCATCACCTGGTCCAGGTGTCCCGGCAGCCGCTCCTTGTGGGCGAAGGGAGGCGGCGGCGGCAGCTTCTCGGCCGCCAGCCCCGCCAGCTTGGCGTTCTCCAGCAGGAAAAGCTTCTGGTGGGCCGAGAGCCCCCCCGGCTGTGGGGTGCCCAGCAGGCCGGCCGGGAAGAGCTGTCCGTGCAGGAGGTCGGCCGGATGGTACGCGGCGTCCAGGTAGTTGAAGTAGTAGAGGGAGCGCGGGGCAGCCGGAACGGCCCCTGCCTGGTGAATGACCTGCGGCTTGATGAGCCGGCCGCTGGGCTGGCCCAGGGCGAGCTCTGCCTTGCAGCAGACGCCGCAGTTGGCTTTGCAGAGCCCCGCACCGCCCCGCAGGCTGCTCTTCCACAGCTCCGAGTAGTTGAGAGTCTTGGAGGGCAGCTCGTAGCCCAGCGGTGGGATGGGGATCACGCAGGGCAGGGGCGAGCACAGGCTCAGCGGCTTCTTGCCTGGCTCCGGCCCCGGCCCGCCGTGCCGCTCCTCGAAGGCCGGCTTGGGCTCCGACGTCTTTGCCATGATCCGCTCGATGGAGAAGGCCAGGGTCTTGGAGGGGTTAGCGGTGGCGGCCCTGCCGTCGTGCCGGGGGCAGGAGGAAGGCATGACCGTCTCCAGCGACCCCGGGCTCGCCATGTCGCTCCGCCGTGCGGGAACTTGGTGTGAGCAGCGACTCGCTCCCGCGCTCGGCTCTGCATTCCAGAAAAGCCAGGAGACAAATCAATTTAATAAGCACCTTGTTCTCCCCCCACCCCACCCCCCACCGGCACCCCCTCCCTATTTACATTCAAATGAACATATTCAAGAACAATGGCACGTAGGGTACCAGATTACTGCTCATTAAGCGGAACACGCTAAAGTAACATGCAAGCTAGACCTTGTTAGTATTTAAAAAAAAAAAGGAAAGAAAAAGAAAAACCTCCCCCAGCCCAATGCCACCCAGCCGAGCCCCACCGATGGCCACGGTCCGGAAAATGCGGGAGCAGGGGCGGGGGGCACGGCGAGGGGCGGCGGGGCTCGCCTTGGGACCACTTACCTTTGCCCAGCGCCGGCGAGACTCATCCAAGCAGCGCGGTGTGGCCACAGTCACATTTTGATAGCAAACATCTTCCTGAGCGTCAGATCACGGTCTCGAACATTTAAAGCTGACATCATATGAAGTCACTTTGAGCAGAATGACATGGGGATGCCACCATGGATCTTCCCCAAGCCGAGGCGCCGGGCTGGAGCGCGGTGGGTTGGGGCAGAGAGAGGAAGACGAGCCCCCCCTCTCCACGCACAATTTCCTTCCAGTTTAAGACGCACAAATCGCTCGTGTGCTAGCTGGGTTTTTCCTCTCTCTCTCCCTTCTTAAAAAGCAACTTGCAAAGCAGAGGAATCGTTTTGCATGTGGCAAATTAGAAGGCAAGTGCGATTCACAAGTTGGGTGGAAAAGAGTGCTCCAGTTCTTGCTGGGGTTAGAAGAGCCACTCCGAATGAGCGTGAGGATTTTTTTTCTTCTTCTTCCTTTTTTTTTTTTTTTTTTTTAGAAGGGGGAGAATGATTTTTTTTTTCTAAAGCAACTACCACGCAACCATGCTCGAGTTATTTTGGCAACCCATCTGCAATCAGCTCCGTTGCAACCGAGCTGGAAGATAATTAATAAATTGTCACTTATCTGCGAGCCTCTCCAGCATGTATAAATTAATAGCCAACCCATTAATTAGGACAGTGTATTAATGTTAATTAAACTAAGTTTAATTCCAGCCCTCTCCCCTCTCAGGGTAGCTGGTGATTAGCCTTAAATAAATGCGGAGGGAGTCGTGTCCAGGACTCGATTTCGCTGCTGAAAAGAAGAATTAAAAATAATAATAATAAAAAAGACCCGTGTTCAGCGAAGGGAAGTTCTGCAAGTTGTCACCCCCTAAAGGTGCCCGCTGCCCCGGGGGGCACCCGGCGACTCTCCCTTGCCCTTGTAGCCCTTGTCCTGCCCCCCTCCCACCCCCCAGCACTTTCTTCTTTCCCCTTTCCCCCCCGCCCCCCCAAAGAGGCGACGCTACATTATAGCGCCTGGATGCCGGGGTTTCTTTCCTTCCTCTCTCTAATTAAAACGCCGTGATGCGGGAGGGGAGGATTTGCAGAAACCTCAGATGCGAGGACGCGGTAATTGAGAGAGTCCCGCGTCCACCTGTTTGGGGGGGCCCGGCTGCAGGGCAGCACCCCCCGGGCTCTGATTAGCCGCCCCGTCCCTCGCCGGGGCTATTCAGCCGAACCAATTTTCCCCCGGCGATTCAGGGCGCTCAATTCTCTTTCACTTGTAGCCACTATAGCGCTGCGTGGAACCTGGTTTTGTGTGTTTCTAAAATAAAGGGGAGGATTATCCGGGGGAGAGGGGGGGAGCGAAGGGTTTAGATTGAGCCTGGCCAGAGGTAAAGCAAGCAATGAAAAGGCCCCTATATATATATATATTTTTCCCCCTCCCTCGCGCGTCTAAGAAAGTTTAGAGGAATTCAGGGGTTTTGTGCGGCGCTGACAAAGCCGCGCCTCCTCTCCCCGCCGGGACAGCTCGCCGGCGGCTGTTTGCAGACAGGCTTTTTCACCTGCGAACCACAACACGCTCCAGAAACAAACTTTAAAAGCGGCGGCCGTCCCGGGCTGCGTGCGGGCGGAGGGGAGCGCCGAGCTCCGGGGGGACACCCCGCCTGGAGCATCAGGTGTTGGCGTCCGCCCAGCCCTGCCCGCCCGGATCTGACGGGTCAGCGTGCAACGGAGCGACGGAACCGTCCCGCTTCTGGGGAGAGGCTGGGACGGGACCGCAGAGAACCATAGAAGCCACGTCCGGTGTCTGGGCTGCGGGAGAGCCCGGCTGAGCCCCGGGGAGCCGCGCCGCGCTTGAGCCGCGCTGCCCGCCCAGCCCGCGCCTCCTCCGGGCAGCAGGAGCGGGCAGGCGGCGGCTGGGCTGGGCTGGGCTCCGCTCACTCCCGGGGCTCGCCGGCTTTAGCGAAGTATTTAATTAGCCTCCACAAACTTCTTTTCCTCGCCTGCAGATTATACTGAGTGGAGGGTTGGGAACTATTTTACACCTTGCCACTCACATGTTAATTAATCTCTATCTAACCCTAATTGCAGTTTATTCAAGCACCGCTCAAACAGCTCACCCACACAATAAACACTGGGGCTGCTTTTATCCATATTACTCCCCGCTCACACGTTGAGTAATTAACTCCAGTACCAACTAATAGTGCAAACAAATATTTTCTGTAAACGAGATGATTTCGGGCAGGATAAAAGAAGGGCTGCGGAGCCGGGACCAGGAGCTCGCTGCCAGCTTCCCCGAGCCGCCCTCGTCCTTGCCGGGGTGTTTGCTGAACCGGGTCCCTCCCTGGCCGAGGGGACGGCTGCCCGGCTCGCTGCTCCGCACCCACCGCCCTGCTCGGGGCAGCGGGTCCCGCAGGCCTCGGGGCTCCTGGGGGCGAGGAGAGGCGGGGGGGACCTTGCGGAGCCCCGGGGCTGCCTCCTTCCTGCAGCCCGGAGAAGCTCCCGTGCATCCCGAGGCCGGGTTCCGGCTCGGGCCGTGCCGCTGCCTCCCGGCCGGCTCGAGACCGAGTGCCGCACGCCTTACGCATCAGGGCGTTGAGATCCCAGCTAAGACCCGGGCATCAGAGCTCAGTATTTTAATTGAAATCGCAGGTTTAGGCACAGCTGGAGGCCGTCTCTATCGATTCCACTTCTGCTGTTCCGGCGAGCATATTACAACTGACTGACTTTGAGACAGCTGCCCCAGCCCTGCCGCCTGCCCACCACCGAGCCCGAGCCCCTCTGCTCGCGGAGTGCCAGGCGGGAGGGGTGGCTCTGGGGGGCCCGAGCGGCCTGCCCAGGCTTTGGGGGGCAGGAGCGCCTGCACGTCGGGCGCGCAGCGGGCTCCCGGCTCGGCCCCGCGTTCCGCCTCTCCCGTGGAGGCAGCTCTCCCGTGGGGTTTTAATCCTTCACCCCCGACATTTGGAGGGAGAAATGGTTTGCGGATTTCTCCCAAGAAGGCGCACGCCGCAAAAAACGTTCCCATTGCGGACGCGATCGCTCCCACGGTTATTTTTACGCCGCTGCTTCCCCAGAAAAACGAGTGCGGTGCCCGGGCAGGCCGGGCCGACCCCGTGCGGGACACGCCGGGTCACCCGGGACTTCTCAAGCGCCCGCTCCCCTCGGGGGTCCCGTACGAGCCCGGCAGCCCCAGCCCCAAAAGCTCCCCGGGCGCTGACATCGAAAAGCGGTGGGGGTTTCCCTTTCACTCCTCGAAAGCCAGACCCTCTCGGTGAGGGGCTCCCGGGGACGCGTCCCGGGTGGGTCCCAGGCGGGCGGGAGCTCAGAGCCCCTCAGGCCCGGCCCGGCTCCCCGCGTCCATCGGGCCGCCTCCGCCCGAGCAGGCGGCACTGGGCATTTCTGGTCCACTGGAAGATAACTTAGGATCCTCCTAGTTATTTAACTTGGCAGCTGCTTAAACTCCACAGTGGAAGCTGCCGAAAGTTATTAGCATTATGCTTCAATCTCCCCGAAATGGTGGCTTTGAATTCCATGCTGCTTTGCTTTTTATAGGTATTTTTCTAAATATTTTTTCCCCGATTTTTTTCCCTGTTATTTTTTAATAGAAGGTGCTGGACTACCGGGTGAGCCATCGGCCCAGGCAGTTAGGATGGGGCTGTCTTTGTGAGCCAGGGTGGGGGAGCAGCTTTTTCTGTGGCTTTGCAGCTTTGTGCAAAGGTGCGCTGGAGGGACCCAGGGTTGGGCTGGGAGGGCTGGGCTGCGGTGCTGCCCGGCCCTGGCCCCACCGTGCTGGATTTGGGTCTGTCTCCGTGCAAGGCAGCAATTACGACCTCGAAGGGTCAGCCCAGGGATGCTCCCAAGGTGTTTGGCCTCAAGTCAGTTTGTAGTGGTCAGAAGCAGACACTGTTTGGACAAATCAATGAGCAATGAACAGAGAAGTCGGGATAGCGAACTTTGGGGCAGGGGTGAAGCAAGGGTCGTTACCCATGTGAATCTTTCCCGTTATTCCTTGGAAACCGCGATACATCGTCCAACGGGAGCAGTGCCCCTGCCGCACCGTGTGCCTCAGTCCCCACGGGCAGCCCCTTATCCTGCAGGGCCCGTAGCACCGGTGGGGTGACCCTGCTGCCCTGTCACCCAGCGGACACTGCCACACTGTGGCAGGGGTAGTGCCTGGCAAGGCTACCTTGGGTGGAGTAGAAGCTTTGAGACCCTCCAGAGTATTTTTTCATCCCTTTTATTATGTACATTACTGCCTATCTATAGGCAGATAATTTTATTTTATATTTTTAGATATTTTTTTATTGGGGAGCTAAGTTTTTTGAGCATGGTACAGGTCTCAGAGGGAGTGTGGTTAGTGGGATTTTGGAAGCAAACTGGCTCAGAGTCCTTGCATGGCTGCGCTGGTCTACTTTGTCAGTGATGGCAGGAATAACATCGACATTTTCAACCTGAATCCAATTTTAAAAGCTGGTATCTGACCTGCTTCTAAAGCTGTTTGAAATCGAGTCCCGCTGCAAAGCAACCGGCAGGGCACCGTGGCAGGAGCTGCACAGAGTGCCTCGATGGCAATCAAATGGGCTTATGTAATTCTAAAAATGGCAACTCCTTACTTGCCACATCTCTTTCTGTCTATGCGGAGAGTCCTGCAGAGCTGCCAAACAGAAGCAATTGAATGAACTCTTTTCCCAGCTCATTTCTTCTTCCGCAGCTCGGAGAAAGTGAGCCAGAGCCTATTCTAGTTTGCCTGTCAACAGGAATGGTAACTAACGGCTCGATCCCAGCCAGGCTTTATGCCCCAAAAACGCTGCCTGCCTGCCTGTGAGGAGCGGGGAGAGACATCAAGAGGGAAATCTAGTTCCTGGTGCGAGACTGGTCTAGCCCAGGAGGCAGGTGAGGAGTCGGTGGAATCCACACCATGTCCAAAGCCAACCTGTCCAGTAATGCGAGGAAGAATTTGTTGAAAGGGTGAGCTGCTATTCTCCATCTTTATTGTCGGAAATCATCGTCCTCCGCGTTGCAGTAATGGAGCAATGCTGCCTTTCATTTCTGAGCTCTGAAACTAAAACATGTTCCTTCCTAATGTTTTGAAATGTTATCCTTTTTTTTTTTTTTTTAAGAGTGGGAGCTTTTAAATTTTTCTGGGTTTGTAGGGGTTTTTTCCCCTTATTTTCTATTTAGGAGAAAAGGTGGGAGGAAGTAGAGAAGGAGAATATAATGGGGGGATGGCCTTGTTCTCACTTTCCTACTGAAAACGTTTCAGGAAAAGGAACAAAAAACAGTGAAAATGAGTAGAAGCCCACTGCAGTTTCGTGTTCCTATTCCTTCCCTTTTTTTGCTTGAAAGAAGGATGGCCAAAAAAGTAAGTGGGACAAACTACACGTGTTTTGAATTATTCTCCCCTTAATGAGATAGAAAACCATCTCATTTTCGAAATTACTTGCTTTTCAATGAAGAAAACCAAACAGAGAAAGAATCTTTCCAAAACCAATCTTTCCACTGTCATTTTGCCATTCACTCCTCACTCTGTGTTGTCCAGTCTTTCTGGCTATGCCAAGTTAGGTTGTTTGAGATCTGCATTTGCCATTGTTTGAACTGTTGTGACAGGTGTCCCCATTTGCTGCAGAGCTGGGCTCCATGGGCTGCATGGTGTGGAGGTGGCAGTGGATGGCAGCACCTTGTCCCCTTCCTCTGGGGTGTGTGGGACTGGCTGGACTGCAGTCCCTGTCCCTCATGGTGGCTGAGAAGGAGCCTGGCAAGGCTCCCAGATTGAAAAGTGAATGTGCTGCTGTACTTCTTGGGCACAAGAAATGGGTTGATTTCATCCCAGAAGACATGATCTGGAAAAACCACAATAAATCCCCCCAACAATGAGAGCCCAAACTAAAAATCCAAACCTCGTTACCGGAGGAAAGAAACTTCAGTGCTCAACCCAAGTATTTCCTGAATGTTCAAGAACACCCACGAATTATGTAAAAATAGATGATTGTTTATTTATTTGATTTAGTTATGAGCCTAGATTGTGATTTTGGGGTGCGGGTGGGGCTGGAGATGGTGATATTGAAAAACCAGTTGTGAGAAAAGCCCAGGCAAGTCATGAGCCCTGGGGGCACAGAGGAGCTGCTTCATCCATTCCTCACAAAACACAGAGCACTGCAGAACCCTCCAAGAGCTCTGACACTTCTTGGGTGTGGAGGACCTCACCAGGGTGACTGTTTCTCCACGGGGAGCTCTCGGCCTTTGGTCCCACAGTCCCTGGGTGAGGCTGGTGTTCCATGACTGTGGCCAGTTTGTATTGGAGGGACTGGCTCATCAATTCCTGCTTTCACACCAAGCACATGACCAAGGGTAGAGGTGTCATGGTGAGCATTATCTGCCCCTGATGGGTCATCCCTCCCATCCCCATTGGGCTGTGCTGTGGGTTGACTCCCAGAACTGCTGGACATGGCCATGGGAGATGTTCCAGTCCCTGACGTGAGGGTCTGGACAGGCTTGGAGGCTGCCACATGCTCTGCCCCTGATGTAAAACCAAATCCACAATCTTTGCCTGTTTAGCTGGATAGAAAAACACCTTCCCTGTTATCACAGTTCATCACCACGTTCCCTACTAGTCTTTGAGCTATTTATCTCCTCCTACCTCCCTTCCAGTGCGTGCTTCTCCTCTCCAGCTGACAGCCTGGGACAGCCCCGACATCAGCTGCTTGTGGAGCTCTCTGTGCAGAAAGCCAGTCCTAAACGGTGTGGCCTTTGCTCCCCCAGCTGTCATATCCTCCGGGATCTGCAACAAGTCCTGATTTTACAGACCCCATCTTGACAGTCCCCAATCTGATCTGACCACCTGGTTTGTTTTTGAATCGAGCACTTGAGTCATAACATTTCTGTTTATTTCAACAACTGTATTCCTTGCATAGGAAATGAGCCAAGATGGTCTAAGGCGGGGATAGCGAAGCATGTCATGGTTGTAATTGCTTTTGCTCTCCCAATGTAAAATTTCACAGTATAATCAAAACCTTATTTTTGTAGCACTGGACTCTGTTATTGACTTAATCTTCTTAAGTGCTCCTATTATTCCAGTGATTTCATCGTTGTATGTTGATTTTAATCTTTTGATCTCCATATTAGCTACTGCCTGCAACTAATTTGTTGCTCAGTGTTTTTCTTTGTTTTGACCTGTGAGGCATTTTCCTCATGGCACACAACTCTGCTGGCAGATTGCATATAATCTCTGCACTTTTTTCTCCCATATTTTGCATAGTTACAACAAATGCGGATTTACGACTTGAAATGGAATATGTATCTTTTAGAAAGGCTGAGGAAAATATCACTTCAGGTTTAGCTTGAAAGCCTAAACGTGTTTGATTAAAGGAAATGTGGAATACAGCTCACCAGAGAGAGGTGTCACACAGGCTTTTTTTAGTCCAGCAAGTTCATGATGGGTGAAAACTGCAGTAATTATATTATATGCAGTCGGGATTGAAGAGTTCTGAAAGCAGTGCTAGACCTAAGATGAAGAGGACTGGGTTTTGTGAATGGCTCAGAGGACTCCCTTAGCCAAGCTTGGTTTGATACAACAGTGGCTCTGTTGAATCCTGGCAACACGGAGCAGGTTTTAACAAATACAGGTGATGGAAGTGCAGAGTTGGGAACTTGACAGCCAAAGTGCAGAGGTTCTCATACAGCTCAGCTGCAGTTTCGTTGGCCATTAGACAGCAGCTTTTCCCCTTGGTACTTGATGTTTTAACCTGTGCTGATTTTTCATGTGTTTTGTTTGAATTAGCTTTTTCTTTTAAAGCTTAGAGAAATAATTTTTGCCTTAGGTTTGCTGTGACTTTTTAAAAAAGAACACAGCCTGAACGTTGGCAAAATCATCTTTGCTTTGTTGCGTGCCTGTTTATGCTTCTGAACACAAATTGTCTTCTAATATTTTTGACGTTTTGGTCACTAGAAAGGCAGAAAAGCAATTTCTAAGATGCCTATGGGCCAGAAGACATGCATTACAGCAGAGGGGAAAGAATCTGTTAGTTGGTGAAATATAAAACAAATTGGATGAACAGCTGCTGACACTTGTCAGTCAAATAGTTGATAGCATTTTCAGTCTCCATGCCACATGCTTTAAGTAAGTCTGTCAAAAAAAGGATATTTTCGCTGGACTTCCCTGTAAATATGAGAGAAGTTTTGGCCTGATCTATCATTTAAAATTTTGCTGGCAGAAGAATGAAATTTTCCTCTTTTCCCGAAACTGATTGACATAACTGTACTGGCAGATTCTTCATCTAGGTGCAGTTGTACTGGCAGAAAGTCCTTTGACTGTTGGAGCTCGTTCCATCACAGCAATGGGTTGAAGTGAACCAGCAGCAGATATTTGCATTCCTGGGCCACATTTGTTTGCCAGCGCTCCCATCCATCCACAAGCCCTTTTAGGTGCTGCCCAAGGTGTAGCTTTGCTCTGCAGGAGCTCAGCCCTGTCCAGACTGTAGTCTGTTGCCAGGGGGGATTTAAACCCAGATTGATATTTTTCAGGGAAAACCAAACCATTTTGGATTTGACATTTCTGCAGGACTGACCCAAGGTGACTCTTCCCACTCCTGGTACCACAGTGCAACACCCATTTAGGAGAAGGTTGGGCTGCCAGCATCCCCCTGGGCACGTGCAGGGTTAAAGACAGTGGGGATCAGGGTGCAGTGCACTCCTTTGCTCAGGCACAGGCTGCAGGCTCTGCAGTGGGAGGTTAAATCCTGCTTTGCAGCAACGCTTGTATGCGAGATTTTCCTGCTTACACTAAAGTACATAACCTGAAGCTCATCTTTTGGGTCCAAATGCCTTAAAAATAGGGAGTTGGCTGATGCATCCCTGTTCTGTGGTCAAGCCTCAGGGCTGTGGAATCTCTGGGGTGCTTTACTGGGGTTAGAGGACACAAAAAGCTGTCCTAGGCCATGGGGTCACTGCTCATGACAGAGGCACTCAGCCGAGGGTGTGCAGTCGCTGCGGTTTCAGGGAGGTATCAGCGTGTGCTCGCAATGCACAGCCAAGGAGCGTCTCCTCAAGGCTGCACCCACACTCTCTCATTCAAAAAACTGAGCAGGGCTCACTATTTTGAAAGGTGGCAGGTGGAAGTGGGCTGTGTTTTTACCCAATAAATATTTTGTGTTTAAAAAAAAAAGGGAGACATTTCCCAGAGCAGAATCAAGCTGTTTCTCCAGCTCTGCTCTGCCTGACTGCCAGCAGAGCTATAAATTTCGGTGTCCTTCAGTGCTCTTTGCTACCAGCCTGGTGACCACCCCAGTAAGGCTTTCCCAGGACATCCTCTTGGAGCTGCTGTCCTTCACATAAATATTTGGGAGAGCTGAGGGAGAGGATAAAGAGGGCATGAACACACGTGTGCAGCAGCATGTGTAAGGTGGGTCTCAACCACCTAGAAAGAAATGACCAGGTGGTGCTTGCAGTTTGTTCCTTGCTGTATATCTTATGAGACTTGCTTTGTCAGGGAAGTCCTGGGAGGGCTTCAGGGTGGGATTGAAGGCTCCAAGCATAATGAGGTCAAGGAATAGATATTTTTTGTGTGCATGCCAGTGACAGACCTGCAGAGGCATCTGAAGTAGTTTTGATAGACTCAGTATGACTTAAACGCTCAACTACTACCCCAGCTCCTCTGAGGGCTCAGGGCCAAGTAGTTGCACACATGAAGGGTGGGTAAGCAGAGGGAAGAGCTTCCTGTGTCAGTGGTCTCAAAGTCACATTCCTGCCTAAGTCCTCAGAGGCAGCTTTTCCTGGCAATGCTTGCCTCTACCAGCAGCACAGAGCAAGGCAAAAATGAAATCTGCTGGGCTACAGTCGGGGCTCAAAATTTGTCTATTCTGGTGCATCAGATGGCTTCTCAACATGCAAAGGATGCTAAATGTGCACATCCACTGCCCACTCCTGAAGTGAAGCCCCTGCTAATGCCCCCGTTCCAAGGGGTGGTGCATGTAGGACACCTGGGAAAGGTGGATGCTGAATGTCCAGGGTATGGCCATCCAGGTGGGGCTGCACAGCACCTCCACAGCCAGATGCCAAACTCTGACAGAGAGGGAAGGGACCCCAAAATCCAGCACAGCAGGTGAGTATGCTCCAGGCTCCATAATTAGCCCAGCCCAGTCTAGGACTCAACTCCCCCTTTGCAGGCAGTTCCAGAGGTCCCAATCTCCTCCCATATGTCCAGGGCAGGTCTCATGTCTTTTGGGCTCCGGAAGATGGTTTAGATTAAATGTTCATTATGTCAGGAAGGCTCATACAGGTAGGATGTTTTACCATTTGCCTATCTTTTATTTGTGAGAGATGAACATCTGTCCTGCTTCCCCAGGCTGGGAACAAGTTGTTGTGTTTGAGGGTAAAGCACACCAGTTCTTCTGCTGCTCTCTCAAATGACTGAGACCTGGGCTAGCAGGAATCAGTTCTGGTGTGAATCAGTTGATGGGAGGGAGGGACTGCAAAACCTCTCAGAAAACTCTCAGAGAATCACAGAATGGATTGGGTTGGAGAGGACCTTAAAGATGATCTAGTTCCAACTTCCCCTACCGTGGGCAGGGAAACCTTCCACTAGACCAGGTTGCTCAGAGCCCCATCCAATCTGACCTTGAGCACTTTCAGGGATGCAGCATCCATGATCTGGGCAGCCAGCTCAAGTGCACTTCCATTAAACGTTTTCCATCAAACCAGACTTTTATTTAATGTCAGCTTAGGGTTTGTCTCTGCCCTGTGTGTCTGAGTGCTACTGTAGTTGGCTGTTCTGGGAGAAGGTAAAACACAAACTGAGGCTTTTGAAGGAAGGTAAGTGTTGGGTAAGGCTGATGGCCATCTAATAACAGGGGCTGAACCAGAGCAGACACCAATCAGATGTCCAGGGACAAATCACAGGACATAGAGTGCAGATGATGGTGGAAATAACTGTAGTGGTCATAGCAGAAATGCCCTTGTGCCTGGGGAACAGACAGTGTGCTCCCAATCCTGACCTTGGGGAGCAAATCAGGAAACCATCTTCTTAATTAATAAACTAAAGAACACCCATGAGAAAAGAAAATGCCTTTATTCTGTGAGGTTGGGGCTCTTACATCTCAGCTTGGTTTGGTTTTTTTTCTAAGGCAGACATAAAAAGACTCCATAATTTATTATTAGGACATCTGAATAGTTATTTATTGAGAAGCCACAGTTCTCACACTTTTACAACTGTCGGCTTGTATAAGGCAAAAAAAGCAAGATGGATCACTATTTTACACAGAAAGTAAAAGCTCTGGAGAAGGAACTGATGGACATGCAGTTACTGGTCAAAATGCAATGTACATGACATATATAAAAACCATTGTGAAACAGAGGAATTGTAAATTATGGTTACAATCTACCGAAATAAATATTCAATATATTATTATAAACACATTTGTAGAGTCTAAGATTGTAATTAAAGTTGCCTTTGTACATACACGGTTATTTGAAATTTAAACAAAAATGTAACATTTAGAGGAGCAAACGTCAACGTAAAACAACTGCTTTGGACTTGTAATGTGGCATGATATATCCATAATGATAGGATTAATCTGGTGTGGCAATTAGAATGACTAATCCTTTGGGATGTAGTCTCTATGGAGTTAACTGCATATTGAAGGGAAGAGCCTGGTACATTAACGAGGATGCAGAATGATTCAAACGGCTGTCTGGGTTTGTTTGTTTTCTGGTTTTTAAATGAACAGAGAGAACAAAAAAATCATTTGTAATTGCCTGGTTTTTCTTTTAAAAACAAAGCTGTTTTTTTTTTAATTAATTTTAAGCAGTTGGCATCCACAGAAGAGAAAGAAATGAAAGGACTCGAGTCACTCATCTTCACAACAATTTACCATCATGTATATACAGTACATTAATGAAGCATTGTTTAAACTTTAATAACAGGGACACACCTAGCATGTTTTCTATGTAGTTTTTCCATTAACAGTATTAAACAATGGTGCTCCATATTGCTTATGAACATATAGATATGAAATTAGGAAACTGATGAATCAAAGAGAGGTGCTAATCTTATTACCACACAGCTAACATGGCATTTGTATTGGTAAACTTCTCATGGGCATTTAGAGCTGACATAAAAATTCCTAATGTGGCTAACTGAGTTACAGACGAGGTACATGCACGGATACCAGGCGACCCCCAGCCGGTGCTAAAGCTTCCCTAGTCATCCTCTTCATCCTCCTCATCGCTGTCCTTCATGGTGATGCCCTGGAGCCCCCCGCCCTCGCTGACCGACGCCGTGGCCTCCTCCACCGTCAGCCGGTTCCGGATGGTCTCGTAGGTTTTGCTGTTCAGGGTGGAGTCCAGCACGCCTTGCAATCGGAAATCTCGGTACGTTTTCTAGAGCAGACACAGGCACAGGGGAAGGAGACAGGGAGAGGTCAGGGCTAACAGCAGCTCCCCTGCTTTGCTGCAGGAGTCAGCCGTGCTGGGGGTTTGGGGCCACTGATGGGTACCAGGGACATCCCAGCCCTGCGGATGTTTTGCATCGCCTGGGAAGCGCAGAGGCCACAGGAGCATCTCTGCTGGCCACCATTCTGGCATGGCAGAGGTCCCTTTAGGGTGCCCTGGGCAACAAATCACAGCTCTGTGACTCCAGCTCTGCCTTTGTGGGCTGGGCAGCTTCAAAGCAGGGACTGCATGGGGTGGGATGGTGTCTAAAAAGACATCAAAGCAATATATGGGCTCTGCTCCAACTACCTTCCCTTGCTCCTGGATGTGTTCATCCTGCCTCTAATGCCAGTTATTTCTCTTCAAGCAGCAGGATGCTTATCCCCCGTACCCACAGACATGATTACACATTCCTGGAATGCTCCATATTAAACAATCCTACCTACAGTATAGGGATTAAATAAACTAGGTCCAGGATACTGGAGGAAATTATTGATGTATAAATATAAGCACGGGGCACATGTTTCTTAAATCTCCCTTTCTTCACCTCAAACTGGAGTTGTATTTTCATGGTTGCCATATTTCCCTTGTTATTACAATTAACATCTCTTACTTGAATTTATGTTTAAAAACTTCTCGGCTCTGTGAGATAAAACTCTGGTCTCGTTGTTCATTTAATTCTGCTCTGTGCTCTGCATAGAAACTATTTACTGTTCTGCTATTTCAGAAAGTCCTTGAGTTTGTTATAGCTGCTTCTGAATGTAATGTTGGTATAAATAAAGCACAAGGAAAAAAGCTTTCCTCAGCTAGCTGACAAGTAGGAATAATCTGTCTGTGCCTGTTGTTTTCAGTTATGAAAAGCACATTTAATACATTTCAGTTTTAATTTATTCATGCCTTCAATGTGTTCACTGAACACAAGACCATAAACATTATAAAATACTAGACCAAGAAGCATTAGATAGAACCTAAAATGATCAAAAATATATTTACCCCCTTCTGTGATCTTATTATTTCATGTAAACCACTGTGATTTCACACTGAAATAATTATCATTAGTCCAAGGCACGCACACACACACATATACACATACACGTGCACTTAAGGAAAAAATGCTACTTTCAGGGTATGTTATCTCACCTTTGTGATCTCTTAGAGTTGATTATATACACCCATTGTAAAAGAAACAACTTCAATTAACTATGAGAACAATCTCATTTGCATTCTGACAATAACCACAAGCCATAGCTGCGTTTAAATGTTTTTAGCAAAACAGTGTTAAAAACTTTTGGGTTGATTTAACCCATTTTAACACCAGAGTTCACTGCTGCAACCAGTGAATTTGTCCACAAAAAGGCTAATTTTGGTGCACTTACTGTACAGGTAAGGTCAAACAGCAAGAGAGTTTGGTTTTTGCTTTTATTGCAAGGAACTACTTTGTTCTTATTTGCACACCTGTATTTTACATCTCTATGCATTTAAACTTCCTGTTTATCCAGTGCTACCTGCCACAGACACAGCTACCTTAATTATTTTAAAGAATTTTAATGAATCCTTAACTTATCTGCCAGTGGCATTTTGCCTAAGAGCACGTGCCACACACATGCAGGCACACACACACACACACATGCTCCTCCCGACAGTGAGGGGCACTGGGAACCCCCTGGGTGCTCACCTTTACTATCCTAATGAGAGTTTTCAGTTGGTAGATGTGGAGCTGCAGGTCCATGCGGTCTGTCAGCCAGGTGCACACGACACTCATGGAGCTGGTGTACCATTGCTGCAAGAGAGACACGACTTCTCCAGCACCCACGCCGGGGCTGATGCTGGTGCCCCCAGCATCCCCTCACACCCACCCTTCCCACCTGCCAGCCTGCTCATGGGGGGCACAGACTGAGAGGGGAGACGGGCATCTGCTCTTGCACAGAATTTCCTTGCATGGGCTTTTAAATTTTAAGAACAACAATAAACTTGTTAGGAGCGTAACGGCCACCAGCAGTGCCACAAGGTTTAATAATCTGATTTTGCCATTGATGGCCCTTGCCAGCAGTGATGTGTGTTTGGCTCGAGCCATGTTTTAACCTGTTTCCCCTACAGTGAGAGCACAGTCCTGCCTTTAAGGATGTCAGTCCCACACTCAGGTTACTTACCATCTTCCAATTCAATCACAAACAGCCACAGGACGAGTCTGGGTCCCTGAGGGTGAGTGGAGGGGAGGCTCATGGTGGGCAAGGTTTGGCTGGGGGGAGGATGGTGGTGTAAGAACCTACAGGGGCCTGCCCAGGCTGCGTGGGAAATGCTCTGCTTTCACCCTCACAGTTATGAAAGAGGAAAAGCAGCAAAGAAATCAGCTTGTTTCAAGCTGCTGAACTCACAGGGCCCCTCCAGGGGCTGAAATTGCGCTGCTTGCCTGTAAAAACGGCTCGCAGCAGTGTGGCAGCAGCCTGCTACTCCTGCAGTGCAGGAAGGCTCTGGTGGGCTGTGGATCAGGGCCCTGCCCATGCAGGGCTGACATGGCACATCTGATGCCACACAGCTGAGCAGCGAGCCCTTGAGAGGAGGAAAAGCAGGGCTGGGGGGTGGGTGGGGAGCCACAAAACCTCCCCATGGTGCTCAGCACAAGGGGTGGTTACAAATCAGGCAAAAACCCATCACACCTCCGTATGCACAGTTGCACCCTTCTCGTGATCTCTCTCATACACAGAGATCAAATCCCATACTGCAGACCAGATGCAATTAATCTGAAACCAGTTAAAATACTAAAGAAACTCCACTAGACCAGTTTAGGAAAATCCTGACAGAACACCATCCAAGTTTAGTCTGGGATACAGCTGCCCCCCAATGAGTCTGAAACCTCCCACCAGTCCCACTGAGGTCTTGCTGCTCCCCTCACTGCCTCCTTGGTCGGGGGTCTCCGACACAGAACATTCCCCTTTCCCTCTGGCTCTGGAAGCTGCCAGTGCAGCAGGGGAATGGAGACAACTGAACAGTCTGTAATTGCAAAACCGAGGCCAGTGGTTTGTTACCCTCCATCCTTCGACACTGGCACCCACAAGGTGGCATGAGGCTCACCAAAACAAACAAACGAGTCTAAGCTAAACCAGCCGTGCACCACAAAAATGTGTGCTCAAGACACATGTCCGGGTATGGCAGCACACCCGGGAGCTGCACAGGGAAGGGTTTCTCCCCCAACTCCAATGATGTTCCTCTACTTTAATTTCTACACCACTTCCTTAAAAACTGGTGGAAATAAGGAGATGAAAGAGTCACTGAAGAAATGGCATGTGGTGACCTCATGCTCAATGCTTACATGTTGTAAGCTGACCCTTCATCTCCATGATGGAAAGCTGGCAAGGGCTTGGATGAGACTAATTGAGACTGGCAAGCAGGAGCTCTCAGCTGTCACCTGAAGTCCTGGCATCAGACTGGGGTTGAACAGTGAGTGAAGCAACCTGGGTAGCTGGTGTGGACCTGATGAGCATAGGAGACATGAAGGTCTGGTGGGGCTTCATACCTTCCAGTGCCTCAGAGCAGCCTGAGAAGTTAGAGCATCCCTGGATATCCCTTGAGGATCCCAGGTAGCTTGACCCAGGACAGCCAGCAGCCAGCTGGTGGTGGGGTGGCACAGAGTGACTGCTGTCACTGGGGGATCTGTCTGGGTTCCCATGAAATGCCGCAGACCCATGTGGGAAGGACAGAAATTGTTACTGTTCATAATGCTGCTTTTCTGCAGTCAGTGCTTAACTGAGTCATGCTCTTGGGTGACATTAGCTGTGATCCAGGGCTGTGCTGGCACATGGATGCCCAGGTCAGCCAAACACCTCCTTCCCCTTCTGCCACCTCTTCAGATCAGAACCCTAGAGGAAGGGCACAACTCTGTGTTACGCATACACACGCCCTCTCCCTTCCCCTGCCGCCTCCCATCTCCCACTGAATGATCTGCTGGGTGTTTGTGTCAACTCTACATGAGATGAGAAGTCCCTGGCAGGGGCAGGTCCTGCCATTTCTGTCTGTCCCACGCCACAGGCCCACACGGCTGCATGATCCCAAACAGAAAATAAAACCTCTGCCTGGAGGTTATTGGCAAGGTGACTTTGCTGCTGCGAGACCTTCAGAGTAAGCAAAATGAAATGTTTTTCTGTGTTTCTGAAGGGCACTTCAACACTCTGGGTTCCGGGGAGATGTAAACTCCTTAGAACCAAGTGTGAGTTGCACCCCTCTCCTCTCGAGCACCGGCTGACAAGGGCTCAGCCAGGCGTAGTGCTCGGCTGCATGAAAGGAGCTCTCTTTCTCAAAGCCAACTTACTCCAAAGACTTTCTGCTCTATGAGAAAAAGACAAAGTCTAATTCATTGATCTTGATACACAAAACCGTCACGTCACTTCATAGAGCACACACCAACTGCTGAATTTAAGCCCTGCATATTCATAAAAATAAGTTAGCCCATAAATTAAATGTTCCCTTTAGCTATCGCTAGTGTTGATGTGCTATAAGACGCACAAGCCCTCTGATTCATGACTAACCTACCAAAGAAGATAACATTTGCATATGACTATAATATTAAGAAAACAACAAAAAAGCCAAATGCTCCTAAAGAGAAATGTGATCACCTCAGACAAAAGAGCACAGAGGGGTCCTGTGGGGACACCGGCCACCTTGCTTTCCCAAGGGGGTCTGCCTTTCCCTCAGGGGCAGTGGGGCTCATGCTGGGGACACAGGGTCCCCTTGGAGGTCCAGCTCCAGCATTGTGGCTTGTCCCCACAGACAAGGTGCAGAGGTCACAGCCCAAATACTAAACTCTGGGGCTTTGCCAAGGGGCTTGCAACGCATTTCAGGCACATTTCTGGAGCCACAGCACAGCTGTGGCATGGGCACACCAAAGTAAATACCATAAATATATTTTCTGCAAAAAACTCCTCATGCCTGGTTGTAAAGAGTGAATAGACCTCACCGATGGTCCAGGCCCATGGACAGAACTCCACACGTAACTCACTGCAGTACACACACATTACAGGTGCTGCTGGCATCTCTGTCCCTCATCTAGGGGACAATTTACACTCAGACTGGGGGCACAGGGTGAGGCTGTGGAGGCTGCATCGTCATGGATTCACAGTGGGTGCCACTCATCCAGCAGGATGTCAGCAGGGAAGGAAGCAGGGCTCTGTCAGAGGCAAACCACAGCCCCATGGCTGCATGCCATGTCCCAGCCCTCAGCAGAGGAAATCCAGACACTCTCACAGTCCAGACACAGCCCAGTCACCACAAGCAGATACTGCATTTGTACAGACTGGAATTCAATCCCTCTTTCAGGTCAGTTTTCCTGTTCTCCTGTCCTTCACAGCAACCTTCATTGCTGGGTGCTAGGCTGGGTAGATGAGGTGGGCCATGGCCTGGGATACACCAGGATGGAGGATCTGAAGTATTACAAGAGGTGCACTTCATGGCTGCCCATCCAACACCCCAACCAGCCTGAGCAATAAGCTTCCTTGCTCCCCAGCCCTCTGCCTTCAATTTTTTTTTGAATGCAAAAGCATGATCAATAAGTTCCTGAAATAGCAAGTTTGTCTCTGAATACATAAATTGTAAAAATTGGTATGAATAAATCTGCAAGTAGCACGCTGAATGCAGCACGTTTTATCAAAACCCAGCCCTGTGCTGGGCTCCTGCGCTTTCTGGGAGGTGGTGTCATTACACATACCCAGGAACATCTGCAAACCCCCGTCTTCTTTGGTGTGAGCTGAATGGAAGCATGACCTCTTGTTCCTTGCCATGAACCTTGAGTTCACACTCATATTTTACATGTTACAGGAAGCCACAGCTCACCCCAGGAGTGCTGCAAACAGAATCTCGTAAGCCAGATGCAACACTGCTGCTTAAGGCACCTGAAGGAGCTGTATTCTTCATTCAAAAGCTTACATACTAGTAGCTTAAGGTCACTTCAGCTTTTGTAAAGAGTGGGACAAAACCAGGAATGCTTATAGGGCTGGGTTGTCAGCAGGGTAGCAGAGGGATTACAAGGAACCTGTGACTCTGCCTCTTTCTGCCTTTACTGGTAGTTTTTTTGTGTGTGAACAAGTGCCATACAACAGATTGAGGCTGGTATAAAGGCCTGGGACTGTGCAAGAGCACCCTGCTGAGCCTCAGCTGTGCTTGCAATTAGCAATAGGCATGAAATGATTATTGTTGTGGTGGCTGATGGCAATCTGAAGTGACAAGTTTTATGGGGGAAGTTGTAGTAGGGATGTTCAGCAAGTTTCTGCAAACCATTAATCGAAGGCTGCAGCACAGTTTAGTCAAAGCTATTTTATGTCATTCCAAAGGTCTCACAAGGATGCTGAAAGAATATTTTTCTGCTCTCAGTGCCTTGGAATGGAGTTTTTCTAGGTCAGGGATTCTTTACTGCCCTATTTAGTGTCAAAAATACCCATTTGCCTCAAATTAGCAGAAAGCTTGTAGTTAAGGGCTAGAGATTAGGCATACAAAATTACTCAGCAGGTGACTGCTGGGTGGATTTGGGGTTGAGAAGTCTTTAAAACTGACTACAAGACATTATATACTTCTGACAAAAGAACATAGTAATCCTACCTGCTTGCTTTAACCACTGTTGTTTGTCTATTATTATGTGCTTTAATGCTCATAAGAGCAAAACTACTGGTGATACTACTCAATTACCATAGTAACTCTCCCCTATGACCTCTCATTTCAGTACTCGCTTTCCAACCAGAACCAATCCAAGCAGGGCAAATCTATTTAAAACTGTGACACACACTGCACAAAGAGGCTCCGAATGCTGGCTGGCTCCCTCTCTTTGTCTGGGACATGGGCTTGTTTTGAAATGCTGAAAGGCAGCTTTGAAATGAACCCTTGAATTCAAGGTGTTTCAAAGATGAGGAACTGGATGCTGGGCAGACGCCACCTCAGCATCCCTGAGCCAGCCAGCACAAAGTGAGGGGACCACAGAGGTGGGAAGGGAGAGAGCAAGAGGCTGACTGTGACTCTTACTTCCCAAAGGAAAACTGATCCTGCTCTCAGGCAACAGCTCAAAGCCATTTGATCAGCCAGGAAAAAAAAGATAAAATTACCAATTCTTTGTTTCAGGCATTTGCATCCCTGTCCAATGGGCCAGCTCAGCTGGTGGAAGGCACAGTGGGGCTGTGCTGATTTACAACTGCTGACAGTAGGTGACAGCTGACAGAGCCATGTCCATCCCAGTCCTGGGTGGCCCTGGGATCAAATTGGGTATTCGGCGTTGTCACATGTATTCATGGCAGCCACTTCCCCTGAGCAGGTGTCATCTCCACAGGGAAGGGAGGGGTGCAGCTACAGCAGCACAGGGACATGCAGTCTGGGGAGCAGCCCTGTGCACACAGCTGCCAGTGTTGGAGCAGGACTTAGGTGGAGAGTTGGAAGCAGGAACTCTTCAGGAGCAGCCCCAGGTACCACATTCCTTCCTTCACTCCCAGTGTGCCCAGGAGCACAGCCAGGTTTGTATACCAGAACTAGCTGCAGCCCTGCAACCCAAAGCCCAGACTGCCCTGTGGCAGTCATGGAAGGATCATTCTTGTCCATTCAGTCTTCTGTGGTCACCAAAGTTCCTCTCCACCTTCCCTCAATTTTTCTTTTGCTGTTGGCTCCAGGCAGTTGTTGTTTCAAACCTTGGTAAAGATGGCAAGCCCAAAGCACAGGGTCTCACAGCCAATGCAGTTCCTACTCTTGTCTATCAGAAATAAAGAGATGTTCCTAGCATGAACGCACACAGCAGCTTATGCAATCTCTTTTCCAAAGGCCAGCTCTGCTGGGACACTGGATGTGGATGAGGGCAGTGGTGGGATGGAGCGTGACTCTTGCCCTGCTCCCAACCACTGCCAGCAAGGTCTTGGCCAGGCTGCCAGAGCTGAGCCCAGCCATTTTTCAGGCTGTTCTGGAAACCTTGTCTTACTGCAGAAGATGTCCCATGCCCCAGGCTGGAAGAGTGGGGATAGAGCAGGGACAGAGCCTTGGTGACACAAGTGTGTCTGAAACGCTTAAGATACGTGGCAGTGACCCTGGAGGAGGAGGTGGCAGAGTGAAGTGGGTGAAAAGCCACAGGCACTCAGGCACAAACATCATTCTGGTCCCCAGTGTCAATGAGGAGACTGAGATGGACCTTCTGCCACGCAATGAAGGAAGAGGCACATCTCTCCCCCACAATAATACATTTTCTGGATGGCAAGCACAGACCTATCCATGCAGCAAACCCCATCCCATCTGTTCATCTGCTTTCTTTGCCACTACCCAACCAAATCCATACTGTGCCCTGCTGATGGGCTCCCCTGCCCTGTCCTTTGCTGGGGACCAAAGAACCACCCAAAGGCAGCTCAGCATTTGGAGCTATAAAACCTCCTCCAGTACAGAGGGCCAAACCTGCAATGGGCTCAGGGCTGAACCCCCAGGCAAAGAGCATCTGGCTTGGTCGCGTCCTGGCCGCAGCCATGGGTGGCACCAATAATGACCCAGCGACTCTTTGGATTTACACCTGCCAAGGATTTGGACCATTCCTCCAAGCCAGGCAGGGCACAAGGCTCAGGGCACTGAGAACGACATTGCCGTGGGTGCCTGGGTTTTCCAGAAGCAGAGAAATTGGTGTGACATTGCCCACGTTACAGAATTAAGTTTAGTGGCTGCGGCTCTCGGAGCACACAGCTAACCATAAAATAAGCAATGAGTTAATATCGCAGGCATTGATCAGCTAGTCTTACAATTAATGCTTCCAATAAAAAAAAACAGCTCCCCTTTTATTTAACAGAATAAGAAATTAAACACTTGAGGGCTCATTCTAAAGAATGAATGAAATTGAATAAGCTACCTAGCACTTGAGATTCCCAGCGAGTGCTTGAATAGAGCAAACCTCCTGAGTTGAATGGATTGCCTTTTGGGACCAATTTGTCTCTTTTCACTCTTTATTCCTCCTTTTTTGCTGACAGATGTACAAAGGCGGAACTGCGCTGTGCAGCTTAGCTACATGCACCCACAGCAGCTGTCACTTTTGTCGAGCAAGTTAATCAAGCAAATGCCACCATATCCCACTTTCTATAAGGAACAACATGTTATAGACAGTAGTCTTGGGAGACGGGGAGGGAGGGAGAGAGACTTTATTTTAACTTTGAGTAGCTGGTATTTTTTTTTTCCCCTCTGTGTGTAAAAAAAAAAAAAAAAAAGAGAAAAAAAAGAAGCAGCCAAACCTGGTAGCACAAGCTGACACTTTTGTTTTCCTGTGGAACAAATATTTAATATGATTTTAACTAATTTGTACTAGAAGGAGAGCTGTCTGGTTTTAATTAAATTTAAGGGACTTAGGGCAACACAGTTAAAAAAAGAAATAGAAGCTTTTTGTTTGCATTTACGCTTGTTGATAATAATATATTGATTGTCAATTGCTAAGCCCAAAAGATTAGTGTAGTAAATACTATTATCTGAATGCCACAAGTGAAGTGCTAGCTTCCCGTCCCTGCTTTTCCCTTTGTGAGCCACTTTGAATCACTGGTTGTTATTTATACATTTTCTTTGATAAAACCAACTTGTGTGGCTGATTTTTTTTTAAACCCTGCCTCATTAAGTGTATAATAGCATTTACGTGTGGGGCTTTCTGCTTTTTAGCCTTTCAAGCTTAAGCTTATATTCCTCTCTCACAACCGTGTTTCAAAACTTGGGATGTTCACAAACAATTGGATACACACCAATATTGTATATATCAGATGCTCTCTTGCTATTGCCAAAGACTAGAAAATAACAGAACATTATCCACAGAGTGTAAATAAATAGTTATTGTCCCGCTATGCCGCCGCAAGCCAGATAATAATGCTGTCTGGTCATTAGGCAGCTTTTCTGTGGCACATAATTCTTTAAGTTAGGTATGAAAAGCCAACATCAAAAGTAGGTCTGTCGGTGTAGCTCCACAGAGCACCGGGAAGGCTTCAGGCAGCCCTTGGGTTGCTGCTAGAAAGGCGATTCACCCCCAAATTCAGACCCTTTGGAAAGTATCTTTCAGAAAAGGAATCTAAGTTTTGGTGACAGTTTGCACTGTGCTAATTTACTCTGCAGGGTCTTTGCCTTGGTACGTTCAGGAGCCGTCAGTGTTTGGGATTCGTGAGCCCCTTGCCAAAGTGTGGACCCCACGTCTGCACCTTGCCCCTGTGAGCGAAGCCTCCGTCAGCTGTGCTCAGCAGGGCTCTGGGCAAGTGGTCCTCACAGCAGGAAACATGACCCTCATTTTCAGAACTAAAACTCTCTACAAAACTCCACATTAAATTCTAGAGATCTGGCAAAGTGGTAGCAATTTGATAAAAATCCCCTGAAACCTCAGGATCTTTTTTTTTTTTTTAAATAAAATTTTGACCTTGTTCTACCAAAGACTTGTGAATAAGTCTGGAGTCTCTCAGGTCACACTGACACTGAGCTATTACTGAAGTAAAAGTACTTTTTTCCCTGGTATTTTATGTACCACTATAATGCTATCACTGCAAGTACACACAGCGTGTTCTTCAACATCCACCCCAGAGCTGTGAATTCTGGATGCCTTTTACTCTATTTTATATTCCTTAACTATGAAATTTCATTCTTGTTGACAACGTACCAATACGAGAAAGTCACAAAGTCAAAAGGTCTTGATACGAAAATAATTTGTATTATTATTTAATAAAGTCACAGTCCCTAACGTTGCCTAATAGGGTTAAGCTGCTAGCCAGAGCAACTCATCATCTGTCTAGGATGCAAATGGCACCACCGAATTACATTATTTTTTTCCCCCCTCCTTTCCCAAAAATAAACCACAAAACAACTTTGAATCGCGTAAGAGCTCTGCCTTCCAGCAGGGCAGAGCATTCAGAATGAACACAGAGCGCAGACCCCAGCGCGTGGAGGTGCCGCACGCTCTTTGCAGTACATATGGCACCTGAGAGCACCCACTGCTCGGGGATCTCGGCTCCAGGGTGTGCTCAGGCTGCCGCCGAGCCCTTAATTGGCTGCAGGTTGGATCCGGCGGGGCTCGGCGGGCTGGTGCCACAGGTGTTAACGGGAGGGAGGCCGGGGCTCCGGAGGGAACTGCCTGTGCTGCTGGGATCGCACAAATTCCCTGCTCTCTAAAGGGGCACAGCCTGACCTGCATGCTCCCTGCTGCAGATTGCTCCCCGCTCCTAACCTAAAATTTTATCCCTTTTCAGAGAGGACAGGGAGGGTCAGTATCTTTTGGGTTGATGGGGCTAAGGTCCCCAACAAATACATGTGCCCAAGAAACTCATCCCTAATAGCCCCTGCTCTCGGTGCTGCACAAACCAGTAACACCTCCACGTGTCCTGTGCAGGTGTGACTCCACATGCCACGGTGGGTGCAGGTTTGTTTGTGCCGAACCTCCGTGGCTTTGCAGGCAATCTGTGCACTCTCAGCACACAGGCAAAGGCTTCCTACAGCAGGGACACAGTCAGAAATGGATCTGCAACACTACTGCTCCTTCAGGGGAGAGGAACAGCTCTGATGCTGAAGATATGATGCCTTGCACTCATTCAGGTGGCCCCGAGCTGTATGTCAGGGTGGTGTGCTCTGCTAGCCAGAGACCAAAGTCTCTGCCTAGCATACATTCACATCCCCAGCAGAAGTGATGGGTGAAGGTACCAGTGACTCCCTAAGCCTTGTGCCCTGGGGAGAATCTCATGGAAAAAGAAACTGCAATGCTGTCTCCTCTTCCTGCAGTCAGGAATGTCCTGGTCTCAGTATGCTGGGGTTTGCTGTGAGCAAACACCAATGTCAGCCCATGCAAAGATCATCTCTGAATCCATCTCAGCCACATGCTGCTGCACTCACTCTGAGGAGGACAGACCTGCCAGGCCACATGCTGCTCAGGGCTGGATGGAGGGCAGCAGGCAGAGAAAACTGCAGGGGAGACCCCTGTGCAAACTACTGGTCCATGGTAGGGGTGTGCAGGAGTTGATGCTCACAGTGATCTGGGAAGGAAGCCAACTGCCACCCCCAGCTTCTCTCCCATCCACAATGTCCTCACACCAGGGACATTCCATGCTTAAACCTGTCAGGTTTGCAGGCTGAGCACCTCAGCAGGTACCTCATTTCTTCTCTGAGACTGGACAGTCCTAATCCTGTTTACACACTGAACTACACACCTCCAGAAAATGCTCCCTTTAGGCAACAGGTAAAGCCTGTCCTAGCTACATGAACCCCTGAACTGGAAGACCCTGCCTTTCCAGACTGTGCTGGCATGGAGCATCCCATATCCCTGCACACAGAGTGGGGGCCTGGGCACACCACCAGGTGGGCTCTGGCTGCTGAGCTCTCTCTCTCCTTTACTGCAGATACAGCTCTGCAAAGTGCACAGCATTCACTAAGAACTGCCAAATTAAACCCCCAAAAACCTGCTGCTTTGCAGGAATTTGCAGACCTCCCTTTTCCCAAATGAAAGAGCTTCTGCATAAAAACCTATAAAGGCACACAAACACAAAACCACTCCTGTATGGATGCTTGTTCTCAAATACATTTTAACCTATAAAATATTCTCTGCTTATTTCCATTTTTCAAAAAAGAAATGAAGTTGTCATGTTAAAATCTGAGTTTCTATATAAAGCAGCCGAGTAAAACACAATATCCACACAACTGCTATTTTTCTGTCCTGATTCCAGAGCCCTGTTAGTGTGAGGCAGTGATGATAAAACTGGCTGCAGAGTTGTTCAGTAAGATGTGCAGCAATGCATGCTATGAAATATTTTCATTATACTTGTTACCAGTTTAAATTGGAAGCTGTCAAGAAGTGGGACTTGATAAACTTTATCTGCTTCTTTTATAGCCTGCAAATGCCAAAAAAGTAGCTAGAGGCTGCCTGGATATCTTGGCCCTGATTGCAGCAGCTCCCCTGGTATCCTTCCTGGCGTTAAACACCGGACGCAGCGCGCTCCCTGCCCGAGTCCCACCAGGCATTTTTGAATGCTGATATCATACATCCAGGGCGAGGCTTAAGGGAGCACCGGGAAAGCAAAGAGCCGCAGATCAAGAGAAACAAAGTGACCTGGGACGGCTAATCTGGCACGCACCGCTGGCTGGCGCGGGCTGAGCAGCGATTGTGTGCGGCTGGGATGCAGGGGGAGAAAAGGAAAAGATGGATTGAAGGCGCTGCTGGAAATCAGACAATTCGTCATTGTCCGCGCAGGGGCCGCTGGCTCTCCCCTGTGTGCAGCGAGAGCTCCTTTGGGCAAAGGCTCTTTGCACAGCCTGGAGGGAGGGAGCAAAGCCGCCGGCTCGGCCCCGCGGGCTGGGGGTCAGCCCCGCACACCTGCGGGCACCGGCGCGTCCCGGCCCTTCCCACGCTCCTCGCACCCCCGGACGCAGCTGGGACCCGCATGAGCCGCGGCTCAGCAGCCACCTCCAGGCTCTCCTCCCCGATGACCCGCAGGACTGGAGCTCCAATTAGCCACAGCCTCTTTAACTTAGCTGGAAGGCAGAGTGCACCGTGTAACTCGTATAACTCGTCCGCACTTACGAATGTGCAGAGAGCGCCTGGTCAGGGGGCAGAGAGGCTGCTCAGAAAAAGGCTCTCAGGATGGAGGATTCCATGCTCCTGCTTCCCCAAAACCTTGGCTACTCACATCTACCAGGAAATAAATGATCTTTCACTCAGTGCCAGCCCCAAAACACAAATCTCAAATCTCTGACACTCAAAAGCACGGTGCGGATGATGTTAGCAAGCCTATGCTGACCTTAACGTAACGGAGCAATCAGTCTGCCTTCTTAGAATGATTAATGGAAAATCTCCTCTGGAAAAGAAATCAAATTAACTGTCTTCAACCAAATGTCTACTGGAACACGAAAAGCTGTTCTGATAAAGACATTTAGGAGGGGAAAAAACCCCTTTCAAGCATGTAAAATCCAGTGACAGATCTAGGATTTATTTTATTAAGACTCTCCCTAAAATAAATTAAATGGAGCCTACTTAAATGAGCATTTGAGGAAAGAAGCCTTGCTGAGGGGGAGCCAGGAGGCCATGTGCCCAGTGCATGCCTGGGCTGTGTGAAGCTAACAGAGGGAATATCAGAGGACAAGGGCTGGCTCCGAGGAGTGGTGTCAGTGTTAAGCTCCTCTCTCCACTCCTGTGTGACTCCAAGAGGGCACATGGGGAGAAAAAGAGGCTGCAGAAGGACAGTGCACTCTATGCCCCTTCAGGACAAAGAATTTGTCTCCTAGAAGGTATACTGACAACTGCCACCACAATTTTCTTTTTTTTCCCAGCAAAAGTCCTGCAGTGAGATCAACTCCAGGTCCAGGCCTGAGCCTTGCCAAGCCAGCAAAGGGCAGCAAAATCTGTGTGGCTCCGGCTCCTCCAAAGATGCACAGGGAGGGAAAAGTAAGCTGCGCTCCCTTGAGATCAATGTGCCTAATTGTCTTCATTTCACAACTCACTCTGCAAGGGGAGGGGGGGGGAAAAAAGCAAAAACCAACACAGAAGAAATAGCTCCGTGGAGGCCATATCAGGATGGGAGTGGGAGAGAGTTAGTGCCCTAATGAGCAGTCTAGCTGCGTAGGAGGGAAACAGGTTGTTGTCTGTCTAAGAGAAAGCGGTGAGTGTGGCTACAGGCAGATACGAGATGGGAGCCCAGCGCGCAGCCTGATATCCGCTCTTCCCCTGATCCTGCAACCCGGCCTCCTGTGAGTAATTCTAACTCACAGTGAGTAGCTCCACTGACTCACAACCAGGCTTTTGAGACCGAAGAGGGGAAGGAGAAGGGAGGATGAGAAAGGCTCTGTTTTGGCATTTGATTGTGCCGCGCAAGGCTTACGGTCTAGCAAGAAATGCCACGATCCTGCAAGCACGCCTTGGAGGAGCTGCCAAAATTCAAGTGAGTAACCCTGCTGAGGGCAAAAGCTTTGATTTTAAGAATAAGCTAATGCCTCAGTGTCTGCAGAGGACTTGCTGAATTTACTAAGCTAGCTGTGTTTTGTATCTTCTCAACATACTCAGGTGTGCTATCAGGCTCTGAATGTGTAGGTACTGAAACATATGCTGAGCTGCCTGTGGATCCTCCAGTGACAAATGCTTACTCAGGCTCCTGGAAATGTGTATAAGGATTTTGCTGAAGTCTTGAGACTCACACAGTGTCCTGCATCCTTATAACTCTTTATCTCTGATATTTAGAAGTCAGATACTAGGAAGGGTAGCCTGCTTTGGAAACGTGAGGACAGTCCTGCACCATGTCCCCAGCACTCCTGCTGGGCTCCTGGCTGAGAGAAGAAACTCAAAATCCATCAAAATCCACCAGATGCGACATCTCCCTTGGGGTATCACTGGGGCTTCCTGAAAGGCCAACTCAGCTGAGCCTGAGGGACAGGACTTGATGCCCCCCTCAGCCAGGGGCTTTTGCCTCCCTGAAGCTGGTAGGAAGGAGATGCTGGCTCCTCTAGCTGATGAGCCATGGATTCTCCTTTGCTGCTGGGAGAGGACCTGGAGTGACTGTTCCTCTGCACTGAGGACAGCCGAGGACAGAGCAAACCCTGGTCTCCCCAGTGCCCTCCCTGCTACACCTGCCAGACCCTGCTAATCCCACCCTGCCATCAAGACTAAGAGCCGTTTCCGTCTTGCAGAGAAGAACAGGCTCATTTCTCGTTTCCGGAGTAAATTCTCCGTCTGCTATCCCGGCTGTGACATAGACCGAGGGAGCTGAACACTCACAGTGACAGTGAAGTGGTAAAACTGCCTTCTGCAAAAAGCACGGTGGCTGCTGCCACCTCGGCGGGCGGTATCACTGCGTGATTAAGTTCTTACCAGACTTTTTGGTAAAGGCAACCTTCCTGATCTGATAACTGCCAAGGACAAGCCAAATACGCAGGGTCAATCCGTGCACACTTAATCCCCAGAAGGCAGATTAAGTGTATAATTGACCCATATAATCCATGTATCATCTCCAGTGAAATGTTTTCTATGTCCGGTTTAGGCAGACATGAGGCCCATAAGACAGCGATCAGAGACACAGAATTACCATTGCAGTGGATTTCATCAAAGTTAGAGATGGCTTTTTAATCACTGATCTCAGAGACTGCTAGATTTAAGCAGATGAACTAGCACTAAGCACATCTGTTTTAATCCTTATCTTCTACTCAGGCTGGTGTCTTCAAGAAGTACAAGGAGGAAAAAAATAAATTAATTTTTTTTTAGGTCCTCACAATCTTAGGAGCTTCTCTTGGTGTTTTGAGCCCTCATATCAAAAGCATGTTTTTGTTTTTTTCGGTAAGATATTGAATTAATCATCAGAGAGAAAAATGCCATCTGCGCTATTCAGGGACTGCATCAGGATGCTGGAATTCGCAGGATCTCAGGGAGCTCACCCGATGTTCAGTAGCCTTTTGTGTATGTGCTACTCACTGTGGCTGGGGAGGAAATAGTCACCCTATGTTTTACATTAGTGTTTACCAATTTATGTGGAAGAAAGGTTGGCATTCACACTGTCTCCTAGTCAATCATAGACTTTCTGGATCACATATGTTGTGACGGGTTGAAACCTATCCTGTGAGTATCGAAGGGTGTTTGTAAAGATATACACACATACATGGATCTAGAAATAACTTCTGCCAAAGGGCACAACCCTCTCAAGTAAAACTCCCACTGCCTTCAGACAAAATGATGGATGTATAAACTCTGATCCTATGAAATTCTGAGTGGCCTAAGACAAAGAGGACCTGAATTTTGCAGGATTGGTCTGAAGACTCAAGATCACTCCGAAGATATTTTCCCATGTTTAAGATACACCCACCTGCTTCTGCCTCATTGTTCCTATAAAAAGTTCCATTCTGCATGTCAACTCTGCCCCCTCTCTGGGCAAAAAGTGATACAATTTTACTTCCTATCAGGCACAGGAGTTTGTGATCCTTCTGCATTGTGTGCAAAGTACCCTAGGGTTTAAATCCCAAAGCACCCAGCCAGGCACAGGAGCGCAGGGAGCGGATGATACAATGCTATTCTGAAACTCTTCTCTTACCACTGCTCTCTACCAATGGGCCTTATTACAGTGTTTTAGCTTTAAATGTTATCAAATTAGTGAGCCAGGCCAAGTAAATAAGTCATGTTACTCTGCAGTAAACAGCACTGCCAAAAAGCTAGTTAGGTTTTGATTACCAGCAGAACTCCACAATCAATCTGTTCATTCAATGATCCCAAGAATACAGATTTTTAAAATTAAGATGACTCTATTTCAGGGAGGGGGGAAAACCCATCCTGACTAATTTGCAGAATTAAGAGGATTAACACAGAGACCACACAGAAATATAACAATAATCTGCTGCAAACACCAGCATCTCCCAAAGACCAGAGCCCTGTTCTGCAGGCATGAGCAAGTCAGGCGATGCAGGGGAAGAGAGATGGTTTCTGAGCTAAGAAATCATGGCAAATGCCAAGAAAAGACATATTAACCCAGCTTCTCTAGGGACATGGCCTAACACACTCTGCAGCCTCTGTTTCTGGGAGGAAACAAATGGGGAATAAATGGAAACACAGGGCAGGATTGCAGAGAAGGGGATTAGGGATATCCCAGGAGTTCAAACCCCACAGAACGTGCGATAGACAACCTTGCACTGTGCACCTCTGCTCCAGCACTGCTCAGGACTGTGTAAAAAGGGGATGTAGCCCCACACTGGGAGTGTCTCTACTGTGACCCCACTGGGTGCACAGGACCTGCCTGCAGACAGGTTTAAGCTGTTTGCTGCCACTGCTGCTCCTATTGTCATACAACACCCTAAACTGGACTGAGATTTGACCAGCACTGGCTGCACTAAACCAGCTGAGGACCTGGCTGTGAAAGTGTTAATAATCTCATTGCCTGGAGAAACTGCAGCTAAGAGGATTGCTCCCCTGCCATGCTGGGGGAAGAGGGAACAAAATCAGGTCCAACTCTAACTCAGCATCATAAATACCATTTTTGATTATTCCTCTTCCCTTTCTTATTAAAGAGGTAGTTAGTACCTAAAATGTCCTTGGAAAATAAGACCAAAGGAGCTTAAAGACCTCATGACCATGCTGCTTTGCTGGGTTAGGTGAGAGGGACAAAGGACTGCAGGGCTCTGTCTGAGCTCAGTAATGAAGCTAAGCACTTGCTCCTGCCTTTACTCAAACATGGGTAAACACAGCACCAACTTAAATGGGGTCTGGTGACCCCCATGCAAACCCTGTGCTGGTACTGACCCACCAGGAGCACCTGAGCCATGATGGGAGCTGACCACAGGAGCAAGCTCCTTCAGCTGCAACCTGACAAAGACAATGTATGACTGCTCAAAACATAATTCCAAGTTTTGGGTGACAAGGACTTGGCAAAGCAACTACCCCGCAGCTCGCCCTGCTCACGGGCACACATTCATGTACATGAGACACATGCAAACATGCCAGTAGCATTAGATCCCAATGCTGTCCCACATCCCACATTGGGATGGGAACAGGAATGGGAACATGAATGGGAACAGGAATGGGAACAGGAATGGGAACAGCTCCCACATGCTGTTAATTCCTGCCTGCAGCCAGTGTAGGTCAGAACAGGCAGAGCAATGTAAAAACCCCATCCTTGATTATTTAATTCCACGTGGATCAGGGAGACTTGAGGAAGGCAGGGAGGGAAAGAAGGGTTTTGTATTTTTTGCTTTCCACCAAGGTAGCTGCTCTGTTTTTCTTTTGTTCATGTCAACTGTTAATTTGTTTAAAATACAGCTTGATAAAACCAAGTATGAGTGGATCAAACTGAAATCAATATTTGTGCTAATTACAGCCTTTTGAAAATTGGAAATAATGGCCCAAAAGGGTACAAACACACCAACTGTGAATCATAGGGAAAGGATGAGGGAAAAGGCAGTGTGGGCATCGAAAAGAACAGTCCAGATGAGCTCTGGAAATTTAACTGCTCGTGGAATAAATTTCAACACAAACGAGCAATGCACTCGCAGGCCTGCTGCAGATGGAAGCGACAGTCTTTTGTTTTATGTTTTGTTTTTTCTCCCCATGCCTGCTTGATGGGTGATTTGCGTCTGGTGCTCACGCTGCAAACTCTCCCCGGAGCGAGCACGAGCCGAGCCCGGAGGAGGCACTGCTGTGCTCTGTGCATGAATGAGGCATTCTCAGTGGATATGGGTCATGCTAGTAGATGTACACAGTAAGATTATTTGACTCTTAATTCATGCCACTTGATATAATGTGATAAAACATTTGACATGAGAGATAAGTTCCATTTTAATCTGGTAAGTTATGGGGGAAAGAAAGAGTGGGAATTGTAAAGGAAGAAGAGGTTTCTGAGGGACAGGTAATGTGCAGAAAGAGAAGTATTGAGTGAAGGAAGAGATTGGCTGGGGAAAAAGCAGCTTTCCCTGCACACTGAGGAAGCAAAAGAGTGAGTAAAGAAAGCACAGAAGGCTGTTAGAGTTCCAGAGCCAGGAGATTGAGACATGGCACTGCTGAGAGACGGAAGGAAGGAAAGTAGGGAAAGAAGCTGCTTCAAACAGAAATTGAGATACGGACAAATACCCTAGAGAGACTGAAACATTAATACTGCAGGCTGGCCATCAACAGAAAACCTTTACTATAGAACAAGGACAGAAAGGCTGTAACAAAACAAGAGCAACGGAAACAGAGATAGTTTTAACATGCATCCAAACCTAAAAAACCCAGGCATCACAGATCACTGTTCTCTCACAGTCAAACAAACTGATCTTGTCCAACTGAAAATTAGCTGTGAACATCTGGGTCAGTTCCTACCAGCCATCTTCATCAAGGAAGCCACATCTTAGATTTACCTTTGGTGGCAGACACCACAACATGGTCCTCCTTTATACCAAAGTCCATTCATAATCAGCTCTGGTTTGATTAGCTTTTAAAATTAAAGTTTAGTTTGTTTAATTTGCTGTCAGATTTGGAGTGCTCGTCAATGAAACAATGCAAAATGTGCAGAAGAGCTGGCCCTCAGCAAAAACATCTGCCAAAAACCTGGCTCAAATTTTAACAGTGAGAACAATGATTGAGATGTTCTGATACAGAGAAATTTACACAAGCTAAACATATTAAAGAGCTCTCTTAGAAGACACTGTTTCTTTTAAATCCACACACAGACTATGACACAGTAGACTAGAGATTTAAAGCAGGCAGAGAGCAGATACAAGCCTTAGTCAGAAAGAAAGGAAAGATTTGTTTATTTTTTAAAGCTATAACCAATAAGTTTTCTCAAAATGTGACTTATCCTCCTGTCTTATTTTGTCACATTTTGGGTCTCTCCTGCTTGGTGTCCAAGGAGGAGAGGGCATTTACTTACATCAAATAACCTTTCTATATACATCTCCTCATTGACCTTATCACGCAGGACATCCTGAGAGTGGCGAACAAATGTCACATAGGCATCAGCAACATCCATTCCTGGCTTCTGCATGGAGGAGAGAAGAGAGAGAGAAAAACATGAATACCGACGCAGGGGGCAGCTCCTCTGTGCAGCCTCATCACTGCTTTTCCTTCCCTTCCGTCTCCTGCTGTCCTCCTGCAGTTTGCCCTTTCCTTACCTGATGGACACTTACCTGATATCACATTTCTACAGCTCTCTGCAGAATGTCACTGATTTTTAAAGAGTAACCCACAAGCATGCAAGGTTTTGGGGATCACAGCATTGCTTTAAAGCAAATGGGAACTGAAGCAGCTGGATGGGAAAATACTTTAAAAAAACCCCTTGTTTGAGTTCACATTGCTTGATATATTGGATTCAAACTTACCTCAAAAGAAACCCATTAAAATATGGTAACATGAGTCATTACAAGAGCTGCCACAAAGCCTTAAATTTGTGTGGCACATTGTAAGTTTGTTAATAACTAGTGTCATTAGTTTCCATTACTGTGATTTACCTCAGATCACAGAGTATCATTTCTCTGCAAGATACGATTGTCAGCCGCTGTAAATTGAAGTTAGTTAACACATCCGTGTAATTTCCAGGGTGAAAATGAGGACAGTTTGGAAAGCAGTAGGAAGGGAGTTTTTTAATACAAAGCAAACAATTATCAAGCAAAGGGCCAGTGCTTGGCCCTTGGGAAGGCAGTGACATTTCTTAACACCTACTGCAACAATGACAAGGTATTAATTTGAAAAACAATGAGGACAACACAAATGTGGCAATAGTCAAGTGTTACACTTTCAAGCAATTTTCAGTCTGCTGATCGTGCCCATTCCAAGGCAGGATTAGATGGATTGGTTTGTACCAAGACAATAGCAACAGAATTACAGAATTAGATTTAACTAACATTTGCAGAATTAGATTTAAGTGGTGTGTTTCTGTTCAGCACCCAGATTTCCTCTCTGTCCCCTCGTCAAACAGGTCTTTCTTTCTCCTTCCCCTGGAAAGGCAGTGGCTCACGGACCGTGGGGTGGCCTCTGCGCAGGTCTGGGAGCTGTGTGGGGCTGGTGGTTGAGTTCATTAGAAATATTGAGGCTGTCAAGGAAGCCACTGTAGTATGGTTTTGTTTCCAGGGGCAAGTGGGGAAACAACTGAAAACTAACCCAGGTGAATGATTTCTGCTCTGATTTACACAAAGAACTGGAGCATCTTTCTGGCTTCAAGGAGGGGAGCAGACTCTGCTGCAGACCTCCCAAGGGTACAAAGCTTTGGCAAAAGCTTGAAAGGGTTACATAGCATTTTACTAAGAACACTTCCCTGGAGATGCTTTACTTTCTGGGAACATAGAGGCCACAGAGAAGGCCATGCTTTGCCCTAGATGTTACTGAAAAGAACTGTTCTGTGCTGAAATTTCTGATGACTAAATATTTAAGATGCATTAAAACAACCAGGAATTTCATTTGAAGAATCTCCACATTTTCAGGGCAAGAAATAAATCCTGAGTTTTTCTTCCCAGTGCTCTCAAAATCTTGCTTTTATTACTCCAAGAGAACAGGATGCCAAGATCTGTATTGGGGTATTTTAAACCAAGCAACACCTCTCACTGTTCAAGAGTTTGTCTCTTCCATGCTGGGCTCAAGATATGATAATTTTGTAGGCAACATTTAGGTTGGGCTAAAGGGATAGAAACACCAAATGCAGATGATGTGGTCCAAGATGTCTGATAAATTTATCACACTGTCATATGAGAGCATGCAGAGCAATACACCTGCATTAAATACACATACATTACACATGCACATCATCAGACTCAACTGAGTTACTCTTGACTTCCACTGCCCAGTCTAACTGGGTGCAGGAACTGGTGTGGTATATTAAGATCTATTTTTCTGCATTTGCAGTTGCTCAGGATCTTTCTGCCTGTAAATGTTACAGTAACCCCTTATTCCAGCCAACATTCACATATTATACTTCAACTTAATTTAAATGTAAATTTCTGGCAAGTTAAGTGCTCTGTCTAAGAACATTAAGGGCTCTTTTCCTTATGAATCAAGGTCTAATTAGAGGAGACGATGTACAGTTTTCTTACACCAATTACAGAAAAGTGGAAAAAATTATTTTCATTAACAATTTCCCAAACACATGTTGCTAGCTCATCACCATTTCCCCAAAGTAATAAAAAAGTCATTTTCCAAAAGAGTAAAATAAACCAACAATTAGAAGAACAAAAATAAAATAGATTAGCTAATGTGTTAGATGTGTGTTGGCTCAGTTCTAACATGTCTGGACTTTTTGTTTGGAAATTATACTGTATTTGTACAAGTCCAAATGAAGAATTAACAGAATGCACTGCTCCCATTTTTTTTTTTTTCAAATGTGATTCAAGCCAATTGCATAAATATGGTACCTTTTTGACACCATCTGCAAATTGTTGCCTAAACAGCCTCATAGGTCTCCATAAGAGGGTAACTGCTCATTATTAACATAATGGAGATACCCTTTCTAGTTCAAATGTTAGAAGTATGAAGGCCCATGGCTGTTAATGCATAATGTGGGCTGCTGCACATGCCATAAACCAAAGCACGATGCAAATTACTATGACAGAAGTTGTTTAAATTGTGCTTACGGGTACATCCACGTATTTGGAAGCAGCCTTCACCTGTAGAAGGAACAAGAAGAGAGTTAACACTATCAGCACCTTTTCAGGTCTTCACTTTTTTTCTTTAAACTCTGTAAGACCATCTCCAGCCAAGACTTGGGACAACATAAAGCCGAGTAGGTTGAAAAGGGTGATGAAACTTACTTTCCTATCTAAGAGGGTGGTATTTTTGTTGTTGTTTTTTTTTGGAGAGGTAACTTTACTGCTGCTAAAGCTCTAATAGCAGCAGATGATAGTGTGGGAGTTGTGCTTCTACTTCAGCGAGCGGGGGAAGACGGGGTTCGTAAGAAGACATCGTTATTTTCTTCTGAGGCCTCGCTCTCCACCTGATGCCACGTGTCTCCCAAGGCACTGCATCTCTCTCCTGCTGGGAGTGTATCCCAGAAGCAATCGCAGCTCCCCTGGGAGTGGGGGCATGATGGCATGGTGAGGCTGGCGGGGGCCTGCATCAAGCTAGACACAAGAAAGCACCCAAAGGAGCCTAACTTTTCTCCCTTCCCATTGTCCTGCCCATGGTGTGCTTCCCCGAGTTGTGCAGGCTGCAGCCTGGGACATTATCAAGACCAGGCTGGATGAGGCTTTGAGTAACCTGGATAGTGGAAAGTATCCTTGCTTGTGGCAGGAGGGTTGAAACAAGATGATTTTTAAAATCCCTTCCAACCCAAACCATTCTGTGATGCTCTGCTAGGCTAAGGGTTTTCTGAGAAGTTTTGCAAATGAGTGCTGTGGCTGGGCTGGCTGGAAAATTGTGTTCACGTTTCACACCCCAGCCCTATTGCCTTCACATGCAGCCTCTCCTGCACTCACTTGTTCCTCCCTCACATCAGTGAATTAAAAGCAAAAATTATTATTTTCTCCCTTTTTGCTGGCTCTGATGCTGGCAAGAGCTTGCAGACCATGCTAGGGCAGGGTGCTCATTCTGTGCCACACAGAAGTGCCCTGAAGTTTTCTGCTTCCCAGACTGAACAGCTACATCCCTTTTCCCTGATTTTCCTCCCCTTTTAGAAGATGCTATTTAGAAGGAGGGTATCAGAGATGGACACTGCACTCTGTGGTGTCATCACAAGCTGGTGGGATCTGCAAGACCCCAAATTGACTTTGTGGTTTTCCATGCAGCACGGTGCACATTGCCTGGCGCAGGAGGCGGGGTGGCCCCTGACGTCAGGGCCAACTCTTCCAACTGAGCAGTGCCCAGCTGGCCACAGAGACCTTTTTCCCACTGTAGCATAAGGCACACTGTCTAGAAAGAGTAAGGCTGGGATTTTCCACAACGCTTCTGCTTTTAATTAGGGTACGCGTTGCCGGCCATCTTTGTTTGGGTGTAAAAGCTCACCTGCTTTTAAATATTTCTAAAGCTACCATTAAAACAGCCTAAATATAACACGCACACAGTTGCATCTTGGGATGAATAAATTATGTGTCCCGAATGAGAGAATGAATGTATGTGTGAGACAGAATGTGAGAGTGGGTGGAAGCACTCATATGGTGTGTGTGGGGGGTGCATAATTAAGCACAATGAGGCGATACAAAAGACCAGACTGGTGGTAATTGCCGAGGTGAACGCGGCGAGTATTGGCAGCGCCCAGGCTGCCGAGCCGGGGGGCAAGAACAGAGGGAAGGGCAGGAGGAGGGCACTGAGCGCCTGCTGCCGCGATGTGACCCCGGGTCTGGCTGCCGGAGAGGCTGCAGGAGGACGGGGCACGTCCCAGCACATGAGTTTATGAAGGAGGCAGCAAAATCAGCACCAGAGCAAACACTTCTGTCTTCAGGTATTCCTGTTTCCAGCCAGCTGTCTGGACACCTTTCCCTTTCTCTGCATTTATCTTCATAACTTTCTTGGGAAGTGGTGAAGTGCTACCCCTTGCTCCTGCAGAATGGGAGTGGAGGAGTCTCAGCCTCCGTGCGTGAAGGCAGCTGGAGCCCATCCAGTGGATGCAGCTCCAGGAGAGCAGGCAGCCATGGCACACCCACGCAGGCAGGGTGCCCATGCAAGCACCAAAACAGCAGTTTTTCTGAGCAGTAAAGCCCAACAACCAGGAGGAAAGCCTGGAAAACGATGCAGCTCAACAGCCTGCAGAACTCAAGCTGGGGTCCTTGCTCAGGGCTACACCTGCACCTTCAAATATCACACAGAGCATGAAGCCAGGCAGAGGCAAACCTGCCAGCTGAGTGTGGATTGAGCACTCTTGGGTCCAGCTTAGCGCCACTTTCAAACTACCTTCTCCAAAGCCAAGAGGCGACAAGAATAACTCAGCTTCCTGCGATCTCCTCCCTCCACCCACAAAAAAACTGAGCTGCTCCTCCTGCCCACTCTCCTTTAATCAGAATAATTACTTGTTTTTCTTTAAAGTCAGATTTGGCTACATTTAGTGAAATTTCCAAACTGCCGGATGTTGTGTGATTTTTGCTAGGCTGCCGTTTTTCACAAAGTATGTGACTTTGCCATGAAACGTCTCAGTTTACCATACAAATTTTGCACAGAACAAAAATAAGATCTTTTACTTCTGTCTCCCTTGGGAATCTTTGGTTATAATTACCACAGGTGCAATGCTCTGCCTGCAGAGGCCATCCAGATTACAGGGAGTTTTAGCAGCTGCCATTCCTGTGAGTCAGTGGATCTCCACATGCAGATGCCCAGCCAGGGCCTGGGCTGCTGCCACCAAGATGCACTGAAATGTAGCAACAAACAGAAAAAAAAAAAGTCTGGCCAAATTTAGAAGGGTGTTTTCCTCTCAAAGTGCTCTGCAAGGAGAAGTGGCTAGTGAGAATTTATTAGGACAACAGATGCATTAATTTTATCTTGAATTTCGAGGCAAGAATTGGAAATGAGGATATCCTACTAGGTGATAAAACTGTCTGTCACAAGACCCCCGAGTACATGTCACTTGCAGAGCGCCTGGAAAACACGCGATGAAAGAAGTTGGTGGAAGGGGGTGGGAGACTAATGCTTTCTGGAGCTCAGTGGCTTGGACCATCACACTTTGTTGTATTTGTTCAGACAGGGAAAACGTGGGAGGTGGTGCAAGCATGCTGTAACAAGAGAGAGATTCTGTATTTATCAGTGCAAAGACTAAACACAGCGAGTCACATTACTACTGCAGGGAGAGGAGACTTGCTAAGCCCAGTGCCAAAGGGGTCAGGGCTGCTCCTCAGCCTCCTCTCCCAGTGGCTCCCAGCAAATATGGGGGCCAAAGCGAGAGACGTCCCTTTGTCAGGAAGGAGCAATCCCGCTCCTCTGTCGTGTGCCCAGCCCACTTGCTGTGGGCGAGGGACCAACACTTTCCTGGAGACATGCACACACCACGCACAGCAGCTATTTGGATACACATCCCTTCCTGACTGAAAACTCATGAAATCGAGGCTTTGGGACCATGTTCAAAGGCTGTGAGGCTGTTGGAGTGGGACAGACTGTTGTGCTGCTGCTGGGGCAGTTAACTGTCAGTAAGTGTCCGAGGAGCAGCAGAGAGGATGCCTTAACCCCATGCACCCACGTGCTGATCCTGACAGGTGCTCAGAGCCCAGGTGCAGCCAGGGCTTTGCTCAGCAACCAAAGGGAGCAGCACTCGGCAGCATAAACAGTAGGATGTGGTGGGAGCAGCACAGCATCAACCGAGGAACAGCTTGGATTCACGGGGAAGGAAGGGCTGCACATTACACTGTCTGCACGGGCTGATGCTGGTACTTCCGATGCCTGGAAAGCTGCCGCCTCCACATCCTCTGCTGCTGGCACACAAGCATTTCCTAACCCTCCACAGCACTGGAATGAGGGAAGGTATCCAGGTATCCAACCCAAGCCATACCCTGCATCCCCCTGAGCAGGAATGAGCACAGCCCTGGGGCTGTAACCACACAGGGTTTATCCTGGGAGAAGAGCTGCACTGCGGGCCAGCGAATGGAACACCCTCCCTCCTTTCCTCTCTTCTCCAAAGAACAAAGTGCCTCCAGCACACCTGAAAAGGCAGAATGCTTAGTTTGAACCCCGTGGTGGTTCAGATAAGCTGCCAGACTGTGTGCACAAAGCTGCCAAGAGCAGTTTCCTGCCTCTGCTGTTAAGCCTTCCTAAATCCATCTCCATTTCCAAATGGATCCTACAAACTGTCTCAAACTCAGCAAAAGGGCCCAAGAGTAGCAAACAGCAGACATTTGCAAGTAACTAAGACAACTCCAATATGAGATTTTGGAAAGCCTTTCCAGTTTGCAGAGCAGTGCCTTCTGCCTCTTGCCCAGTCTCTGTGAACAAGTGAGTGCAGGAGAGGCTGCATGTGAAGGCTACAGGGCTGGAGTGTGAAATGTGAACACAACTTTCCAACCAGCCCAGCCACAGCATTCATGTGCACAACTGTCTGTGAGCTAAGTGAAGTCCTGCTTGCACAGAGACACTCCTGCAAACTTTCTGGCATATGCATTTTCAGAAGACCTTTGGAAATCAGCTGCCATGTGTTCATCCTAAGAAGCTGTCACAACACTTTTCTGGAATACAGCTCTGATTGTTAAACCATTGCTGGATACTGAGGCCAGTTTTGCACAGATATTGGTCTGGTCCTATACCTTCCTAGGAAATATGTGGTGAGCTGTGGATTGGTTCCTCAGTGTTAGGGAGAAATATGGCATTAGAGGCACCTTGTGCTTCGTGACCTCATGGCATTTCCCCTACCTTGTTCTTTTTTAGAAACACATAGTCACTCCCTAGATCTCCCTTATTTTGCTGTTTACTGTTTAAGATGGTCACTGTTATGGCCAGAAGACTGACAGGAACACACCTGCCATGTGAAGAGACAATTAAGCTAATTGCATGTACAGTGCAATAGTTTTTTTCATCTTCATATGTGTCCTCTACAGAATAAACATCACCAAGCTGAATGATGGATGGAGGTGGCTTCACTCTGTGTATCCTGGGTCTTTATGTACTGTATATCTGCATACAGGTTGTTTGTCTATTCATGTGGGGGTTACAGTGATCAAGCATTACAGAATGGAAGAATTATTAGGTAGCTGATCTAGTCCTGGTAGAGCAGGAGGTTACAACTCAGAAAAAAAGAAAGAAAAAGGAAACTATAGTCTGTACTTACAGTAAATGACAGGAATGAAGAAAACAAAGTTCCTTCATCGTATCTAGACAGTTTGGCCAAGACTCCTTCCAAAATGGTGACAAACTACAAAGACAAAAAATACTGCAATTATTTCTAATAGTTGGACAAGGGTGTAAAAATCTGCATCACTGTCAAAGAAGCCAGTGGACTCTCAGCATTGCCAAAGGAATTGACCCCCTGTCCCTGAGCACAGTGGGTGGGGAGTGGGGAGAAAGGAGTGCTTCCTTTTGGGTGCTGTGGTGCGCCTCTTGCTGACTGGGAATCACCCCTCAGTGTCCTGGGTGGTGCAGGGGACAGGAGGTAGGGGCAGTGTGTGGGAGATCCAGTAGAACCTCTCTGGATGGGGAAGGCTGTGGTTCCTGCTCCCAGTATGCAGTGGCAAGCACGCAGCCAGCTGGGTATTCTTGCAGAAGAATTGAACTGGCATATGTTGGCGGATTATGTTTAAAGGTCTCCACTGTATAATAGGGATGACTTGTTCTCAGAAAGTTTGAAACTAGAGGAAAACACACCCCACCATCTTTCTCCTTACATACCAATTCCCCTCCGTGTTAGCACAGCACACCAGACCTACACAACCACCCGAGGGAAATGCTGGCAGCTGAGCTACAGGAGCTGACTCTGATGACAAACAATTTCCAAACAATTAAACCTGACATTTTGGAATGTATTTCCCACTACTGTCACCTCTAAATTAATTTCTTAGAAGAGCATATGGTGATCTTGCACAAGATGAGCTATTTTGTCCACACAACCTCATGCGTAGGAGTGGTGACCACCTCTGCATGCTACCCCAATGGCTCTGCAGCAGCATTTAGCAGTGCCACCCCCTGACTACCCCCAGTGCCGTGGGGTGATGCTGACCATGGGGTGTTACCCCATTAACATTAACACCCATTCCTTTAAGCCACTTCTGGCCCAGTATGGCAATCCTGCTAGCAGAGGATTGTATCTCATGCAGTTCCTAATCAACAAAGAGTCACTGTGAAAGGACTGGGAGATGTATGATCTTGCCTGTGAGAAACAAGAAGCCAATTCAACATCCTAATGTGTCACATTTTAATGGAAATGCACATATTAAAGATGCAACGTGAACAGTGAATCACTTCACCTGAAGCTGAGGGTTACCTTTGCCACTAGGAGTGTTATCATTTCTTTGACGGTTTCCTCAATTAGTTCATCTATTTTTGAATGGTACTGGTGCTAAAGAAAAATAAAAGGAGAGGAGGAGGAAAATATTAGCATTGATCACAGCCAACAGCGTTACACTTGTCAGCCTCTGCCCTTGGTAAGCCACAATGCATAGCATTAAACCAAAGAATTATGCAGCTTCTTACCCTGGGCCCCACTGCAGTGGCCAGTGACTACTTACACTTGTAGGAGAGACCTTGAATTCAGGAGAATCCTGCATCAGTTTTGAAGCATGGGCAAACCCTGCCCTCTTCTGTGTGCCCGCAGCTCTGGGAGCCATGTATGGATGTCGGAGGGGAGGCTCTACCATCCCTGTGAGAACCAGCACCTAGTGCTCCTAGTGATTCTGAAGTCCCCTTGCTCCACTTCCATGGGCACTATGGGCATTATCCTGTCCATCTGGCATGTGGACTGCAGTGGACAATGGGATACACCTGCTGCTGGAGGGGAACAGGCAGCCCTTTCCAAGGGCACCACAAAGCACCCTGCCCTCAGCATGGGAATGGGGAGGATGTGCTGCTCCAGAGGAGCCTGCAGTGGGCTCAACCCTTCCCACCTACTGCAGCAAAGCAGCTGAACCTGTGTTACCCTGGGTTCAGCAGGCACATGGCTCAAGTTAAGCACTTGTTCCAATGCTGTGCTGTTTTGTACTGTGAGATAGATTTAAAAACCACCCAACAAACCAGGATGAGCCTCTTTGTCCCATGCAAAAGCCAGCAGGCAGTGTGGCCCTGAGCCCCGGGCAATGGCAGATCCCGTGGCAGCAGCTCAGCACCGGCTGACCGAGACCTGTGCCTGCAGCACCAGCGTTTCTGAGTCTTCAACCCAATTTCTGCACATGCCAAACCTTGCTTAGCTTGGGAGCTCTGATGCAATCAGCTGCAATATGGCTAGAATAGGTACTAAAATACAGTCTTCTACTAATTTAGAAAAGACCTGTTTCCAATACAAGATTTAATTAGTGAAAACATACAGTATATTCTTATTTTCAATGGACTGAGAAAATACTGATTATGACTGCTTTCCAACACAAAACATTTGATTTTTCAGTCAAACATTTCAAGCACTGGTGCTAGTCACTATATTCATTACCACTTGGCATTAATATTGTTTTAAAATGTTAACATCAAATCACATTGAAAGAGACAAATCTGCTTTAAATACTAATCAGACTTTGGGAAGGAAGACTGTGAGGGCTTTACAAATGCTAGCTGCTGGTCTCAGTGTCTGATCAGTACTCTGAACTGCTCTACAGTATGGGGATCTTTTTCTATGGCACTAACATTAATATAGGAATTTGGGAAAAAGAAAATAAAAGTAGGACACACTTACCCACTCTTTTGCAAACTTTTCAGATGATTGGGGACAGAAATAAAGAGGAAAGTGCAAAAGACAGGAAAAAGAACATATGAAGATAAACAATAAATAAACCAAAATCTTTTAAAAAAAGAGACGTATGAGAACAGCAGCATCATGCACAGAAACAATAAGCGATGGGAAATGAAATGGGGTCAAAACCTCCTTTCGCTGAAATACCAGAGATCGCTACCTGTAGGATTTGGTGGCAGGAAAACAGTGGGAAGGGACCGGATTGTAGCTGACACCTGGCACTCTCTTGCAGTTTTATTTGGCTCCGAAGAGGAAGGGAACCGGCTGTCGACAGGCAGGGTTCAGCCTCGGGGCAGCCGCACAGCCCTCACCGGGGCGGCAGGGCCAGGGCAGGGGACACGGCACAGCACGGCCCAGCCCAAGGCCTGGCTGGGGGCACTCAGAGCCTCACCTGGACACGAGGACAAACCGGCACCGCCACGCCACAGGCTGCGATCTGCTGGGCCCACGCGGGGGAAAAACATACACGAACAAGCGGGTGATACTTGCATTGGCAGCTCCCATTCCCATGTCCTGCTTTGCAGGTCAAGACATACACAAGTCCCTCATGGGATCATGGTTATGATTAATCTTTAATGCAGAGCTAGGCCTTATCAGCTCCCAGGATTGACCTGGCCTTTCCCAGCACAGCTGGAATGCAGCTGTGGGGCGACAGGGACCTGTAACAGCTTGGTACAGGTAGAAGCTGCTGATGTGCTTGGCAGACACAGCCAGGACTTCCTAAGGGAAATGGAGAAGGGGTTGTGCATATATTGGGGTGTCTCTCCCATGATGTTTTCCTTCTGCAACTGCATTTTCTGTGTGTGTAAAACTTCACAAACAAGTATTCAGCTAACTGCTTTTATCAAGTAAGTCATGAGTTTGAATTCAAACATGACTAGCTATGTGCAAAGCAATTCACTGTGAAATGCACTGACTGATGCATGTTCAATTACAAGCTTGTTTCAAAAGCAAATAAGAGCCCCAATGGAATAAAACCACAGCTCTGAGAGCAGGAGAGGAGCCTGTGCATGCACCAAGGTGGTGTAGCAGTACCCTGAGCGCTCATTCCCATCGCAGCCGCAATCCCCAGGGCGGACTGAGCCCCGGTGCCCCGGCAGTGGCCATGCAGGACAGGGCCTGCCCCAGGCAGCCACAGCCATGTGCACCCTGTGCCACCAGTGCCACAGTCCCAGCTCCACCTCAGGAAGGGGAGCCTCGGCCAGGACAGGGTCAGAGACGGCGGCGGTTTGGAAAGCGAGCGCCTGGTGCTGCTACAGATGCCTGGCTCGCAAAACCAGCAATTCCAACAGCTCCTTCTACATTCCTCATGAAAACAGTCGAGGTTAAAGATCGCAGAGCTGGTTTGCTTTGCCCAGCATAGCCCCCACTCTCGATCAAGTTCATCATAGCTTTCTATTAGCTCAATTATTACAATCCATAATCAGTGCACTACAATGATTCAACTTGACTTTATGTGATGAGTATCTTGCCTTGTCATGTAACAGATTGTGTGTACGTTGTATTTCTCTAAGGACCATCTGACCTTAGATATTAAATAGAAACATACTAGACCAACTGAGAAACATTTAATACATACATTTATCCCCTTAGATGTATTAAAAATTCAGAGGAAAAATAAATATTTAAGATGGTAAAGTATGTTTACCAAATGTTTTAACAGCTGCCTTTAGAGACAAGGAAATGGAATGAAATGATGGGTGTTTGTTTCACAGGGTAATGCTCGCAAAACGCATTCAAGTATCTGCTAAAGTGAGTGTGGCTGAAGGTAGTGGGAAAGGGAAGACCTTTGGGGTGGGAGGGAACTCACAGAGCAAGGTCAAGGAAGGTGTCGAGAGAGTCTCTGCCCACGTACAGACTGAACTGTCAGAAAAATCAGTGGTTTGTTTCCAGCAAAAATGTCTTGTCTGGTTAGGTCTGGGCCAAAGGCCCTGCCTGAACTCTGTGGTGGGCAGTGTGAGCCCTCCTTGCTGCCACTGAACTGTGTGCACAGGGACATGGGCTGGAGGAGCCATGTGCTGGCTGGGGCACTGATGGATGGTCCCATCAGCGAGTTTCTGTCCCTCCCTGTCTGTTCATTCCTCCCCTTGCTGACCTGTGCAGCTGCTACACACCAGAGATGGGGGACAGAGGGATTCAGTGAGGCACAGACCCAACTCCCCATATTACTGAGAAAGACACAGGCTGGAAACCCAGGTTCCCATGCCTCTGCTGCATATCTGACTGTCTCATCATTTTCAATGGGACTAGAAGAGGCAGGGTGGCATTTTGTACTCCCCTCCCAGGTTGTAATGACAGATCTATATGTGAACTTTTACCCCTCTCAGCCTGACCATCTTGGCACACAGGTTTAGACAGCTTCAAGAGGAGGAGATGGAGATAGCCAAAACACAGAGTGGCACGAGTGAATGGAGGGGAAGGTAGTAACACTACTTAAAAGAAAGAAAAGAAAAAGGGGGGTGTGTATATAATACTGCAGTCCTAAATAGTAACTTACGCACCAATAATTTACATCTGCTATTAGTTTACCTATCTGTTAAAAACCTCATGTCCCAGCAACTGCTTGCCACAGGAGTTCAGCTGTCTCTGAGCTGCTGCACCAAACATCTCCTGGAAGTGGCCCAGGCAGATTTGCAGCTGATCTCTGCTGCAGCCCAGGAGCAACCACGCAGCTGCCTGCTCCCTGTCTCCTGCAGTCTGAGTCAGGCTGAACCTGCAGTGGGACTGATGCTCAGAATTTGGAAGAAACTGTGGCAATCAGTGAGCATACACAAGTCAGCATGGAAAGATGCAGTGAGTGCCTGGTCACACGATACTTGGGCACAGCTGATGTTATCAGTCTTGGGCCATCTGAATACTTAACCTGACAGTTTAATGGAGGCAATGAGCCTCCTCTGTCTTCCTGATCTCCAAAACCTCCCTGTCCCCAGGGACTGTGCCAGTATAGGGGTTTGATCCTGGTTTGCAGTGGGGAACATTGCAAACATGGACCTTTGCAGCTGACGGGGCACTGCCAAGGTAGATGCTGCAGCAGCTGCAGGCTGAGGGATTTGGGGAGACAAATGGGAATGAATATGGAACAGAAAATGGTAGAGAAGTTCATGTCCAGGCCTGAACAAGAAAAGCCCACTCAAGATCTGCTCCAGCTGACCTGGAGGACAAGGGAAGACCTGATGATGGCCAGGATGAAACCTCTTACAAGGTGAGTGTCACAAAGAAAATGTCATAACTGAAATATGTATAAGAAAAATAAAAAGAACAGCTGAATCTGATCCAAATACCACTGACATAAGGGAAGAGAACCCTGCTACAGCCAGTGGCCTTTGGAGCAAGTTCTTTCAGAGGAACAAATTGAAGTGAACAACTGAAAAAAACACAGGAACAACTAGCAATGATTCACTGCAAAATCTGACCATGGAAAGTTGTAGTGAAAAGGCTTATCTAGGAAATGCTGACAAGCAGCGGACTAGGTGAGCCAAACAGTATTTGTGAATTTATTCTAGACTGGTATATGAATATTCAATTTGGCTTGAAGTCACTGGAGCAAAATGAGCATTCTGATGCATTTAATTCATTCCAATTTGCCATGTCTTTCTAATTCATAGATCAATTCACAGAAACTTCAACCTGCAACTATCGCTTCAGAAGAAAATAAAAATCAGCAATTAATTAAAACAAGTTTGTTGTTTGGAAACTTGAGTCATTATGAACCTGGAAATCCAGAATGATCAAGTGTGCTGATTATAGCCAGTACTGAAGGAAGGCAAAGCAGCCGGAATTTCAATCTACTTTTGGAAGTTACTTATTTCTGTGGTTTTGTTTGTTTGGTTTTTTCCCCCCTTACATGCATCACAGCAACAACTTGGCAGTTCTGTTTTCCTTATGTTTGTCTACAGAAAATAGCCATACACAGAAAGTGTGTTGCTGACACCTGGCTCCAAGGTGCAGTTAATGACTCAATTTATATGGTCATCATGCAACAACCAAGCTCGAGAGATACCGTATGCATACCACAGTCCTTGCAAAAAGCCACTCCTAAGTGACAGGGATTCCGAATGTTTCTATTCATTAGATTTGAGAGCAACCCCCTGTACATTCATCTGCACACTCTCTATGGAAGGCTAAATCCACAAACGATACAACGTCTCTGAAACGAGCACAACAGGAGACAGGAAATTTCATGACATTGCCTTTAAAAGCTGTGAAAGGAAGAACCTGCATTTTTACCTCTTGGCCCATTTCCATACTGCAAAGCTTTGTAGACTGAGCTTTGGCATCCACCATGACATTAAACATGGTGCATATTGATTGAGGGACTCGGAAATCTGTTGATCGGCTCGTTTTCTGCAGTTTTACTTCAAATGCAATTCTTGTTCTGTGAAGGAAAGTAGAAAAAGATGTTTCAGTTGCTTTTAAACACACTGAAGCCAATAATAATAATAAATTGAAACAATACTGAGAGGAGTTTGAGAAGCCAGAAAGCTGAATGCTGCTGGGAGTGCCATAGTGCAATTGTTACAAATGTGTTTTATCTAAAAATGGTTTTCCAGCTTAAAAAGAAACCCCCTTTCCAGAATACACACTATATATAAACTGTTCAACAGTTTCAGGGAAACTGTGACCCTCTTATGCTTGATAAACAGTGTGATGATGTTACAAACATCAGTGTCAGTGCACACCTTTAATTTGGTTGCATTAGCTGATTGATAACCACAGCCTGCCACACTAAAGGAAGCTCCTATTGCTCCCTGATATCAACTACAAATAATAGAAACTCCTTCATTGCTTGACTGAAAGGACACTGCCAGATCATTGCATTTATAGTGATATGATAGCATTTGCTCACTGGAAGTTCTTAATTGTCTTGTAAGTTCACAGAAGTGGTTTCCCTGCACCACACAAATTCACCAAAATACATCTGCAAAGTGTGCATAGGCACAGTCATGAGCACAGAAACACACTCGCATCACCCTGGTCTCCTGAGGTTTCACTGAGATCAAATCTGACATCTCTGGCAATACCAAACCATGACACACAAAAAGCTTTGTCAGGCCAAAACCTACAAAATCCGATCCTGTGTCATATTTTAAATACCAAAGCATTTGTGAGTCTAACACAGGAATGCTTTCCAATGTGGTGGGCATTGCCTTGCCTTTCTTCAGAGCCCCTCTTCATATTCCAGAGGTACTTTACTAATTTAACCCAACACAGAAAAATTATCACATCACACAGAATCTGCCAATAACTAAACATAGGAGCTTCAATTTAGAAATAACAAATAATATCAGCTGCAGCTCAGGAATAATTCTGAAGTTGAATGATCCCCCAACGGTTATGCAAATGAAAACTCATTTACAAACGTGAAGCTCCCCATTCTGGGGATCAGATCTGAGCTGGTATAGAGGTCCTTCTGCCTGGATTTATTAGTTAACAGGCCTTCCTTGCAAGGGCTGCTTTCCTGAGAGCCCTGAAATACAACCCAGTGCGGAAGGCGGGGTGGCTCCTCCATGGATTCAACAGTTCAGAGACAGACGCGAAGAAAAATGTTGTGTCAAACTGAAATTGCTAAAGAAACCTTAGCCAGGCCCTGTTTGCAGGTGATATAAATAGGGAAGGCAGCATATTGGTTTACATCAGCAGTGGCATTTGAACTGATTTAATTACCAGTGCCAGATTTAGCCTGGACTCGGGGACTAGAATCTTGATAATTACTGAAAGGACCCAAGGAGACTGGGATTTTCCATCTCCTCATGGAAAGGAGCATGTTCCTACTTACTTCTGCTCACAACCATTATATTTAGTTGTACCAATACAAGCTGGGCCAGGTTTTAACAGAGGGGCAACACATTTGTAGAAAGGTTGAGGCAAATCAGGGAAAAAAACCACTTGGCTTCCAGGCACACAAGCCCCTTCTTTAGATGTACCTGGAAATTTGCTTATTTTTCCCAGTTATCTCAGCTGAGCTAACTTGGTCTGATTTTTACAGATCATTGCAGCTATAACTGTGCTGTAGGGACAGCAAAGGGGCCTTAGTTTCAAGTGAAAAAAAGAAAAAAGAGAAAATAAGTTTTGCTGGTGGTGCTGGGGCAGAGCAGAAAGCAGAGCTCCAGCAATGGATTTTCTCCTAAAGGACAGCCTGACAATTGGAGGGCAACTAAAGCTCAGTGTTTGTGCCAGCCACAAGATCAAAGATGGGCTGCTGCAATAAACTGCTCAATATCAAAGACATTAAATGCAATATATCTCATTGCACTTAAAATGCACTGGGATTTATTTCAGAATGGCGAGAGAACAAGACTTGAGCTGTCTGCCTTCCTGCCTGCATCTCAGGGACTGAACGAGCCTTCCCCTGTGCTGACACTGCACATCCAGTCTACTGAGGATTGTACTGAAAATAAATGCCACACTCACACTTGCAGAGTGGCCAGGAAATTGTGGTACAGAACAGCCACATCACACATTGCAGTTAATATTAGCATGCATTGGCTGTATTTGATATCCATTTTTTCTTTGGTTCACCTCTTTGTCTATGAATTTTTGCACAATGAAATACAAAGTTCATTTTTTTCTTCTTGCCTCATTACTTCTGATGCAAATGGACATAAATTGCTGTGGAAAAGTTGGAAATTTAACTTCAATATTTTGCTTTCGAAATGACAGCTGCCAGTATGTCTACAAGTTGCTTAAAGATACCTCTGTTTTGGAAGATCTGCAGGTAACTAGCCTATAATGTGGCTGATTATACAACAGCTTTTCCCAATCAACGGCAGACGTGAAACCTGTGTGCCAAGCAACACACTATCTCACTTTTAAAATAATTTTTTTCTTGGGTTTTTTTTCATGGATCTGTGCTTTTTAGGTGGGTGCTGGGATCTTACAGATATGCCTTCAGCAGTCAGCATCATCACACCAACCTGCATGTACGAAGACCTGACCTCATGTGAGGCATTGAAAATAAGTAATTACCTACAAAGCCCAAAAAACTGGTGGTTTATTGCCTTATTGTGAATAAGCACTCTCCAGAGTCTCAACAGGAAAGTGCCTGCTTGGGGGAGTCCACAATTCACAGCAATGGCGTGAATTCCAGTTTTAGGGTGGAACAGACTTTGCATCCTGTGAGGAACATGCCTGGCTCACTCACAGGCACCCACCTTTTCACACAGGACTCGATCATGTCACTCGCCATAAGCTTCAGGCGCTGCTCTAAGTGTTTCCCAAACTCCTCCTCAGGCCAGTGCAAATCCCGAATGAAAGTCTGGAGGGCATCGAGTTTCCAGAACATATCTTCTGAGGTGCCTGATCCATTGCTGGCAGGGCAAAATGAGAACAAAAGTCAGAAGTGGCACCAAGGTCTTTGCAACCTGATGTGGAGACCATTCCTGCAACAAGTGTAAGGCAGACAGCAGTTTCATACACAGGACAACGCTGGCCATCTCCACCATCAGGATTTTGAGTTTTACCATACAGTTGCCTAATCTACCTTGCTGTCATCACCCACAAAACTTTCCAGACCAGATGAGTAAGACAACATCATGGGTTACACATATTAACGGGAGGAACGTGTGTATGGTAAAAATCAGCCTTAGTTAATAACCACATTAAAGTATGTGATTATTAAGAATTAAGGCCAGAAATTGTGGGAGAAAATCCTCAATCAATAATAACTGCCATACTAGGCTGTATGCAGTTATTAAGATTTAGGGTTTCATGCAATTCTCCCCCCTCCAAATTATATCTTGAGTTTGCCTTGTCCCCCCAGAGCGGCCCCGTTTCCAGGTAAGGGACAGTGCTAACAAGTGGTGAGCGAGGACACGCTTTATCTCTTGAACAGCTGAAAAAAAACTGGGGTAAGTCAATTGAGCTAAGGGTACATCTCATATCCAGGAGTTTCGGCAGGAGTTACCGCTGCAACTTTTTCTTTGCAAAGGTAGTTACAGGACAACAAATTTACATTTTTAAAAATTTATTTTGCAACAACTTTGGTCTGCCACAAAATTCTCAATTTCTTTCCCAAGCATATATTCTTGTTCCCACACCCCTGCCCAGATGGAAGTCTTTAGTCCTGCAGTGTGTAGCTACACCAGCTCTTTTCACAGTATAATTATATCTCAAACCTCCACTTACAGAATAAAAATACAGGACTGGATTGCACTTTGTTTGTGCAGAGAAATTTATGCATCCATAACCCTTTTCTCTCCCTCTCTTCTTCTCTGTCACTTTTTTTTTTTCAGAACAATTACCAAGGGAGCTTCAAGAGTTTCAATCCCCTCCTCGCATACCACTAATGCTAACACAGTAATTTATAAGATATTTAACACACCATGCATTACCACTTGTGCTGACATCATCTATAGAAACAGATGAGGGAGGGTGTTTCTATTGTGACAGATGCCAGCTGCATTGAGTTAATGCTAGAGGAGCTGGGAACTAATGCAAACAGGGCTACTCCCAGGTGAGAACTGTAGTCCCAACATGCCAGAGGGGTCCTGCAGGGTCCTGGGCTAGCAGAGTCAACAAGATAAAGAATGAATAGTCTTGGTTGTAGGAGAAACGTATCTGACACTAAGCAACAGGTAACATGTCCTTGATGGAGGGGAAGGGTGAGTAAAAGGAAACCAGGGAGATGAAAAGATAAAGAATCAGGCATTTGCTTTAGCCAGGGGACCAGTTTGGACAACAGTTTCACATGTTCATCTACTGACAGTTTTTAGTTCAAACCTGTGCTTGGGTGTAAGCAAGCTTTAACAGTTTAAACCCAGTTTTGGAACTGCATGAATTTACATTTTAAGTGATTTAATTGTATTTAATTTGTATTGTACAAATACGATAATTGATATTTACTACAGCAATATTATGACATCCATTTGGTTTCAAAATTTTTGAAGAATTATTCTCATTCTTTTTCTCACTTTTGATTAGGGCTCCATCCAAGTAAACAATATAGTATATTCATTTCCAAAACACATTGTTTGTATTTTGCTTGTGAGCATCACAATTACTCTAATCACGCCGGCAGCTTGCAATATACCATTGATGCTCAAGCATTTTCAGAGGAATTATCCAATTTTCTGTCATTACATGATTCTTATCTTTTCAAGGGCAATACCACAAAGCATGCACAGAGCAAGATTAAAACTTTCAAGTACTCTTTACAGACAACTGCCTAAGCTAGCCTTCAATATAACTATCTTAGCATGAATATGAGTTGTATGGCTTTGAAACATAAACAACCACGCTAATATTTTAAAAGGTTTTAAAATCTATTTAAAAAGATCTCACATCAGTGTTTTCTTTACTTTCATTCATTACCAGTGCTCTGCAATCCTGCCTGTGCCACACTAATGGCAGAGGCGTTCTGGTGGACTCCAGGTGTAGATGTAATTGAGGGTGTTTCAGTAAAAGTGAACAGGGGATTCTTGGGGGAGTTCTTCAGTTTTATTTATTAAGTGAGAGGATAAAGGAAAAGCACCATGGTGCTGACTGAGATCACCCTATGCCAACCCTAAATAATTCTCTAAGATCTTCAGAAGGACAACGGACAAATAATAATCCCCGTGATAGGACATTGTGGGAGATGAGCTACCTCAAATGATGAGATTTGGGTTGAGCCCACTGTGTACCACCCTCCACACTGCTCAGTGGGAAATCTCCTATAAGAGAACTTGCCTAGTCTTTGCTGAGGCTTTGTGGTATGTTCCCCTGAGCTTCACACAGGCACCCTGGGACACTCAGAGAGGAAGCTGGGAGCACAGAGCGCAAGGCTCCTACAGAGCGATTGCTTTGACACTGTTTTCCAAGCCATAATCTAAAACTGACATTGAAATTATCTTCTTTTAGTTGGTCATGGCATTGTTTGGGCATTAATGAAGGCTAAGGAGCTTTAATTGCTCTCTGGGGCATCCCCCAATATGAATAAAAACTGTTGCAGGTGCAACTGTTGCAGGGTGCTCCACTTTCTTAGACTGCTTCATTGCAGTCAAAAAAATTACCTGGGAAATGCAGAGCTTGCATTAAATAAAATTCATTTTTAGATCTACATCTGGTCCACAGAAATTGGTTGACTGGCATTGAAATTGGTTCGTCTTCTCTTTAGGACAAAACTCTTTGCTGAGGCACATAATGTCACATTGTAAGTTCTGTGGTTTGTATGTTATTCAGACCATGCCCCATTGTTGATAGCTATTTTGTAAAGCAAGATACTTGCTCAAACTCTCAGTGGGAGTTGAGACAAATTTTCAAGGTTTATACAAAAAAACCCTCAAAATACACATGCCAGAAATTCACTAGTGTCTCATTCAGAAAACATCTAATTAACTGTATCACTCTTTAAAGTTTTATGTAATGCACAGAAACAAACAATACATATCCATGCCAAGATTACTTTAAATTTAAATGAGATCTAATTTGAACTGAATACACACTCAGAATCATAAATAGCAGCCATCCATGACGGTGCAGAAAAGCTAGGCATTTGTGGGATGCCTAGTGGGATGTTAACTGGTAGATTTGGTACTTTAGGGAGATTCACATTTGGTAGATTCACATTGGGCAGATTACTTGTTAAACTCCTGTGGAAGAAACAGACAGAAAGAAAAAATACCATAACAGTGACAATGCCGATGTAGCAGAAGCACGTGACACTCAGAAACAAATCTGCAAAGTTCACAGCATGAGGACAGTTAAAAAACTAAAGCAAAACATTTCAGAAAGAAGCATGAGTATGGAAGCTTAAATGTACTGTGTTTGCAGTCTGCTATAAAATTCAAATTCCTTAAAAAAATAAAAGCAAACCAGAATGAAAAGAAGAATCACAAAGTGCAAATTAACAGAGAACTCAAACACCTGTGAAAAGAACTGCACCTTCAAGTCCTGATACCATTTCAAAGTGCAGAGAGAAGTTTTTCTTCCAAAAAATCACTCTTTTAAGGAAGAGTCTCAGTTCTTGCACACACAGGCTCGATGAAAGTGCTAAACTAAGAGATCTGTGAAGGGACTTGAATTTGAAATAATAAACAGAGAGCCTGGAAGTCCAGTCATAAGAGTTTTTCTTGCCACCAAGTTCAATGGAGTCACAATTTTGCTGCAAAACCTCTCTGTCTTAGACCCTCCACAAATAAAGATGGGCTAATCTGGAGTGATGAAACAGTGAACTACAAGGTTCTTCCTCTGTGAAGACTGTGCCCTGATCCTCCCTTGCATTCCTGGGTGCAAAAAAAAAGAGGACTGTCCAGCCCCACTATTTGTGCACTGTGAATGAACGGCACTTTGTAAATTAATCCAGGACTAGTATGTGACCATTTCATGGCTGGAAGTGGGCCATGAGCTGACTAAGATATTAAAGGGTTAATACGAAGCATGTGTACTTAGGCATCATGACTTCAATCAGTATTTTCAGATGTGCAATCGTTATGCAAATAGAGATCTTTAGAAGTGGGCAGTGGTATTGATCTAATGAAACATTCTCACCTGGAACAAGGTGTGTGTAACAGCACTGCATGCCCAAAGTCTGGAATCCACCCCAACGCATTTCATTGTGCTAGGTGTCTAGATGTAATTGGTCTCATTCTGTTCTAATGAGCATCTCATCATAGTTATATTCTACATGCAAAATAAAAACATCAGGCAATCTGGGAATCAGCAAAAGACAGAACTCAATTATCCAACTCCCATATTACCTGGCTTTCAGAGGAGAGGCCAGTTTCAGAAAAATGCCTCATTTCTGCCCTCTCCCAAGAACACTGACCCAATGGTACACAACCCACAGGCAGTTCTACAGTCCCATGTGAGGAACAAACCAGATGCTTTGACACCGTTTTCACCAGATTGTTACTTGGACTCAGTGAAAATGGCATCAGAAATTTAGGATTTCAGCTTCACCCTGCACTGCTGAAGCTACTGAAAGCTTTTCTATTGATGCACATGGGCACTGCTTCAGCATCCAAACTTGCCTGCTCTCAGTGACTGCATCAGGATATGCCACCTTTGGAGGTCTGTCCCATCTCCCCGGATTAAATTAGTTTATGGACACTGTTATCTGGATTCCTGTGAAACTATCCAATTATACACTATGTCTTTCAGTGCATATTAAAATCTTAGTAACTTCCCTGAGACATATTTGGCACTTCATTTCTTACTGCAAGTTTTATGTATCGAGCCCCAAAGTAATGGAATTGAGCTGCCTGCACTGAATAAATGTTTCCTAACACAACAGACGATGTGAACCACATCTCTGCAAGAGTTCAGCTTGTCATTGGTGGTGAATGCTACAGAACAGACTGCATTCTTTGTGAATAAAATCCCTTGTTGGGGTGGAAAATTGCAAATCAAGGTTTTTTTCTAATGAAAAAACCCACAACTATGTTCTAACTTCTAATTATTTCTATGCTCCTTAGTAGATTTAACTTCCTGTTATCTATGTGTTCTCTTTTTCAAGCAAACAGGAGAATTCACTACCGTCTCAAAGCTCTCCATTGTTTCCATTCATACTGTATCTGCTGTTGAGATGATATGACTATTGAATGAGACATTGACTCCATAGTGATTGAGAGAGTGTTAAATCTTCAGAAATGGCAGTGCATGTGATTAGATACTGATATGGAATAAATAAAGAAATAGCAAGAGGTGGACAACATATAAATGTATAAGGAAATGCAACTTAAATAACTTAGCCAGATGGTAAATACATAAATCAGAGGACCTTTGGTTTTAATATTAAAATTCAAGAAGTGACAGTGTTATATTAATAAAAACACTGTATTAATAAAATATGACTTCTAGAGTAAACAGTATACTATATTCACACGGAAACATATTTCTTTTATACAACACATTATTTTGCTGATGCAAGAATATGTTGCAAGAATAAGCTAGTACTCTTAAAACAAAACAAAACAGCAAAATAATGGAGTATATTATGTTAACATACAGTAACTAATGTAAAAAAATATTCTCCTGAATTGACATGCACAGTTTTTCAGGTTCAACTGATCTAATTATCTGACTAACAGTTGCAGTGAGACCTCTACAAAATGATTAATATTACCAACAAATGTTCCATAAAGCCTGCAATTGTTCAGACCATAAAACTACAGGTCCAAGATGAGAAACTGTTTCTAGAAGCCAGCCATGCCTATTTAATATAGATGGCTAAATATAACCTCAGCCATCAGGCAGAGAATGTGGGCATTTGCATCAACAAGACGAGGGCTGTCTGATTTAAGACGACTCAGCTTCACGACTGGATCCTGATATGTTTGATAAGAGACACACTCTGGAGCTGCACCGCTTGTTTTCCTGGCATCTTCTGCTTCAGCCCTGTTTGTATGTGTGAGCTGTGGAAATTGCTTTCACCTGGACTGTCTGCTGGGAAATTCTCAGTGCAAACAGACTGGCAATGTGCCCCTGCACAACCTCCCAATGCTCACACTGTACCGCAGCACGATCACACAGAACATGTCCAGTTGCACTGCGGCTGCTCCTGTAGAGCTGCTCTAGCAATGAAAGGAGGACAGAAAAATCACTGTATTTTTACTGAGCTGTCTCCTGGGTTCAGAATAGAGCTGAATGAGACCCTTAGCCACACCTAAGTGCTCAGTTCCTACAGGATGCCTGAAATGATTTAGTGATCGAAGACGCAAACGCCTGTCTCTTCCATCACTATAAACACTTGCAACCCCACTGTCGAGGCTGAGCAAATGCTCAAGAGCAAATCTTTTCACAAAAGCCTTGATGTGAAGCAAAGAGCTTGAGAGTGAAGTAGGCAGTCAAATCTGTGCTCTTCCTGTGACTGACACCCAGAATAGTAACAAAAATACTCACTTTCACTACAACGGTGCTTCTTTTAAGGGGAAACATTTTTCGCTATCATTTTGTAGTTGTACAACCTCATAAAATGATTAGTATAATCATATTGTTCAAGTTCTGACATTTAGATTAACGATACATTTATAAATAGTTTGCAGAGGGTTAGTGAGCAATTAATAGATGCTAAAGCCAGGACTGCAGAGAGGTAGAGAGAGCCCTGGGTCAATGAGTAACGTCCTAGTCAAGCCATTGCAATTGGTTGTCATTGCACGAGCTTTAGCATTTGCTCAAAAAGATCCTTCAACACAGACACACACACAGAGACACACACACATACGTGTCAGCTGGCTGCGAGATAAATCAGCACTCTCCGAGAAGCTAGCACGAAAAAAACCCATTGCAAACCCTACTTTTCCAAGACCTCTCAACTCACCAGAGAACAGACCTACTCTGTATCCTGCATACTTGGATGACTGTGCGAAGGACAAGTGTTCCACATTTCTCTGCGTGGATTCATACAAGCGCACCAGCTGCTCTAGCTATAGGGCACGGACCCCCTGCAAATTCAGCAGCTCTGCAGAGGCAGATTACAGAGCCCTCATGAGCACATAACATCCATGCTTTTCCCCCCCATTTTTTTCAATACATAACAGTATCTCTCTCACTGTTTGTGATTTCTATACCTAACTCCTCAGAGCATAAGGTGCAGAGTATTCAGCAATGAAAATAGAAGAAATACATGCTTGCAAACTGCCATCTGGTCAGGTTATGGAGGGCTACATATTTCAGCCTTGACTGCAAACACAAGTACAGAGAAACCCTTTCAAAAGATTGTGTGTTGTGGAATAATTTCTTGGTTAACAGGAGATAATGAAATTTCCTTCTCACAATGCACTGTAGAGATCCAGGACAACAACAAGTTTGGTAGAACGGTCAGCTTTGATGATATGTCTTTGTTGGCCAACTTGAAGGTCTTTCTCCAAGGCAGAGGAAAGCTGTGGAAGAACATTCTGCAGTGCTCCTGATTTCCAAAAAAGCTCTGCTGGAGAGGTGGCAATAAAAGGTCACAATTTGGTTGGGAATTGGCTCCTCCAAACTATTTGAGAATCCATGGCCAATAATTCAACTGTGCTACAGTATGGACATGTGGGGTGAGAAGAAAGTAGATACAGGAGGGCAAATCAAACAAAATAAGTCTCTAACCTGAATTTCTCTGCAAGTTCCCTGTCGATCAGTCAAAGAGGAGCAGGTGGTCTGCCCAGGAGGCAAAGATGAAGATGCCTTAACATTTAGTTCTGAACAGCACATCAAAAATGTCATAAGATCCCAGGAATGACACTCCTCTTTTCCTTTGCACTGTATGTGCCACCCTCTGGCACTCACTGGTGCCTCCCTTCACCGGGCCACATCACGTTGAACCAGAGTTTGCAACTCACACTTTTGTGTGCGAGACATAAGAACAAAATATCAACACGTGAAAAAAAACCCATGGTGCATCTTTTCACCAGATGGACAGAAGCTTCTTGTGGAAAGCACCCACTTTCCTGCTGGAAGAAATCTTTTAAATACCCAAGCCTGTAAGAGAAGGAGTCCATCCTAGGCTTTTGCTTGGAGATGCAATGCTCAAAGCATGCTGTAACTGGAACTCCAGAAGGGAATAACCATCACAAGAGAACTAAGAAAAGATCTTTTATAACTATCAGAGATAACTTGGAAATGATAGATGCTGGCATACCCAGGGACAAAGCATTTTGACAGGCAAGTAGCACATCCAAGTACTTATGGACATCTATAGTTAACTCCCTGAAGTCATTAAAAAGCAAAAAGATGACAGCTTCTGATAAAAGAAAACACAAAACAGAATTATTTGTTTATTGAGTGCTTGACCCAGGTGGACAGGTACACAGAGTGAACTGCCTGTGTTTCATAAGAGACAAGGAAATTCATATTCTTTACTAAAGCAGAGCTCTGAAACTGAAGTTAATGCTAACTTCGAAGTGCAATTCTGCTTGAAGGAGTGGCTGTAAAAATGGCATTCTCCTACTCGAAAGATCTATTTCTTGTATGTTTTCTGGGTCACATCTGCTTATTTGAAACAAGATTTTTTAGGATTTTTAATCCTGTTAGCCTGCAGACCAAAGACAGCAAATGGGAAGTGAGAGAGGCTCCTGAATGCCAGCCACTTAACCCCACTCAAAACAGAGGGGATGATCAGGTGTCAAGAAAAAGCCCGAGATTTGGCAGGCAGAATCCTTACGGATGCTGAGGATGCACAAGAAAGAAAGGAAAAAACCTGGGTACTCAGACTCCAGGTTGCATATGGGAGGCTGGCTGCTGAACAAAATCTCTTTTCCTTGTAAACGGAACATATTTGGTGTGAAAAGCCCTGAAAGACCACACGTTCTTTTATACAGCAACCTCTTAGAGTGCGGTGCCATTTCACTTTGCCTAGAGAATGACAAAAAAAGCAAGGAAAAGAGTCTCTCCAGAGGTCACCTGGTCCCAGTTCCTGGTCTGAGGCACTGCCAGACTCATGTCGCTTGCAAAGGGTCCATCTTTCTCTTTTAATATCGTTATTAGAAGGAAAAGTCAGTTATTTCCCTTTGTAGGATCTGACTTGGCTTTATAGAGCAAGCATGACAGGGTTCAGCAATGCTTCAAAACCTGTGAAATAACAACAGTAATCCAAAGCACATGTCACATTTTTATCATTCACCAGCTCTTGAGTTCAATTTGGGTTTTTCTCAGGCTCCCAATTCCTTGCTGGTAAACTCCGAGCTTTCCAAATGTAAGAAATGATTATGCTTGAATCATCTTGCCCATGCTTCACTTTGGTTTCTGCACATCTAATCCTAGAGGCAGGGGAGCTGGGACTGGCAGAGCCGCCCTGGACATGGGGACATGTGCAGCCACCAGCCATGGGGCTGATGCCAGAGGCACACACTGCACTATCCCCCCCACAGGGTGGGTGGAAAAAATGAGTATTGGGAATAAATACAGCAATGACTCACAGGGGTTATAGGGCTGGAACTGAACACAGTGAAGCGAGATTTTTTTGTTCTGAAAAGGAGCTATGTGAGTTCAAAAGCAGCATTGGAAAAGGCCTTTTAGAATGAGTTCCAAAAAGCCATGGCAGTTAAGAAGGTTTTCCCATTTTCATGCTTCCCTGTTCAAAGGCACACGGTTGAAACTGAGGCAGCAATGCATTTCAAAAAGCCAATACCATTTCCCTCATTAACCTGAAAACCCTGAAGAGATCAGGCTTCCTATTTATAGCATTAAACCAGAAAGTTTAAAGCATTTTCTGCATGTCCAGTCTAACGTTTGCTAATTCACCTCTATATGAATCTCCATCCATTTGCACCCAAATTCCGATTGTATCAAAGGAGGTTTCCTTACTTTACTGGCTCCCATGACTCCCGCTCAAAGCCCCTGTGAATTGACTGTGCAATTGAGGACTCCATCAGATCGACATATCTAACAACAAGTGGAGCAAACAGGTCTTGGAGGTGTTTGTGGAATTTTCCATTGCACAAATTATCTAGAATAGATAAATAAAAGTATAGTAAGACACTACTGTTACTACAACCTCTGTAACAAACCACAGCGTGGCACTTCATCACACAATGAATTTGTCAGTGAACAGGAAAACTTCAAGAACATAACAGGACCTGGCATCAGGCACCAATGTTCATGACACAGACAGCAGGAATGACTTCCTACTCCAAACAAATAAACAGACAATGAACCTTCTTTTCCATTAATGTCAAAGTTACAAATACATTATCTCACATTATTATCCTGTGAATAAAACTGGTGTAAGAAATACAGCATGGCAAACATTATGGCTTTATCAGGAGGCAGACTCATTCCTTCTTTGGTTGCTCAGTACCATGATGCTGAATCTTGCTTTCTGAGGATGAGTCCCTGGCTTTTTCATGCAGCCTTAGAAAGCTAACTGGGGTCCTGGTCTAGGACCTAGCTAAGGCAATGCCAATTTTGCCACCAGCTCCCCAGGGAGGGTTGGACTACCCAGGAAAGTGCCAAATCCCCACATGGGTTTGAAAGCATGGGCCCAAGTGCTTCAGAGAGTAGTCTTATTTCATGAAGCACTGTTCTTCTGAACTACTCTTGCTTCCATTTACTTCAATATTTTCCTCCCTTCAACAAAATCTTAACGCAGCGACCAGTTTACTCCATGCTAAATAAATGCAGTACACACATATAAAACGATAGGCACGTTCAGTGACAAGATACAGAGTACCTAATTCCCTGCTTATCAGGCAGCCATTACTAAGAGACTTGAGAAGATGAAGCAAAATAGAAGTTAAACTTCCCACCTTTGAGGTGATTTAAGGGGTGCGCTTTTTCCTAGTGGCAATGGAATAAAATCAAGCTGATGCTAAAAGAGTGTAAATCTGTAAATCTCCACCCATCTCAGTTCTCTGTGCAGTAAGGAGAGGCTGAAAGCATTTCAGTAACCTGAGCCACCCACTGAAAAGGAAAGGATCAGAATACAAAATACATACAGTCACTACGGAGGGAATCGTTTATGAGCTGAAAGAGCGGGAAGCTGTCCCAGGTGTCTGGGGGTTGCACCTCTAACGCTGAATCCATATCCACTGCAAACAGGGACAGGAAGGTCTCCGCGTGCTCAACCATTAGGTCTGACCACCAAGCAAAGGCCTTCAGAGTTGGTAGAAAAAGATAATAAAGACGTGTATTAGTTCTAATAAAGCACAAGGAAAGATGTTAGGCCACATATCTTTAAAAAAAAAAAAAAAGTGCATCTCATGGAAACTACCTTTATTGTAAAGAGAACAGTGCTTTGGAGCGCTAGCCTGCATGGGCAGTGCTAATCACAGAATTAGGCACTGCTGTTCTAACACAGGTTTCTTGTAGAGGGTCTCTCCAGAGCTCCACTGTAAAGGCATGCAGCTGTAATGTGGCAGAGAAGGTTTCATCTGTTCAATTTACAATAAATGACTTCATTCATCAATAATGAAGCTAATTATCAGAAAAATAACCAACTTATTCTTATTTCTAAAGTACAGAAATTTGGGAGTTTCTTCACTGTGCTTGTGGGTTTTCTGACGTGTTTTTCAACACCTTAAATTTTACTTGGATTCAGTACTTGCATTTGTCTTGAGAAATTAGAAGCCTGAGACATTAAAATCTGTCCTAAATAATTCACACGCTGTTTTGAAGATATTTCAAACATCACCAGTAAAAGTTATTACAGCACTGTTCATTTTACATGGTTAGCTAACACACTACCACCTTCATGATGCTACTGATTAGGAACCCATTACAAAGCTCTACTATCAACATGCCAAGGTAAAAAAAAAAAAAATCTACGGCAAGCCTATATTTTCACAGAGGCAGGAAAAAAATATGTCTAAACTTGAAAACCAAAAAATATCAGTGAGGTAACTCATTCTCATGCACATGGGTCCTTAAAATTTGCTGTGCGGGCTCTCTGAGGTGACATTCACATCATACATGGCTCAGATGTGAATGCTGCGAATGCATGCATGCGTGTCCAGTGGTCACTTCTGGCTGGGAACATGCAATATGAGAAGAGCTGTCCAAAGGACCATGTGCTGTCATTTTGAAGTGATAGGAAATTATTCAGTGACTTAAAAGGAGCTAAGGAACAGCTTAGCGGCACTTTGCGAGAAAAAGAAACCTCTAGCATAGGCACAAGAGTGGAGATGAAACGGAAGAGATCAGGAATGGAGGAATCAGTTTGAAGAGGAATTGCCAGTCAGGGAGGGACATTTTCTGCAGGTTTTAGCAGACATGAATAAGCAGAATGGGCTTTCACTCTCTCAGGGTTCAGTTTTGATTCACTGATGAAGAACTGCACTGATGAGCACAGCACAACTCCAGCTACTGGTTCACTTGGTCATGGAGAGGGTACAGCACCCCCACAACAGGTTACTGCCAAGGACCCCTTTAATTTTTCCTTTTTTGGCTCGACTTCTCAGCTGCCACTGATACTGGCAGGGGGTCTTTGGAACTATTTCCACTCCTTCAATCCTGTAAAATATAAAGCAGACTGACACTGCCCTGCTATTATTCCATCAGTTGATATAAACTTGATGTGAAAGCATGAAGAGATTGGGCATTGCACTTGGCATTCTCTTCCCAGAGCACATCCAAGATGTAAAATAACCAAAATAACCACATGATCTCCGAACTATCTTAGTATTGGGCCTGCCCGGTAATGGGGGGGTGAAGATGTGGACGAGGTAAGCTGTGCCACAAGGGCACAGCTTCAGTGTCTGCCCATGCCTGAAGTGGCAACACCAGCAGGTGAGCGTCCCAGTGGTCACGGCATGGGGACAAGGTGGCTACAGCAGAGTCCTTTGTCTGCAAACTGTCCTCAGCTCCAGGCCCATGGAGGAAGCTGCCCAGCTCTGCTGCAGCATCTCCTGCTTGGGGATGCTCAGGGGTGCAGTGGTAGTGGTGACAATGGCTGTGGGCGCCTGAAGAGTCGTCACTCTGGAAAAGCCAAAACCAAGGCGAGGGAGCCTGTGTGGGGCTGAGACATGGGCAGTGCTCTTCAGCTCTTCTCCACATTTGGTGCTGGTGTCCAGCCAGGCACAGGGGCTCAATGCCAATGAGTGCCATGTTGGGAGGCATCAAACTGCTGAGAGACCACGGAGGAACCAAAACCATCAAGACGAGGTGTGCTCCTGCTGCTTGCTCCAACCTGCTCCCAACACGTGGGTGGGAAAGGAGCACTGCTGAGCAGTGGGGCTGTGCAGGGTCCTCTTATGTCAGCAATGCCTGGCTGTGGTTTTCAGGGGGCTGTCCTTGCTCTGATGTGGTTTCTCTGACTGTGCCTCTGCCTGCCCAGAGCCTGCCATGCTGACACCCACCCAACACTGCCCACATGTCTGCGGGCATGGAGTGACCACTACAAAGGACCAATGGCAGCCAGCATTGGGGGCAAGGGAAAAGAGGGGAGGCCAAAGAATGTCTTCTGTAACGAATCCAAACATAAACACTTCAGAGTCCTGCAAGAAGAACCTGCTTCCATGAAAAGGGAAAAAAAGAGCTATTTTAAAAAAAGAAAAGCATGTGATCATTGATGGAAAAAAAAATATGCCCAAACCAGTAACAGTTTCCCTTTTGCTTGAAAAGTTGAATTTTAACTCCATAATTCTCTAACTTATATCAGGATCCTCAACCTCCTCCCTAATTTCTGTAAGCAGGATTGGTAACACCATACTTAGAAAACCTCTTTCAAGATGGTAACATTTCATTTATTTACCATCTACTTACCTGCTTTGCTTAAATAATAATGTAAAGGAGGGGAAAAAATTATGCTTTCTAGCCAAACACACCTATTGTTGTATATTTTACACATGGATACACATGTATATATGTATGACCTCAAGGAGTTAAGATACATATATACATATACGCATATGTATACATAGAGAGAGAAAATATAAGTTTAAAAACAGGTGAATGGCATTGTCTCTGGCATTTGTCATCAGTCATCTAGAGGAAGGGAAAGGGAGTGAGGAGACATCTGATGGGAGAGATGATCCAATGACAGAGACCTCCTGTTCCCAGATTACAGACACGGGCACACGGATTCTGCTGTTTCTGCCTGTGCTGGGTTGCTTCCTTCTCATGGGTAAGACAAACCCAACTGACCAGACATGATACTCCTCTTGCAATGAGTTTTGAACATGCCCTGAGTATTATTTTCTACATCCTTACTAGGCAGTCTGCCTGGAGGTCCACATGGGGAAAAAAGGGGAATGTGTTAATTGCAAAAACTATTGTTTTCCAGTAAAATAAGGCATTTCTTCAGTAAGCAGTGCAACTTAACTTTCTGCTGAATAACCGAAGTAAACCAAAGATATAAAGGCATGGTGAAGGCATGGTCGCAGATCAAGCCTTCTCCAGGTGAGTGACAACATATAAAAAAAAGTCACCTGGAATTATATGGGAGGAAAAAGAAGTGTTATACCTCAGCAATGCTCATTGCACTGTCACAGCATAATGTGGCTACAACACATAATATAAATCACTGATAAACCACCCAGCCTCTTCTCTCTCTTCCCTGGGTGCAATTCAAAGTGTGCAGAGAGCTGGCCAAGTGCCTGTGCACTGCTGAAATGCCACAGCCACCCTCAGGACAGGGATTCAAAAACGCACCGACAGTGTGCTGGGCTTCTGGAGAGAGATGGATTTCATCCTTCCAAGTCACCGTTCAGAACAAGGGACTGGGATGCCTCCTATCTGTGCTGGCATTAACCTTCTGTCTCTAATCAAAACCTTGTGACACAAAAGATGCTGGAGAACAGTTCTGAGCCTTCCTCCTCATGTGAGGATCTTGGCAGCGTGGCTGGCTGAGTGTGACTGGTCCTGCAACTGCTTCCTCTTTTCAAAATAAACTGTGTTTTAAAAAACAGCTCCTTCCCAGCTGGTTGTACATCCAGCCTGTGCTGGTGAGGAGTGGAATAAAACAGATTGTGCACAAGCACAGTGTTCTCAAGCACCCCTTGCTTTAGTAAAAAGGAGGTTTATTTCACTCTTCACCCCATATATTCTCTCTCTACATATAAATACTGTATATCCAGTACAAGGCACATACAGACAAAACCAGAGGAAGACCACTACCATTCTAGGCACTCGTGTAGTACTTAGTCCATCTCCACCACAGTGTACTAGAGGTGGGGTGAATGCAAACGACAGGTAACAACAGGCTGAGGAGAGAGTCCAGGCAGGTAGGGTTGTGTTGGGATGTAACTGCAGCGCTTGTAAAATATACCCATTGCTGCATGCATGGACTGGACTGCTATGCCACATTTACCCTCCTGTGTCAGGCTACCAGCTCTGCAAGCAGCCGACCCAAAGTTGCTGTTACATTCCTCGGTCAAAGTTAGGGAAGCGAGGGCAATCCGGGTAAAATCCCAGTAGGAAACATGGCACTGAGAGGGCATGCACGGAATATGACAGGAGTGACTCGTTTCATTCGGTTTAGTCACATACCTCTTTCCCCTGCCAGGATCATCCAAGATTGAATGAACAGTAGAAAAACAGGGAGGAAATTTAAATATGTAATCAGGCATTAGTTGGGTTTTGTGGATTGCTGTGTATTACCAATAAGTAAAACTATACTGCATATTTAATACACACTGGAATGATTTTTAAGTGACTGTGAAATTATTTATCAAATGCTCTTAATGCAAAATATTGTGAGTATATCTATATCTATATTTATCAATGGGAAGAAAAAGAGAAAATAGTGAAAGAGTGCAACAATACCTACAGTCATAAACAATAACTGTTCACTCCAAATTTTAAAATTATTAACTTCTCAATACGCATTCAAGAGCACCAGATTTACAGAGAACTCAGGGCTCAGTCCTGCAAATACTTACATGGGTATGCAACATCACCTGCTCAGGCAGAAATGTCCTGACGTGCTGAGAGCAGGACTACAGCCAGCCGTGCCAGCTGCCTGTGGGATCAAGTGTTTCCAAGATCAAGCCTCACACTTTTCTGGTGTATATTTGACTATGACATGGTTTCAGTGCTTTTAAAACAAGAATCTTTCTGTTAAGGTGCTTTGAAGAGTTAAGAGTGCTTGTATTAGGCCTTAGATAACCCAGACAATGAGTAACAGGGCATAATTCATCCTAACCTCTGAGACTAGTAATTGAGGTATTCCCAATAAGCCAAGGCAGAAGAGGCCAACAGGAAACCAGGTGAGTTAAGAATATACTGGGGGGACACAGGGAGACCCCTGGAAACAACCTGAATTCTCAGAAAGGGGCAGAAAGGAGAATTATTCTGTTTTGTTGCAGTTTTCCTTGCTCCCCTCCGGACAGCAGGAGTGGCAGCTGCGGCAGGGACCCCGCTTGTGCTGGCTTGAGGCACACACACACAGGTCATGATTTGGAAACACAAGCCTTCTGGAAAGTGGACAGGCTTGCTCTTGCAGGTAGTTGGTGGTGAATATTTTGGCCAGATTCGGCTCCTGCTGCTGCAGACTGACATCGAGGAGAGCACAACTCAATTAATTCGTCCTTTAGCCCTCCCTCCCCTCTGAAAACACATTCCTCCTGAAGTGTACTTTGCTTTCATCGTACGTGAGCATCATTATTTATTAATACTTTCAGCTTTAAAAAAAGATGACCCAGCACCAATTGGGAAGACATCACACAAATATACAAAGCTCCCAGTGAATCCTGCGGAAGACCTGGGAGACACAACCTGGCTGGGGACGCTGCTCACCTCTGCATGGTGCTCTTCATTTTGCTGTAGGACTTCAATTACCAACTCTGCCAGACGTATTGTATCTTCTAATTTTTTAGCTGGTGTGACTAACCGGCCTACATTCTCTGTAGTACAAGAATTCAAGTTAAAAGGAAGGCAGGGTGAAAAGCTAGATGTACAGTAAGTTATTTTAGAGGTTAAAAAAAAAAAACAAACCACTATAATATTCTACAGCTTTAAAGATCTTTTCATGCATATGTTAAATGCTTATATAATTAGTACTGAGCAAACCAGAAAGCCACATTCGTTATTATACTATGAAAATACAGTGCTCCAGCTCCAAATTTCACAATACTGTCAGAGTTGGTTTGTTTTATGGTGGCACTTTATTAGCTCAAATAAGAACATCACATTCCCTAAAGACAGCATCTGGCCACTAATGTATGAACAATATGTATCCTTCGACGTAGATGATGCTATTATAGGAATCATGCCTATATTACTTAAAAATTCTTTTAAGAAGATCAATTCAAACAAATCTGTCTGCACTTGCAATAAATTGTCAGACTCGAGCAATTTAAATGTCACCTGCTACTAAGAGCAAAACTCAAAGGTTTGCCTTGCTCCAGGATTTAACTCCACAAGGGTCAGGAGTTATGCATGCTGGAGGGAGTGGAAAGTGGTAAATCCCACACTCATAGGTAAGATTTATATGGGAAATGAGATGCAACTTTACAACAAAAACCCTGCGAAACAAACCAAAGAGTTTAAATCCTGGAGCTTGGTGTTTAGCTATGTTGAGTTATTTTGCACTGTTTTCTGTAAAGTCTAAAACATAATTAAATTACATTTGTCCAGGTAATTTATATTATTAATAACATATTAAAAATACGAGGTGCTAACAATACGGAACATTTAGAGCATCTCACCAGAAATAATAGAGGAAAAGAAAATAATAAAATTTCCCTGAATGACAGCTTCTGCAGAGCTGACCACAGACATGTCTCTGGTCCCACATCCAGGTCCCAGTCCCAGCTCTCCAGAGTAGCAAGGGTGAAGAGGGACATTTCAGTACACAGCCAGTTCGTACCTCCGCATCCATAGGTATTCTGGCCTCTCCATGGTATCAAATGGCAGCTCACTGCCCTGGGGTGTGCAAAATGTCCCTGTGATGGTTTCCTGGAGTAGGAGTGGACTGGCAGACCTGCCTCCTTGGGATCCACATGCCAACAGGCCAGGTACTGACAGGGCATCTTGCTCCAGCCTACCACACACCCTGGTTTTTTCCTAGTGTTTGGGTCTGGCTTACTGGTGGGACAGAAACTTGTGGTTGCATAAGGTGGGCCGTTCTGCTTGACCGGGTCACCCAGGGAGAAATCCCTGCCTGGCTGAAGGCTCAGGGAGCTTCCAGGACTTCACTGTCCCCTTCAAAGTCTTGCCAGCCCCTAGTTTTCCCTGAATACCTGTTTACAGGTTACACAGTTCCCATAAAAAGGAAAGCTGTATGTTTCAGAACAGTCACATTTGGGCAGTCCCAAATGTGGCTGTTTTTTGGAGGAGTTCAGCAAGCTGAAGTCTGGCACTGTAGGGGCTCGGCTTGGCTGAGGGATGGTAAAGCACCATGCAAATGAACTCTACAGTTTTACTGATTTATGGCACAGATAAAGGACCTCGGGTGTTTCCTCTCCAGTTTTCCTGCTATTTCTTGTACCATTGGAAAAAAAAAAATCGAGGTTCCCCTTAATATAATTTACCGAGCAAATACTAAAATTGGAGAGCTCCTGGTTAACTCCTCAGTCTTTGTCCTATTCTATCCAGCACCTCAATGGCTACAAGAAGTAGAAACCACTTCCTTTTGCAAAAGGAGCCCAAAGAGAGGTCCCTCTGTAAGATCTGGTTGTTTCTGCACCTCCGAAGCCAAGGGGAAGCTTTTCCATTGATCAGAGCAGCATCAGGCCCATTCTCATTTGCAACATTGATCTGCTCTCAAATATAACTAAAAGACAAAAGTGTTAATAAGAACAACTGCTCAAAGATGCTGTCTTTAAAGAAAATATTGATGCTTATATAACTTTGGCAGCCAGCAGATGTCAATCTTAATTTTTTTCCTTCTTATTTTAAATATTTCCCTGGTTAAGTTACTATACATCAGAATATTCTGCTAAGATAGCTGGAGCACTGACAGTTACATGAAACGTATACGATATACTTATCAAACATTTCATCCAACATCATGTAAAGCTCATACATATTTATAGTTTCCATGCAAAATGTTATGCAACAACAATGTTATTTTGTGCTGACGTTGATATTTGAAAATGTTGCATATGTCAGACATTGCTAGACAAAAAAATGTGGACATTTTGAAATAAATGCTACCTCTAAATCTCTAAAACCTACCACGTCGCGCTAGGTGTTTGGTATAAAGCTGCATATGAAGACTAGCTTTCTACTGCTACACAAGCGGCTGCTAGACTAGGAAACCACTGAATAAAAGAAAGGAAGACTATTACAGTACTTGGCGGCTGTTTGGCCATGCCTTTGAGCATATGATCTATCATGTTAGTCTGCGTTTGAGGAGATGATGGTGGCCCAGCCGGCGGCTTAGGCTTGGGCGGACGGGCTGGTTGTGCATGACGGAGAGAGACGCCAAAAGTAAAGAGACAAATGACTTCATAAACAGTGACAAAAAGATGGAAATTTCAAAAGGAACATAAGCAGAAATGATCAAATACAAATGGAATAAGCTGCCGGGTTTTTGCTTATCGGTATTTCAGGTACTACACGGTCATGACACCATTTGACAACACAGATTCTAGAAGCCAGCAGATTCAAACATCCTACGGTACCATGCAATCAGAAAGCTTAAAAATTCAATGCAAGTATGAAACTGCACTTGGTGCAGTCACACAAGGAGACTGAGATGGGTTAATTCAGTTAAAACTCTGGAATTCAGAAAAGGTGAACTAAAAAGCATGACTTGAAGTCAGCTCCCCAATGCTTAGGCACGTTTAGCAATAGAATAATGAGCCATAGGAATTAATTGCTTTGCAAATATCAATTACACATTTTAGAATTAAACGTCACTGTTGGTTAAAGGGAGCTATAAAATATTCTTGTGCAATTTAAACATGTAAAAAAATCTGTCACTTAAAAATGTGTGGTTCCTGATCGTTTCCAGCTCATTTAATTATTTTCAACTTGGAATTCTAGTGGCTTTTATATTCTGGGTTGAATCATATATAAAAACTTGCCAGCTCTATCAAATATGTTACTTGCTATTCCAAATGTTAGAATACTGCAATCAGGACTTGACCCATCTGTCATATAGTTTACAATATCAGCATAGGAAAAATTCAAAGAAAATAGCCTTTCCTTTTAAATACACCCAGAGAATAAATTATATACTGTGAATATATTAACACAATAGTTTCTATTCCTTTTAATAACAGTTTTTAGCAGCATTGTGACTATTTTTAATCATGTCATTTTCAAGGAATCTGGCATATTTATCTGGACATTCTATTGCCAAAAGTCCTTGCCATTTTGCTTGCATTTTCCAGTGGGGGAAAAAAATCAGTTGGCTTGTGCAAAGGAGATTTCTGATTGCTTTTATTTCTCACAGAACTATAACACTTATCAAAATATAATAAAGAATATTCGAGTAAACCATTAAGGAGTCTGAGTTAGGTTGGTGCCCCTCTCCATACACAGGGATAGATTTACATACATACATAAAAACACACACAATGCACATATGTGTGCACATGCACACACACACACATTTTTAGTCTTTTAAGCTGTGTAATGATTAATTCAGACTCTCAGATTCAAGCTACTGGCTTTCTTTCTTTTCCTTGTTTACTTACAACAGGAAAAGCTAACCATTCATCTCTGGACTAACACTGATCTTTGTTCAGTGTTTGCCAAGGGTGACTTTGTCCCTAGAAACAAGCCTCTCAGCCTCAAGTGACAAAAATAACTGCTTTTTGGGCATTGGCCTAATGACTTTCAGTCTACTTTAAAACATAAGCAAGAATTCAATTTGGCTACTCACTGATGGCTCCTGAGCTTGACATGCAGAAGTAGGAAGAATATTTTACTGCCCATCACTATGGAGAGATTTTTTTGCCAAGGTCTCTGGATGGGAAGGGATGGTGGGGAGAGGGAATTGCACATCTCCCACCCACATCTGACAACTACAGGGTGGGAGCCCCTTGCCACCCAGGGGAGTCTGCTGGGTGGCAAAGTTGGGGGTGTCAAAGACAGAGCTCTTCCTGAGAGTGCCAAAGCCAAGGTGAAAGTGAATCTGAGTTGCACCCCATTGCACACCTCAGCACTGCAGCCCTCAAGCATCTTTAAATGTGGAGTCTAGCCCCTGCATCCCTAACAGCTACCCAGCCAAAAATAACTCTTAGGCTTCACAGACATCCAGACTCCAGAGTGCTGAAGGGGCCTGATTAGCACAAGTGTTTTATGTCCTAGGGAAAAGTCATTAATAGAGAAGGAGGAGGAGGAAAAGGCAAGAGATGCAGCAGCATCTTCACGAGTCGCTAGTGCAGCGCGTACCGAACAGCTTGGAGGAGGCTCCCGCTGTGCAGTTGTCAGCACAGTGCCCCGGGGTGGCTCTCACTTCTCTGGGGGGCCTGTGAGAGACCCCTCCAGCACCTTACCCTGCTCCTGGCATCCCCCACCACCACCCGCTCTTGGAAACAAGCTCCCACAAGGCATTGGAGCAGGTTAACTAACAAACTCTTGATATAATTCTGATCTGGCCCAATCTGCACAAATATTCAGCTCTTTCGCACATTTCAGTTTTTCAGACCCAAATTCAAGGCTCCTGCATGATGGCTGCAGAACCACCTGGAGCTGAAGGAGGTGAAGAGTTCTCTGTGTTCCTGGGGGCACTGAACACCCATGATCCCCAACTCATGCTTTTCTTTGTTGTCTCTTTATTGCAAGAAAATTTAAAAGATTAAGATCTGGCTACGGAAGGGGATTAATTTCCTCTGTAAATTTAAATAGAAGATGGGTTGTGACAGTCATGCCGTATGGGGCACTAGAGTTTTCATGCTTCTCTGGGTCCAGGTCTCAGAGATGACACATGAGGTCCCTTTCAGGGGTGGCTCAGCTCCCGTGCAGAGAGAGGAAGATGTGTGAGGCTGGATGGGTTTTATGGCACTTGCTAGTGATCAGCTGCAGCATGTGGCAGATTTTGTTTCACTTCGGCTTTTCTTTTTTCCCTGTCCTTTTTCTCTCTGACCCCTCGCTACAGCCAGTTTAGTATCAGAAATGCTCTTGTACTTGTTGCTCATGTATGTCAGACGAGTAAGATTTAAACACCTTCATCACTGAAATCAGAGCCAGGAGCAGTTTCTTACTGCCAGACAAAGTGCTTTCCTGGACAATCTTCTTCTGAAGGTTTTTATGCTTCCGTATGATACTGGCACATAAAATACTTGCAGAAGCTCAAATTACTTAGAAAATTCTGGATTTGTGCTCGCAACAAGCTTCAGCCTGGAATAACAGGTATATTGATAAATCTGTGCTACTTTGGGTATAGATATTGCACACAGTTAATTGTGTGTGACTCTTTACAGACCGGAAGATTTTCAAACTATATATTTCTCCCTCAGCTACATGGTTATTAAGACATCAGCAACATTAAGAATTACACTTGCAATAGGAGAAGAATATTATTGACTTCTCATATTTTTTAAAAGTGTAGTCACTGATGCAATGATTTCCTCATAATAATTAAAAATATATGACCCTTGCCAAAGGCTTTAGAATCCAAGTGTTATGTGTGCATTCATTTGTGAGCCAATCATCAAAACAATACAAAAAGCTGCTGTTCTCAAGACAACTATAAAGTATAATGGACTTAGCCCAAGGAAAAGGCAGAGCAGCCGTTTATTATACTGATGAAATTAATTTGCGTGTATCTGAAAGGGATTTCAGTGACGATTTTTTTTCTCTCAAAATAAGAATGTTTTATCTTAAAGGAAAGAAAAAATCATAGAAATGTGGTTTTTTTTAAATTCAGAAAGAGATGCCAATTCACCTCAAAAACTCAACATACTGCGGATAGAACTGCTCTCCTGATTTTCTAATGATTATTGAGCCTAGTGAAGAATTTGTGCCTATCTGAATTGTGTCTCATGCCCCAGGCAGCGAGCTGCTCCACAGTTGGTGAGAGAGACTTGTAGAAAGATAACGTCAGAATGCAGATCTCTGGATTTCTGAAGCTCTTGCAATAACTTTGTACTGCTTTAGACACTGCCTTTGAAAGGGCAAGAGGAAATCTTGAAAGCTGCGTAACGATTCTTTGTTAAACACAGCCGAATGCCACTTCAAGGAATGAAACAAATAAAGCAGCATTTCAGCACACATGGATACAGGTTATAGTCATGCCTGAGTGAAAGCATAGGATTTATGAATGACTTCAGCCTCCACTCCTGCACATAAAGATGGATGTTTTCATGTATTTTACATTTGTATTTACTCAAAGAATGCAATTTTATTTTCTTTTTAAGCTTTGCGGTTTATCACAAATGCAGGAGTGATTGCCCAGCAGGGGTTGAGCTGACAAATCACACAGGACCCCTCCTTGCCTCGGACCTGGTGAATTGACAGGCAGCTCAGCTCCTCAGCTGAGTTATGGATATGTGCACAGAGCTTCCCAGGCTGAGATCCAGAAATAGGGGAGGCGAGTGACGTAAAGTGAGCATGGGACTGTGACAAGGGCCAGTGTGAACGCCTTGGAAAATGCCACTGCTTCTTAACAACCTGCTGTGTTGCTCTAGTCTAAAACCAACCTCTCCTGCACCCGCTTCCTTGGTGGAGGACACCTTCCACGCCTGCTGGGGTGAGTGTACGATCAAGACGCTCCATGGCCGGTGCCAGGGAGAGCTGACGCAGCCCAAGCTGCCGTGCTCAGTCCTTCTGCTGTGGCTGCACCCGGGTCCCCAGCTTGACACAGATGAGAGATGTCTGCCTCTGTTCAGGCACTGCAGCTGCCCCTTGCTGCTCTGTGGGCAGGACTGACCCCTGAACTGACCGGGTTCCAGCTTCACACCCACCTGGCATCACCACTGGGTGTGTTTTCAGGTGAAGTCAAGCTTCCCCAGGAGCCCATCCAGGGAGGACAACGTGTGCCAGCCATGCAGCAGGGTGAGATGTGGTGCCTTGGGACCTCCTTCCCTGCACAGGGGATGGAGTGGCTGCTGGACAAGCAAAAACCTGATATTTTTGGATAGCCCAAGAGCAGGTGATTTGCTTTGGTGACCAAGCAGTAGGACTTCAGTGGGTCCCTCTGCTCTCCAGCTACTTCTCATGAGACGTGCCGCTGCTCTGACACCAACACCCTGGCACTAAGCACCAAGGTGAGACCTGCCTCCATCCCCCTGTCCCCTTCACTGCTCATCTCTGTGCACCAACTCCCCACTACCACAAGAAATCTCTCCTTACAAAGACCAATCCCAAATTGAATTTGAGAATTACTCAGTCTGAAAACTGAAAACCCCTCTCAGTCTGATACCAAACACAATCAATTGTCAAACTGACAACTATTGCCTTGGCTGGCACCACCTCTGAAGTTGCCTGTACCCAATGCCAGCAGTGCAAGGTGGCACTTGTGTTCATGGGATTCCCATGCATAAGGGATGAAGAAGTTACACTTTTCTAAAATAATTATGTATTCCTGACTTACATAAATAAACAAACATTTATTAAAAGGTTACAATTATTAATCTGTTCGTAGCTTAGTCTGATAATTAATTTTTTTTTAGCACAGTTTCCTGTTTAATGTTCTATTTCAATATTTTAATGCAAGGCAAGTGTCTACACACTTCTCAGGAGAAAGGATAGTCACAGGGTAACATCTGTGTGTTTAAGAAATTGTTTTCAGTGCCTCTTTATTGTTCTTGCTTCTGGCAAAATAGTCAGGCCAAACCCCAGTCACTTTTGACTCCACTTAATCTGAGGAACCAGTTTCAAGTGAGTCCTGCTGACCTTGCCTGAAAATTTTTTATTTAAAACAAAGGGAGATTTGTGGGCACAAAGCAGTGGAGTCACAACTCCCTGTGCCCTTTCACTTGCTCCAAGCACAAGAAGCAGGTTATTTTTAAACGAGCTGGGCTATGGGAATGTCCTTCTGAATTTCTAAACTGCAGGCACGTGACAGGTTGTTGCAGCAAGCACGATGCTGCACGCAGTTATTGTGCTTAATGCACAATAGCCTGTGCTCACTCTAATCGTTACAGTTAATGGTAATAATTGGGACTGTTCTATTTACTTTCGTTTATTTGCACCTTTCATAGATATAAGGAAAAATTATTCTCCATTTTCTAAATACTGGTTGTTATTTACAATTAATTTTACTATGATGCAATGATTATGAGCTGAGGAGGTCTGGGGAAGCCAGAACCTGGCCCAGTCTCTTGTACTGTTCTCCTAAAGCAATTTCCCTGTGCAAACAGAGCTGAAGTCAACTGGATCTTTTTTTTTTTTTTTTTTTTTTTTCCCCACAAAACAGAACAATCTACTCACAAAAAGAAATGAACAGTTCAGGTTTCAAGGACTTTGGAACTAGGACTCTGGGATACAACAGAAACGAGAAGAGGGGCTGCAGAGCTCCACCATCCCTTCTGCAGAGATGTGCACTTGAGCTGAGCCTTTGCCTTCTTACATGTTACCACAGGTTATAAACGAGAGACAAACACGACTTCTGTCCCACCAGATTGTTTGTTACACATTAACAAATAAATAGAAATAAAGAAATAAAGAAAAACCCAGTCCTCCCATCAGGGCAGAAAACAGAAGGTATGGAAACCAAAAATGAACGTTAGTTTACTTATAAATGTGTTTGTTAGGTGTGGGAAATTAATGGCCAAATCACCAACATTTTTTCACCCAAAATGAGCTGCAGTTCTTTTGAAAAACAAGAAACCTTCTCTTTACAAAGCCTAGATTCTCCTCTACAACTGTCTCCTAAGAAGGTAATACATCTCTACAGGGTATTTTTAATCTACGCTCTATTCTATGAAAGGAGGAAAAGGAGATTATGTAGACAGCACAAATTAACTCCTTAAGTATCAATGCATCTCCATTTTCAGCCTGAAGGAGTACATATCTTAAGGAGCTATGAAAATAGAAAACAAAATAAATATAACTCAACAGTCCTAACAATTTATAATGCATATACAATTGTTCACCTGCGTCCTTTTGATTCTCTATATGAAAGAGAGAAAGCAACAAGGAGAGAAAAGAGAGAAACAAGAACAGATATGCAGGATTAATGAGCAAGTGGACCGCACAGCCCCCCAGTTATGCGTGATACATGACATTTGAAAAAAAAGAAAAGTCGCCCCGTCTCCCCCCCGCCCCCCCGAGCGTGGGGTTACCAAAGGAAGCTCCTTTCACGGAGGTGAGAGAAAACGCTGCACAAATAGAAAACCAGAGAGGGAGAGCTCTGAGGACACAGAGGGGTCTCCAAGTGACAGCAGGGTGGGGGTGTCCCCTCCAGAGCTCGGTGCAAAGGAGTAAGTAAAAAAATTGAGGAGAAGAGCAAGTAGAGTGCATCCTTTCGCTGAGAGCTAACAGACAGGAGACATTAAGATCTAATGTACAGAGAAAGGACAGCCTTATACGATCTTATACACAGGATTGGGTAAAGATCTTATACGCAGGCAAAGGGATGGCTTTTTCCAAGTGTCCTTTATCTGACCTCTAGCTCACTTCTCCACGGTGTAGCTGCTACCTTTTGATTGTGTACCAGTGACAAGCACTTCACAAACTGGGGTTACATAGAAGCAAAGTAAAAATGCATTCAGGTCACGGACATAAAGAAGAACGGAAAAAACTTACAGACAATCTGAGTTTGTCACAAACAGATGGGTTAATTGTCTAACCTGGTTTAGGCTGATAGAAAGTGACTGGACTTCTCACACTGGGTTTCACAGACAGAAGCAACAGACAAGCCAATGCTAAAAGACTTGAAGCAAGGAGAGTGAGTTGGTTTGGATCTGGACTTTCTTGAGATAATGAGAACAGAGAAAGTGAGGACAGCATGGAGAGGAGGGTGGTAGGTACTCACGAATGGTTAAATCCATCACTTGAGAGGCCAAGCAGAAGACAGGATGCTCATACATTTCTCTCTTTTTCCCTATAAAAGAGGATTTGGGCATGCAAGAGGCTTAGGTCAGAGGTAAAGAGGTTATAGGCTATAGGTCAGAGGAAAACTTCATATCAGGTTAAAAGGAAAGCCACAGAGTATTTTGGGATACACACAGGATAAAAAGAAGAAAAAAAAAAAAGAAAAAAAAAAGGTGGGTTAAAATTTGAGATCTACTGGATTAACCATTCAGCATGCCCATGAGTCACAAGAGAGGCTGTGACCATGACTCTAGAGGTTTGCTCTGAACTGTTTGCAAGAATATAATGATCAAAACATCATGAATAGAGGGAAATAGAATTCCATTGGTTTAAGGCTCCGAGATACTAAGGATTTCAGCCTTCAGTATCTAAGGCTTTCACAGGTATTTCTTCATAAGCATAGCCTCAAGCATTGCTGCCACTGATTTGGTTCTGCATTTCTGACAAAAGTGCCTTAAACATGTGGCTATTCAAATGTCACTCAAAAGCAAGATTTCAAAGCCACGTCCAGTGCACAGGAACGCGCCTCACCAAGGTTCACTTGTCATTTGCTCTTCTGAGGAAGTATTTGAATATACAGTGGACTATGCTCATGAGAGAAAACCTGATGCATGCAGCTGGCGGATGTTGGGTTGTTCAAATTAACAATCCCAGCATGCTTGGAAATTGGTGTTACAACCACTTTTGTAGAAATAGCATCAAAAAGTGGCTGTGGCCAATCACATATAAAGGAGGAGAAAAGCAGAAGAGAGCAGATAGTGTGGAATGAACTATTTCTCTGAAAAGGCAGCTGGAAAAAAATAAGTTTGTTGCTTCAAAGTATTCCCAGACCTAAAAGTCACAGTGCAAAAAGAGAGGGCAGATAATTAACACAACCAAGAAGAATTGAGGCACAAAAGGAAAAGTACACACTAACTGTTCTATTTTGGAAATGAATGCATTTTTACTTACAGATCATAAAGTTTGTTTTTGCATAGATTTATCTGAAAGAAGAGAGCAAATCTTACCAACGAGTTAGTGATATTTATACAGAGAACCTAAGGGAGCCAGCCCTGGCTAGAAGCATCCATCAACAGAAAAGCTGTTTTTGATTCTCAGTCCTTCTCCATCCTTGTCAAGTATATTTAAACATTGCATTTTACAGAATACACCAATTAAAGAATCCTCTGAAGCTGAGTACTTCGATAAATTGCCTGATAATACAGTGCTTATGAAACCTTCGTTCCTTCTCTATTTTTGTCACTCATTACCAAGTCAAGAGTTGATAAACATCCTTTTAGTGCCCAATTCTTAAGTGTTTCTCACTGGATGCATAACAATGAATTCATTACCACTGGTACACAATTTGCATCATTAGACAGAAAAAAAATGGAAAAAGAGAGGACATGTCATGTACAGAACCTGGACAATTTGCCATATAATAACAACCCAATTTTTCGTGTAAACAAGAACTAAGAACAAATCAGAAGGGGTTTTAGTTTGTTTTTTTTCTCCTCTCAATATTGTCCTATAGGCATACAACAATAATCTTGGCTGTGGGAAAGCTTCACATCACACATGACAGAAACCCAGAGTCTAGAGCAGAACATACCAGTCACCTGGAACACACAGGTTTAAGTAATTGGGAACTTGGAAAAAGTTGGGAGGGAGTTTCAAGTTGGGAATAGCAGCCAACAAGGTACCAACATAAACTGATAACATATAAAGAACGACTGGATCATAGACCTTCAGTAACACATATCCTCCAGCAAACTTTAAAATGTCTTTTTGATGGCCACATGTGTCTCTGGTCACTGGTTATTATTTTCCCATAACTTAAAAGGTCAAAAATATCAGCTTTGCCAGATTTAGAGTGACAAGAAAGAAATCCGATACAAGTATGGGATCACTGATCAATGACTGCAATGCAAACTGCAAAGACAATGAAACACACCCAGAAAAAAAAAGACATTTTAAATTGGCTACAAATGATTAAACATAGATTAAACAGTTTTTCAGCTTTTTATTTTTCATTTGTCTCCTGAAGTGTCACAAGCAATTAGCTGCACTATACCTTCAGCTGTAAAAATGACATCCCAAGTATTTCTCGATTTGTTTTTTAAAACCACGACGTGAGTCTGAATACTACACCACTGGCCAAATGCACTAACGATCAAAGGAAAAAAATCTACAGTTCTTTTTAACTGTTTCCTCTCTCTTCCAGAAAAAGAAACGTTTTGCATAGCCTCCACTCTTAACTGCTTCCGAAGCCAACACCACAAAAATGATTCTGAATCACAACAGTTTTATCAACAAGAGAATAAATAGCAAATGAGATTCTTTTAAAGAGCTCCCAGCCACCAAAGTCGCTGCCTAGAAACATAAGAAAAATTGTAATTTCACAAAGAAAGAGCCTTACCTTCAATTTTGGCATACTCTGATAGTCGAGTATAATTGACTAGAGCTGCTTGCTCCAAGCATTTACGGATGACTGTTTTTACCTCCTCTTGAGGGACCGGAGTAACTATGTCCTTCATCAGAACCTTGACACAAGAAAATCTGATTTGTTGTGGCATCGGGCACACACAACTGCATTTCTCCAAGCCCAGCACAAGCATCCATTCCTATGCTAGTGCTGTGTGGCTCTCGGGGCATGTGTACAATCCCCAGGACTCACTACAAGGTCACCTTGGCCAGCCTGAGATGTGGGACCTACCCCTGCAGTATTATTCCCCTTCTGCATCTACACCCTATGGCATGCCCTGAAATCTGTGATGAATTTTTGGGGTATGACATTAAGATCTGTCACAGCTTGCCCAGTGCCAGGCAATGGTTTGCCCTTCCCAGGCTCTACTGACTGACTTGGGTCTGGGTGTGGACTTGGCCATACTGCAGGTTAGCAGAGGTGGGAAGGAAGTTGGAGCAGCAGGAATGCTGGAATGGGGATAGGGAGGATCATGGTGAGCAGGTTTTATACATCCAGAGGGAATGAGTCTGCCTCGGGATGGGAATTTCACCAGGCAGTGTCTGGTCTATGGTGTGGATCTTTGCCAGGCAGATCCTTCACTCATACCTGTCCACACAGACACGGGCTGTGCTGCTTTCAGTGGTCAGGCTACTCTCAGCTGAGGCAGGAGACACCAGCCCCACCTAAGCCCCACCCTTCAGTGTAAGCTACCATTAATTACATGTCTTATGCAAAGCCAGCAGTTCCTCAAGCCTTTCAAGGTAGAAGGATACATGAAAACAAGTAATTTGAATGAAGCTCTGATATTCCTGTGCTTACCCTTTCCAGCAGCGACAGAGTGGCTTTCAGTGCACCCTCTGGACGGCCAAATGGAAAGCAGTACCTACAAAAAGCAAATCATCTTAGCATTAGACCAAGTGCACGTGAACAAGCCTTTTCTGAGCTATAAGGATGCTTTCCTAAATATGTCCAAGCAATTCTGTAGTCTCTCTGCCTGGAATGAGCAGTCTTTCTACAGGGTAACTTTCTGAAAGGGTTTGTTGGTGTAGACACTAAGGCAGCAAAAGAGAATATGGGTTAGTAACAAGCTGATAGTTTTAGCAGTTTCTTAAATCTAGGTGTCACCTGGAGAGTTTTTAGATCTCCTTGGAGAGATAACACCATCTTCTTCTAAAAATGGGGGGAAAAGCTCCTCTGGAAAGGACATTTACTTCCAGCTGGAGACCTGGCAATGCACCAGGGTGTAGGTAATGCACATCACCCGTCTGTATGTGAATGTGCACAGCCTGCCCGACCTGAACAGTGTGCTGGGGGCCATTCATCCCTTTTTGGGGGGGTATCAAACCTTTCCATACTGTGACATCCCTGCAGAAAGCCCTGCCTGTCAATTCTAGGGAGAAGGTAAATGGATAATAACTGAGCAGAGAGGAACAGAGAAGAGGGTAAGGAATTTTTTGTTGTTATATTTTAGAAAAAATCCACAGCTTTACCATGCCTATGGGAGTGAGATGGTTTGAAATATCCTTTAAAGGATATATATTTAAAATCACACGCCAGCTATAAACATGCTTCACTGCCCTGTGTAGGTCTGTGTCACTTATGCAAAATTCCTGTATGCATTCAAAACCTGCCTTTTGGCTTTGCTGCTTATAGGAGGGAGCTGTGAGGAAATCATTCCTTTTGCATCCAGCCTGGGCTCTGTGCCTTTACCTGAAATGTGTGATCTGATTCTCCAGCAGCACACGAAGCCGCTCCTTGATCTCTTCAAAACGCTCTTTCTCGTCCACAGTCACAGTTCCTATCCCGTCAGGCCTGCAGGAGAAATATAACAATGACTCAGACTCCACCTCAGCACCCTGGCACCTCATTCCACAGCACACTGCCCTTTCCAAAAGGACCCTCACCAACTGTGAGACGCGGGACAGAGGATGTGCCATGCCGAGATAGGGGTGGCTGCAGCAGCACTGCTGCCAAAGTATCAAAAATAAGCAAATAAACAAGTATCCTCTCTCACAGTGTTAATCTTGATGTAGACACCCCCCCACCTCCCTTACTTTCATTATTAAAGAAGTTGGGAAAAGCAGATTTCCCTCTAAATACAGGTATATGCAAGGAGTGCAATGCCAGCTCTCATGTAAGGATTGAGCCCGTTGCTGGCAAAATAGGAATCGAATTTCTGTAGAAAAATCCAGCTGCTTATTTAACACAATTCACAGCATAAAAGAATATCAACGACATATATATAAACAGAATATAAAATTCTGCATTCCTTCCTAGTCACTGAATCACCCCATTATAGAGATTTCTTGAAGTGAACCATCTTCAACATATTCTGCCGAAACATGCCTGAAGAGTGACATGCATTTTGCACTGAAAATGCAATGCCTCTTTGGTAGTTTAATTTTAATTTATAAAAATGAACACATTATGCAATTTTTCACAAATTTTCTCAGACTACTCAACGCTCCTCAATTTGAGGAGTGCACAGGAGTGTGTTGTGAGACATCCAGGTCCTGCTGCCTTGGCGCATTCCTCATCTTTCACAGAGCACAGTGTGCAGATAATCCCTGCTGAGGCTCTTCCTGGGGCTGGATAATGCCGTGATCCCTGTGCTCTTCCATCCCGTACCTCTGCTGATGCCAACCCACCCGAGAGCCGAGAGCAGCAATCCCCTCCTTCTCCCCCACACCCACACGGCACAGCCCGAATCCCAGGCAAGAGGAGAGAGTGAGTCTAATCCATCCATCCCCCAAAGGGATCGGCCAGGCACACAATCACTGGCACTGCTTCCATTGCTGGAGAGCAAAGTCTGTGGATTTGTGTACTCCTGGGCAACTCTGCTGGCACAGGCAACCTTTAGGTAACGCAAGACATCTTAAAATTGAACAAATGTTCTTACTTAAAGGCCTCCCCCAGTGTTCAGCTTAAGCTGCATAAATCCGCAGTACTAGACTGGTTTGGCTTTACAAAAGACTTGGCAAGGGATTACAAAGCTTCTAATGAACCTCCTGTCAGGGGTTAATTGGTTGGCTTTATTTTCCTCTTAAAGAATCAAAGGCCCTAAACTTAAAAAGAAAAAAAAGAATCTATAAAAAAATTAAAATCTATAAAATCTGTGCGATCACTTCTCCTTGACCCTACATTTAGTAAGCTCTTAATATCATAAATATGAACTTTGATATTCCAACACAGGTGAATAAACCATTAAAACATTTGGGAAGAGGAACTTGCAAACCGTACATGATATTTACTGCAAAATTTTAAAGCTAAATATACATTAAATAAAACTTGCAACATGGACACAGAAAAAGACTTGAATACCAGGGCATGTATTTAAAGTTAAACAGCATTTAATCAGAATCTTTACTTGATTATTTGCCAAATTCAGTTGTGTATTAAGAAAAAAAACAGGAAAAAAAGATTTAGGCTGAAACTTGGATAAAATGTCTCAGCTGGGGAACACATTTCATAAACAATTTTGGAAGTATGGATCTGGTCTCATTAGTAACTAATTAGTACTAGTTATTTTGAAGAAATGAGCAAGCCACAAAAAACCCAAATTAGATATTGAGCAAAAATTAATGTCTTAACATGCTTAATATAATTTATTCCAAAGTTCCATAAAATATTTAATATTCAGATAGAGATGTCCATGCCTTTTGTGATGCTGTGCACCTCACAGTGCCTGGTTTGCTCCCAGGCAGAGAGAGATAATTCAAGGCAGACCATAATAAATGCCTTATATTAAGGAGCAGAGTTGAAGCCGTCATTTGACTTTTGGCATTCAGTCCTCACCCTGTACCCACAACAGCTCAGAGTGTCACTGGGTTAATTGTATCAGCACTGACAAACGAGGGAGGAAAAGCTGCCCTGGCAGTGATTTGCTGCGGGACTGGAAATGGTCTGAAAATTGTGTTACCCTTTGCTGGGTCAATAACCTCAACTGGTGAGATTTAATGGCAGGACCCGACAGCTCGAGCTGGGTCGCAGCCCTCTCACATCAATCTCAGCTTCTCACTGTACTCAAAGCACTCACCATGTCACAAATCGTGGTGGACACCCAGCACAGGCTGACCTGGCAGCATCAGTTGTGTCCTGGCTGGGCAGTGGCAGCTCTGGAAGAATCACTGACCCACACAAAGACAAAGGGTGGGCTCTCAAGAGAAAACCTCTGGCCAATGTGGCTTTTGCCCAAGTCACAACATCTGAAGGGATGCCAACCAAACCCCTAAGTCACAATGAAAGCTTAATCCTTTGGTGTTCCCTTTTCTTGGGATCTGTGTGAGCCAGGAGGACACAAACCCAGTGTCTCCAGCCACTGGTCCCTCCACGCCGGGTGAAAGCACATTGCTCTCATGTCTCATGCAAACTTGAGACAATCTACAGGTCAGCTGTAGCCATTTTTGGAGCAGTGTGGATGTCTGGAAGGGCCTGCCAAGTGAGAGCCATCACCACAGTAAGGATTCCCTTTCTCACCCAGCTGTGGACTATATTGCATCTGACATGATGAGCATCTCTTGAATCTACCTTTCAAATTTTCGGCAAACCATTTTCTCACTGTCCTTCACAAAGTTGACATTTTCGGCAGCATGATAGGAAAGATGTCATGTCGGCTGCTTTTCAAGTTGTTGTCACAGTGGTTAGCACCAGTTCTGTCATCTTTGCTTTCCTCACAATCCCCCATCTTGAGCCATGTCACAAATAATAATACTTCTGATGTTTTTGTCAAATTTCAAATACTATAACCCAGTTGCACATCTTTGGATTTACTAGTTATGTTAATCTTTGTTGCTCATCTTCCCAGAAGCTGAAGCATTAGAAACTCATTAATTAGTGACAAATGCAGGATATAGATAGAACAGGAAAAACACTACCCAAAGCCTTCCACTTAATTTATTAGCTCGATAATTTTGAAACCTAATTAAATATTCAAGTCAAATATACTTTGAAAATATAATCTTTCTGAAGGAACATATTTATTTTCCCTTTTGCAAGAACACAAAGGGTATATAGCTTAGCATCACAGTAATTTAAGATTCACTTCTGTGCTCTAGACAATTTCAGTGCAGGGCTGATGGGGCTGAAAAAAATCCCCAGGAGAAGCTCAAGCTGCACATCTCATTCTGATGCTTATTGGCAATTTTGATTTCAGCAAAGGTCTCCAGCTCAACTTTGATACTAGCTATTTGATCTCATGGACAGAAGCACCAAATCCTCCAGCACGCAGCATCTCTCGAAGCTGCAGGAACTGATGTTCTCTCACACAATCCACAACCACATCACTATTGCACTGAAGCAGTGATGAGAAGTGACGGGAGGGCAAAAGGGTGAAAAAGAAGTTTTGGATGTACATGGTATATGCAAAAGCATGAGGGACGAAATGGGTTTGGGTCTACAAATTCAGCTGGACAAACAACATTAATGTCTCCATCTGTGTGGAGACAACTCCATCCAATTCTCTATAGCTCCTGCTCACGGGCACTTGAGGTGTTCGGCAGAAGCTGTGGGCAGAGAGGGAAGCAGAAGGGCAAAAAAGGCAAGAAAAATAACTAACGAGATTTTTAATTATAAGTAAACAAGTTTCAGATCACTCCTTCTGCTGCAGATTCACTGTGTTGGCTCTAAACTAGTAAATTCCCACTGTAAATATTTCATATGAAAAGTTTTAAATGCCACTTTCCTAATCCCCCCATGTTTTTAAGTTTTAAGCCACAAAAACAACAACATCAACAAAGCAGGTGGTGAAATTAAAAAAAAAGGGTTGCAATTTAAACAGCAAAAATGATAGTCCTTGTTTAGCTTAGATGGTTTGTGCAAATTCCAGGGTTAATTATAAATTATAATTAGGACCTGTGATCCTAAGGCCACTGCTTTATTCTACAAGTCCCGCCTCCCCCCATGCCCTTTTCTAATTATACTCGGTGCCCCCAGGGCTAGTTATGCTGCTAAAACAAATATATCAAAATGATTTTTTAACAAAGACTAATATACGAAGCAATAGCATGCATTTGTATGCAATTATAAATATACAGTATAGCTCCAGCGCGTTAATCTCTTTGACATAAGCCTCCATGAAATACCACGTCGGCTTCTAAATGAAAAGACATATCATCTTTTACACCTTTTATGTTTAACTTGTCTACACTTTTTTTTTTAACTGGGGAAAATATTGCTTACACGTAGCAAACAGATCTTTGCACGCACTGTGAGCCCTGGCATGCAGAGCCAAGGGAAAAAAAACAATGTCAAAAACTGATGCAAATAATTTGATTTTTTAAGTAACAACTCAAATATAAAACACGTGCTGCCTTCAGCTCCCTTGCTGGTTGCCAGGTGCAGCACATATGAGCTATACAGTAAACATCGATGATTAGTGCCTTGGACGGCATGTGTCAGGAGAGGCTTGCGCAGGATCCCTCGCAGGAGGAGTTGCCTGCACGGTCCCACCGGTTGCACGAGGATGGGCTCTGGGGCTGTGGGCAGGATCACAGCTGCCTCTCACATCTCCCCCTGAAAGAGTCCACCTGCCTACACCCCTAGGAAAAAAGCATATTCAGCAAACATTGATTTTCCCCAAATCCCCTTTCTTCTGGGGACTCACACCATGCGGAAAATGTTGGTGAGAAGCCCTTTGTTCACCCCAGTACTGCCCCAGCCACCCATGAGGTGCTGCCAAGCATGGGAACCATTTAACGTCCCAACTCCTGCCTTTCCTTCACTCGAGCTCTCAGCATTTAATGTCTCAACTCCTGCCTTCCTTCACTCGGGTTCTCACCATTTAATCTCCCAACTCCTGCCTTCCTTCGCCCAGGCTCTCCTGCCGCAGCACCGAGCCAAGTCACGGCTCACTGATTCTCATGTGCGATCCGCACCCCTGACGCACTGTGCCGGCCCCGGATGGTTTCTGAGCCCTGCCATCCCACACCCATTGTGATGAATCATGTCAGCCTCTTGTGCTGAGCTGCTGACCTACTGGTGGCTGGCAACCCAGCCCTTCAGCACAGGCAGCACATCCCATCCGACAGACAGCGGGAGCACCTGCTGTGTCACCACGGGCTGATTGTGGGGCTGGATGGGACACGGAGCCCACGACAGCATCACACCCTGCCAGATTGAACCTGCCTTGCTGCAGCCAGGGCAGGGCATCTGAACGAGACGTGGGAACTCAACACAAAGCTCTAGGGAAGCACACAGATGTATCATGACAAAGTATTCGTGTATTTACTACTTGAGGGACAAAAATAATCCTGTGTTTCTTTTGTTTCAACTAGCTGTGTGGAAATCTTTATGTGAAACAGACCAGATGTGTAATTGCAATACAATGGAAAAAATGCAGGTATGTGATGTAGATTTTTCAATTCCTGAAAGTTTATGACAATAGCTTATTTCTGCTAGTTTACAGTTGTAAAAACAGTAATGAAAGCTAATGTTAACATTAACTAACGAAACGGCTTCTTCTTGAAAACAAATTTAAGGCCATAAAATACAGTTTACAGAAGGAAGGATAGTCACCAATATACTCAATTAATTAACAGAGAGACTTGTAGCTGCCTGGACCCTAGGTAAATAGTCACTGAACAACTTGCAGAAAATTATGGTGCTTGGTTGTTATTAGACTGGAGGGAATTCAGTTCAGCATCCTGGTTTTGATAAGCTCAGTCTGGTAACATTTAGCATGGAAACGATCAATAATTAAGTCTGATTTTTAAAAGTTGGGGATTAACAAGCACAAACCTAGTTTTTCATGGTGCTAACTTTAAAATTTAAAAATAATGCTATTCTATGCCTAAATAAAAAAAATGCACAAGTGAAAACAAGGCCATTCCTGAAAGCCACTTCTTTGCAATGGGAAGGAGCCACTGCTCAAGATTCAGGCACTAACTTTGGACCTAGAAAAGCTGAGCTCAACTTTCTGTTCCACAATGCTTCTCCCATGTCCAGACAGGGAAGCAGTGAGTCTCCTCTAACACATCACTATGTCAAACAACACTGGCAGTACTGTCACAGCCCTTCGACACGAGGACAGCAAAAACAGGGAGAGAGAAGGCAGGGAAAGACCTTGGTGGCCATGTAAATCCTTTCACAATTTGATCCCACATCACAGTGTCTTTTCAAAACCATTCCTACTCTTGCCTTTGCTACTTCTCTGGAGGACCGTTTGATAAAGAAAAGCAACATAGTGGTGATACCAAAAGCAAAGAGACATCAATAAACATGAAGTGTGTTGTCAGATGTCTGGATAATTCTGTGCCTTTATTACCTGTCACCTATGTAAATACATCAGAAATCACATTTTTCCATAATGATATGTCTTTACAAAAGGCATCCTGTGATACCAAGTGGACAAAACTCCATTACCAACTAATGAGTGACCACAACAATTAAAAAGCACTGAGTTCCTCAGTCTCAGTGAAGAGCAAGTACCTGAGGACAGTAAACCATGTGGATATTGCTCTTGCTGGTCCCTTTTTTCTTCACATCCTGAACTTGCATAATCAGGTGTCTCAAGAGGTGAAACTTAGGGCAAGTAATTTACATTTAACTCCATTTCTACTTGTGAAAAAGATGAAATTAAAAGAAAAATTACGTGGACTGTCATGAAAAAAGCAGTGATTTATAGCCTTGGTATGGAGAGATCATGCCAGGGGTTCGAATAAGATACATGAGCCCAAAGGAGGGGGAAGACCAAACTCTGACATATAAGGCAACCGGGCTCCAAACTGTCCACAAAATCCCATTTTGACCATTTCACCTGCTGAGGCCGCAGGGCCGGCTCCAAGCTAGAGCTGCATTTCCACCAGCAGCCTTCCTGCTCCCATCCTGGCTGCGGTGCGGCAGCGCTGCCGAGCCGGGAGCCGGACGGGCGCGGAGGCATCATCCCCACGCTGACACCTGTCATCCTGTCAGCCTTGACCTTCAGGCTGTCCTCAGCATCCGCACCACAGCCTGCCTGCACTTCCCGCTGACTGCGAGCGACTGTTGTCTCGCTGCCTGACCTTATGCAAACACGATACAAACAGACAGCCCACCTCAGCTCCATCACTGTCTGCTGCTAATACAGGAGATTGATAGCCACATGAAATTATCTCCCTGCTCGACCTTCATTACTGGGTGGCATATTCTGTCTGACAGCCAACCTCATCCTGGGGAAAGCTAAACCACCCATTCAGGGGTTTTTACCATCTAAAAGTGAAGGAATTCTTTTTTCTGAAGAAAATCAACACTTTTTCAGATTTGATGGAAAAAGAAGCCTTTGTTAAACATAAAAATGTCTCATAATTCAGTCTGTCCCAAACCACTGTGCATCCCAACACCAATGCAATGCATGGCCGCTCCAAGATGTTCTGTTGGGTGCCGTGCTGGGACCTGGGGCAGATGTGCCACCTTGACAAATTTTACACAGAAAGTTTCAGCTCTGCCATGAGCTGTAAGTTTCCTGGGGAGAGCAGGGCCAGTTGTAAGGCAACGAGCAATGTATGGACACAGCAGGTGGGAGGGAGGGACAGAGCTAAAGCGAGCGCAGCTTTACACACGTCGCAACTGCCAGTAAGGACCGCATGGGTAAATACTGGCTTTCCATCGCTCTCTGCCAGCCAGCTCGCAAATGCACGATGCATGTGGCCTCAACAGCTTTCTGAGAAGAAATCGTGACTCTTCCACTCAGATATTCAGATTGCTCGGAGTAGACACGAAAGATACGGAGTTGTGTATTTCTCTGAGACCACCTGTGGTCCCTTTTTGTGACCTTCTGGTAGCAAAAGCCAGACGCTGCACCCCGCAGACTCCATAGCAAACTGCTGGGTGTTAACCAGAGCCTGCCCTTAGTGGGAACACGCAATGCTGCAGCCTTGCAGCTCCCACACAGAACCTCCCTCAATCCCCAGGCAACAGAGAGACAGCACAGACCAAGAAGGAACATGAACCTTCAGCTTTCGGATGTGAAGTCAACTGTCAGCTAAAGACAGCTAAGTCATAGCAAGACACCTCATTCCTTCCTTGGAATGTTTCAAATGAGTGACTGGAATAGCCCATCTGGGACCAAACTGCCCTCTGGCAATGCCCAGCAGGTCCCCACACAGAGCAGCAGCCACACACAGCCCTGGACAGCTGTACAGCACGGGACTGGTTTGAAAGCATGACAATTTCCTCTTCAGCCCCATGGAGAGGGAATGGGAGGTTGTCACCTTGGCCCATACCATCAGATACCTCCTATGAGCCACCAGCTATGAGGAAGAGGAAGCTTCAGCCCTGGCTGTGCTGGACCCTGTGCAGAGGTACATGGAGTAGCTGTGATGAGCATCCCACCTCCTCTCTATCATGGGCCAGATGGGTTTTGAGCCAGGTCCTGTGCCCACACCAGCTGTATGCTGAGTCCGGCCTAGGACAAAGGACAATGGGGCAGTCACTTCCACTGCCAGGTCCCATCTCCTAAACACCATGTGAGCCATCTTCTAAATACACACCTAAAAACCTAAGTCTCTGATCCCTACAGGACTTGGGTGCCCAAATGCTATCCCGCTCCCAGGAGAGCATATGGCCCAAATGCCAGAGTCAGGTCTCCCTGAGCCATGGGGATGCAACTGCCCAGTGTGCTCAGTGTCTGAGGAGCCCTCTGCAACACACTCCTGTGCACTGCACACTTTCGCTTACCTTTTCGGCTCTGGATTCGGCTGGGTTTTGGACTCCTTCTTTTTTTTGGACTCCTTTTTGGAATCCTTTTTTGTCTCCGTTTCAGCGGCAGAGGCTTTGCCCCCCTCGCCGTCTGCACTTGGCTGTGACCCACCAAGTAATTCTGCCATGAGTTGGCTTGGGGGAGGGATTGAAATGCGGGGGGCAAGGCCGGCAGCAAAAGCGAAAGAAACAAGAAGAAAGCATGAAAAACCTCAAAATAAAGCAAAAGGAAATTAAGCTGAAAGGAAACAACTGAAATCATATAACAATTGGCAAAGAAAGAACGAATGAGCAACGGAAAGTCAGAACTAAAAAAGAAACTAAGGAAGCAAAACTTGGTTTCCATGACAAGATGTATGAAAGTAACTGCAAAAGCAAGCGACAGCCTTGCAATGTGAAACCTGGGCAATGCGTGTCGTAATTCAGGGTGGTATTTACCAGAGGGTATATGAAAATACCTAATTATTTTATAACATTCCTTTCTTCAGCAGCATATGTAGGATACAAAGTGATATCTCAAAGTATACAATATAAATTAACAGAAAAAAGCAGAAATAGAAGCTGCAATAGATGCTACAGCTGTCAACAAAATAAACGGAGATGGGGGGAAAAGTACAGCTCCAGTTCCTCCCATCAAAGGTTTGTCACATTTGAGAGAAAGGAACTGTCTTCTTCTGAAACTGAAATTGCTTTGTAACAGAGCAAGATAAAATTTTCAGTTATGTCTAAGCAATTTCTGAACTGATTCACGTGGGCTTTAAATGAGACATGGGTGCCCAAGGGCTTAAAGCCCTTCTGAGCACTTAAGTTTGATACTGCTGAAAATTTCACTGCTACAACTTGTCAGATCCTCTTGCACAGCAATTAAATCAGCACAATGTATCATTTACTTCTATTTATTCAACCCATGACAGTCACAGGGACTGCAACCGTATCTTGTTCAGAACTGCATCTTAGCAAGTGCCTGGGCAAGTAAGTTAAAAACCTTCATTTCTGGATCCTCAATGTGCATTTTTACTGCTTACATTAAACAAGCAATGAAACAAACAAACAAACCGACTATGCCACTAGAAGTGCTGCTGCCAAACATCCACTGTGAAAACAAATTGGGGACTGTTGTGCATTATCCAGGGAAACCTATATTTGACAAAGTCATCCCTTGTTGGCAGGGCATTGCTAGCCAAGAAGAATTCCTTACCTGTTGCCATGAACATGTGATGCACAAAAGGCAAAGCTGTAGTGAAGTAAGGTGGGGTCAATCATAGCTCCGTTTTCTGCGCGCTCTAGCAAATCTCTGAGGTAGCAGAGATGTCTGTGACAGCCTCTCACTCCATTACGTGCACAATACTCATCTAGCACAAAGACCTGGCCAGGACTAAACCAGCCCTGTTTAGAAATAAAGAGACTTGATTTTAAATATAAGTTATTAAATACAAAGGCTATCAGATTTGGAGGTGTAGTGGTCAACTGTTCTAATAGAAGAAATACAAACCTAAGGCTACATTAAGGAAAAAGGAGAGAGGTCACTCAAACAATACAGTCTGTATATCATCACTCAAGCACAGCATATACTCAGTGCAACCATTAACAAAAACATATTATGCTATCATTAAAGGGAAATGTCATTTAAAATGCTGAAAAGTTAGACAAGTTCACGTCAGTGCCTAGCAAAAAAAATACAAAGAAAAAAAGACACCTTTAAGAGACGACAAGGTTTGGTTATTTAAACAGTGTGAAACAGTAGTCTCATTCTGGGGATGGGATTGTACATTTGGCTGGGAGCAGAAAGATTCAGCTGGGGGAAGAGGACTGAAAAATTACTTCTCTTGCATCTGGCAGGTAGGAATGTCCTGCAGATGGAGAAAGGCAATTCTGTAGTATCAGAAAGAGACGTTTCCCATTGTCCTTATTGTGCACCGCCAGCGACATGCTCTGACATCGCCCAGCTCCTTGGCACCGAAACAAGGGGAGCTCTGCTCAAGAGCAGGGGTCCTTTACATATCCAGGAATCTCAAACCATTTCTATCAGTCCTGAGGGGCTGGTGACACAAGGCTTGTGGTGCAATGTCCGAACTCCCAAAGAGGATGCCCTTCCCTGCAAGGGGATGGCTCTGGTGAAGGTCCTGGGACAGCTGAAGTGGAGCGTGCCTCTGTCTTCAGGAAAGGGGCTAATGAGAACAAGAATAGTCTCGTAGATTGCTTTTCAAAACGCTGCAAAATCATCAATATTTACATGGAAATTTGGGTGCTAAACAATTGCTAAGACGCAGCTCTGGAATGCATCAAGCTGCAAAATCTTTCATCGTTTAATTGAAAAGTTCCTGCAGCGGGCGGGAGAGTAGTTGAGGCAGAGCACTGCCCCTATAGGCAACTTCTTTGCCACCCCATCTGTTACCCCAAATGCTACATCTTAGAAACAACACTGCTGTGAAAGATTAAAATATATTTTCTACCACTCAGATGACACCAAATCTTTTCTAGATGCCAAAATAGCTGCTTTGAAAAGAGTTGAAGAAATATCAATTAAGAGCTCAAAGACATAGAGAAGGATTTGCTCATCCTTATTGGGCCAACTCCAAAACAGATTGAGAAAAGAATTAAAATAATGAGGGGAAAATGATAGATATAGGGAGTAGCTACAGTGCTGGGATCACTAGAAGTGCACATTTCAAAATGAAGACACAGAACAATGCAGATGGGACGGCCCTCTGGAAGGCTATTTTTTGGGAGGGGTGTATTTGCCTTCACCACTTTTAATGGTATTTTTGTCTGCTTTTTGGTTGGTGGTATTATGCTTGATTCTGGAGTTCTTTATGTTGCCTGTTTGCTACGTTCTTGGACCGTCTCTTGTCTCTCTTCGCCTAAGTCTTTGGTGATCAGGCACGGTAAAAATATGGAAATGTCGTGATTGCTCTGCTTTTGGATATAGGGGTAGATGTGCAGTTGAAATTGTCATATTCACCTAGTACAAAGAAAGAACTCATTTCTTCCTATGGGGTGAAATCTTGGCTCTACTGACAGTGATGGGAAGGCTGGCACTGATTTCACTGGAGCCAAGTATCAGAGTCTGAGGCAAAGGAAGCAGAGGCTGAACCCAGCGATCTGGAGCATGTCACACTGCTCCCCTGAACTGGGGTCTGCGATGTGCTGGTTCTCAGGAGAACAGAAGGGATGATGGTAAACACCCAAAATCGCTGCCATGATGCAATGAGGGGAAGCATGAGCAGAGATCAGAGGTTCAGTGATGAGCCCCAGACCTCATGAGAGCACAGGCAGCAGATTCAGAGCCCAGGAGGACCAGGAGGTCTTCCTTTGCATGGTAGAGGTAGGAAATAAAGCACTTGCTGCTGAACAGGGATCCAATGGAGCAGTAAATGCTGCTCCCCACAGCCTCAGAAAAACCCCCAAGGTTTGGTGAAAGGTGGTATTCAGACAAACCCCCAACATCTTCAGGCAGATCCTGGCTCTTGATGAAGATTTGCCTGGCCCAACAAGCTGACACCCAGCCAGCCTGGCAAACACAGCTGACAGCGATGACACACGGGGTGTCTGTCCCCAGTGCAGATCGGTGCAGCTCAGCATGGCCTCACTGATTGTCTCCAATGACATGAGGAAACCTGGAGGGGACAATGGAGGAAGGGCACAGAGCACAGGAAGCTCCACTGACTGTGTTCAACAAGCAGAACTGCTCTGATAAGTAGACATGTCCCAGGCACCATCAGGGAATATCAGGGGAGCTTTGGAGCTGGGAAAAGCAAGGCTTGGTCAGGGCTGATGACACAGGCCAGTTTTCTAGTGAAAACCAGAGTTTTTGAGGGAAACTTCACATTTCAGTAGCTGAATTTTCCCATTTATCATAGGAAATCCAGGAGAATTTAATCTTGGTGGCCTGCTTCATGGACTTGTTAACCTGACTCCCTCACATCATCTCAGTTAGGCTGGGTACTCTGAAGACCTTCCCCTGTTATATGCTGTGTTGTATAATGCAAATTGCACGAATGCTGACACATCATGGGCAATACAGCTCCAGCAGAGAGATGGCTGTGTGAGCTGGATGCTGGCAGTGGGTGGGGAAGTCTTGGGAAGAGTTGGAGGGCAGTTTCAGAAACAACACACAAATCCAAGTGAAAAGAATGAAGACCCATGCATGTGTGGGGTCCATACTAAGCTGGAACAGCTGAATACTCTTCTCAAAAACCCAGGAAATACTCTGAGTGTGATTGCATCATCAATTCGTGGATGAGGGGCAAGACCTCTCTGTAAGCTCTGCAGAAAGTGTTCTTCCCCCTCCCCAGCACAGAGCTCTCTGCCAGTAAACCACTTCTGCCGTGGCTGGGAAGACTCAGCCAGGCTGTTTGTTTTCCTAGGGATGCCCTGGCTCAGCCCGCGACTGGGCTCACAATAGTGTTGTTTAACCTGGTTCCACAGAAAGGAAGCAATGCTGAGCTATCCTCTGTGCCAGGGTAGTCTTCCCTGCACCTCCACATCCACATTTGAAAATAACAAGAGGTGTGACGAGGCAAAACTCTGTGGGACCTTGCATGGAATGTCCTGTAGGGAATAAGAATTGCCCAGTGGCACGCAGTGGACAGAACAGGCTTACCACGGGCTCACAGCTCCTCCAGCCAACTCAGCACAGTGCTATCACCAACATTCCAAAGACACAGCAAGAATAGTGGGAGCTCTTTGCAGTTTTGGAGGGCAGTCTGTTTTTACACCATAATCAGGACAAAAACATGGCAAAGTAAGTCTAGAAGCACGTGAAACCAAGCATAGGTGAACACAGGCCATTATTCTGTTCCTTACAACACTGCAATGGGTGATTTGAAAGAAGATGGTTAATTGGTGATGCTCCACTCTGAAGAGGATGAGTCTTGGTGCTGAGGGGAGCTCCACCGCTCTGGTAGCTTCTAGCAAGGGCCTAAACATCTCCATAACAAGCAGAAGTGCGGCTGGTGGGTTTCTTGAAGAAAAACATTGTTAATCATTTTCAGCGATGGCCTCGCACCTCTCCATGAGTTTAATTCAACAGCCACAGCTCTCTCACCAGGCCCAAGACTGCACAAAGACAAACCAGCAGCAAGCCAACCTCTCAGACATGCATGGATGGGGATGGTCTTCCTAGGGTCAGCCATGCATGGGGAGCAGAAGCTGCATGCCAAAGTCACTGCCTGCCAGAGCAAGGACCTTGATGGAACCAGTGAGGAACCTGCTGCAGGTCTGACAATGCTCCCACCAAGCCTACTTGTACCACTTGGGTATCTGCAGGTAAAGTGCAGCCTTCCCCCACCCCATCCTTACCTCAGGGGATGTCCACAACCGTTCCTCCTAGCCCTTGCCTCTCCTCAGGAAGGTGACAACTCACTACTGTTAGTGGCATTTATGGGATCTCAGTCCTTCAGAGGAGATTGGCCCTTGTGTGTGGTACAAGGAGCAGGGCAGCAAGAAGAGCACCATGGTGGAGGGGGACATGGAGGGCAGGATTTGAGACCGACAGCCTCTTAGCCAACTGCTCAGCTGTGCTCCCAGGCTGCTGCTTTTAACAGCAAGGCACTCAAGAGCTCCAGGGACTGCACAGCTGGCAAAGGCTCTTGGCACAGTGTGGTCTTTCTGCTGAAGGAGCCCACCATGACACCTCAGTGTGCCACCCTGTGCAACAGCAGGAGGGCAGCAGGTCAGGATCTGTCCCACGCCATGTTCAGGACATGACCTCTGTTTCAGGGTGCTCTAAAAAAGGATTCATCCTGTCATTTTCTCAAAAATTAAGAGCCTCTTCACCCTCCTCATTGAAACTGCTAGAAGTTAATTACTCAATTACTTGTTGTTATTGGATATTTGTTATTTAAGCCCTTATAGTACATAAGAGCTCCCAAGCACTGCACCCCAGCCAAAGGCCACACACAGTCCTGAAGCATCTCAGTGCCACTGTCCTACAGTGGGTAAAGAGCTGCAACTGCTGCTCATGGGAATACTCAGGATGGGCATGCAACTATGTGAGCATGGACAGACTGCAGCAGCACTGCAGTTATCCACACAGTCCCATCTGTTACCTGCTTGGGACCCCTGCTCATAAAGACACACAAAGCTGGGCCACAGTTTTTCCTGGTGGGACACCACTGACATGGGAGGTGGTACCAGACAGTCATCTTTTCCCTGCTCTTTCATCCAAAAGACTCTGGAAGGCAGTGCAGGAGGCTGCAAAACACTGCTCTCTACTTCACATTCCCACTCTGGAGTTTTTCTTTGCAGGAAGAAACATTTTAAACATTGCAAACAGAAATGATAAAGACAGTGCAACTGGAGAAGAACAGCAGTCAGTTCACTGCAGGCAGCCTCTCAAAAGAAAACACCTCTGGGCCAAATTCAAACCTGGTGTAAACAGAAGTCAATCTTCCAGCAACAGGGGGATTAGCCCCCAGTCGCACTAGCTTTGACTTTGCTGCTTGATGTTTATATCACTAGAGACCAAAGAATATACTTGCCAGACAAGAATAGGAATCATTAAGTCTGTGGTCCAAAGTGAGGCGCTGAACCATCTCAAAGAGTGAAGCGTGGTCAAAGTTACAGGGATTGGAAGAGATAAATTCATCCATGCCATGCTTTTGAGCTCTATCTGCATCTGTTCATTTATACATATAGAGAAAGACACCATTTAGAGAGATATAAGACATTTTAGTTGACAAATATAACAGAAAAAAATATACAGTATGAAGCATGAAAGCCAAGTATCTCCTCTTCCCTCCATTGCCATTAAGTTTTCTCTTTGCAGGCTATACAGTACATTTCACCTCCCATTGTCAACTTGCATCAGTTATGGACTATATTATTGCATCTAGGCAAAAGATTTTAGAATTAACATCTTGTCAACTGCTCATTATAGTGCATTTATTCTGTACTTAAAACCAGAACACAAACGCACAAATTCACTCTGCATCTTACAATAGGCTATGAGTTAACAGAATTTTGGCTCACATAAGTAAATTAGCTCCTATTTAGATAGTTGTGGTTAATTGTAATAGATTCTGCCATTCTAATGAAGTTACAGCCTTTTTTCCTCTACATTTACTAGGTTTTCTAGGTATCACACCAGTTACGTTGTTCTTTCTCCAAATGCCAATGTTTGTCTTCCCCACGGCAATTTTTTTTCCTAACAGCAACTTTAAATGCTACCTCACTGAAATAAAAAGATGCTCTTTTAAGCATTGCTAAGAAGTTAAATTGATATGTAGTTTGTTGTCACAGAGGCAGTAACCCGACAGTGCGTCGGAGCTGCCAGTCATCCCGATGGAGAGACTGAATTTCCTCTGCCTAGATTACAAGCTGCCATTTTTGGGTGAATTAACAGCCTCAACGTATTCACACTTCTGTGCTTTGGGTGACGTTTATGGGCACTAACTCCTAGGGGCTAATTAATTAATCTCAACATGGTTAACTAAACTACACCGAATTCAGCAGTTGAAATGAAGCCTCCAAGCCAGCCTGGGTGCGGCCAGCCAGGACCCCGCTGGGAGCAGGTTTTGTTCTAGCAGCGGCTGGGGAATTAAAGGACACCTTTCACTTGGTTTTGTCTGTGCTCAGCTTCCTACTATATGGGTTCTTGCCAAATCCTCGACAAAGAAAATAGGATTTAAATCCTTCCCCTGTTTATAGCCTCCTAGGGGAACTGGGTGGCCTTGAAACAATGTGGCTGAAAGGACACAAAAATGCAGCTTTCCGCAGTAGGAGTATATGGTAACTGTATTTGTTTTAAAACAAAATCCTTTTTTACCAGAAAAAAACCCCAAAAATCCTTAATTAAAAAGAAAAAAAAGTTTTAAATGAGAGTGAGAATGTTCTTTTATATATGTTTTTTTATTCAATATTTAGCCGCGAAGAATGGCATGTCTTTCCGAATACCTCATTTGTGTCAGTGCTCTCACATTGTAATAATCATTGGTAGCAATCTTTACATTTTCTGTATAGTCTGTCATTATCTATATACAAACTGTATAAATAACATCACTCACTGGAAAGAAATCAGACAAATTGAAACATGTAACATTTCAATTAGCTGCTAGCAGTACTTAATTCAGCTGTAGCTGGCAATTTTCCTCACTAAAACCTCACTGAATAAACACTGATTTTTTTTTTTTCCTACAGAGGGCTAATTTTTGAGGGTGTGCTCCCCCGTTTCACTGTATGTGCTGGGTCCTGCTGCCCCCCTACCCCTGCCTCCCTCCCAGGACCCAAGCCCTCTGCCTCTGCTGTGCGTTCAGCACCAGGACAGAAGCAGCTGCCGGTGGTGCTGAGTGAGGTGGCAGCACAAGGGCTGGCTCAAGGGATGGGAACAACCTCTCTGGGGAGCACATCACCTCCATGGCACCTCTCCAGCATCCCTGGGCATGGGATGTGAAGCCCACCCAGCCCTGTGGCCTGAAGCACAGACTGGCTCCTGTCTGTTTTGACAGCTTTCTGCCCTATTGTCTCTGTCCCTTTGGGCCAAGATGGATTTGATTGCATTCACTCCCAAAGAGTTCGGATGTGCTGTTTTCATTCCATCCTCAGTGCCCGGAAAATGTTTTAACAGCTATTATCAGACTATTTTTAATGGCTTGCTGCTCTGCCCGGCTCCTCGGAGTTGACTGCAAGCTGACAAATTGGCTGGAGGCCTTCATTTGCCAGCTTTGCTCAGAGATTTTATTACTTTTCAATTAGGAGCCCTGATACACTGTCAATCCTCCTGCTCAGCCAACGAGGCTCTGAGAGCCGAGTAAATCAGCTGGAAATTGGAAGAGTCCTCTAGCCCTTTAGCTGGTGAACTTTTTTGAGCATATGTGCTAAAAAGCATGTTTGAAATGAGTATATTTTATTCCAGACTAATAAGCTTTTCCCCATATTACATTCTCTAAGCAAGGTGGGCACAGAGCAGACCTTCTGCTGGTGGGAACTGACTGAAGTGCCGCTGGCTTCCACAGAGCTGAGGGTCTGGCTGGGCTTTTTACAAGATCCCTGCCCAAGGCAGGGGCACAGACAGTTCCCTGACAAGCGTGAGAACAGACACAGTGATTAAATGTCCTTCACAACTGTCCACAATCCGGGGCAATTTTACTTTCATTAAACACTTTGAAGCCACATCTTCCGTCGGGTGCCTGCTCAAAAGCCCATTTGCCCCAAATCTCTCCTCATCGGAACAACCACATGAAGAGAGAGACATCAGAAATGGCACTGTGTGAGCTCAAGTGACCAGAAAAGCATGATGCACATGACTTCTGCTCAGTCAGTGATTTAAAATGTGGATTTCTGCCATGGGAAGGAGGATGAGCAGCTGCAGCTCTCCCTGCATAGCCCAGTGCTGCAGCTCTTGCATGGCCAAACCATTTTGCACTAGCAGAGATGCAGGGCTGGGTGGGTGCACATCACCCACCCAGGGGATACAGCTGTCGTGATGTGAACTGGAGATGTCTGTGGAGAATGGCAATACAAATGTGTATCACTTTCAAATGGAGTATCAGCTCTGGGCCAGATGCTTCACTGGGCCAAAACTCTTAAAAATAATAAGAAGCAGGTTAAAGAAGTCAATCCTATACTAAACTCACCTTCCCTTAATTATTTTAAATAAGCACCCCACCTACCTTGCAATTTATTTTTGCATTTTGATTTTTCCAATGGGTTCACTTTCAAAATGAAATTAATGAATCAAATTATACCAAAAACATTAAACTTTGTAGGCAACACAAACACAAAAGAACAGATCTAAATAGATTATTACTCTGCTTCAGACGAATATCTGCAGTTGAAAATAATGCCAACATCTGCATATGGAATAAGTTTTACATATAATCCACCTTCTTTCAAAATGGCCTATACAGTTTGAATGTGATTTTAAACAAAGTACAAAATGAGAATGGCTAATATTCACACCCAAACTGTACAGCCAATTTTTCAGTACTTTAAATTAATTGTTTCAGTCAAATACAGCTGCTTTTTTGACCCTGCTCTGTTATTCTAGCTAAAAAGGAAGGAGAAATCAAAGAAAGAAAGTTATATGATGCTCCAGTAATTTGCAATCCCTTCCCAAGGTGCCGTGCCAAGCTCGCTGGTGTTTCTTTGTTCGGGGCCCCAGCTGAAATGCTGCTGCAGGCCCACAAAAGTTATCTTACATATTTAGACAAGCTGCACACAACTGCAGCTGAAAGGGGTTTGATGGTGGTCTCAGGAGGGAGGCTGCCAGTGGAGGGGCATGGCCAGCACAGGCCCCACAAACCTTTCTTCTGCAAAACTGCAGACTCTGGCCTTTTATATCACATTTGGTCCCCTACATTACTGCCTTTTTTAATACTGCTGGGTTTATTTTGTCCATTTTTATCCAGTTTGCATTTTGTGCTGACTCCATTAACTGGACCCCTGTCACACACACCCTCCCTGCATGTGTTTGAAATCAGAGTTTTAAAAATCTCCCAGTGTCAGGAACACAAAGATTTCAACAGTAACAAGAATCATGAAAACCAAAGGACTGTCCCACTGTTTGGTTCTCTGAGGGCTGTATTTCTCTTTATCTGTTATTTAAAAAGGAAGAGACAAACCAGTCAAATCTCTCTTTTTTTTTTTTTTTTTTCTTAAATGTATTTCCCTGCTCTCTGCATTTCTTTTGCTCCAGCAATAATTTTGGCAGATTTTGCTTTGAGAGAAGTGAAGTTAATAGCGGGGGACAAGCTCCATAAAAGAATTCTTGTTATAAAAGGCTTTAGGTAGCCATTTTATTGTAAGAATTTCTTATTCCAGATTTCTTTCTTTTCATTAATGAGTGACTTTGTTTTAGTACCAAAGGCAACTGAAAATCCAGTAAATTTTACAACACATTTCCCTATTGCAAGAACAATAAAAATCCACCAAACAAACAAAAACCCAAACAACTGTAAATTAAAAGGTGACTTTGTATCTTACTCATCTGGAAAATGTGTGCTTGTCATATCTGCTTGACATTACAAGAATGAAGATGTGGTTTGGACAGTAACAAACAATGACACTAGTCAACCTCATCAGGAGACATGAAATAAAGGAATGACAATGATTGATGGCAGCTATTCATTTACAGATATTTCTAGAAAAGTCTTTGCTGGCCTGGCCGGACAAAGCGGGAGAACTTTTCCAGCTTGGCCAGCAATGCACCGCGGCGGGTGGCTCACAGAGTGCCCACTGCAACCCACTGCCTGCCCCGAGGGGCAGTGGGGTCCCCTCCTGCTCACAGACACATTTGGGCTGTGACTTGTTAAAGAAATACCCAAGGAAGTGCCTGAAAACCTCATTTTGTTTGCCTGTGTGGAGCGAGAGACTTCACTAGCAAATACCGGTGTTCTGGAGGGGGAAATACTAAATCCCTGCACCTGGATTGAAATGCCAGGTGGATTGTGAGTGAGCTGCTGGTAGTGCTAGCTGGTGACTTACCACACCCCCTCCTCACTGTGCACTGTGGCATTGCCACCTCTCAGAAGTGATGTGTGTGTGCTCAGGGCTCTGCAAACCTCCTCCCCAAACCCACTCCCCGTGCGGAGCCGTGGCTGCTGCAGGAGCCCCGATTCGCCTCTCAGCTGCAAAGCCAAGAGCTCTTTCTTCTCCCCTTCATATTATTGCATGTTAGAAGGTAGTTTTAAATATAATGGGCTGTTTATTCCCGTGGCTTATGGCTTTTCCCCTGCTGCAAACGAATTCTTTTCTGCTTCAGTTAGAATTTTAATAAATTATTATGAATGCTCCTGTAAATCACCAGACACGCCAGGAACTGAATTGCAACCTAAGTTATCTAAGGATTGGTAGTTAGATGAATAAGAATTTGTAGTATGCACTTACATAATTCCTTGTGTGGCAAGTTAAAAATACAGTTTTAGAACAGCTATTTATAATATAAAACATTGTTTCACAGCATTTTTATAACTATTTAAAAATATTTTGAATTGGATGGCTGCAGAAACCTGTGAATTTGTATTTCATAAGTTACAGTTCCAGGCTTCTTAAAGCATGTAGAAGAGATTTACAGGCTAGTTTTAAACTCATGCAAGTTATGTGAGACTGATTTAACATTTTAATTCTGCATTCCTGCAATGAAGCATCTGCAAGTTGACAATACAGAAGACACAGCAGCGTTCTCATGATATCTCTAACTATCTAAAAAAGTAAAGCAATTAAAGCACAAAACTAATAATCTAATAAGATAGCGATGCATTGTAGTGCAAATACATGTAATGTTGCCAAACCCAGGTTCATTCATTCATTCATTCATTCACTCTTTCTTTCTTTCTTTCAAAGTGGCAAAAATCTGTAATTCATACAAATTAAAGTTTTGTGGGGTTTTTTTTGCGGTAAAGTCTGATAAGAATTCTCTTTGGAAATCCAAACATTTAGAAAACAAAATAAAGAAAGAAAAAAGAAAGTGTCTGCTGAGAAGGAATTCTGCCTGCTGCCCAGGGGGATATTTGTACACACACGCACATACTCACATATAGGAAAAAAGAAGAAAAAAGAAATAAAAGGAGGAGGAAGGAAAAAAGGAGTCTTGTTTCATGGCCAAGAGGAATGACACCGCCTGTTCCTTCTCATAATTGCATTCAGATACTCCGGATACATATTTGCCAGCTCTCATGACCCACTGATGCTATTCCCTCCTAAGGAAAGCAGGCACTCACCAGATATTACAGAAGATTTTAACACCAATAAAGGATTTGTACTGGGTGTGTTTAGGACTGAACAAACTAAGGAGAAGCTCTCTTACAGCACAGATCTGGGCTTTTATCTTTTGCAAAGTAGGCATACCAGTGGGAAAAAGTAAAATAGCAATTCCCCTGGCTTATTCTTTGACTAGCATGGCTTTGATTGGTGACTGAGACTCATGCTAAAACAATAATTTGTAATAACAGCAGCACCCCTCCATGAAAAATGCATTTAAGTTGGAGTGGGCCAGCATCTCCAAATGCAGGGTGACCCAGAGAGCTGCCACTTGCTGCTGAAATCATTCCCTACCGAGGTAATGGGAGAGGGAACTATCAAACCTTGATGATTCAGGGCTCTTTTCACAGGGCATGTGTGCAGGGGTTTCTGGGGGTCTCCTCTGGAGTTCTGCACTTCCTCTGGGTCTCTTGGGGTCTCCTGCCCTACCTTTCTATGCTTTGAGGTGTCCATGGTTAGCCCCGCACTCTGGTGCGCTGCACCAAGCTAATCATCGGCACGGAGAGAAAGGATATTGTCAGAGTGCAAAATGATCTGTTTTCAGGCAGGAAGCAGTCAACTAGATGTAATTTCCATGAAACAAAAGAAGGTATTATTTACAGTTTTATTGTGATGTTAATTAATATTTACATCTTGGAATGAAAAATAGAAATGTTAATGATTGGCTTTACTAAGAGGATCACTTGATGCCAATGTGAAAGCCAGGGAGAGAAGGCAATTATGCAAACATCACATGCATCCCAATTTCAGTATGGAAACTTACATTTCAAATCTCAATTCAGGAAAATAACATGGAAAGTTTGTACTACAAAATCTAAACATGAGAAAGATTTAAGAGAAAAAAAAAGCACATTGCATATGTCAGATAATCTAGTCTGATTATCTGAGCTGTGCTAGCTACAGGGAAGCACTTACCCTTGAGTCCAGCTAGAAGTTAGCAGGGTAAGAAGGAACAAACCAGAATAACATAAAGACTAGCAACAAGGCTCAGGAAAGCAGACAGGAGCCCTAACCTAGCAGCTAAATATTTGGGTTCAAGCAAAGAATGAAAAAGAAACTTAAAGAAAATCAAACCAACCAAAAAGAAAACCACTTACAGCTGAAAATTTCTCAAGCAGCTCAATAAACCTTGCTACTTATTATGGGGGAACAAATCATCACAAATTCTCGAAACAACCAACTCATTGTATATGGTGTGATTAACAGTTATTAAATATAAAGACATTAAAACTAAATATAACCACAAATGATACGAAAAACAAGTACAGACCAATCTTTCATGTTAAAAAAAGGGCTTCAAGAAAAAAAAGTACGTTGAGCAGGTTTGGGAATTTTCTTTGATACATCACTAACACAGAACAAACAAAGATTGGTGTTTTCAGACAAGTGACCACTTTTATGAAGCTTAAATATTGCCAAAAGGTGTAATATGTATTGGCAGCATTATTGACTATAATACTGTGAATGATTTCAACAGTAAACAAGAACAGTTTGGGGTTTTTTCTTTTATAATGCGAACACTGGAGAAAAGCACAGCTTTGTGTAAATGGAGTTTTTCTTTGAAATTGCAGCAAAACAAAAAAAGCAAAACTTTTCACTCTAAAAGGTACTGTTCACCCACATAAAAGGAATTGTAAGTCATACAAAAATTAATGAATAGCAGGATCTATCTTTTCAGTACATAAATTGCAAATAAAATAAACTCCACCCTGGTTCAGAGCTGTCTGTTTACTTCTAAGTCAAATGCTGCCGTCAAACTGTGGATGAGAATTTGAGTACTGCTCAAACTTTATATTAACTAAGGGAACCAAGTGGAATTCACTATTTCTCCCAAGTTTCCCAAACAGCAAGATATGTGCTTCCCAAGTTTCTGTGCAACAGACAGCTCCATGCCAGGCAGGGAGGGCTGGATTTTCTGTGCGTGTGCATGCATGCGCATGAGCCGTCTCGGACTGCTACGACACGGAAGCTGTAACAACAGTTACTCGTCAAATGGCTTAACATTTACTTCTTTGCACATCCTCATTCACCATAGCCTCTAATAAGCACACAAAAAAAATAAAAATATGACAGGTATAAAGATAAATGTACAAGAATAAAATGTCTCACAGAAGTACCTTACCTTTCTGCAGGCAAAAAAAAATCAAACAACCCAAACCCCAAACCAAAACACCCAAGCCAAAAAAAACCCCAATAACAAACCTAGACCCTTTTAAAAATGCAATACTTGGTATGTTTGGATTTCAAGACTGAAGGAGCTGAGATAGATATTTGTGCACTGAAAACTCCCCATATGTGGCATGCATGACTCACTGCTGCTTCAGACCATTTAACTGCTGCACCCCATGACTTTTGCAATGAGCATTGCCATGCATGGATGTTGAAATACAAAAAATGAGCAGCCTCTCCCATTGAGATGAAGGTGTATTATGGCATGTTTCCCTCCTCCTCTTGTAGGATGTACACAAAGACCTGACAGAGGGATCTAGATCCAAAGGGGGAGGAGGAAGGAAAACCAAGGACAAAACTCACTAGCCCAGAAGATGCTCAAGTAATAAGCCATCACACTGATGGACTGAGGAGCCAACTAGTTTCTCTCTTCCAAGCTTTGGCACAACACATCCAAGAGGGCTTCCCAGTGCTTGCAGCAAAAAGGGGAGCCTGATGCTGTGCAACTTACAGAAAAATACATTGTGGATGGAAAGAGGGTGGTGGTGTTATAAAAAGCAAAATGATCCAGTTTGGAGCTGGTGTTGGCATGAGAACAAGTGAGAGAAACTGAGGTCAGATCCTGACTCCCTCGAATGCCCTGGAGGGCCCAGGGGGTGAAATCTTGGCTATTCTCACCAGTAGCAAGGATGGGGGAGCCTTGCCTCCTGGCAAGTGAGCAAGATGCAAAAACAAGGTCAAGCTTGTGGCACCTCTATAGCCCTGAGCACAGTCAGGGTGATAGAGTCTGCAGGACCACAAGCAGCACAAGGCTCTGATGGACATGCTGGGCTGTGTAGATGCAGTTGACTCCTGGGCCCAGTCACTGACTTCCCTGATCCTTGGCAAGGATTAGGACAAGCCAGCTGCCCCTTTTCCATCCCAGGTACCCTAAGCAGAGAGGTTCAGCTCTCCCACACACACAGCGTTTGGCTATGCAAGCAAATCAAACACCCAAGCGTCCACAGCCCGGGGAAATCCCATTTCCTCCTCAAAATCCTGGCAGATTTTGCAACAGCTGCTATGATGCATCATGGAAAGCAGCACTTCACCTGACCCTGCATATTGGTCTGGTGAAGTGAAAACTCTGTAAGTATCAGGAATTTACCCAGCAGAAAAATTCTCCAAGCTTGATATCTGCAGGGATGGGAGAAAACTGGAGAGAAAGGCATTTCCTCAGTTTGATGTTTTATGCTCTCATCCCACTCTGCAGGGATCATGCTGGAATGAACAGGAGTGCATCCTCTGTGCACCAACCCCACAACTAAGAGCACTCTTCAGCATCACTTGATGGGAGAGGGAGCCAAAAGCAGAATCCCTCTGTTGCTTCCCCTTGCAATGATTTAAAGGCTTTGAGCATGAGAAAAAGCAGCACTAGAAGGATCTGTGCCTGCTATTTCCAAGAACTCTCTGATTAAACATTCTGGGCAGAGGGACATAAATCCCTGGGAATGCTCTCGGGTCAGCATGACTCAGCCAGGCCTAGAGGCTTCTCACAGCCAGGAAACATCCCACTTACAAGAGGCCAATTCCCACCTCCCATTTTGGCTTCCTGAGAGGTGTCCTTCTTTCCCAGCCCTAGTTCTTTACACCTTGCACTCCCAGAGTCAGTGACAGCAATGAAGAAGATGAGGATCATTGAAATGAAAACACTCACTATAGGTTACCACACTGCATCACACTACATTTCACTTGCAGCAACAGCAATGCAAGGCAGAAGGGAGGCCAAAACACACAGGCATGTGGAAGATACAAAAAAATAAAAAAGCAGCAAGCAGAGGTTTTCTGCTGTAGCACTGGTCATACAGCTGTATGTCTTGTACTGTTATTTTCTATAAGTACTGACATGAGGAAGTTAAACAAACATAAAAGATGGTCAAATGCTATTGATAAGGAAAGGTCAGATTTTCTGAGTTCCTTACAATAATATACTCCATAACTGCTTTACAGAAACTATTTTAAAAAGTAAAAATCTGCTTTAATCGGAAGGATTCTTTAATATTTACCACTTTTCCTTATTTTACTTATATTTAATCATATTAATTCTCAAATTTTGCTGAAACTAGCAAGAACTGTTGTATGTTACATAACAAAGGAGCTGCAGGTGATTGAGACCTTCAAGAAAAATGAGCGAAGAGGCACTTGTGTGGTTTATAATCAAATTACATTTGCAAGAGAAAATAAATTGCTCTAAATTTCAAATGAAGCAAAGTGTGTATAACTGCATAGGACATGCAGCATAGCTACGACTTAAAAGATGATTGCTTTAAATTCACATCTAACTGGCCTGCAAAGCAACCTGTTAAAAATACCATATGTTTTCCTACAGTTGAATATTCAACAGGAGACCTCTTTTTGTGTGTGCATTTCATACTTGCAAGATTTGCACCTGTAGTTTTGAGCACGTGATGCATTTGATAGACAGCTAATGGTGCTAATGAATTGCTCTGATCTGGGTGTGCAATTTATTGTGTGGGGGTAAAACACGTCTGCGGAAAGCAAGGTGGGTCTCAGGCTCTCAGATCCCAGTCTCTCTCCTCCATCAAGTATTGCACTTTAAAATACTCATTGACAAGTTCCCCAAGGAATTTTGTTTCTTGGGTTTGGTTCCATCAAACACACAGGTTAACTGTTTCTGGATCTACTGATGTAAAAAGAAGCTTTATGATAATGAAAAAACATTTTGCTTTGAAATCAGAAACATGTGTGCAAATATTGATTTACATCAGTGCAGAAAATCTTTCCATCAAAGACTTTGGCTGTCTAGAAGAACTTATTTACTTACAAAATTGAGAGATTGGAGCATCTATCTGGGGTACATTTCCTCCTTTAGCATTTAGCTTTTGCACTTGGGTAGGTGGCACAGGTTTGTGAGACTGGCCAGTGGCTCGGTACATGGCTTGGACCCACAGGATACGGTCCTGCTCATCGTCACTTGCAAAAATCACCGTGTCTCCTTCCTTCACAGCGTTGAAGAATGTTCTGCCACCATCCAAACCTGGCAGGGAAAGAAGTGACAATGCAGTTTCACAGACTTTGAGGCCAGCCAGGAGATCTCCCATAGTTTCCCACCCCACCACTGCCCAGGTGTCTTTTCACCCAGTCCCATGCTGCTCCCAGGTCAGTCCCCTCCCCTGCACCAAACTCACCTGCAACACAGCCCACTGGTCCCTAGGTAGCCCAATTACTAAAACACGCCCCAACACACTCAGATTAATTGCTTCTCTGACCTACAGCTCCATCTGTGCAAGTCTCATGTGAGTTGCACCACTGGAGCCCAATTAAAAATGGTTTTTGAGTGGGAGGTTCCCCATTAGACTAAAAGTGTCAGTGCTCACACTGCAGAAAAAGGTCCTTGGGTGATATCCTTATTTCTGTCTTTGCCCTAATTTGGCACCCATCTTCCCATCTCCCTGATACGAGAGTTAAACTGGAATAAAGGTCTTGACAACCAACCTACAGTATCTTTTCTCATCTCCTCTGGGGATACCATTACCCAGGGCATAGCGAGGATCACCATACTCAGCATGTTGCCCCACTGAAATAAAAGTGGTGCTCCTCCACTTGAAGAAGGGTCTCAACCACCAACAGGTACCAGGGGTTTACTGTCCGTGCCCCTTCCATGCACTGACATCCATCAGAGAGAGAATGGGACAGGCAAAAGTGCTGGCTAGGTCCCATAAATATTTTTTACAATAAAGACAAGCATAGCTGCTAGCCTTTTACTTAGGGAATATAATTTGAAGGCACAGGTTAGAATCATTACTCAATTTGAGCATTCAGCTCACAATCAAATTTCATTGGGATTTAAGTGTCTAATTCACTTAGGCTCCCCAGAAGAGATGAGTCTTTCCCTCCTCTGGTGCAACTCCTAGCACAGTTCCTTAGATCTATTTATAGTAAAGTCATGCATAGCTAATGATCAGTATAAACACAAACATATTTAGAATAATGCTGATCACAGTTCAGCTGCAGGCAGGGAGAGGAAGAGAGGACTCCTGTTGGGAGTGGTGAGTGCAGCACCCGCGGCAGCCGCTGGCCCCGTACCTGGCTGTGGGTCGGTGTAGTCCACAGTGTATCCGTCGAGCTGCAGCAGCTCTTGAGGTTCAGCTTTTTTCTCCCGGTAGCTGCACATAGCAAATGTATATTGACTAACCTGAGGAAAATCACAAAGCTAAGATGGCACCGGGTGACCAGCACAAGGCAATCCAAAGCGCTTACAAACGCCGCACGCTGACGGTGTGTTTGCAGGGACTGGGGGTGGTGGGGTAAGTAGGGTAATTTGGATGGGCATTGCCCATTACAGACACACTGAACTTTTTACCAGGCTTTTGCAAAGCCCTCTCTTAGCACACCCTGCTGCAGCACGCATCTAATTCTTTGCATCAGTACATACAGCGGTTTAATTCCCTCCAAAAGAGGAACCTCCACGGCTTAAAACCCTCTATCATTCATCCCCAGACAAGTGCAAGAGTGACACCCTGTCACAAACAATGTGAGCTAAATTGCTAGGTGCCAGTCATATTAAAGCAATCTTAAGATCCCACTGATCTCGGCAGTTGTTGTCATCAGTGCTGTAAATGGCAGCTCTCACTCCTCTGAGGTACCATCTGCATGACACGATACATTCAATGTCAAGCTCTTGACGGAAGCCGACTCAGCTGCGGGGGCTCTGCCAGGCTCCTGAATCGCCTTTAGGAGCCCATCAGGCCGCATCAAGAGCCTGCGCGTACTCAGTGTGCCGCGATCTGCGTGGTCGGCAAGGAGCTCATCCAGGGAGGAGAGGAGAGGATTCTCCGTGCCCCAGGCTAGGAACTCACAGGGAAATTTACTGTCAAATGATTTCAAATGACTTTGTTAGGGTTGTGTCACATCCTGGACTCCTGACGTAATTTTATTCGTCTGGACATTTTCTTGACCTCTGGAGGAAACTTTAAAACTCTGGTGGGTGGCAATGAATTGTGCTCATCATTTTTTGGAAGTTGGGAGAGATCCTGAAAGATGGGAGCATGGCTGGGCTGGGGGGTTTTGCCTTCAAACTCCAGCCAAACTGCTCGGCTACAAAGACACATGCAGCACTTATTTTGGTGGCATCTCTCACTAATAAAATGTAATTTACTGAAGTCAGGGGACCCGTCTATTGGCACAGCGGCTCCCAGACGCCACTCGGTTTATTGCTGCCCTCTATGGGCTTGTGCTCGCTGCTAGCCTGCTCCAGCAGCCCTGCCTGCACTGAGCCTTCCTCCAGGAACAGCTCCAAAAGCCACCTAAGAATAAACTCTATCATTAACACATTTGTGGGAGTAAGACTAAAAGCGATGCTTCAAGCATCTTGCATCCTCCTTAAAACTACCAGCACTGACGAAAGATTGACAAGTAGCAGACCAATAGCAGGAGCACACCAGTGCATATTCCCTGTTCTGAACTTTGCATGCCTACCATCGTATGGGCAACACAAAAATTAAAAAGATTAACACGAAGAAATCTAAAAATAACCCAGTGCCCCACAGCACAACATTCAGACTCCTGTGGTGTTCATTCAGTTGTACTTGCAGTATGTTGCTGCCATCTCCTGGAGAAACTCTAGAATATGCTTTATTTATGGGAAAATCCTAAAGATCTCATCTGAGCGGTTAGGATTTGATTTCTCTGTTGTTACACAGCCTGAACTTCAGGGACTGCATGATAAATCCAGTTCCTGAAATGAGTCAGTGCTAACCTGTGCTGACATTTATTGAAAACCTTAATACCACTAATGCTTTTTTCTTCTCCTGTATGGTCTATAGCAGCAAGTAAATTCATTCAGTAGTTTAGCTGTTGCTCTCTGACCCTGAACATGAGGTCTGAATTTTGGTCTCTTCTTCATATATAAGTAATTCCACTCCTCTTTGGACCCAGAAAATATTCTTCTGTCCTATCAATAAGGCAACCATAGTGACACAGTGGCAACAGAGAGAAAAAGGCATTTCAGAGCTTGTACTTCTCATGTTAAAGGTTATAAATGACAGGTGTAGACAGTAGGCTCTGGTGGAGCCATCCTCGGCCAGAGGCAAAGCAAACTGGTCTCTCCTTCTAGGATGCACAGGATTTCCTTAAAAGAAGATTGGTATCAGAAAAGACCTTTAGGAGAAACCTACAGGTGGATCTATAACATGAAGTGGCTCATCCAGGCTCACATCCTACTTCTTCTCTACTCACACAGCTCAAAGGAGAAGCCCAAACTCAGGAATGCCACAAAGCTTGCTGGCAGGAGCATGCAAGGATCAGGCTGGAGAGAAGACAAAGCTAATGATGGCCTCTGGAAGAGGTGCCAACTGAGCCATGTAGAGTGTCTGCACCTAAACAATTCAAGCTTCTGACTTCAAGGACTGGCAGAGCAGCCTGTGTGCCCTATCCTGCTGCCTAGAGCATTTACTTCTTGGGGTCAGAGAGAAGTTGGTGCCATGGCTACCAGTGCAATGTGGCTCCTTCCATTTACAAGCAGTGCTAAAGCCAAGCCCAAGAAAATGAGATTCTAGAAAGCTCAGTGTGTCACAGTTGTGCTTTGCTGCTGAACGGCACTGAAGGGTCAAGAGGAGATTGCACTTGCCTTTCATCAGTCCTCCAAAATATTGTGCTTTACAGAGCCCGCTGTCTGTAAAGCTCAGAAGTGGCCAGACAAGTGAAACAGTTAATAGCAGGAATTAATCTTACAGCCTGCTGAGTTCACACTGAACCATAGCTGAGTATGAGAGCGAGCGAGCAGATGGGATGGGCAAGATGAATGGTTTGAGTAATTGGAAAAAACACAGATACAGAGAGGAAACTGAAGGAAGACAGAGGAGAAATCTCTGCCCAGTGAGGGACAAACTCTCAAAGCAGCTGGGATTTCATCCAGGGACTCAATGACAGCCAGGAAAGGAGCATCTAAGGAAGCTGAACTGAGAGAAAGTAAAAGAAGGGAACTAATCCAAAGCAGTCCTGGCTGGTTCATTACAAAAAAGGGAAAACACTTTGAGAAATAATTTGACATAAAAGAAATAAGGAAAAAAAAGTGGGGAGAAAGACAAAGAAATTCAGGAAAGGGGAAGCAGACAGTAGGAGACAAATGCCGAAGTTCACTATTCCCAGGCTGCTAAATTAAATCTGACTTTCTTGGCACTTGACCATATTCTGTCACCAGCTATATAATCTAACTGATTAATAAATACAGCAGATATGCATTAACCAGTCCTGACTTTGTCCTGGTTTCTCCACCCAGAGACTCCTCTCCAGCGAGCACTGCTTTCCCCAGGATCCTGCTCAAACCTGTTAATTGTCATGCCTCACACTCTGAACTCAGTCATTTGCTCCCCCTGTTTTACTGTTGACACAACACCGCCCTACTTGGGTTAAATTCTTAAATGGACCTTTTCTAAATTAACAGCATGCATTTTGTCCCAAGGGAGAGAAACCGTGCGAAGATACTGCCAGCTGTAATACAGCTTTCCACTTTGATGGGAGACTCTTGTCCTCTGGTTGCAGCTGTACGTTGCCTCCCAAGCCCTTTCCTGACACAAATGAGCAGAGGAAATGATCTGGTTTAAAGAAAAAAAAGGCAAAACCAATAATTTTCACATCTCAGCATATCCATTCAGCTCTAGAAAACTGCACAAAACACTTGTCCCAGCTTCTCTCTTCAAGCAGGTGTGTGTGCTCTCCTGGGCAGGGCTGTGTGGTGGGAATTCATCCTGTGTGAGTATGGACAGGATATGCAGGACCTCTGCAGCCAGGTGTAACAGGCTGTGACATCAGTTTAACCAGCAGTTTCCAGACATTTTGTACGTATCATCACACTCCAGATTTCACAAGAATCACAGTTTATGCCTAGTTCTCAGCAAGGGTCTAAGAGAAAACATTATTTAATATGATTACGGGGACCAGCTATGGGTCATCCACTTCGGCTTGAAGACCACAGTCTAGGACTGCTGGTGTACCACACTGCAATTCTGCTGAATTATTTTCAAATTCTGGGTGATATTCAGAGTTACTGAACACTTACTTAATTTCATTTTATCCCGAGTCAGCTGAGTTTTGCTAAAAGCAAGAACTGTCACTGTTAGTCTAAATTATACTGAGTTTTGGGAGTCTGTCACTAGAACAATAGATCCAGGCGTAGACACTGCAACTGGTTTTAATCTGCAGAGAGCTGATCTGGTTCCAACAACATTCTGCAAACACCATCAGACACAATCAGCTGAAAACTGCTTCAAGCTACTCAGCAGACATGTCATCCAGGTACCATGGAGTGTTACTTCCCATATGCTGCCAGAGCACAGAAATGGGGTTATGACAAGAGACGAACAGATTCAGTCTGAAATCTCAGTGTAATTAATTCACTTGCCCTTAAAAATCATTATAAGAAATTTCCTATTGCAAAGGCAGCAAACCCACCAGAACCAACCATGGTGTTATTGCCAGTACAGCACATTAGACCTTGCAAAGAATTAATACAAGCTCTGTCAGCTATCAAAAATCCCAGCTTTTGCATGAGGGTCTAATTGGCAAACTGGCTGAAATCTGTGTGCTGTGCTCAAGCAGCTGATACAGCAACTTAGGAAACACTGACTTACAACATCTGCAATGGATGTGCATTTTCTTTCCTAACCAGTCACAGAGAACTTTGGCCTAAATAGCTTAATTGCTTTTGCTTACCACTGTCACTGGCATTACTGCTGCCTTTACGAAGCATTTTCCTCACTTGTGATGCTGCGGACCATTTTCCATCCAAGCTCAGGGCCATATTCTGCCATCATTTTCACACTGCATATCTCAGGATTTAAAATTAGGCAAGTAACGAGTCTCTGCCATGTAATTTACATCTAATCAGTATTCTGCTCTTCTGCTGCTCATCTCAAAGGGTGTCTATGAGAAGGGTGGGCAGTGTACAGAGAGGACTGCGATTCATTCGGAAGGGAAAACTAACCCCTCTTAACACACGGATCGGTGCTGGAGGAGCACACACACACTGGCTCTGCCAGCCATGTCATGCCATAAACCTTCCCCGAGGGGTTGAGCCAAGTCCACCCAGCAAGGCAGGTGCTGGAGAGTTGAGGCTCAGGTCTAGAAATGACACAAAGGAATTGCTCGCACCCACTACACCCAAACAAATCACTTCACTCCTGTATAACCCTTGCAGTTACATAGACACAGAAGGTGCGAGGGATTATTCCACCCAAATTACAAGGCAGTTATTGCTCCTTTCCCCTTCTCTCCAGGGCTTACACAAGCCAAGTAGCAGTGGAAACACTCCCAGCAGAGCTGCTTTTTCTCCATACGCGCGCAAAGCCTCCGTTCATGGCAGTAAGGCATCACTGACACAAAAGAGACAAACTGCCATCAACACCTTCCTCCTTGGTGCCACCCATGCAGTTTGGCACTTTTGTGCCTTGTTTAAATAGTTATGAAGAATCTGAGTATTTATTACCACGAATTTCTTAACCACTGGTACCAGAAGGCAGAGTGGTACCACCCAACAGCAGGGAAGAAACCAAGGCTGGGTCCATCTGAAATGGGGAAAGATGAGCAGGAGAGAGCACAAGACCATGAGGAGGAGGTTATTCTGCAAGCAGCAGGAGAGGAGACAGAGCTGCAATAGAAGATGCTATAGGTAAGGGACAGAGACAAGGAATCAGAAAGGAAATGTTTAGTTATTCCTCCAAACAGCCTTGCCCTTCTTGCAGTGTCACGGACTGACCAGGCCATTATATCCCAAGTGGACTTCATTCTTTGGGCTCTATCTCTCAGTTCTGCTGCAGGCAGGAGCCTGGTGTGGATGCAGCTTCTCAAAGAAGGGCTGCTCCTTGTCCATTCTCTGTAACAAGAGCCAGCTCACCTTCCTGCAGGGGTTATTTTCTGCCTGTGGTTCAGCAGAGCTCAGAGCATCCTGGACATCAACACCTTTACTGCCAATCCCTGTTCGTATCTGCACCCATCCTTTGCATTGCATGAAAAGCAAATGACAAACATACGGACAGCAAAGTATTTTTATTCCATCTTTATTGCCTGCTGACATGTTCAATATGCTCAAACTACATCTGAGGGACTGCATAGAGAGTGTTTCTTGTTTATATTTGATGTACGGCAGAACACTTTACATTGCACCAAATGTTGAGCAAACGGTAACATAACAGAGAAGCTGCAGTGGCAGCTGGAATTTCTGAGGTGGGCTACAGAGACTCTCTGGGGGCAAAAGTCTGCTCATCTTATTCAAATGAATCGCTTTTCTGGCCAAATTCTGCTCTGATATGCCAACTGACGAATACAGACCTAGTAACATGAGAAAACATGGAATAACTCTGAGAGCTTCAATTCCACAGCAAGCTGAAGAATATATAGCAGCTGAAAACCAGAAAAGCAACTGCAACCACACTGAATGGCCAGAAGGCTCTGAGAGAGACAAGGGAATCCATGTCCAAACTGGTAAACCCTTGCACAGAAGAGTATCAATAGAACTATTTATGGGAGAAATGAGGTTAGGAGAAATGACTCTCTGCTTTGGAGCATCCCTGTTCACAGGGATAAAAGAACTGAGAGCTTGATCTAATAGGACTGAATTGCCTCTCAGGGAAAAGCAATACCAGTTGCTCTACAGGTGATCATGGACTGTCACAGCACTTCTAACTTCATTTCAGAGCACAATGAAGGAAACATACAGAGAAAAGCAACCCTTCAATCTCTGCCGAAGAACAGGGTCAGTATATAATGTTCCCAAAAAGGAAAGGCAGATAAGAGCCATGCCCTGTGGCTGCTCTACACTACCGTCCCCCTCTCTGTGGCCATTTTGATCCCATGTGGAGTACAAAATGAGCACGTAAACTGTCTCTGCTAATGATACTTGGTTATGGGACTAGGCACTCAATGGGTCTCTCCAAATAGCCTCCTACTTATATAGGTCCCACACATCATAAATCCCCTTTACTTCCCAAGGATGGATTTTCTTATGTGCCTCATAGTTTCATGCTATGGAAGCCAGCAGGGATGGATAAAAGGGGAATGAATACAATTAAGCTTCCTACTGAGACAGCTGAACTTGGAGCAATAATTAGCACAAAACAAAGGAAACAGCTTACACCAGGTGATTTAGGACCAGAGAAATCAGGTGTCTAAGGTGGAAGAGGGACTGCCTGGACTCCTGCCCTTACCAGCACAGGGCAAACAGCAAACAAGTATGCTTCAAATGTGGAGTCTGGTGCACCTGGTTTCTACCATGTCTGTTCTTACACTTGGCCCCTCTACAGCCAACCTGCCATCTGCTTCATCAGCAGCAGGGTTTTACCCTCTGACCTGATCAGTTTGGATCTGTGTTGCCACCAGATCTCAGCTGGATCCCATGTTATTCCATCAGAGCACCTCTATGCTGCTTTCAAAGGAAACCCTGAACACGGTTTTTATTCGTCACACTTGGGGACAACACACCATGAGAGTCCAGAGAGAAGGAAGAGAGAGATGAACCCAAGAGGACTCTGTGACTTCCTCAGGTTGGTGTGAAGATGGATCACCCACACTGGGGCCACACACTTCTGTGGCCAATGCAGTGGTTTCACCTGCTCCTGGAAGGTGAGGGCAGATCTAACACATGAAGTACTGACCAGAGCCTTTTAGGTTACAGAGGACATCTGCCTGTTCCCTTGAAATTCTTAACAGTGGTCAAATATACAGGTCTACTGAAACTGGGAGGGCAAAAAGTGAAAAACAAGAAAAAAGTGAAAAAGGAAGACATTGCAAAATGATGATTGCAAAGTGATCAGAGAGAGCTGTAGACAATGAGAAGCAGTAATGGATGTGAAGGCAAGATAAATGTCAAGAATGATTTGATGCTGACTTTGACATAGCCAGTGACAAAACTTCTGTAGATTCAAATGGGCTCCATATTTAACCTGGAGGTTCAAAAGAGAGCCCAAAAACCTTCAACCAAGACAGACTGAGCTTCCGCCTCGCCTCATTAATTCCTCATTAAAATTGATTCTCCATTTTACCAAGCATTCAAGTGCATCTGGAAAGTCATGGCTAGAAGCCTGCAACGGGGATATCCTTGAGAACACCCATATTTTTAGAAAAGAATCCATGATTAACAGACACCCTGCACAGAAGCACAGCTCAGCATCAATCACACGGCACTGAAAATGGCTAGAGGACAGACTCAAGTATTTAATCTTGTGATTTAAGATCACTTCTAGTTACATCTGTTACCTGGACCAGGACAAAGAATCGTTTCTTCCATCTCTTCCAAACATTTTTACCAATGGCCCATAAATACCTAGGAGAAAAGAACAGGTGAATTCAGTACACAAGCGTTCATCTGTTGTTCTCTTGCTTTTCAGTATATTTTGTTTACACTTGAAAACTGAAGTTAATGCACAAGAAGGAGTAATTACAAGACTCTGAAGCTCAGCAGCATTCATGAATGGGTTTATTTCTAGCCTGAACAAATTACCTGGAAAAAAAATGACACAAAAATCTTACAGGGTCTTAATGTTACACAGTATTCATTCTCTCTTCCCCTTTTTCTTTCACAACTTGCTCAGAATTTAAAGCCCTTTAGTGCCAGTGAATAGCTACAACATGGTTGGATGGGCAAAGAATGCATTTGCAACAGAAGAATTAAGGGAGAGAAATCCCAAATCTGCTTCAGCCTTCATAAAACCATTTTGCTGAGGGGAGTTATCAAACAGAGGGACACTTCCTACATCAAACCCAGTACGCAGTATCTCAATATCCATTGGACTGCCTAAACCAGGACACTTCACTGAGCAGCTCTAAGATGAAGTCCAAGAAATTGCTTTGCTACAGATAATGCAAGCAAACAGAATAATTTCTGACGAGGAGTGAATTTACTGTTTTTTACAAAGGAAGAATTAACTTTTAAAATTAATGTCAAAATAAGCATTTAATCTCTGTGATGAATTGGCCACTGCGACACTGTAACACAAACACTGGCAAAACTAGTGGCAGCACCAGGCTAATAATAAACATAAGGATATTATTCAGCATTAATGTTTTATGTATCATTATAATTACTTTAGTTCTGGCTCAATAAATAGAAAAAACACTCCATTTTTGGTTATGCAAGGGGTTCCTTATGCCAGAAGAGATCCAGCATACTTTTAGTGAATGTTTAAGCCACAAAACTCCCGGTCATGCTGATGTGGGCTTTGAGTCCTTGGCTAGTCCAAGAAGAGGGTAGAGTAAGTGTCCTTTTGGCTATTGCTGCTAACGTCAACAGAAAGATAATCTCAGTTCTGGTAGCAAGGGGTAAAAACCTCAGAGATTTAAGCAGGATAATGTAAATCAAATGTTAGTTGAAGAAAGCTACAGAACAGCCCTGCTATCAGCTGAGGTCAAGGAAATAAACAAGACAGGGGATCTGTCCTCTCTGGCTTTGGTGCCTGTGATCATGGTGGAAAAATTAAACTTCACATGAGACAACTGGCTCTGATCTCATCAGCACAGAAGACAGGAGGAGGAGGAATTAGAAAAGATGAGTGATCTAAAACACTTAATAATGGATGGAATTTAACAAAATGCTGTGAAAGTAAAAGTGAAACAAAGTGACTTTTCTAGCACCAAAACCAGACTGGAGACTTATTTCCAATAGTGAGTTTCCTGGACAGTTCTGATTTTTTGTCACAGCCTCAGCTCCGAAGAACAAACAGAGCCTTGCCAATGGCCTTAGCCAGATCTTCCCAAGGATGATCTAATTTGTAACTACATGCAGGTAGAAGTGGTGAGGGATCCCTCTGGTGCCAGATTTTCCAACACTCCCGACACAAAGGGAGAGGTGTCCCTTTTAACCTTCCCAATTATTAGTCCTACTCCAGGGAAGTGCTATTCAATTGTGTTGTGTATCTCAGTATAAATAATGCTGGTCACACCAGGTTTATTTCAAGTGGAAAGTGCACTGTGATTTTGGTTTTGAGAAATCAATACAGGGAGACACAGAATAACTTAAAAAATTACATTATTCTCAGTAAGAGAGTCAGGCAGTTCACCTATTATTTCTCACAGGAAAAAACATAACTAGGAATTTCCTCAGGAAAGCTGTTTAAAATTTAAACTGTTTGGCTCATTTGCATTAAAAAAGACTACAGTAAGAATATGGAAAGCACACTATAAATGACTGAACTAATGCCATTTTTATCTTTCTGCTTCACCTCCTGTGAACTTGAGAAAAAGAGTTTCTCTTTGGGAATCTTAAAAAAGCAAAATTTCCTAATGCACATTCAAAACAGAATGACTTTAGATTGAGACAAGTGTTTACCCAGAGTGCTTCATGTTTTGAGGCTTATCCATTCTCACAGCAAGTTTGATCTTCAGGTCTTGATCGGGGCAGTTTTTAGAAACAGTCATTTTGTGCCACTCTGACTGCTTTGGGCTATTAGGAGTAGGGTGAAGAACAACCTGTAAGAATTAAAACCAACAATGTTAAAGGGAAAGATTATTCACAAAATGGGGTTTAATGTGGAACAGAAATACATCAGATGACCTAGTTTGGATATGTCTATTCACATAAATGAGGATGGCTTTTTATTGCTTTTTTAAAGTACAGCTTATTATTTTGATAATGGTCATATGTTCTTTGGCTCCTCAATCAGCTCATGGGGCTGTGCAGACGGAACTGCATAATCAGCTCCTATCATTTCAGGATGGTATGTCTGACTGAGCCATGACAGCAGACAAAATCTGCACCCCATGTCATGACAGGAGTGACTGCAGGACTCTGCTTCCATTTTGTGCAGCAGGAAATGCTGGGAGGGTCTCGAGCTGGAGCATATCCATGCAACACCAGTGACTGCAGATGAACACCAATGCAAGCACTTGGCTCAGAGAAAATGAAAGCTCCAAGAGGTGAATAGTCTTTCCTGACCATTGCTGTGCTTTTCCCACTCATCCATTACCACTACAAAGCAGAGCAGCTCCCTGGAGAGTAAGATACAGAGTATTCTCCTAGAACAACATCACATCCACCATATTCTCCTGGTATTTCCATATGTTTTCTCTGAGGTGGCCTACCCCTGTTCCTCCTACACCTGTCCCTTTCTGATGCTTTCATTCTCAGAGGTGACTTTGCCTGGTACAAATTCATTCAAGTTTCCACTGTGCTGTAGTGAGATGAATCTTCTTTAAATCCATTAACCTTTATGCAAGCAAATTGTTTCACAATTCTTACAAATGGCAGCATTCACCCTAATCAACTGATGTGCTGTCATCACTCATATCTTGCTCATGCTTAGTCTATGCTCCTGCCAAACTCCAGCCCAGACTATAATCTTGTATTCCTCTGCTCTTCAGCTTTGCTGCTGAGTCAACAATCTAGGGGCTGTTTTCCACTAAAATATCATTGATGCTATTACCGTCTGATGAATTACTCTAAAACTTATTTTATTGCCTCCCCTAAAGCCTGAGGTAAACATCACTAGATTCTCAAATTTGCCCTTATCCATTAATGTTATTTATCACTTATTTTATTGAATTGCTTTCTCTGTCAGGAATCTGAAGCTGTCATTAGTCACGCAGATAACTGAGCAACACCAGTCTGTACTGCATCACCCTTGGAAAAAAACACATTTAAGCAAATGCTGAAGATGAGAAATGAGTTCTCCACATGAGGCAGGGGGTGTTAGAAGCATGATGGACCCAAGCTCTCAGCAGTATCCAAGGAATCCCAGTGCCAGGCAGTCATGCAAAAACATACACCTGTGCTAAGCTGCATCTCTTAGCGAGGCAGCAGCCACTCAGTGTGTTTGGAATGCTCTCTACTTTGATTTCTAACTCTATTTTCATCAAAAGACATAAACTTTTCTCAGTGGTGTTGCAATTCACAGCTCTTCCCCTCCTTGTCCTCAGTAGATGAAGTATTGGCATGGCTGAAATCCATGGGAGCCCTGCCACTGCTTCAATAGGGTCAGGATGTATTCCCATGCCTTCAGCTGCCCATTCAGCAGTGTAGGGCTTGGGAGCATTTTCCAGTTCTCCCTTGGATAAAAGTGGTGAGCTGAGGAGTGGCGGCCAGTTGCCAACTTAACACACTCACAATAGAAAGTGGGCTTTGTACCCAGCTGGCAGAGCACAAAGCCCCAGCTCAAAGGGTGGCTGAGCAGGGGTGTTTTGTGTATAAAACCTGCTTTCCTCCTCTCTCCATGCAGGCAGGTTCCTGCCCACTCCAACAGCTAAACCAGGGGCTTAACACACTCCCGGTTTCATTATTACATTAAAGAAGAAATCTTGATGCAGCTTGAGCAGACACGCGTCATCTTTCGGCCACTCTGGGCACACCGAGCGTCCCTTTGAAGTTTGGCCGACTGAAAGCACTGGTGGCCACGGGCCAGGGGGAATCATTGCCAGCTCCCCACACTTGCCACTGCTGGCCTAAGTCCTTCAGCCTGCAGAAACTCAGGGCTGAGGGATGGTTTCCCGCTGGACCGAGAATTAAAGCACATTGGTAGGGCTGGCTCATCAGCCTTTCAGGGCAAGAGGGGTTGCTTTGGGTGCTGACATCTTTCTCAGAACAACATGCACAGCTAATTGCTTCCCAAGACCAGCAAAGTCAGCACTGCTCATGGCTGCCAGTGGAAACAAGACTTACAAAGCAAGAGGGGCTGCACTGAGTGTAACCACTCAGGGGAAAATCCCTGAATGGCAGCGCGGCCGGCTGGGTGAAAAGCTCTGCTCAGCATGCCACAGCGGATAAAGGCAGGGTGCCAGGCTGTTTGAAGTAGGAGGTGTTGAAAATAATCCTGAAAATATTATGATGCTGTGCAGCTAAAGAATTGTAGGTCTTCAGCTGTAGTACTGCAGCCTAGAGGCGTCATCCTCTTTGTCAAAAAAGGAGGACAGGGAGAAAGGAGGGATCAAGGTGTGGAAGAGGAAAGTCTGAAGGGGCTGTGACTCTCTTTGAAGAGAAGATTGAGAGGAGAAAATAAGGGGTAGCTTTGCTTTTCTCTCTCTCAAGTGCAAGAACAAAGGATGTTTCATGAACATGAAAACACGAATAATTAAAATGAACATAAATTACACAAGACAAAATTGCATGCAGCACTCTCCACCATAAAGTTACAAATTTAAATCAACAGCTCACTAGGACCTGGAAGAATGTTTGGCACTTTTATGAACAGGATTAACACAAAACCATACTACTAAGGAAAAATGTTGAATGGACACAGGCTCTTCCTTGTCAAGGCACAAACACCCATGCAGTTAGCAAGAAACATCCCAACAGGTTGGTCCATAATTGGAAATACTGTACTTGGGCTTGCAACAGGATCAGTGGCTTTCCTGAGCATGGATTTCTTAGCCATAGCCATACAGACAGGATGGAGAGCAAGGAGTGCTGCAGGACTGGGCAGAGCCCAGGCTACCCCTGGAGATCACCTGAGTCATGCTGAGCCATGACAGGAGGTGCCAAGTCCTCTTACTCTGAACTGATTTTCATGGAGTCATCATCATACTGATCTCAGCCTGAGAAGCTGAGGAAGGCATGGCAAGGAGTTTGCTGCCACTTCTGCCTAGGGCCAGCACAAATTAAACAGCTGCATGAAATCCATGGAGACAAGTGAAGTGTCCCAAAGCCACAGGAAAATGCCATCCACAGATATTCTGGAGCTGTGGGCTGCAATGATCAAGGGCCACCAGTCCCAGGGCACTGGTTTAGGGACCACAGGTGAGGGGCAGAGATGGGGTGCGAAGATTTGCTCTGCAGCCAATACCCCAGGACTCTGAGCTCTCTGCTATAAACACCATTGATGGGAGCAATGAGCCCTCATGTTTCACTCCCCAGCCCAGCCCCACTGAAGCCACCAGTTCAGCCACCATCCATCCCCAGGGAAGCCAGAGCTCCAAGCCTTTTGCAGGGAGTACTGCAGTCAGTGCTGTCAAAAGCTCAAACTGTGCACCGGCTGCTCAGCAGATATGAGAGAAACTTAACAGTCCCTTGCCAAACTTAAATCCCCTCTTTTTGCTTCAGCATAATCCCCTTTTCTGCTTCAGGAATGTCCATTTCCGCAAGCAACTTTTAAGGCTTTCCGGACTGCCAATATTGCACACAAGATCCTCTGCCTTTGCTCAGAGCAGGCACAGCCAGCTGAAATGCTGCCATTAAAAACTCACAACAAAGACAGCATGCGAGATGCACTCCTTTCCAGCAGTGCAGAGCTTGCTTTCTTTCCCCCTCCTGAAGCTTGGCAAAATAGCAGAGCATGTTGTGCTCCAAATATATTTCTGTACAGGAGAGATTTCTCTAGAAAAGCAGGGCCAGAAGGAAACATTATTAAACTCAAAATCTCCTTACCCTCCCAAGCTCTTTGTCCTCCAGAGCCAGCACTCCTGTGCTCTCCGTGAACAGCTTCACCTTCACTGCAGGAAGCGCGTGGGTTGTCGTGAAGTCTCCTTGGGTGCCCCAGCTGTGAAAAGAAGGACAGAGGGATGTTCATCTCAGCTGGCAGGTCAGCAGCAACACTGCTCAGGCATGAAATAGTTAACCCAAAATGTGTCTGACACAAGCCAAAGTGGTTGGGTTGTGTGAGTGACAAGGGCATTAATTATCTTCTTTGGGAAATGGGGGACAGATGTTTGTAAAACACATAATGGTCCTTGGGGGAAAAAAAGAGAGCATCTGGGAGCAGCATGAAACAAAGTTTAAGAGAACTTCCTTATTTAGAAAGAACAATGTCTCCTGCAGTGCCAGCCTGTGTAGTCACAAGAGAAGTAGAGGATTGAAGACATCTGCACTCAGGATGTCTGTAATCACTCATGCCTCTGCTCCTCTCTTGGCTAATTAACCTCTCCTTTCCAGGCTGAGAGTGAAGTTTGCTTTTTCTGAAGAAATTGCAATTCAACCTGGGTTGCCTTCCAAGTGCTTCCAAGTTTCAGCCCAACCCAAGTTTAAGTTCAAGCCATTATGTGTGGAGCAATCCTAGTTTGCTAGGACTATGGAGCAGGACACCAGCTCCTCGTGGGTGGGACTGCAGTGGCCAGGAAAATGCCACCTCTGCAACTACACCATGATCCACTGTCTACTACTTGTACTCTGTGAGTCATTCCATGGCTTGGAAAGGAGCACTATGGAGGCTGAATTATCCACAGCCTCTAGACATGCATCTCTCTGGAGGACATCTACAAGATTCTGCAACCATAAGTTGCTCAAGTGTGCAGAGCACATGAACCCATTCCATGTGGGACCCTGCCAAGAGCGTGCCATGAGCATCACCTCTGAGTGATGTGGGGGAACACACACTGCAACCCAGAATGCTGTAAGACAGATAAGAGATTACACCATAACTCACTAACGACTTCTAATCACCCTCACTCCGTTAGTGACACTTTCTCACCTTAGGCTGTCCTCAAACCAGATCCTCTGCTGAAGAAAGGTAGCTCCCTTGAAAAGGCTCAGAAGACATGGTCCAGTGACTACATGTTCCTCAAAGATGAGCAGCAAAGCAGCAGGTTTAGCATTTGGAAAATTATCAGAAAAAATAATTCACTTCTCCTTGTGCTCTAGGAGTATGGGTTTATGCTTTGCTCCCCACTGAGCCAATCTTGTCCAACCGAGCTCAGCAAATGAGCGTATTCAGCACAGAGGTGATTAACAGACTTGGGTACTTCATCAGCTTTGCTCTGAAGCTTCCTCTCCTGGTGCCACTGTTTCACATGTTTCATTTTTTATGATGATGCATCAAACCGCCACCAGTGCCAGAGAGCAGAGGTTTGGCTTAAATTATCTACAGCACCATAGGTCCAGTCAAGTCCTTTACATCACATCTTTTTCACGTGTGAGCCATCAGCTACATAATAAATGTTTTAAGGGTAAGAAGCAAGAAACAACTTAATTTTCTAATCACAGTTTCAGGTCACAGGTTATGTTTTCTCTCAAAAAATTGTGTTGTCACCAGGAGGGAAAGTAGAAAGATTATCTTGCTTTGGGTAAGAGGCAAAAGTAAGAAAATATCCAACCTTACACTGTGTATTTTGACAGCATCTGCTTTATAGAACTCGTATCTCTGTTTACTATTAAAAAGCTCTTATTTGCTGAAGCATTCCCAGACCATATGTTATCAACAAATGTTACTAACCAAATACAAACAGTAATTTTCATTAGGTTTCCTTCATGGGAACAACATTCACCACAAAGAGAATAAATGTTTCAAATGACAGCAAACATACATAGCAAACCCTTGACAACACTGGTGCTTACATATTCATACCCCCAAAAGCCCTGAAAAGATCTGCGCCAACAAATGGAGACCATCAAAAGTTGAGTTTTGTGCTGGTTGGAGCCTGTGGTGATGTCATTAGTTGCCATAGTGATGCTCAGCATAAGGCCATAATTCATGCCACTGGAACATCATTTGTATTCAATCTGAGTACCCAGTTTATCTGGGCTGTGTATTAAATTATTGTTCAGAAAATTAGCTCTGGACAGTAGCTAGGTATTAGGCTCTTCTGAGAGACTAACAGTGTAATGGTTTCATTTCCATATTTAATCATTAAGCAGGTTATCACTGCAGGAGCTCATTTGTTGGGAAAGTGCACTGGGACCCATTGGGGACAAATGCCATGAAGTAGCCATGCTATCTTGTCCCTCTATCACAGAGCTCATGCTGACACTTCAAAGCAATCAAACACCTGCAAATGTGGACAGACAAATGTCATTCTGGCCAAAAGGACACACACATACAGATGGATACATAAGTATGTACAAACACCACAAAAAGGTACACAAGCAGGACTACCCTGATAGCACTTCCTCAATCAGGACCACATTAACTATCTGAATCCTGCTGAACCCTTAAGCTCAGCATTTCTTATTGCCCAGTGCATCCCAAAGTCTGAAACTGATCAAGAAATGCTGCTGTGCATAGAGAATTTACTAGAATCATCACCCTATTTATGGCATCTGTGCTGTTCAGTGCTATCACCAGAATCTGCTTTTGTCTCCAGGGTTTCTACTTAGGCATCAAACTTCGGATAAGCAGCTAAACTCTTCTGGCTGCTAAGTGCCAGAGGTTGAGATATGATCCAGGTGCCAACTTGACAGATGCTAGTCTTTGTTTTACCTTTTACAAGCATAATAAGGAGATCATCACTGTAGATTCACCTAGAGGTGCCATCACAGTTACTGAACAAACAGCCTAAAGTGCTAGGATTTTATCCTGAATTGAACATAAAATGACACGTATCCAGAGGGTGTGAGTGGCCAACAAGTAACAAAGGTCAGCTCTTGTCTCCCGTTTCCTCCACAGCCTCATGGAGGGCTTGAAGGATGGGCTCACCCATCTGATTTCAGGAGCATTTGGGAGCTGTCACAGACACTGCCATACTGGCACATGAGGGACAGTGATGCCATTGCCAGTGCAGATGCCAGGCTGCTCAGACCTAGCTGCTCTCAGCTGCCTCACACTGCTGATCTGACAAATCTTCAGGCTGATGCTATTCAGCCCTTCCCAATTTATGGCCAAAACCCGTGAGACCACGCTCCTCCTGCTGATGCTGTACCAAGCTCTTACTCTTTCCTGCCATAAGGTCACTGCAGAAACTGCCTTCACCCTATGAAGTGCAGTGCTTTACTGATCTTTGGCTGTAGGGCTGAGGGCTTCTAAGATGCCAATACAGCAATTATAAAGTTAAATTACCATACAGCTAAAAAGACAGAAATATTAAAACACTGTGGCACTGCTATGTTAAAATTCGTGACTAAAATACTATTTGGGATATGAATAAGGCTTGAGCAAGAACCCTGTAAGGATCCCTGTCCTGACTGCACTCATATATTACATGAAACCAGGCAGGAGGGTCTCTGACTTCAGCTGCTTTTCTTCACAATATCCCACTTACGTGACCTAAAATTTTCTCGGCTGTCCTTGAGAGACACTGATTTAGTAATTTCTGTTCAACTCTAGTATGTAAGTTCCTCTAAAGGAAATTTTAGCACCCGTGACCTTCCCAAAAGCAAACATACACATTTAATACCCAGGAAAACTCATTAAATTCTTTCATTCATATACTGTGCTCTCCAGCAAATCTGCTCAGCCCCTGCCTAATTTAAAACAGTCACCCTTCTTCCATCAACACTCTTGTAACTTGATGTAGCCAGAACACTGATGCCTGTGATTTCTATAAATAATGAACAAGTGCAGCTGGGTTATATTGCTGGGCCATGAATCAGCCCTGCTAACCAGGCTAACGGGGGAGCAGCTGCAGAGCCATGTGCTTTCCACAGGGGGGACATTTAAACGTCATCTACAACCAATTCTCATGGGCTTCAAAATTACCAGAAGACATCTTTTTACCCCTTCTCCAGCTTGCACAGAATAAACATTAAAAAATCAGAAAATGAAAGTAAAAATTGTGTACTAAAGGAGAGCTATGCTGTCCCCTCAGTGGGCTCACTGCAGGTGTGCATGACACTCAATGGACATTGCAGTATCCCGGGACAGATCTCTGCCAGAGATGCTACCCTTCTGCTTTGTTCCCGTAAATTCACCACTTAAGTAAAAAGGTCTTGCAGAATAATATTCCTACATGTTGGCCAGATTTGCAGGAGTTTACTGAGACACCTGCTCGGTGTAGTTTTCCCAAATTAACCAATTCAGCAGTAGTGCCTGTCCCTTCTCAAGACAGGAACATGTCCTTGGGAAGGTAGGGCATGGCAGGCAGCTGCTTCCACCCCTGCAGGGTTATCCAAACCAGCAGCAGCATCACCTACCCTTCTGCACAGCCAGCTGGCTGTTACGAGGGCACAGAGGTCCAGCTGAAAGGCATTTAATATATGTGTCCATGTTTGGGACAACAGTTGCAAGGGCAGCTTAGCCTCCCTTGCTGTCCTCTACTGTCAGAGTGGGATCTGGTGAGGATGCAATGACTGGCCAGTCTGGCTGCCTCCCTTCCTTGTGCAGTGCTGGTGGAAAGGGTTGCGCTTCATGCACTTCTCTTCATTCACAACCCTCATCTCTTCTCTTCTGGAATGTCTGCGTCCCTCCTGCTGTACTTGTAGCTAGGTCTCCAAAGTGAGCTGGCTGGAGAAGGGAAGTTCATCCAGAGGGCAGCACAGACAGGAGCCTGACAGACACTGCCTGGGCTTGGTGGTGTGATACTTTTAATCCAGCCTTGGTTTCTCAGCTTATTGTGGTGCCCAGTCATGGTCCCTGCTGGATCTGGATGCTGCTCCGAGGATGGAGAGTTCAGATCCCACTTCATTGCTGGAGACTGAAATGCTACATACAGTCTCAATTTAGTTCTTCCAGAAATCCCGTCTATCAAATGAGAGTTTTATTACTTTAGCACACTCCTCCCCTCTCAGAAGAGACCTTTGAATCTTGGGCCATAAATCATGTATGCCCATGCTCAAGCACTGGGAAAAACAGAGTTAGAGCAGAAGCACATCAGGCACTGAGCTAACCTACCTTCATGCAGCTGATGGAGCAGTGCACCTTTTCCTCTAATGTAATGCTAAGCTGTGTTTCTTTTCTACATATTCCTAGAGACACAAGTGAGGAGGAAAATAAACAGGTTTAAAGTTTCTTTAGCAGTTAACTACATATGAAGAAGCACACAGGAAAGCTTTTGACTATATTCTCTAATGCTTTATCTACACCAGCCATTCAAAAACATGAACTAGAGGTTGATGACCACAATTATCAGTGATCTATCTGAACTTCCCTTGCTCATACACAGAGGCTGTGGTTCATTATAATTGCGCATACACAGACTTACTTAGGTCAACAGCAAAACCTCATGCAGGGATGGCATTAATCACACTGGGATGAAAATACCCATTTTTTTAAATGAAAAGAGTGCCTGGGAACTTTTAGGAACACCATAAACTAGACAATGGTGAGCCCTTCACAAGCAGAGGCTGGAAGAGCTGACAGCTTCTTGTAGGGAGCAGTGCAGGTGACGCACTGAACTGGCAGGGAAGTGGCAGCACAGATGTGTCCGTGACACACGGTAGAGACAGGTGCTCACATCTGCACCAGTTGGGTCACAAAGCCATAATAAACAGAAACAGGGCATCCCAAAGCCTTTGAGAAAATATGTATTCTTTGAGCTCTTGTGGGTAATGGCAATGGATAATACGTTTTTCCTTTGTTTCTTTGGGATTTGAAAAAACCTAAAGGCACAGAAAAATTCCGGCTTTTCTTTAGGCACTCCAAGAAAACCCACAGGCTGGGTCACACACCTGGAGATGTGTAGGATGCACACACAACTCTGTTTCAGCAGGAGAATTCCATGAGCAGCTGCCAGTTTGGGGATGCTGTGCTGGGGACAGTTACAAACTAGTTTGTGACTGCCTGCAGTAGGACTCCAAATCTCAGTAGAAAACCCACAAATTTAGGGGACTGTACTACTGTGTACAAGTGCCTCAGTCACCTGCTTTGGGCTCCAGCTATCGCAATAAAGAGAGATCTAATTAGGTCAGTAGAGTTAGGCCTTAATTTGCTCCATCCCAATTTAAAGGCAGCAAGCAAAGGAAATGATGCCTGACATAAAGGGCCCCTATCTTTCCACTGCTAGAAAGGGGTGCTGGAGGTGATTGCTGCAGGTTCACAAGAAAATGTTGACATTAAAATCTCAAAGACACATAGAGATGCATATACACTGCACATGCAAAAACATCCTGGGCTAGGGAATACCACTCAGGTGCTAAGAAAGGCACCTTTCCATTCTGCCTGTAGAAATGTACTGAGAATGGTTTGCATCCATAATACATCTTGATACCCAAGGGCTGCTGAGCCTCCTCTGGGATTCCTCCCACAGTAAAACTTTGATGTGTTTACCCACCTTCAAAACAGGATAACCAAAGACATTAGACACAGATTGACAACGCAGTCTATTTTTGTTTACATTTGTTTCCTCCCCTCCCTATCTGCTGCCAGAACAGCCTTTCAGTCCCATCCCCTCAGAACAAGCTGAGCTGAAGTGGGAGTGACAGCACAAACAGATTTGATTCCTCCTAGACTTTCCCGCACAGGCTTTGCAGTGATTTAAAAAGCGCTTTCACTGCTGCAGCCCCTGTGCAGGTGCTGACAATCAGCATTCCTGCAGGCACTGGCTGGCAGAGGTGGCTGTACCTGCCTTCCCTGGTCATGGAACCCCGAGCGAGGCCGTGGCTCCGCATGGAGCACTGATGTCTGCTCTGATGGGATAACCCAAGGGTGCTCCGAGTGATTCCATGGTTTCCCATGGCACCCTAATTCCTGCCAAGCATATAACACTCCCTCTGCTGAAACAGAACACCACTGATAAATATTTTACTTACAAAAAGGGCGCTTATTTTCCCAAACACACCACTGCAGACAGCACTATGGTGTTACTAAAAAGGTGAGCAGAGACAGTGCATTGCTAAGGACTGGGCTCTTTCTATAGCAGCTAAGGAGGTGTCAACCTCCAGCATTTCATGGTCTGTCCCTTTCTGTTTCCACAGCTCTGAGACACAATGTCTGTGTCACACACGCAGGCACCATCTTGCTTAACATCAAGCAGACAGCAGTACCAGACCATCCCTCCCTCCAGAAGCTGCAACTCCCACATCCTCAAACTGGCTACGGCAGCACGGCACTGCCGGCTGAGAGAGAAATATGTCTTAGAGAGCATCACATCTGTGCCCGAGTGTGCAAGGCACAGAAGGAATAGGGTAAAGCTGACAGAGACTGCAGCAAAGCAAAGCCTGCAAAGGTCTGCTCTTGATCTGCTTGTGGCTCACACACAATTCCCATGGATCCCATTCCAGTGCCAGCACAGGGCACTGCAGCCAAGAGGAGCTGCTGAGGCCGACAGCACAACTTTAGGAACCCAAAAAGGGATGATCTTTGCTATGCAGAAAATACAGCTTAATTTGTATTTCCTGAGAATGACTGATACACTGGGGAAGTGTCATGAGGAAGGAAGAAGGGATGGGAGGTGGATTTAAAATCACATAATAGCTATTTATGGCCACGAGATGGCATTCCTGCCCCAGAGATGTCCCTCTGCCATGCCTGCACCCAGCCCAGGACCACATACCCCTCCCAGACTGCTGCACCCCGGGCTGGATTATGCTGCAGAAATCCCTCAGCTGGTTTAGGTGCAAAATTGTGGCAGTGCTATTCACCACAATATTTTGGGTATTAACAGGTAAAATTAAAGAAATATAAAAACAGTTGCATGCTTACGTTCCATGATTTAAATGATGACCGCTTTTCAAACACCCTGTGCTCTTGTTTAATACTATCACAATTAGAGGAGAAAAGCTCAGCAGGAGGAAATGGAAATGAAAGCCCAGCACTGTTTTACTGGGAGGTCTGAACTGAAAGAAAAATTGCATTTACAAGGGCTGCCTACTGTATGTGCTCCATCAGTGTAGCTGCTTTGGATACAGCATGTGTTTACAGTTTCATTCATTAAAAGCCGGTGTGCATTTACTGTCTGTGGCTGTGACCACTTCTTGAATAGGGTGACTTCAATGCCACACACATGCTAATCAAAGTTTCCTTTGGCCAAAGATGCTCCACTGAACCAGCCACAGAGCTGCTCACTTCACAGAATGACCAAATATGATTAATCATTTTTACCAAATCTTGTCACCCTGGAAGAAAATACAACTGCAGAGGACTGTCATTGGTTAAGGCCTGGTCATGATTTTGGACTTAATAAGGCCACACCCTGCCAGATTTACAGAAACTTAGTATCTCACAATCACAGACCATGGAAAAGGAGACAGAAATCCTCTGCCTGAAAATAGGGGTTACTGGTTTGTGCCAACATGGTCTAGACCCTCCTTTATAAAACTTAGTAGAAAGCAGTGAAATCTTTTCTAAATATAAACAGCAGAAAACAACACAAGGTACTGAGAGGGACCAATCTGATTTTAATTCATGCCTCCCCCTTTAGCAGGAATACTTACTATTTTTTATCAATAAACAGTTCTCAGATATAATATTGCTGTGTTTGCACTTTATTTTCATCTGAGGAATCAATCAAAAAGAATCCTTCCCAACTCCCCCTTTTACAGGGGAATGGGACAGGTACCCTTCCAAAATCAGCTAAAAGGAGGAACAAGAAGTGTGAGGCCACCTCTTGTTGTGACACCACCCACATTTTTGCTGTCTTGTATTTTTCTAAGCCAGGATCCAGGTCAGGAAGCCCAAATCCAGCCAGACACGTGGGTTTGCTTGCTTAACTTCTGACAGCTGGAAGAAAAGTCATGCTAGCATCTCCTGGGTCAGTGGGGATGGGTGGACAATTCCAGCAGGTGATGCCCACCCAGCCATCTGCAAGCTCCTTTCTCCATGAGTGTGCCTTGTCCTCCTTGTCCATGTAGTGACAACAGGACTTTGCTCCCTTTTAAGGGCTTTTACACTTAGTTCTGTGGTTTCTTGGGAGACACAGCACACTCACAAAGCCAGTACACTCTACCTGCATTTCACAGAAAGGACATCTAAAATGTTGAAAAATTACTATCAAGGCTGGTCTTCTCATTTCACCATTCCAGAGCTTTGTCCAGACAGGAGCAGGCACAGTACCATTTCTTTAAAGCATGTCCTCTAGCTCCCTACACTGCTTTGCAGCAATAGCAGCACCCCTCATTAAATAATAATGTGCACTACTTGTACACAGCACTTAATAAATAAACCAACAACTGGGCCCTTTCACATGTCTCATCCTCTGCCTTTCCCTTGGCAAATGATATGTAGAACTTACACTAAGGCATGGCTTAATTTTTTTAGAACACCAACTACGAGCAATAAACAGCATGACTGAATGTATCCCAGACCTTGCATTTTGCAGTCCTCCTCTTAATTAAGCACTATTTCAGATCACTGAGTCTCAATCTCATTTCAATGTCCTTTTGGTTTTTCCTATCCCCATCTTAAGGCTGCAAGCACAGGAGTGATGAAGCAGACGGGTGTTGATGAAAATTGCCTTGGGCATCATCACGCCTTCTGGAATACTTAAATTTGAATGTATGTGCTATCACAGGAATACATAATTCCCAAGTGCATAGGAACACTCAAGAAATTAGACAGCTGGCGAGAAAATCAAGACATTCTTCTGTGAAAGAGAAGGTGCATGAGCTCAACCCTTACTAGACACCAGAGAATCCATGTGAAAGCAATGCTGTGTGTGCTGTAAAAGTCAGGGAAAACACAGTCAGAGCTTGCACTTACTTGATACTGGAAGAAACCAAGTACAAGGGGTAAATGTAAAGAAACAAGCCTTCATTATTCTTCAACACAGCTTCCAGTGTAACAGCATAGTACAGGAGAGCAGGGACTGCACATGAGACCTTTGGGAACAGGGCCCCACCTGGGATCAGCATCCACAGTGCCAGCAGAGTATTCCACAGCTGTCCAGGAGGCTCCTCCACAGCAGTGGGGCTGTCTGGGTGACACTCAGGGTAAGGGAATCCCTACAGGATCTTGCCTTTACTCTGGAGAAAAACTCAGCTGCTTAATCTAAAGCAGAATTTTTGTCCCACAGCGGCTGAGGTGGGTAATAACCAATCCTGCAGAACAGCTATGACAGAGCATCAGAAAAGGTTCTGAATTCCTAATTAAAAAGGGTAATAAATCACTTGCATGAAGACCTCCCATAATAGATCACATACTTGCACTCGGGTAATAACTTTTTAGTGCAGTTTTTGCTGTGCTTAATGACTTGTCCACAGCCTCCACTTTCAGAAATGGGAACATCACAGCATAAATCTCAGAAGCATTATGGAAATACTGTCACACACAAGGGGATTTGAAGAGCAGGTGAAACTAAGCCAACAGCAGAACCCTTCAGGTGCAAAGTCATGTCTCATCAGAAAACTGTCTCCTAGGCATGCTAAATAGCTGTAAGTGAAGAAAACTCGTGCCAGGGATTTGGACGCTACTTTGTTACCATTTAGCCTTAGACACAGGGGCAAAAAGCAACTGCCCTGAAGTTCCTGTCCCTGTCATTGTCACTCCTTAGCCCAGCAGCACCACAGGCTCAGGGCATCTGCACCATGCTTAGAGACCAAAGCTGAAGACCTCACCTGGAAGACATTTCCCCAGCAGATGCCTTGGGGTAGACTGACCCCCCTGCTCAGAGCCTCACCCCAGGAACAAGGACTGCACCTCACAAACAGTGGTGGCTGATGTTTTCTGTACCCAGTCACCTGCTTTAACGCATTCCTAAGGCTCCCAGGGGTCTCCTAAGGAGAAAGAGTTGCAAACATCTGCACAGCTGGGAAATGAAGTCATGTGACTGGAAAGGCAATCCAATCAGTGTGGGTAATTAAGGCAGATTATATTTAATGCTGAAGCCAATTAGAAGAGTGAGGAGGAGGGGGAAAAAAAGCAAGAAAAAGGAGCTATTTCCTAAAATTTCCTTTTGCTTTGTTTTCTACCCAGCATCATGAATTTTGCTTACACAGGGCTTAGCTAAGCATGCAAGCCTAAATATGAATGTTTACTTAAAACTGTTTAGCCATACAGGACCTGTGCCTGAGCTTTGCCATGTCTGGAAGAGACAGGCAAACCTGGCCTGGAAACCAGACCTGGAAACAACAGCTTTACTGAAGGATGCACAACAACAATTAAACTCTACTCTCACTCACATCAGCATAAAACCCTTTAGTTTAGCAGAGTCAAATTAGTTACATGGAATATGGAAAATTCATTTGGAATTTATGCATCCCAGAAGGACTTTTTTCATTTTACCACAGGGGAGTGTTCACGGCATCTCCCAACAAACTGTGGCAGCAAAACACTGATTGTGACAGAACACTCCTGTCTCAGTCCTCTCTGTGCAAAGCCACTGTGCATCTCTTCAAACTCCGGAGTCTGAGGCAGGGGATTCCTGAGTAAAAAGATCAGATTTTCCCCTTCTGCAGACAGAGGAAGCATCCCTGCTTCCCAGACTCCCTTCCTGCAGTGCTTCTCCCTTTGCTGCTCAGTGTCCATCTCCCAGAAGAATGTGACTAAACAGCACTGAGGAAGGATGCTGTGCAGGTCCTGTCCCTCGTCACGGTCAGGCAGTGGGCTCTGATGGATGTGGCACACCAATTTGAAACAAAAACTCTGTCTGAGTGATAAGTTTGGAGGTTTGGTGCAGGGATCTGAACAAGGGCAGCCTGTCACAGCAGAGATAAGCAGCAGAGCACCTTGAAACAAATCAGCGAGCAGCATCAGAGCAAGCACAAAGATAAAACCAGACACCCCTGTCTCCTAGGGAGGTGGCTAAGGGAAAGGAGATGAGAGAGGTTTAGGAGTTTACCAAAGACTTGACTTTATCAAGAGTGAATTTATGGAAAGGGCACAAGGCTCAAGCCCTTAGTCATGACAAATGTAAGACGTGGCATGGAGTCAGATGAGAGCCACTGAGTGTCCTTTTTTCAGCACTGCCATACAGCACATCCTGAAGAAAACTACATGGAAAAAAATTCCAAGCAATGAAGAGTGGTCTTTCCTCCTTCAGAAAACAACAAGCTCCATCCTCACTTCTCATTCTCTGAGATACTGCACAACCCTTGAGCTAGGACTGAAGAGACTGCTCTGCAAGGGGGATATATAACCTCAAAATGAAAACACTTCCAGAGGAGCAGCCCACACCCCTGTCCCTTCCTGGCATGTCAAACACACAGACAGGTTGGTCAGATTCTTCCCCCATCAGTATTTACTGCTTTTACCCCAAATGGTTCAGCTCAGTTCAGTGCAGGTACACCCAGTTTTCACTACTGTGATAGAGGGGAGAATGAAACTTACCTGGGTGCCAAAATAAATCCAGAATCTATAGCATTTATTCACAAGGCACATAGGTCCTTGCTGTTGTTTGGGTCGCTTTTCTTTTGTTCTGCTCTCATCAGAGAGAGGTGATGTAAGATGCTGACCATGAGCACTGCTACAAGCACAGGGCACTGTTTAAATATATCCAGCAGCTTCTCTAGAGACTTTAGGACAGGGGGGTTGTGGTTGGATCTTTTGTGCTATTCCCAAACCCCTGTTCCCAGGCTGCACAAGCAGCAGCACTACTCACACTGCTCCTGGAAGGGCATTTTGGAGACATGCAGAGGGCAGACCACAGGCCAGTCTGCAGGGAAGTGGGGGAGGAGTATAAACCCCACAACCATCTGCAAGAATGAAGTTCCAGCACGAAAAGCAGTAAAATCCTTCTCACACCAGGATTTGAGATAACTTTTAGAGGCATCTGCGTGTTAGAGCATAATACACAAAAGCTTTTTCTTACACAACTTATTAAAAGCACTACTAATAAAACACTGCAAGCCTGATCTGAAATGAACCTTGCTATTTCAGGTCTGGCTTTCTCTAGAACTGTGCCATCCCCTGCATCTGTGCTGAGGCAGATAATCCTCACATGAAGTGATTGGGCTTAAAATGTCAGCAATCCAACATGAAGCCTGAGAAGAAACAGAAGGCCAGTATTTACTGTTGTCCCAAACCCCACACTCCTTGCACCACAACTCATCTGATCACTGGGTATGTGTGGCTGCTAACCCTGCTCCTGCCCTGCCTCTCCCAAGATCTGCAAACAGGATTCAAGCTCCAAAGTCACTAAGGTGCTTTCTTCTCAAAACCTGCTGGTTTTGCACCAGAAAGACGAAAGACGAATCTCTCACAGACCTAGACCAGTGCTTTTGGAAATCCTTCCCTGGGTGGTGAATTGCATTTTGCCATTAGAGATGTGGAAGGTAGGCTGGAAGCCCTTGCATGGCACTGAGCTGAAGAGCAGCCACCATCACCAGTGTGCTGTGACTTGGATGCTCTAGCTGAGGGCTGGCATTTCAAGGACACAAGAGAATACAGTGAACAACTCCAGGAGTTAGGTGGAAAGATGTACTACCAGGCTGAGTGGCCTCTAACCCTCTCCACCCCAGGACACAGGGCTGTCACAGAAAAGTGAAGTCTTCCAGTGAATCTTACTGTTCAAATGTAATTTTTCTCCCCTGCTGCTTATGAGAAATTTAGTATTTTATAGCCTGTAGAGCCTCCAGACAATGGCAAAGCTGACTTTCATACAGTTTCAAGGCTGGCAGTTTAAAAACGCTGTCTGGTTCCAGAACTTGTATTCACTTCATATTCTGAGCATGTGTGCTTAACCTGCATTTTTCGAGCCTCTGGGATGCACAGAGGTAACTTGCTTCGGTATTTACAGTTTCATAGTGCTGAGGCTCAAAATCCCCAAGTGCTCTTCACCCCTAGGCTGGGCAGCATCCCCTGCCAAAGCACACAAATCCTGGGATGCCCTCATGCCTTCACTGAGCTGATTCCTTTCTTTAGGAGTGATTTTCTTTTTACAGTAACTACAGAAACAAACATGGTGTGAATGACCTCAGTGAGACTGATGTTGCCATCTAAACTAACACCTCAGAAGGCAGTTTTTTTGTTTGGCCATTAATCTTTTGTTTCTAAGGCAGCACTGCTCAAAAATGCACCAAAAACTTCTTGGAGCTGTTTCTATCACTGCCCTCATCACCAGAGTACCTGAGGGCCTTCAAGTCTTGTATTAAGCAAGATGACAAACATGTCACATTTGATTCATTCTCTCTTTCCTTCTCAAGAGGAGAACTTAAGCACAGTAAATAGCTTTCACAGGGCTTTGGTTTCTTGTACCTGTGCTGCTGTGCCTGGAAGGGGAAGCAAGGTGAAAACACCTCTCATGCAGAGAGGAAAGAAGGAAAATCTTTTTGTGATGGCCTCTGGTTTCTGTGAAGGTTATTCTAGAGACTCAGCTTGGCTGGTCTTTGGTTCTGGAATGAAAAGGTCCTAGAAATCTCTAGGAATACAACCATCAATCCTACTCCCCTCTGAAGACATTTTCAGAGGTATTAGCCCCAGTGCTGGGCAATCCAGAAGACTTTAAGCCTGGCTCGCACCTCTACAGGAAGCCAGTGCAGAGAGAGAATGGGTGTGATGGACTTGCATAACTTTTATCACACCGCAGCACTCAGCGTTGGCTGCATTTTCTTGAGGGCTGATGGCTTCATGCCCAGACACTGTACATTTAATTATAATAAAAATACCCACTCAATTAATGGGTTCACTCCTGCAGGTCTTATTTTCAAAGCAATTCTCATAGAAATGGTCCTACATCTTGGAGTAAGAAGACCTGTGCATGGAAGGGCAGATTCTGTGAGCAGAAGTGGGATGAACAGACCAATCTAAACAAGTACATGGAACCCAGTAGAAGTGTGCTTTTTCAATATGAATAGTAGCAATTTCCCTTAAATAGAGCCCAACTTTCTCCACTGAAGCAATAAGAATACCTAAAATAGTGACAATTGTAAGTTCTCATGGAAATTTTGCTGTAAGCACAGCTCTCTTCCTTCCTTCTCTAAAGTAGATTTCAAAGCATTTTGAAAAGTCAGCCAGGCTGCAGCACTTTTCCTGATTGGGAATATTGTTTTTGAATGGCTCACTGCAGATTCCTGGTGCAGCGCAGGGCATGAGGCACCAGCAATTTCTGTGTCTCTGTGAGAGGACAGTGACAGAGGGAAGGCAGCCTGTCCTCATCTCTGCTCTGTCCTGCCTGCATCCACTGTTCCTGAGCTGTCTGCAGTGCTTGTGCACTCCCGTGTCCTGCAGCCATGTGGTTCTGGATTTCCTTCCACGAGCTTGGGAAGCTCCTGGTTAAACACCACTGAGGACTGGCCACTGGGAATGGGATATGAGCACAACAGCATTGCTCCCTACTCCTGGAGGAGGCTTCATACCACCTGAGCAATTCTCCTATGTGAGGAAGCGCACTGAGAATTTACGTGTGAAATCTCTACAGTCATCTAGAGAAAAACTGCCTCAAATCCATAGTGTTTCAAGTTAACTAATCCCACAAACTGGAAAGGAAATAAGCCATTCATCATTTTCCCCTTCCAAATAACAAAGATCAATCACTACTGGCAAGCACTTAACAACATCCAGGTAAGAAAAAAAAAGCCAAGTATGGGGTCAAAAGTGGGGATTTGGGGACGAGGTCAAAGAGGACAGAACAAGACCCTTGAATGGGACTGGGCCAGAGAGGCCTCAGATAAAGCTTTAACTGAGTCACTTGAAGCTTTTCCCAGGTCCCCTCTTCCACCTCTGGCTGTGGCTGCCAGACTGTGTCCCTGCCAGCTGTTCTGTTTCCTGTAGGACTGCCAAAACCCTGACAGTACGGACAAGATAATGTACCCATACCTGATGGCACCAGTTCAGACGGACACTCAGACAAGTACTTATCTAAGCACATGCTTAACTCCATCCCTATTTAGTAAAGCACTTACGTATAGGCACAAATTTAGCTCTCTATGGCTACATGAGCCATAAGCCTCTCATTAACATATTTTTCCCTTCAGTCAGGACTTATGTGCCATTCTTAGCTGCAGGACAACACTCTGCACGTGTGGAAGGCCATGCTTCTCCTCTGCTTCAGAGAGTCCCCTCTGCCCCCACCATGCAGGAGCCAGAGCTCTCTGCAGTGACTCAGCAGTGCAGAGACAGGGCAGAGGAGAGCATGGTGGAGAGACCAAAAAGCAAAGCAAGGCTTACGTTGGCTTTGAGGCTTCAGCCTGGTCCGTCTGCAGTTTCTCCCCACCTTCAACTTCCATGGTGCAGTACACGATGCGGTTGGGGGCCAGCGACTTCAGACCCTGCACCTCCATGATGACAACCTGCAGGCAGAGGAGAAATGTAAGAGGAGCAGCCTCCTTCAGACCTTGCTGTGGCTGCTGAACCCATGGGGTCAGCCAGTGCTGGGGTCCTTCATGTGCTGCTGGATGTTCATGGCATCAGGTGGGCAGGCGGGTGGCACTGCCCAGGCTGAGTGGGGACTGTGGCAGCCAGCCAGGTCTGTGTGGAGACCAGGATTCCCTCTGTCTGCACACGGGCTCACTGAAACCCTTGGGTGTTCAGGGCTGTACCAAACTTCAGGAGATGAGCTTCAGGAGATGAGCAGGTCATGGGCCTCTGCCCCATCTAGAATTTCCTTAGTATGTGAAATCCAGAAAAAAAACCCCACAAAACTACTCAGCTTGTACCAAAAGCACATTTTCCGTACTAATCATAGAATGGTTTGGGGTTGGCATTTGAAGATCATCTGGTCAATTCCCTGTGCTGTGGCAGGGATATCTTTCAGTAGATCAGATTTCTCAGAGCCCCATCCAATCTGACCTTCAAAAATTCCAAGGATGAAACACCTACACTCCAGTTGTTCCCTGTTCCAGTGTCCTATCACCCTCATCAAAAACATTTTCTTTTTTATACTCAATCTAGATCTTCCCACTTCCAGTTTAAAACTGGTGCCCCTTGTCCACTCTACAGCTCTGGTAAAAAATAATAAAAATCTTTCTTCATCTTGCTTATAGAAAATCTTCCTTATTAAGAAATTACCAGCTAAGTTTCTTGCAGGTAATTAATCTTTTCTTTTTTTAAACGTGATTAATCCCATTAACCACACACCTTAAACATTTCTACAAGAAGCACTGTGGGAGTTTCTGTTCATGTTTCATTACAGCTATCTATGCAGTGTATACACAGGGGTTTAGAATTCCTGTCCTCAGGTTTTCTGATCTGTCTGGAACTGAGGATCCTCTCCTGGCACACAGAACTCCACAAACGCTCTGATGAGCGCACAATTTTGGTAAAAGCTTTCTTGCAGTACGAGTTCTGTGCACTGAGCAGTGCCCAGACCTGCCAGCTCCTGGAGCCAGTGCTTCACTGGGCTTTGACTTCCCACCAGATGGGGTTCAGCTGGTGCAAAGCATTTGTGACATCCCGTTGTAAGGGTGTCCCTTCACACACAGCTGTACACACTGCACAGCTTCTGCAATAGGGGGGCTACTGCTTTGTGATAGTTTCCTGCTCCTCCATGTGGGAATGCTTGGAAGTCAGGCTTATTTGATGCTGCTCTTGAAGGCACCATCTCTGGGTTCACAGCCCTAGTTTTAAATAAGACTGAACTGAATACTATAAAGATGGTTTCAGACACTTAATGAGTTAAATTCTGAGACTGGACAACCAAGGCTGTTAAGTTTTTCATTAGCATTATATGTATAACAAGAGACCCCCTAGGAAGAGAAATAAACAGGAAACTACATAAAAATAGAATTTTCTGATTTTTCTGCATCCTACATTTTTGACTCCATTTTTGACTGGTAGTTGTTTTGACAACGTAACATAAACCCACTCATTGACAGACAACAACAATTCTGTAGGGGTGAGCTGATGACTCCTTGAAGTAAATATGCCCACAAATAGACCACAAATGTGTTTGCACAAAACAACTGAGTTGGCTGAAAACGGCTACTGAGCAACACTGTTCCAGGACTGAGGCAGCCCGTGTCAGAGGCAGCAGCAGCTCCCTGCCTTCCCCTGGGCTGCACAAACTGCTCGACAGAGCGCTGAGCAGAAAGTCAGCACGCAACAGAGAGCAAAGAGCAACCCAGTACAGCACAGTATTTCCACACAAACTGCAAACCAATCTGTTGGGTGAATTCAAACCCCAGGAATTTTTAACAATTCTCCAAAGAGGAAGCAATGCTCACATGGAAATGCGGCATCCCCTCTAGCTGGCAGTAGTTAAACATGCTGATATTTACAGTGTTGCATTATTGTACTGGTTTTGGGGACAATACAGGCTCAGGGTTACTGGGCTACACTCAGTAACAAACTGCATGAAGAGGTCAGTTAATGATGCAGATTTCTGAGCCACTGGATATCCATCATCAAGGAATGCCAGACAGCGCATATCGCACAGATAGTTCCAACAACGTTGTGAGACACCAGAAAGGACACAGTGTTTAATCACAGGCAAAGCTTCCAGTAAACAGAGAGTGATTTCTACTCACCTCTCTCCACCTAACCTAAATTTGAACTGAGCAGAAGTTGGCCACTGTGCTTTTTACTGCCACAAACTCTGCACACTGTTGTGTGCATGTAGCTTACCTCCAGGGAGAACGACAACACGACGTCTGACTTGGAAAGCTGGTTCTCGTTTTCCTCTCCCATGTCAATTATTGAGGTGTTGTGGCTACGTTTCAGCTTCTGCAGCTTGAACTCGGAGCCTCCTTTAGACACAGGCATGCTCTCCAAGTTTGCCATCAGGAGATTGACAGATGACTTCAGCTCCTCAATGTACATGTTCTCCATTTCTTTGGACACAAACTTGGGAAACTTGCGCTCCTTGGATTTGGAAACAAGCACAACAGAATGAATGTTTGTGACAATCAACAACCAGTTGTTGCAGTGGGAGAATCCCCCAAGAGCATCTGCAGAGGTTTGTGAGCAGGAAACTCCTACAAACCAGATGACAAATTACAGCTTCCCCCTGGGTAATGAAGAAACATTATTGCTAGTTTCTCATAGAATTACTACATGGTACTTATCCAACTTTCCTGTATCTTGCATGCACTAGCATTTCACTGACTTTTCTATCTACAAATGGGCTTTTTCCTATGGTTGTATTCTCAATTACAAACGCTCCAGGCCAGATCTCAACTGAACTTTGTGACCAACAGCAACTTACTAAGGATTCAGAGGATGCTGACAGTAAGAAATTTGTTTTCCAGTCTCCCAGTTGTGCCAGCTTTTTTAAAAAACTCTTCTGAGAGGAGCCCAAAGAGGGAAAGCCAGCCATGTGTGGGCAGGAATGTTCGGTCCTAACTGGAAGAAGGGGCAAAATATCCTTTCCACTACTTGCCAAGGCCTGAGCCTTCCCTCAGGAAGACAACTTTTCACTGTGAGACCCTCCAGTGCTGCTTGCTGTCAACAGGAAATTTAAACTCTAAAACCAAGGGTGACAGTGAAAGCAAAAGATGATGTTCCCCAATGCATGTTCTCAGCTTTGAACTGCTGCCCATCACTGGCCTGAGCCCTACATCTTCTGACAACTCTTCCCATGGCCTGAATCTGCTTAGGATTCAGACGAGTCTCAGTGGGTTACAAGACACTGTGCAAGGCGTAAGACAGTGATGCAGCATCTGCAGCCAGGGAACACAAGGCTGACGTGCAAAGAATCCTGGTGGCAATTCACAACATTTTAAAAAGCCATTTGTAAAATGTATGCTAGAAAAGAAAATAAGGTCATATTTCTTCTAGAAGACTGTCATCAGGCTGCTGAAAGTTCTCCTCTGCACTAGTTTTTGCATCAGTCCTCAATAGCTTACCCACTACAAGCAAGAGCTCACAGCAGCACTCACACCAAGCAGCTGAAGTTTAGTCAACTGTTTGCAGCCTCAATCTTGGGAAACAATTCCCTCATGTAAATTAGACCTGATGTAAGATAAACTAAATAATCAACCTGCTGTATTGTCTGTACATTATATAAGTTGCAAGTCACCCCTAGGAAAAAAAAAAAAGCAAATGTTTTGTATATTTTGAGAACTACTGCTGCAGCAATGATCTTCAGACATTTTTGCTCTTTTACTCTGCTGCCATCTATCTCTCCAAGGACTGAAATTTTGGCACTGCCCTCACAAACCTCTTCAGAAGTGCAGCAAGGACTGAGACATTTCACTGTGTGCCACCAGCAACTTCTCATATTAAGGCTAAAAATGTAGTTTGAAGTGACGCATAACAGTTTAACTGGGACTATTTAACTGATGTTGGAAATGCAGAGATGCAGGTGTGGCTTCAAGTCACCCATCAGACTGGAGTTAAAGCTGGGGGAAGTCTGGAGTAAGACACTATCAAGAGATGCAGACAACAGCAAGAAAGGGCATTAGTCACCTCCCCATGTACTGGGAGCAGAGAGAAGATTAGGAATGGGGACAAGCATGGAGGGAGGCAGAATTAAGATACTGAGGAATGACCTGTCCAGCAGGCTGGAACAGAGTTGGTCCAGCCCCAGACAGACACATCACTCTAGTGTCACCACATGGTCTCATTTAGTTGCCCCTGCATGTGCTCCTCCTTGTCCTTGAGGCCAGGTGACTGGGAGGGGGAAAAGGCACCACAGGACAGCAGAGCACTTGCTACTGCAGAGAAAAATACACGTCTGCCTTGGCATCACTAAGCTCTCAGCTGTAATGCTGCTCTATTTAGCTGCTGGAAAAGTACAACACACAGACTGAAAAGCCTGTCCAAATTCAGCTTTAAAACATCTGCTTGCCACAGAGCGTGATCCTCAAGCCGCCTGGCTCCGAGGCTGGGCTGATGTGCTTTGATGGAGTCAGGCTCAGTGGGGGACCTTGCATAGTACTGCCCTAATCCTGCACTCTCCTGGGTACATGGGAAGGCAAAAACACCCAGAGCTGTGTCCTGGTATCCAGAGGCAGGAAAGCTGGCATGAACAGTGACTTGTTCAAGGTCACACAACAGGTCAGACAAAGCCTTGCAGAGCCACTGGTCCCATAAGACTCCACAGCCTTTGCTGCCTCTGAAGTGCAAATGTCCTAGTGTGATTTTCTTAATTTATCGAGGCATTAATTTGCCTTGAGTGTGGAATCTCCACGACAGCCACCTCAGGGCTGGCTTCACAAGCACTGTAAGCCTCCCTGTGCAGCAAATCTGTATTAAAAGCTGCAAATTGGAGATAAAAATGGAAATGCTATCCTTTCATTGAGCTGAATTGTGAACCTGCCCTCTGTTATAGGGAAAGCAGCCCTGCCCAGAAAGGAGGCTACAGAAAAGGATTCAAAAGGTCATTTGGATGCCTTCAAAATATGGTATTCATGGATCTGAAAGAACAAGGCTTCTCGCAGGCAGAGGCTGGCGGGACCTGACATTCTGAAGAGAAAGTCTGCAGCAGTACCATGACGGAGATTAAATATCCTTAGCTGCCAGCTGGAACACAGGTAAGTCCCTTTTACTCTAAACCACCCTCCAAGCTGCACTGTTGTATTTTGAAGGTTGAATTCTGCACAGGGATATGTCATGTTATGCTGAGGAGTTTCCCCCTGACTCTCTCTAGGATGGCCAGCAGTGTCATGGTTTGTTTTCAGCATCCTTGGGGGAAGAATGGAAATGGCAAATTCTCGTCTGCAAAAAATAATTCATGAGGCTGCAGCTTCTGCTGGCTGCTACTGAATCATGCATATTGTTGTTCTACACGCCATAAAGAGAAAATGAAATAACAAAACCAGGCAATCTTTTTCAGGCACCCAGGGCCTGGCTACCCATCTCAGAACCAGAGCAGCTGCGCTCAGTGCAGGGGCTTGTATTTCACTGCAAATAAATACTGTAGGTTTTCTTGACAAGAATAAAGTGGCAAAGGGCCAAATGCTGAACAAAAGAGCTGCAGTCAGTTTGCTGTTTTGCTGCACTGTTGATTTGCCATGTGGTCCTTGGCCATCTCACTAATTTTATCAGTGAAGTGGGGAAAACCAGAGCCCATGTCCCCAAAGATAAAACAGCAGCAGATGTTTAAGAGAGGTGTTACTGAGGAGGAGCTCTGCAGGCTCCACCAGCACCACTGTTAATGTCTGACTATAAATCAATATGCTCTGCATTTCACACCCAGGCATATCAGTGTGGTTGCAAACAGCTCTGATACTACCTTTCTAATAAAAAAATCCTAATTTGGGCCCAGCTCAGTGCTGGGAGGACTGTTGCTGAAAGGAAGCCCCCTAGACTGAGCTTGTCACTCTGATTAGATCTTTTTTTTTGCCTGTAGTAATGGTTTCTTGATTATCAAGAACAGCCAGATAGATCATTCCCAATGACTTCAGTCCCATTAGGGCTTTATCAGTGACTCAGAGCATCTGATTAGAGGCAGGGATAGAACTCGGCCATACTGATGTCAACAGGATCCTCTCCATCATCTAACGTCCATTGGAGGCCATGTAAATCTGCACTGTGGGAGGGAGTGATTTGCTCCTAGGGAGATGGCTCCTTACAGAAGGGTCTCTAGGGAGATTAGGTGGTTATCAAAGCTTGGTTGTCAAAGCTGTTTGAAAGTTCTGTGTCTACTGCTGCAAACAGCAGCAATGTCTGCAGGGGGCCTGACTGCTGTCATGCACAGTATGAACTTCTTTGGGACCACACATATGAAGGACATTTATTGAGGCAGCATTTACCTACAGGCAGGAAATTGTGGCTCCCATCAGCCCAGCAAACAACACAAATCCCATTATTCCTGGCTCCTTTTTTACATACCATCATTCACCTTATTGTCTAGCATAGAAATGTGACACCTCTGAGGATTCACAAGAGATTTTTCAGGAAACTAAACTGAACCAGCTCATCAGTACATTCCAAGAAATTCACATCACAACAGCTTCACTTTGTTTTGTTGCAGATAGAAATCTGATAATTTTTAACTGGAATTATTGTGAGAAGAAACTCGTAAGAGAATGACAGGACCTGGGGGCTGCATCAAACTCCTTGTACACTCCTAAATGAAGAGGTTATTAATAACAGTAGACTTTTTTTTTTACCTTGGCAATTTGTTCTGCCATTTGGAGACGTCCATCTAATTCACGTCTGATCTGCGCTGCTTGTTCATCAGGGTTGTCCAGCTGTATAAAAACAAAAGGCAAATCAAGGTGAAAAATTAACCAATGTATCACCTTTAGGAGCAGTTCTTCAGGCTGACCACCTGTGCTACATTGTTGATAGACAGAGCAAATGGTGAGGGGCCACATTCTGGAACAGAAGTCCTCACAAAGGACAAACACAATGTTCACCAACCCAAGACAGTCAGTTTTTGATGCCTGCCCAGCTGCCTCCTGGGGCTGAGCATCCTCACCCTGAGGTGGTCTGGTGCAGTGTAAACTGAAAAGTTACGGCTACAGTGATGACAAAAGCTCCAATTCTCAGCCTGATGAACGATGAGCTCATCTGTTGGTGCTCACTGGATCAGCTGAAACACCACGTTGCCCCTGACCCATCACTTTCCATGGCATCTCCTCATTGGCCTGTACATCCCTCACCTCTCCTCTCCCACACACGCTTGTGCAGATCTGCACAGGTGCAGGTGTAATTTTTGCACACTGCTTTCACCAATGATTTTCCAGAGAGCCAACATTGATGATGGCTGAGATAGATGGGAAGTGTATTTTTGATTAGCTTTTGAAAGCCTTTGTTACAGATTTAATTCAGGAAAACTACAAAGTGTCCTGACTGTGATGCAAATTCATTGAAGCTTCAATGGCTTCATTCACACCAGCTGCACAACGTAACTTCCTGGTGTGGTTCATCTTTATACTCCTGATCCCAGCACCAGTACAGAGCCATGGATTACCAGCACCTTTCAGGATCAGCTGCCTCTGTTAATTTCTCCATGAGCAAATGCACCTTCCAACTATCCTGCACCAGTGTGGAAGCACCTCTCGGAGCTGTTTCATTAAGGGTACGTAATGTACAGACCCAGATTTCCAATTTTTTGCAACTCTGAAAGAGGGGGTATTATTTGAATTCTATCTGAGTTACAGTAATTGAGGTTAATCACACACTACTCAAAATAACTCAGGAGCTAAACTTAGAAACTGAGGATGCTGCTGTGGAGGAGGGTTGATTTTGCTGTATGGTAATGAGCCAACAAACTGCCTCACCCTTTCTGTACTATCATCTTGATTGTGCAGATGTTTCCCAGTGATGCCACAGGTGTCAAGGAAAGATCTGACTGCAGAAGACTATTTTTCTTAGGAGCCAGGAATCAGCCTAGGCTGTCTCTGTGCCTGTGGTTGAGTGGGTAAGGTATTGCTCTGCTTCCCAAGATTAAGTAGTGATGCCAAGCCAAGTAACCTGGTATTTAAAAGAAACAAAAAGTCTTTCCAGGCTGTATTTTCAATGACTCTGTATGATAGCTCCATGACAAAAACTGATCTTTGGGAAAGTAATTGTAGTTTGTAGTACCCAAAATAACATTTTCTTCTTGTTGTGTACAGAATGGTACTAATGAGACAGGCCTGGCCCGTCCTCCTGGCACCTTACAGCAGATGTCTTGTGACTAAGAGCAGCAGCCCAACAGCTCAGCCACTGTCTCCTCCTATGCCTGGGAAGGACTCCTGTGCCTGGGAAAGGCTCCTGCTGCCATCAGAGCTAGGAGAGTACATTTTACACAGTCATAACGCTATATAGGGCCATTAGGAGAGTAATGCTGGTACCCATAAAACATACTTGACTTGTGAAATAAGGCAACGTGCAAATGTGAGGCATGCCTTCTAAGCAAGACCAAGTAAGCCAACACAGACCTTAATATCATTAAAACTCAATTTCTTAACTAGAGAATCAGCTATTTATTATCTGCTACATGCTTGGCCATTTTATATTCAAGTACTTGACAGCCAAATATATAAATGATTCAAAAAGTCAAAGAGAAACTGAATTTGCTTCATTCTGCATTATGACTGTGTTGTGAGTGTGCTGTGAATAAAGCAAAGATATAAATCATAAGGTTGCCCTAGTCAATTAAATGTGAAAAGTATTATAGATTTCAGTATATACATGATTTGTCATAGGCACTGGGCTTTTCTTCAGCAGCATGCCACAAATACATGATTTACATAATTTGTAATTCTCAACTGATCATTACCCAACTGCCTGCTGGTAAATTAGATGTTTTCATACGTCTACCCGCAACCACATTAGTTCTCTCTGCCTGCCCTGCAGAGATTATCTACATTGGTGTAACAGTTGCTAAAGCAAAAGAATAAAAATTAAAAACTATATGTAGATTAGGTTTTAAGTGGAACCCAAAACTGACCAGCACTGCAGCCAGCCTATCACTGCAGGCATTGCAGGGCATGTGTCTACTCTAACCCCTGGTGAGGGTTCAATTGCAAGAAAAAGACCTTGCAAAAAGACAGGTTTTTTACTTATTAGCTGTTAATAAGCAATACCTTTTAGTGGGCACTAGTAAATAAGAGAAATGGGTTTAAAATGTTTCTCATGAGAGTTTGACAGTTTTGATTGCCAGTGAGAACCAGTTGCTGGCCTGCAGAAGCGATCCTTTGCTTCCATCCCCCTGAAACAAATTCACTGAGAGAATTTCCTTCCTGTTATCCCGAAAGGATGGGAGATAATCCCTCTACATCTTTGAAAGGCAGAAGCAGACACAAACCAACCAGCCTAATTAGGCTGTAAGATCCTCAACAAGATGCACAGGCACCTACCAAACCCACATCTAAAGTGTTTGCTGCATCAGGGATCACCTGCACATTGCCCAGCCTGAGCCTTACAGTTTTTGGAGCCAAGAGCCCAGGCTCACTTTCTACTTCTACGAGGAAATGACAAAGGCAGTGTAACGACATGGATGGTATTAGGGGATTTTAAACCCCCATGCTTTTGGGGTCTAAGTGTTTTATTTGAAGTGTTTCTATTGAAAGCTCCAGCTTTGGTTTATCACAGCTTAAAGCCAAACCATTTACAATTGCTGTCATGGCTCCAAATAAGCCACTGGAGCAGCCCAGGGTGCCCTTCTCTTTGCTTCTTTGTTGTGCACAAAGCACTTTGGTTTGGATTCACACCTCAGATCCACCCAGCTGCCTGGGGACTGAGCAGGGCACAGCTCTCCTGCCACTGACCACAGTGTGAGGGCTGCAGATGGGATGAACCCTCCCAGTCTGGGGATGCTGCTGGTGACACAAGTGACCAGCCCTTGGCTGGTTGGTAGGAGCACAGTGAATCCGGCTGCTCCACCAAACATGGATTGATGGGGCATGGTCCCAACAGACACAGGGAGTGAAACACAACACAGGAGCTAAACCCACACTCTGAGCTCAGCACTGTTGGGAATAACACTGTTGTAAACTACAAGGGTTTATAATGAAATAACATTGTTATAAACTAAGAGGGTTTATAATGACAGGATGTAACACACAGATACAACCTTCAGTGCCTGGAATTTATGCCGTGGATGTGACAGGTATCGTTGGTGTAACTTCCATCAGCACCAGCCAGAAGCCACCAGGACTATTTAACAGTTTAATCCCTCCCTGCCAGCCACTGCTAATGCTGATCCCTGCCTCCCAGCAAAGACAGCAGATGACACAACATCCCTATTCCTGAAGAGGAACTGAGGCCTGTCCCAGGGCATCTCCCTCCTGTGTGAAAGGTTATAATGTGGTGGTGGATCCAGTGGCCCTCCTGTGACACACGCTCCTGCAGAGGACCAGCCATTTGCAACAGGGTTCTGCAAAAACACATTTTAAATGCTCTGGCAGTGCAAATGCTGAGCTGCAGAAACCTGCTTTATGCTGCACTGGGAAAGGAAACACACCCGGCCTTTATTCTTCTGGAAAGGAAAGCATTCAGTCCAGATCTCTATGAAATCCTCAGCTATTGTCTGTGTTGGTTTTCCTCCACGGAAGTATTGGCACCCAGGAACAGGTGATCAGGTGGGCTGCAGCTGAGCAGGGACTGTCCTGGCTGGGGGCACTCCCAGCATTAATTTTCTCTATCCCAGTGTCCATCACACCACCATGCAGCTGGGGGGTCTGAAAATGCCACTTTGTGAATTACCTTCCGTGGCTGGAGAACTAAGACAAAAGCCATGACCCACTCATGTCCTTCCTAAGCCTGGCTTAATTCCTCCCAAAATAATTAATGCAGCCAAATGCATGTGCCATGCATGGTTATAGGTGCCCAATGCCTCAAAGAGAAAGTTTCAAGGCAGTCATCTTTTAACATGCTGGGAGCTCTGTAGCTCAGGAAATGGTTGATTAAGTATTTCAAAGCAAACATGCTCATGGTGAAGGCTGAACAAGATCACAATATGGGTGACAATTTTGCAGCTTTGATGTAGGGCTTTAGGACTGATCTTTGTCTCATAAAAGGTAGTTTCACTTTGTGATGCACAGTGTGAGAAAACACTGAAAAATTCATAAGACACATCAATTAATAATTGATCTGTCAGTCCAGGAGTACTCACAACTTGTGGCATCAGCATCGTGGAGTGCTTCAGCTGAAAGAAACATGGCCCCCAACGTGACTCATTGCAGGGATGCCCTTGGTTTCTTACCACAAAGCTGCTGTTTTAGGAGATAAAGTGCAATGAGGCAGGACAGAGTGGCACCATGTGGCACACATATGCTCCATGTCAATGTTACAGACTGCTCTGCAGCATCCTTTTCCCACTACTGGTAAATATTCCTCTCTACAAGCAGCCAAGGGCAGTGGGATGGCAGCAATCTGGTGCTCAAGGCCCCGACCTCTTCCTCCAAGTCTGAAGCAGAAAGAGGAGGAGGATCAGAAAATTCCCTCTTCAGACACAGGTGTGATTCTGACTTCCCTTTAAATTGGGAACACAAATGATGCCAAGCTACCTCAGACAGGTAAGTCACTAATGTCCTGGGGAACATGCTCTCCCTCTGAGCAGCAAATTGCAACCTACAGACTGCTGGCTGCCTTGGGATCTGAAACAGGAGCAAGGAAGAGGAAGCAAGGACAGCTTCCCCATGTTAGGCACCTCCCTGCACCAGTAACCACAGCAGCATCTGCATAGCCCAACTATGGATTCAACAACTCTCACTCCTCCAGTTCAAGAGAGGATTCTGGAAGACCTGGAGGGACCAGCAGAACATGTCTTCTCCACCAGCCTTTAGGATTGCAGTGACGTATGATCCCCCGATATCGCAGGGGACTGATCTCCCAGTGCCACTGCACAGCAGGGATGCTTAAGGCCACCTCTCCTCTGGCCAGTCAGAGCTCCCCAAATCAGTCTTTTAGGTTCAGTCATGCAGAATCTTTCCAGCATAATGTAAAGTTCCCCTTAATTCAAGGAACTCATGCCTACTACCTCACCAAAATTTTCTTTTTCTTTCCTGTCAGCCCTAGCTCCTCACACAACCCTGGAGTTGTGTGACAAACCCTCTCCCCTGGGGAGGAGACTACCTTATTTTGCTCATTTGTAGGTAAAACAGGCTATGCTGCAGGGATTTGGTCATTTCCATAATAATTCAGTAAGGGCTGCACAGTTGCTGTTTGCTGTGGATATGTGCTGGCTCCTGCTCTCCCAGCAAACTCTTGGTTATCTAATGAACAACTTTTGCGTGAGAGCACTCAGGGTGTCCCAGGAGGGTGATTTAAAACAATAGAAAGGACTTGGATAATTCACTAAAGGATGATGATTCTCTCTTAAAGAGAAATCTTATTTCATGCTTCACAAACTTTAGGGTTGCACTAGATTCATCGGAGAAAAAATTCCCTGGGATGTAGAGCAGCCTCTCCCCAACTCAGTGTGAATCTCAGAGAGCTACAATACATCTCTGTGCCTCAGCAGCCACCGGGGCTGTGTAGGCTCTCACCCATCACATCTGCCTGTGGATGCTGGGACTGTGCCTGCTTCACCAGGTGAGGTCAAGAGATCCACCCTGGGATTCACCATGGTCTAAGTGCTGTCTTAGATAGCTGTTTAATCCCATGAACTGGAGATGATTTTCCACCAGAGCAGCTCTAGCGGCACATGCAGGAAGATGTTTCTCATGTCCTCTTTGCTGCCGGCAGCAGCACCCCTGGGTGCTCATTGCTCATCTGCAGAGTGCTGATGGATCACTCAGCACCAGCTGGTGCCATGGCAAGGGCAGGCAGGTGCCAGGCATGGATCCTGTGCAGGAAAAGATGCTGTCTCTCCATGCCCTCTCAGTTCCCAACCTGCCTGCCACCACACCTCTCCACTGCTTTGCAAGGCTGCACCGTGGGGCTGAGGAAAGCTGAGACAAGCAAACTCAGCATGTATCTTTCCAGCAGGTTGTGCAAAGATACCTCCAGATTTATGTGTAGTGATAAATCAAAGTAAATGAGAAACCATATTCAGCAAAACAGGAAGGGGAAGAAAAAAGTGCTGCCTGCCTTTGCAAATGTTTTGCAAGCTGTTAAGAAAAGGGATGGCAGAGCACATCCACTCAGAAGGCTCGTCCTTTCCATCTGTGGCCAGAGAACTTTTGAACCCTGCAAATCCCTCTGCAAGATCATCCGTGGAAGGTGTATGACACTGAAAGGGATTGAAAACTAAAGCTGACCAGAGGCTCTGACCTCTGAGCGTGCCTTAATACCATCTTCTTATGGCATTGCATAAGGATGCTTGAAGCATACGCTGAGCTATGGCACCATGAGAGAAACTGGAGCACTGGCTGGTTGATGCTGCCTGAGGTTCATCACTACATTTAGCTTGCTTGTGTTTCCTTACAGCTTATCATATGCTGAATTTCACATCAGTTAATGCAAAGAGAATCCCCTGAATTTCCTAAACATGGCAATAAACAACTATTGAGTTCCAAGTAAGTTTTACAGCTGGAATTAGCTGTAATTAACTCATGTCAATCATCATGGAAGAAGGATCTACATATCCTCAAATCCTCATCTTTGATTAAAAGCTTAATGGTAAACACATTCATCACTTAATTCAAAATGGCCTTTGGCTTTTGGAGCTAAAGCAAGTTGCATGAGGACACTAGTCCAGTAAAGCTGCAGTACCCTGACACTCAGCAGGATTAAATGTGACGGAATAAGATGTGGGAACATCTCCAATGGTGTCTACTCAGTATTTGTTTTCCCACAGAAAGCTCTGAGCAAAAAACTGGCAAAGCAGAAACTGGCTGTGAAACAGCAAGGTTTTGGTTCTATTATATGCTAAATCAGCAGAAAACAAGGGGGGCAGAATGTAAAGAGAAGTTTATGGCTCCCACTTTTTCAAGGACTATGATATCAAAGATTGCAGTCCTGCTAATTACAGTTCCATTTTGTATTTGTGAAGTTTAGATTTATCACAGCCAGAGAACTGAAGAAACCGACCTCCTGAACAGGCTGATGTCTTTCACACACATTTGATGCAGCAAACTTTCCCATGAGGTCAGGGAGAAAGCAGCCAGGAGAATTAAACCTCTAGGCAACAAATTTCCAGCACATAAAGAGGTTGCTCTATGTTCTCAGTGGATGGTATCCTATGGTGGAGGTGGGAGCTGAAGCTGCTGGTCTCACCTCTGAGTAGGATCACACTTCTCTAGAAGTTTCTGTATAGGTCACCATCAGACCCCCTTCCTACAGCAACAGAGAACTGGAAAGGAACTGCCTTCCTCTGCAGATACAGCTATTTTAGTCCCTCTGACTTGCACCTAATATGCTGCTCACTAATTGGTATCAGCTTATCAAAATCCAGAGCAGAAACATCACATCTCTAAGTTGCTTTGATCAATACATAACAACAACTATAAATGATTAATAAGCAATCAGTACTGCTATGCTAAATTACTATATTATGCTAATTAAAATGTCAATTCCTCGCTTTTCTTAGAGCAGTGCCCAAACATCTGTGCTCTGAGTCATTCAAAGGTTTCAGAGAAGTTTACATCAGAGAGAATCTCCTGGTTTTGAACAGAAGCAGTATCAACCCTTAGCCATATCAATCCTATCTCATCCATCATTGCATTTCAGAAAAGGCACGTCTTTTTAAAATAATTAGCGTTCAACAACATGAAAAAAAATCACAGGGAATATGGACTGGAATCCTAGCTTCACTAATTGAGAACATCTGCCACCTCTCCTACTGCCTGATACCCTCCAACAGGACCTATTCAGCCCCTGAAGAACCAGTGGCACAAAATGGATGTCTGGCATCTCTGAGAAGGGCCATGTAGAGCTGAGAGCTGTCATGTGGGATCCAAACTCACATAATACCCTTGCAAGATGCTCTGGCGCCTGCATTAAGGATCAAGGATGTGAGAAGAATTGGAGGAGACACAGAAAAGCAGCAAGAGGCATAGCTATGAGGAAACAAACACAGGGAGCAAAACTGTGATGCTTTTAAAAGCAGTGAGTCCGTAAGTTGAGAGAAGGAGGAATATCACACAAGGTACTGTGTGTGGGGAGAGCTCAGCAGGTGGGGCAAGTCCTCCCACAGGGTGCACCATCCTCACCCCCTTACTGCTGGGGAGAGTCACCCCAGCAAACCATCTACACAATATAGAAAATGCTGTTAGTTGTCCATATTAAATGGATGATAAATGATTTCTGTGTACAGACACTATAACAATTACAGAGTAAGATGTTTCAGCCTGGCAGCAGCAGCTCCTGCCACATGGCCCAGCTCCCTCTGCACAGAGCATGGCACTGCTGCTCCCAGGCCTGCATTGGCTTTACTCTAATCAGCTCAAACCCTGCATGCAGCCCTGCCTGGGTAGAGGAGGATGGGCAAACAGGGATGAGCTTTTGGGTCCCTAAAAATTCCTCCTAGTCCTAGAACCATTGCCTTCCGTATCTCATATTGATGTTCAGAGCAGGCTCCAGGACCTTGAGTAATAATACACACATGTAGTGTCATGAGCCTCCAGTCTTCACCATATTACCACACTGCAGACAATAAACATTTCCTTTTCTTCTTGTCAGGAAGCCAAATGAATCCTAAATGGCTTTCCTGACCATAACACACACACAGCACCAGCTACAGGCCTCAATTTCTGACACATCAGCTGTGAAGGCAAGAACCTGCAGATAAGAGAGCATCAAGGCTTGAGGGCACTGCCAGACCCAGTGCACAGCACTAAGAACAATTAGTTTTTTCCAGACCATGTATCACATGTAATAGAAAATATTAACTCACGTTCCAAATATTTATGAAAAGTTCAGACATAATAAACCAATTTGCAATTGAAAATTAACAATCTAAAAATTCAGCCGTGTAGACAGAAAGCATTAAATATAACTGCAGTTAATGTAAGCTGATTTAAATACAGCTAATACAGCAACAGAAAAAGGCAGTCAATCACATTCCCTGTCATTAACAGCCTTCTCCATGTGAAATATTATTATCTGAAGCTTTCAAGCTGCTTTGCTGTCCCAATGCGTGCAGGAGAGCTGTTTGCCTACAGCATGCTCCAGCTGGAGCAGAGGGACGAGGTGTCCGTCTGTCCACCACCCCCAGGTGTCCGACTGTCCCTCCTACTCCCCCAACCAAGGCTGTCCCTGTCCCCCTCACCTGAGCCCCGGCCATCAAGAGATGGCGAATGAAGCCAGGCTGCTGTGGAGCATCTTGGAGCAGTGCCAGCAGCCCCGTGCTCCCAGGCTCTCCACAGGGGCTGTGTGTGAGGATCCCAATACTCTGGGGATGGGGGATCAGGGCAGAAAACAGACCAGTGTCATCCTGGTGGTATTGCACTGTGTTCATGACAGCACCAGCCTCTCCCCAGTCCCACTCTGGGCTTCACCCACTGCCTCTCAATTATCTTCCCCTAGAGCTCAGTAGGGGTAGAACCTCCAGACAGACCTCTTCCATCCCCATTGGGTGAAGAGCTCTTTTTCACACTGCTTCACTAATTATTCTTTGTATTTAAAGCCAAGTAAAATGCTAATTGCCCAACACATTCATCCCAACCCAGGCTGGACTACCTCAGCCTTGGCACATGCCAGGAGACAACACAGCTGGAAAAGAGGGAGCAGCACCCACCACCCTCGAACCCCAGGGGCAGCCTGAAGGAGAGGACTGGGATGCCAGGGGAGATGGCACAGTCCTCTGCAGCAGACTTCCATGAACAAAAGATTATGGATTTAAGGATGGGATATGTGCTGGGTGGTGGGTCAGGCCCCAGTGTACCTGCACAGTGACTCCTCCAGACAGCTCCTCTGCCAGAAACACTGTCATCTCCTGCTTTCTGAGGAAATGTGGTTTATTTCAAACTACATTCAGCAAGGCATGACCTCTTTCCTTTGAAATTGTTAGCAGGGCAGGAGGCTTTTGCTTAGAGAGTTAGGGAAAATATACTGGACACTCAGGGTATGGCATTACAGCTTTTGCTATTGTTGAAGTCCCTTGGTGCTTTCTCCGTGGCAGCATTGTGAAAAAATAAGGTGATAACCTGCTCTCTGATCCCATTTCATCTGAGTCTACCCTCACTCTTCCCTTTAAGCTCTCACTGAGGACAATGCACTTTATATGCAAAAAAGACATGTAAGAGAGTAGTGCAGAATACACAGCTGGAATCCAGATGTGAGACAGAGTCCAACCATGACTGCAGGTCTGCAGCACCAGTACCTGCTCATCTCAGCCAACTGCTGCAGTTCTTTTTAGAAGTTAGGAAAAACACCAATGAAGAGATTAAAGGGAAAATCCACACTTGAAGTATTCTCATGGAATGCAGCTTTTTTTTTGCATTCTGCTCTGTAACCTGGTCAAAATTGCACTGCTAGAACCACCCTCTTACTTCAAATGAAGGTACCACCAGATGTTACCAGCAATAAACCCACGGGAATAGACACATATGGAACCTACAGCTGAAACCTTTCCCCTCTGTTTCTTATTATTAATCAAAGAGATCTGTGGAAATCAAGGGCAGGAGAGCAGTGCTCAAGGTACTAGAAAAAAATAATGCATTTGTGCAATCCATGGGGTCAGACTGCTGTCCCTGCTGCATACCCTCTGCATCCCCCTCTTTCTCCAGTGAAGTTACAGGGAAAAACAACAGGGAAAAGCAGGCTCCAACAGCACTGATGGCCCAAATGCTGAGAAAGCTGTTAAGAAAGGTAGATGAACACAAGGGAGCTCTTGCTGGGAACCAGCAGAGCTGGGAAATGCTCTGGTATCTGCTTGTGCTGCTTTGCAGGTGCAAAGGAATCAGCTGAGGTTGATGCTGTGACCTTGCGTGAGAGCTGAGGGAATAACAAAATCATTTGGCTCACAGGCTGAGTAAAATCCACAACAGATCCTACCCTGTCAAAAAGCATTCATCTTCAGACAGCTTTCCTCCCTACATTTTTCCGCAACCTTAAAAACCTAAGCTGTCCTGTTTCTAAAATGCTCAGATCCATCTTAAATCCATTCTCCCACTCTTTTTTAGTGGAATTTAGAGTGGAGGATGAAACATGGCTGAAACAATTCAACTAGCTCCTTAAAAACCTGAAAAAATGCTTCATTCATCCCAAATATGCCTACGTTATAAACCGTGTGCAGGCTCACTCCACAGTGTGTATTCGCTGAAAATTAAGAGATGTGAGATTGCCTCTTTCATATTTCACTGGGAGAAAAAGTAGCAATCCTCTCCCGTTTTCTTCCAGAGCCATTTTCACACCCAGCCAAACACCTCCCAGCTGTGCCAGATGTGCTTTCCACCACAGGTAAAATGAATGGAGGGGGTGACAAAGCAGCCAGCTCTGCAAGATGCTGGCTCATGCAAGCAGAAGCCCAGCTGAGAGAACGAGTACTCAAGTGTAGGGAGGAGAAAATGGCAAAGTAGAAAATCCCATCTCAGCCTAATCACTACGCAGAGTTATTCTGGTTTATGCTTCTGGCAGCCTTCTTAACTGCACAATGACACACGCTAAAAATATTTGCCGTTTGGACTAGATTTCATGTTTAAAAATTTATAACAAATAATTACTTGTACAGCACAAACCTTATAGCTTCTGCTTCTGAGCAGATGGGAATTTGTAACAAACTTCATCTGGCAAAGCAGTGTCCCCTCATCTGCCATCACCTCATCCTCACTGCCATCCATGCAGCACCAAGTGCTCCGTGCATGCCAGCCCTGCTTCCTAACATGAGCAGCTCCATAGCAAAGACTTTTGGCTGCAGGTGGCCAGGGAACAGCTCCAATCTGCCTGGCTGCAAGACTCTTTTTCAGAGCCCACCCCAACTTCCATTGCAGACTAAAATGAAATAACCAGCCTAGACGAAGTTCAGTTAAATAACTCATTCTATATTCAGCAATAACACTTCCATGGTGTCCAAAACCTGCACAGCCATGGGATGGACTCCCAGCCCAAAATCAACCGCTTGCCCCTTCCTGTGCAATCTCCTGTACACCCCTAGTAAAAACTCAGCCGACAGTTGCTTTGTTAAGCCCCACCTTCCACTTAAGCATATCTGATAGGAAAAGATCCAGTGTATCCTTCAGGTGAGAGAAAGGCTATCACAATCTTTGCCCAGCTCTGCCAACCCTGACTATCAGTGGCAGCCAAGAGTGACTGCTTTGATCCCAGTTTTACTGCTCCTGTACACGCACAGTTAAACATTGCTCCAATACATCTGCAAGCAAATTACTTGGACCATTTCCCCAGGTGAGTCAAACTTTTAGTTCTTCCTTATCCCTTCACATAACTCTCAAGATAGTTCCAAAATATTTTTGTAGTACAGATCCCAGACTGGCATACAGGAGAGGTTTTTTTTGCTGCCCTATAGAAAGACAACAGTTTCTCACAATGTTTCCTGGGGTACCTTCACACATGCCCAAAGGCTTGGCACCACGGCAGGAGACCTCAAGCACACCCACTGAGGCTGTGGCTGCATCCTGTTCTCCTTGCCCACCAATATCCTGAGAATCCTTAGCTGATGCCCACAAGGCATCAATCAGACACAAGCTTTGAAAACCTTTCACAACTCTGTCACCACCTCCTCAGGTACCTTGTTACCTTACTGCCAGTCTGACTCCTGTTTTAACATTATTTTATGACAGCTTGTACTTCCTCATTGCTTGTTTTACCTTTAAGCCCTCTCCAGAGTCTCTTTTGAAGCAGAAAAAAAAAAAAAGAAAGAGAAAAGGGGGAGTAAGGTTAAAAAAAAGGAGCTGATTTTCCTCTAAATTTTGCTAGAGGTTCTCTTGAAGGTTACAGGTTTGCATCCTGAGAGGAAAGGGTAGCGCAGGGGTTTCAGATGCTGGTAAACAGGGCAGGCAAACCGCTGTAGAAAGGTGGGACTGGCCCCATATCCAGTTCAGCTGTGTCCACACACCCTCCCCAGGGCTTTCCAGAGCATTCCAGAGCAGCTGGAAAAGCTCTCCACACAGATCACTACCATCAAACCAGAGGGATGGGTTTTGCTTCACCTTGAGGCAGGAATCATTGCAGCCTGCAGCACACAGCTAATGACAGTTTTGAAAGGAAATGCTCCTGTTCCAAGCTGAACTCTGGTTTGCTTGGTGAATTTTTCTGAGACCATCCCTTGCTGTTCCTTGCTGTCAGCTGCCCTTCCCTTCTCCAGGGATCACATTGGCATAGGTCAATTCATGCCCAGCAGAGCTTACAGTTACATCTGATTTCATGCTACCAGTGAGCATTTACTCCCTTTTCAGCAGAACTTTATTAGACCCATTTTTCTTTTCCTCTGCTCCCCAGCATCCTAGCACACACCTTCCCAGCAGCCTCTGCACAGGGAAAGTTCTGTTATTAAAGATTCTTATGAACTCTTTGTCTTTGAACAGGAGAGATTGCTTTTGACTGATATCTGGCATTGAGTAAAATCATGCAGCAGTGGAGAGAGAGATTCCCTTCTGCTGTGGCATGATGCCTTAGGGAGACAGATGTGCCTCCTTCTCCTGCCCTTGCACACTGCACTGCCCTCCCCTCCATCATCCCCTGCTCTATTGCTACCCCAACTGCAGACAAGACAAAGTACAAGAGAGAGATACCAGGGGGAGTTCGTGACTTGCAGTGGCTCACGTGGTGATTCACATGATGGTGATAACCACTGATCTGGTTAAACAAAATGTGTTTTCATTGTCGTCATCCAGACACTCTTATTTTGAAACACATCAGGTTTTCCCAAGATCACTAATGACAAAGCTCAGATCAGGCTCATACTCTGATGTTACAATGCCAGTGTTTCTACTTGTATATTTAGGATAGAAATAGATACTATTTTTTTCATTGATGCCGCTTATGTTTTTATCCATACAATGGATGAAACTGCAAGCAGCATTATGATAGGAAAGTGTAATGATCCAAATTATCTCACTGAACATATATTTGGCTATTTTAATTGACTTCTACTGGCTGCCAGACATCCTCAGCTGTTTTGCAGTTGCCATACATAAAGCCAGAACAAATTGGCCAATCAATGACCCTGAATAATTGCCTATGTTGAGTGTTAATAAAAGGGATCAGGAGTTACACAGCTGGGCAAAGGACTGCACGTGAAAGGAGCACAGTCACCTCCCAGAACTGAGCAGGCAGGGCTGGGGGAGCAGCAGGGCTGCAGCTGGTACCCTTGGGGAGAACAGCAGCTCATCAATGAGCCAAACCAGCAGCAAAACCCACATCCAGATTTTTCTTCTTGCCTTGCTAAGGACCATGCTGTCAGCAGGGACTTCCCAGAGGAAAGCCTCAAAGAAACCCACGTTCCTCATCTCAAATACTGCAGATGTTCATGGGAAGCAGATCCTTTCCCAAATACTGCTCCTGCTGCACACTCATGAGGGGCCACTGTAACATGAAGGATCTCTGACAGCAAATAAGCCAGTACTTAAGAGTGCACTGCTCTTCTATTAATCTAACTGGCATAATCCCCTTAACTCCATTCCCCGCAAGCAGACCCAAACCACACTTCTCTTGTCTGACCTGACCATCACTCTCCCACACAAAGTTATTTTGGAATCATTTTGACAGTGGCAGCCACAGCTCCTTCAGCTAATTTACACTCAACTGATACTTAACTATCTGAGCACAACTGTTCCCAGCCAAAATCCACTGTTATGGAGAAAAAGGGCAAATAAAGAGAAAATCTACACGCAGAAAGGTCAATGAAGAGCAGAGTTAGAAGGAGAATGAAAATGACTACTTGATAGTCTACTTTTTTCATAGAAATACAGAATCATAGAATGGTTTGAGTTGAAAGGGAACTTAAAGACCATCTTTTTCCAATCCTTTCTGCCACGGGCAGGGGCATCTTCCAATAGACCAGGTTGCTCCAAGCCCCATCCAAGCTGGCCTTGAAAACTTCAGCAATGGGACATCCACAGCTTCTCTGGGCAACTTGTGCCAGTGTATCACCACCCTCACAGTGAAGAATTTCTTCCTAATAGCTAATTCTAAAGCTCTCCTCTTTTACTTTAAAATTGCCCCCCCGCCTTGTCTTATCGCTATCTGCCTGTGTAGACAGTAAGAATTTGGATATGCATGGGAAGGGAATAAGACTTCAGCCTATGAGAGGATGGTGAGTACATTGATGAGGAACTGTTGCTGATATTACACCCTGCATCAGAAATAAAGAGCACTGGGTTTTAATGTGATTTTAAAATACAAAATAAAATGTTACGCTTGGCAAATGACATTCTCATCAGACCTAATAGGCATCATGGGACTTAATAAAATTATTGTGTTAATAATTTCTCCATGAACAACATCTCTGTTTTGCAGCTATTTTGTCAGTCCTGGTCTCAATTCCTCGGTTGCACGAGGCTCCTGGCAATGGCAGCCAAACACATGCCTGCAGTTTATTCCTCCAGTGTTGCACAACATGAGCTCCCCAACAAAATGGCAAAAATATCAGCAGGATAAATTACTGGTGTTGAGAAGAAACATAAGACCATTTAATTACTCTATTATTAGAATTCTGTAATTTAAAACACCCAAAAGGCTTCCTCCCTGTCAAGTTTGGACTTTACTACGTCACAAAAGAAGACAGTTATATTTAGCAAAACTCTCCACAGAAGACAACAACTTATGGTCCTCAGCCTGGGAAAAAGGGAACTTGTCACTGATGCTCCTTCTGCTAAGGAACAGCCAAGAAGTAAAGCCTTACACTCCACACTGCAATTTGTGTTACTTTCCAAGACCTCCCACCTTTGTTGGTGACTTAATATTTTGCTTTCTGTGCCCTATGTTTTACATTTTTATGTTGATACCTGGAGCAAAACACCATCAATGTAGACCTTGCCCAGTTTCCTAACGATGACTGGAGATCTGCAGTTTTGCTGCTGCTGCCAGTACAGCTGCACACACAGGCAGCACTCAGGCAAGATGCAGAAATGAGCTGCACCCATGAGAATGAGCAGGTACTTAACCAAAACTCAACAGGCGGTTGGGCAAAGTCTGGGTGTCTTACCTGTGGTCACTATCTGTCACTGTGTCTGCTTCCTCCCCAGCACCTTTTTTCACTGCAAACATCATTCCCCATGCAGCACATTCAGAAGAGGACAGCAAAATTATGCATTTGCTCTTTGTTCTCATTTATTGTGGGAAAGGCCTGTAATTTTAGCTGTGTCCTCCTCTGCATATCTGAGGAATGCTTAAGACTCAAGCCTGAACACACAAGCAGGCAGCCTGGTTCCACCAATGCCCAGGAGCCCACTGGAACCTGGCTGTGGCTGGGACACAACAGGGCTCAGATTCCAACCTCCACCCCACTCTGTGCTCTCCTGGGCCACCAGAACTCAGGGCTCACATACAGAGCTCTTGGGAAACTCCACTCACTTCCCTCTCACAGCTATCAGTGTTCTACATCTACAGTCCCCAGCTCTACAGCACTGATGGCCCTGAAATCTGATTTGAGCTGGCTGCTTCAGAGGTTTATGCCTCTCTCTCACACCTTCTGAGCCTTTTCATGTGGGTTATTGCAGCTCAATATTGCCCTGAATCTCAAGGTACTCTGGTGTTTACACCATGCTCTTTGTTAAAGGGGAATGCAATTGTTTTCCCTCTTTTGTTCTAACAATGCTTCTGCAAAGACCTCATGACAAATACATGACAAATAATATTGTGCCATCACCTCCCCATCTTCTTACTGTTCTCTATCAGAGACAAAAGAACTGGACCAAAGGCTGGCTGCAACACTTGAAAAACATATGCACAGATCCCTGCTGTTAGGAAACATCACTACTTCCCTGCATTATACAACCAAGTCCATGCTCTGGAGGTCAAGAGAGGTTTGTACATTATTTTAATCTACTATAGGCCTTTTAAGTACATGAGAAGCTGTATTTGAAGTTGTGTTGCATCCAATTCCATATTGAACTTGCACTCTAATTTCTCACAAAACATGAGTAGAATCAGATGTTCCAGAAAAAATGTAGTATATTGAATGTGAAAACTCAGCACTGAAATAGAGGTAAGGAGCAGCTTACATAAGTTAGGGATATTGAGGCTGAGCTTTTGAAATGCATGAAATCTACTTTGTTGATCATTTCCCAATTTATTGTCAGCTCAGTGGGAACAAATATGTGCCTACTTTTATATCCTTTTGAAGAAAATTCTTGGCATCTCATTTCTGTTAAGAAATATACCTATTCTCTTTTTAATTTGGTACTTTTTAGATGAAAGCTGGAAGATTAACCCAGCTGTATTTTATATTCATGAAGTATTTTCTATGACCTGATCCATTCGACTCCCAAAGTTTCTTCTGAATTAAAATTACACTGTCTATCACATCCCAAGCTGTGACATGAAGCATTCGTCAAGTTGCATGGAACACTGGTGACCTGAAGAATGAAATGTAAGGAGTGGAGGAAAGGACCGGTGAATAATTTTTTTTTTAAATAATTCCCTTTTCTGAAAATCTGAACAAAATATGGACTGCAAAGAAGCAGCCTTGAGGAAACCACATCTTACAGAAATAAGATTAGAGAAAACCTAGTAAAATATTAATGTAGAACTTTCAAAATATTCCCTTAGTGGATGATGTATGTCAGAAGAATGATCTCTCTACATAATATGATAAAAAGAAAACCAGAAGAATAGTGTGTAACCTTAGGCTAGCACAGCTCAGTGGGAACCAGTCCAGGCTCTCTGACAAGGCATTGCGTGCTGAAATGAAGGGCCTGGAGCTCTGGCACAAGCCAGCATGACCACGTATAACCCCCACTATGTGCAACTATGACTGTATCTTTCCATTTTGCTCTTGAGATAGGCATTAAAAGTTCCCCAGGAAGGTAATCACTGATAAAGTACATGAGCGAGGGCTGAAGTGCTGCACAGCATTAAGATTTTCATGTGGAATTCAAATTAGATTTAAAGACCTATGTGCAAAATTAAATTCTAACGGCTCCATTGTACTTCCAGTTAAAAGGAAGAGGACAAGAAAGAGAGGCATTAACATAGTGCAGGGTCATGCACCAGTTATGTCTTATTAAGTATTCCAGCCTTCCTTAAGATAAGCATCACATATGGGTTCTTTTGCAGCTAGCAGTTCCTTGCTTAAAGAGAGAGAGAGGTCTGGATAACACCCCTTCTGTCTCCCAAGGCCTCCTGGGCTGATTGACAGGAACATGTACAGCAGGGAACAAATGCTGCTCAAGGGAAAAATAAGATTACTTTCTCCAAAAGGGGCCGTGGGGTCATTTCTTTGTCGTGTCTTCTGCTCATCGTCTCTGGTTGAGGGAAAGACAAACAGGAGGAGTGACATTTTCCTTTCCTGACAAGACACAGTCCACAGTGTTTCTCCACATTGAGAAACTGGTTTTTAGGTACAGTGGCTTGCACTGAATTCAAAGTTAGGGAAGCAAGAGAGATTGTTCGAAATAAAGACAGCATTTTGAGAGCTAAGTCTCACCTTTGGAAACCTTGGAACCAGACCTCATGGAAGCCAACTCAGAAAATGCACTCCAGCCCATCTCAGTTGCATTTTATGTTGGTTTGTTTTCTCGTTTTTTGGGGAGACATAAGCAATAAGCATTTAATTTTTATCCAGCACATTTAGGTACCACTCCCTCTCCCCTGTGATGGACATTTGGCTTGGCTTCTCCTTGGGCAGACCCACCAGGTGTTTTGAGGCTGGCCTATCCTGCACAGTGGCAATGTACTCCATGGGATCATTGAGTTTTTCAGTGTAAAGGTTTTTTTTTCTAAATCAGCAACTTCTTCTCCACTTGCTCCCTCATTTTTCTGTCTCCCCTCTGCCAAAACCAGTACAGGTAACACCTCTGGAGTCTGTACTCTGTGCCATCCCAAACCTTCTCTCCACTGAAATGGTTTCAAGCTGTAATTCCCTGATGTTGTTACACTTAGTGATGCTCAAAGACTCTCCTATTTCTCAAGCTTTTGCAAAACCTTCCCCACCACTTCAGCATCTCCCTGCACAACTGTGCCAGGAAGGGGCCATCTCCCCAGCCCTTCCTCTGCTCTGATCTATTCCCATAATAAAGCTCAGAGGTGGAAGCAGCCAGGCACTCACAGAGGCAGCAGACACCAGAACAGCTCTCCCAGTTAAGTATCTCAGGACCAAAGTGTTTCCCTTCCCAGAGACCTCTGCTAGTCTGCAAATGGAGGCAGATCAACACATCAGCTAGTTAAATCCTTCATACCTTCCCCAGCTGCCCCCACCTAGAGCCAGAAATTCACAACTCAACTCTTTCCAGAATGAAAGGTTGTGGTAGGGAAACAAAACTGTATTAATAAATATCAGTTTGAAATGAGGTTCCTGATCTGGTGGAAAAAACCCCAAACACCTGGCTAAGCAGCAGAGAAGTCATGCTATATTTTTAATGAAAGAAGAGAAACAGCAGTCCTTAAATAAAGGGGCTAAGGTAGATTGGAAATGTCAAGCCATCGATATGATGTCTTATAAGATAACCATAGTTATTTTTTATGCATTCCTTTACAGCATGAATGCAGATGATGAAAAGTATTCATGGGCCAATTGAAACAAAAATAAATGGAAGAGATATCTTGATGATAATTTAAGCCTTAAACTGCAAAAATTAATCAGTCCACACAGACAACAAAGACCATTCAGCTGATGCTGCATCACAAAAACACATCTTAATTAGATGAGGGTAAAAAAGAGTTTTTATCATTTCACATAGGATAAACATCTTGAAAATCATCCTGATTTTAGCCCTAATGTACCTGCAGGGATCCATACTGCTGAAGCAGTTGTCCACAGGGCCTCTGGATAAAGCACAGCTGTTTCTAATTTAATCTGTACAAGCTAGTGGAAAGGCTTGGAAGGGGGTCCCAGCATGCTGCAGCCCTTTGTGCAGCCCAGATGCCTGTATGCATGAGTCATCTCTACTGCTGCTTCTTGAGAATGTTTGGCATGATCTTCCATGAGACTGACAAGCACTCTTGGTGGCTCTTACCTTGCTGGCAGGAGGTGTCACCCCTTAGAGCGAGGGGAGGGGAGCAGATCAGAAGTAGGGGCCAGGAAACGGTTGTGACAAATCACAGAATCTGAAAAGAAGGCTTCAGCTCAGAGGAGCCCTCGTGGACTCCTGCAGTAAATAATGAATTAAACCCATCTCCAGAACCTCTAGGAAGAAGGGCTCCCAGCAGCCAAGATGTTTTGCACGGCAGCAGAGAGCTGAAATAATAGGCTGCTCCTCCACTCCAGAACCTGTCTGGATGCTGAAACCATTTTCTGTCCCTTAAATAATACACCATGACAAGCCACTGCTTGTTTTGGTGGAACACGTGGTATTTCTCTAGGCTGTGGAGAGGCAGCCACACCCCTAAACCCAGAGGGAAGGCTAGCAGGAAATAGGGTGAGTAGGATCCATTGCAGAAGAGTTCTTCAGGCTAATAAACATCTCTGGTTAGTGTTAGAAGAAAACAACTGAATTCTCCTCTGCAAGTCTTCACTATTGTTGCATGACATAATACTTTCTCTGCTAGATATATGCTCTTTGGATGCACAACCTAGCCTGGTTTCTGTAAAGGGACTGAAAACCAGAAGAAGTCCATAGAAGGGCCAGAACTGGAAGTTCCTAGTACACAAAAACACATCCCCAACTGGCAGCTAACAGGGTTAAAACACCCTCTGATTAAATGAAAGCATCTTTAATTAGTTTAATTGACCATGCCTCAGCCAAGACCATCTGCTCAGCAGCATTTGCCTGCTCTTTGCAGGAGCGATTGATCAGCCATAGCTGGAGAATACAGCATTAGGCTACATCAGATTTATTTTGTTTAATAGAAGAGCTAATTTGCTTTAAATTTAATTACAGGGGCCAAGATTGCTCTCTAAGTCCATAACAGCACATAACATAAGCTGATCCTACAGCTAATGGGTGCACACATAGGTCCACACGTGTCTGTGCAAATCAGACACTGGATGGTGACAGCTCAGGTCCCACCCTGGCAGAGAGTGATCTCTCTATTGTCCTCCCCAAAAGGCAGCAGCACTGTGGCACACTGCTGGGCTGGCAGGGCCACCCCACTCACTGCCCTGTCGTGTCCCTCCAGCTGGCTGAGGTCTTCCCTACAGCTCTTGTTGGATGCTGCGCTGACAGATAATCCATCTCAACCACCTCTCCTGCTCCAGATTATAGACATCAAACGATGTTTCACACATAGGGTCACTGCTTCCGCACCACCTGGGACCAACAGGGACAATCACAGTACCTCTCTGTATCTCCTGAGTAACCTCCATCAGCAAACCCTTTCCAAAGGATGGACCTGGCAAGCGAGGGTCCAGCAGAGCCAGACACCATCCTCGCCCCTTCCCTGACATTGCACTCTCTCTCAGCTTCTCTGCCCTCCCATGCCAACATCATTCTTCAAAACATTGCACCCTGAGCTGATGAAGAAGGGCAATTGCCCCTCCTCCCCAAGGGACCACATGTTTATCTACGTCGCGTTGTTATGACAGGAAGATTCATTCACTTCCCAGCGCTTTTTCCTTTTTCAATTTCCCAGTGGGCACTAAATCACAGCAGGCTCTGGGAGATGCTCGGGCCCTGACAGGAAGCTGCAGCTGCTGCAGGAGTAATTACAACCCTGCAGAAGGCTCCAGGCTGCCATTTCCGTTTCCATGGAAATAAATACAGAATTACTGAAAACAGACCACGATGCTTTATGGATTTTGAGGCTTTTGATCAACTCTATATCACTTTAACCCATTTTTATTGGTTGTGGCTTTGTTTTAAGTGGGGGGGAGAAGGCAGGGTGATGCTCACAGTATGAAAATAGGTGGAGCGACCAAAAGGAGTTTTAAACAGGGAAAGAGGGGGGAAAAAGTCACAGGGTAAGGCTAATGCCCTGGGGATTTGCAAAGACAAGAGTAGAGCTAGCCAAAGATGCTGCTTGTCCATGACACACCCATTCAGCCTTGGAGAGAGGAGCCCATGGAGGCTCATTGGTTCTTGCCTGCAGCCCCACATCGGTCCCAGCTCACCACCACTATCCCCAGGACAGGCTGTTTGTAGGGGCTTCTGGAGTCCAAGCAAACCTCCCACCCTTTCAGAGGGGTCACTACAGCTAGTGCTTAAATGCTCAGAACTGCAGATACACATTTCATAGACACTGAGCTTCAAGATGAAGCTAGAAAAAAAGGAATTGCTTTGTGTTCTTTAAACGGGGAGCAGAAGGGAGGGATCTGATCCTAAACCCCTGAGTCCCTGAACTGAAGGGACAGAGATGTGCACAGACAGGTAACTCCACGCTGTGCACAGCAATCCTGGACTCAATGTTCATTGCAAGGCATGGCTGGGAATTCTTCATCACAACAAACTAAATTAAATACTTCCTCTGGGGAGAATACACACAAATCAAATATTTATTCTGTGGTGACCTTAGCCGTCATCTCACTGTCTGAGCTGTCACAGTGCCTCACACGAGTTTCTGCCACTACCTGGTCTGCAGCTTCCAAGTACCACTCCAGCTTCTCTGCAAACAGAAAGCATTTAGGAAACATTTTTAAGGAGATGTCTCCAACTTACAGCTAAGTCAGCAAAGTCAGCTCATGCCACGTGTTTGGCACACACTGGGTACATGATGGCCATGTGACCATGTGCCAGGCACATGATTGACACATGTTGGGCGTGTGACGGACACGTGAGGGGCTCAACAAACCAGAGCAAGTGAAGAAACCAAGCTTGGTAGAACCACAAGAACTGCAGAGATGAGAGAGGGGCAGAAGGCAAGACACCACCTCAGAAAATCATTTCTAATACTGACTTGAGCTAAAATCAAACACTTGAGTCAGTTTTTTTTTGGCAGGGGAACTTTCTGCTATGTGAGAAATGTCAGCCTTTGGACACAGTGTCCTAATTCAGCTGCGAAAATAAATGTCAAAACAGTGAATTCTAGTTTTAAGCCAGCTCCGTTTGAGAAAATTTGGGTTGAAATGTTTCCTAGTTAAAATCACAGGGCCCCAAAACTTATGAAACAATTCCAATTGCACTGGTGAGAAGTCTTTGTATGCCTCTACACAAAATAGCCACCAGACAGCTATGAGACCCGGTGTGTGTTGCAGCCCACCCACGCATGCATACTTCTCTGATGTTTTGTCTTCTACATGGATGGACAGAAATAGATGCTCAAAAACCACGACCATGTATTAGCATCACTCAGCAGGTTGGACATGCCTATATTTAGTTATTTGCTTTCAAATCTTACATCTAAGGGAATTATGCTTAGCACAGGTTATTTTGCCACAGTATATGGGATGCTTCAGGCCCAGGAAAGAAGAGAAAGTCTGACAGTGAAGCCTGAGAGTTCCGGCAGCTCTGCAGGGAGAGCCCACTCTTCCTCTGAAGCTGGAGGATGGACTTGCACAGCTCATCACAGACATGATCTGAACATCTGCTCCTGCTGCAGGATTAACTGAACAGCACTGTACCAGCTCCAGCTCTTCTCACTGTAGCTAAAAATTACTTCCAAACACAGCTTGAGACAGAAAAGTAAATCACTGCCCTACGGCTGGGAAAGAACAAGACATGGAGAACACCACAGCCTGGTTTTCAGAGATGCTGCTGAATTCAGCCGTTGTGAAGGTCAGCAGGAAATAGAGTACCCAAGGAAATGCCAACTGCAGCAAGAACACAAGTTTGGGATTGCCCAACACTTACAGAAAACATCTCCTCTAGTACTCTTCCACAGCCACAGGTTAATTACAAAGCAAAAGAGCTAAATTTAAGTCTTGCCAACAGGTTCTGGACCAGAAAGCCCAGGCTGAAACACATTTCTCCCTCTACCATAGCTCTCACACAGCAGAGGAGCTCACTGCTGGAGCCAGAGATGCTCAATTCCCATGCTGACTCCAGTGGAGCAGAAACACCAAGCCACGTGGCATGTGTTATGCAAAAAGCGCAAGACTTTGTGTATTATTTAAAATGTTCTAGTCAGAGCTTGTGCTTAACAACACTGTAATCTTCACAACGATTCTGCTACAACACCACTTCCCATCTTTGTTTTTTAAAAGCCTTTCCAACTGCATTAATACCTTGCTATCAATAATTGCTATCTCAGATCCTGCTAAATCACTGCTATCACATTAAGAACACACTCATCTCATACCACCTGGGGATACTGTATTTAAAAAATCTCTTTAGAAATCATCCTCCTTCTGCACAAACAAAATATTATCTCAGAAGTGAATGGAAATGCACTCCCAGTGATGCAATCATTATGCAATTAGTGTGATGTAACAGGAGGCTGCATAGAGAAAAGCATCTACTTTCAGACCAACAGAAGTACCAGCAGTGTTAGGGGCTCTCAGTACCGTTCCTGTTCATGCTTTCAGAGGACAACAGGCAAAGCCTTGTAACCCCTTGCCTCCTTGCACAGCCTCTGGGAAATTTCACCCTGCACACCAAGGCAACGGAGAGCACAGGCCAGCCAGCCCCTCCACAGATGACAACGGGCTTTGCTTTTCTAATCACAGGTGACTGACTGATAAACTGCATGAACAGCACAGTGCTGCCTCTCTGGAGAGAGTGATGGCACTCAGACAGCCTGCCAGGGAAAAGGCTGCTTTTCCCAATTCTTCCCATGCATGGCAGACAAGCACAGGTCAAAGACAGTGTAGCTTATACCATGCCAAATTACCACTGAGAAGCTCGTGACTACACTCAACAGACTGGCTGCAAGCAATGGCTGAGACTGTGTGGAACGAGTAATGGTTAACAGCAATTTCTATGCTTCATGGCAAGAGAGAAGTGCAAAGCCATCTGCTGCTGGCCAGAGAGCTCCAAAGACCCCGCTGGTATAGCCCGGATGACATGACCACAAGTAGCATCAAAAAAAGGGTCCCCAGAGCAAAGCCTGTGGTTTCCCTGGGTGCTCACTGCTGCCTTCCCTCTGCAGAAGAAGAAGGAGCAGCAGTGACCAGTTCCCAGTGGGACAGGGTCCCACCCCACTGCACAGGCACCATGGCACTTTAACCACTCCCACTGCATCCCAGGAAAACACCCAGCTGCTCAATGATTGCTCACCTGGCAGCTTTCTAAACCGTGCCTTGCACAAAGGGCTTTCCCTTCTGCATAGCTATCACTATCCAGGTATTAAAAACAGAGTAACTGCCATGCTAATTCTCACTTTCATCAGAAATTATGTCTTCCTGTAAAAGCTGAAATTACAGGTTTACTGCCTCCGAGTATTAGAAAAGACCCAGAATTAAATCCTCTGCTTTCAGATTAAAACCAGGACCCATGCAGGAAAAAGGCTGCTTGATGCAACAGGCTAATTTGCAGGGAGCAGCCTCTGGGTTCATTGTGTCAGCCAGAAAGGTTCTCACAAGCAGAGATCACAAAGCAGGGCCGCTGTGATCAAACACTGTTTTCTGCATCAGTGGGAAGCACAAACCAGGAGGGAAGGATCACACACACGCTCACGCAAAGCCACCCTGGTCCTTAGCAAAGCACAGGTCAAGGGAGGATGAGGCACACAGGGCTGGAGTTGCTTTAAGTTAAAAAATAAACCAAAACACTGCAGAACTGACTCAGTTCTTGACACATCACTGAAAACATTATGGTTTTGAATTTAAAGAATTTTTCCAACAGAAGATGAAGGCACAAAATCTGTGTAAACACAATTTATGAGGTCCATTGCAATTTTTGCTATGAAGACACATTACTCAGAGATATTTATTACCTTCTCCCCACTCTGCCATTAAGGTCTGAGATGAAGAAGAACAAATGCAAAATAACTAAGCTCTTTACAGGGGCAAAAACAGATCAAACATAATTCTCTGTGTCTTAAAAAGAATTGGAAATGTCTAGACAGAAGACAGACAGAATTGGTCTCAAATGTATTCATTTCAATAAGAAGCTGAAGCCCTGAATTACAGGGAAGAGACTGAGGTCTGCTCCTCCTCCGAAAACTTTCCACACCTTACTCTCTCCGTGACTCTGGCATCCTGTATCCCGCCTGTGATATTTATATCCAATAGCAGGGGACTGTAATCTGGGTCACCAAGAGCCTGGATAGCCACTGACAGCCCTCAGCAAGAGCTGCTGGAAACACAAGCAGCACTGCAGAGTCCCAGCTACGCAGCTCTGGAGAACTGGCTCTTACTGGGGTGGAAAGAGAGGAATGAGAAAGGCTTTCAAGTGCAAGCAGAGCTACCCTGAGGTCACGGAGGTTTGGGATGCTCTTTCCTTCCACCACAGGCATGCAGGGACCACAGAGCTCCCTCTACTTAAGGAGTACCTGTACAACCTCTCTGGGCAAGTTTGCATTAGCCACCCACCCCAGGGAGTCCTGTGATCTGTCTACTGGTATCACAGGCTGTGGGAACCTCTGTCATTTAGACTGGTGATGTGACACAGGAAGGGCAAACAAGCCACAGCCAAACAGCCCACTTAACCACCCCAAAGACCTGCTCACCCAGATACAGAGCTAAGGAATAAAGTTTTCCAATCTCAGCAATCCTATGGAATTGCACAAGAAAATGAGCAAGAGAAGGAGGCCCACTAGGGTAGCCAGAGCAACACTGGCAGTGCAGAAGTCCCACCATAAACCAACTCCCACTTTCTTGGTAGAAGTTCTCTCCAAAAGAGTCTGGTCAGACCCAAAGTTTCCAGTTCTTAACAGCAGTATTTCCCATTGGCAAGCCTTCCCCAAAAAACCCTCTGCCATTCCCACCTTACCTGACATGCATTGTACAGAAGCTGATGCTCAAATTTCTTGATCCCTAAAATGTTCTGGAACATCTCATAGAGCTGCTCCTTGCTGAGAATGAGCTCTGAGGCAGCACTCGCTGTCATCCTGGCCTGCTGCTTCCGGGGATCCTCCTCCCCACGGTAAATAGCATCAAACTTTGCCATCCAAGAGCTCAGGACTGTCTCCTTGCTGAGGCCATCAATTTCTGGCAGGCTGCGCACTCTCTTCTCAATGTGCTTCTTGAAGACCTCCCGGGAGTCGTTTGCTGAGCACCCTCCGCTCTGCACCATCCTGGCAACACGGTCACTTTTCAGGAATACCTGCAAAGAAAAGGGTGATTTCAAGTGGTGTCAGTTAAAATAAAATCCCCCTTAAGTACCACAAAAGGTGGTTTCACTGCTGGGAAGCTGCTTGTTGACTGCCAGGACATTCTCTAACTCCTCACTCAACCACCACATGTTGCCAGAGGTTTCAGCTGCACTTTGGGAAGCATAAGGAAATCAGGTGAAGCTTCTGCTTTGCCTCCACTAAAATGAAATATTTTGATGCAATTAGAATATGACATGATGTTATGGTCACACCTCACCAGATACATAAACGCCCTTTGGAAAAGTAGGATTTTATTTTGCTCCAGCTGATGTTTTAATAAGGAAGTTTTTGCCCAACTACATTCACCTAAACAAGTTCTGCCCTGTTAAGAGGGAGCAGAGTCATCTTACTGAAGCCAACAACACTGCACTGGATTTATCCTGGTAGCCAGGCCCCTGGGAAACCTCTGCAAGGACCAGGCTTAATTCTACTACACCAGAGGAGTCACAGGAATGGGAAGTGCAAGATGGTTCAGCATGGCTTGAACCTTTGCTGAGATGCAGGGCACGGACAGCAGGAGAAAGGGAGGGAGAAAACATTTCATAAAGATGTTCTTCCCACTGCAAGAGCAGCAAAAGGGTGAAAATATAACAAATTTCCACATCCCACAGATGTCCTGGGAGCAACACAGAGCTGAAGGGTTAAAGAGACAGAAGGATATTGTGTTGGCTCTTCTCTCCCAAGCCCTGAACACAGAAAAGCAAACAATATCCAGTAAGAAAACTGCTGTTTTATTAATAATGCTGAAAACTGATGAATACAGCAGCTTGGGAAGAAGCTGTGCCCTCACAGGGGTGTATCTGTCAGCTCTCAATAATTAAAGAGCTTGAGGATGACCTAAGGACACAATAGATTTTTTTGTTATATACCATTCAGCAACACAGTACTCCATGTTCCCAGATGCTTGATGGCACAGGCATGATGCCATGATGGTTGGCAGGAGTAGTGGGTTTTGTCCAAGGACTAGACCAAAAATGATGCTGAGAAAGAGCTGGGCTGTTTCCTTCCAATATCACAGTGGGAGCACTCACTCCCTGCAGACAAGACAGGCAGAATGCCACCAGCAACCTCTTGAGTCCCTGCTGAAACAACAGCAGCATGTGCTTCATTTCCTCATAGAGATTAAATAGGAGTGATAACGCCCCAGGTATGTGTAGGTGCTTTCAAGTAATGGGTGAGAGCTATCAAAAACCAAGCTCCTGATGCTGCCAAGGAAATTACCAGCACACTGACTGCAGGAAATGGTGGGAGGTCACAGTGACCAGCCCCTCTGCAATATCCTGGGCTCCCACGTCCCCTCATCCATGCCAGGTGCCCAGGTCAGAACCTGTGTAACAGGGCTAATGACTTCCCATGCCTGCCAGCACCAGTGGCTGTTGTTATATATGGTCCTCACCCCCAGCATCATGAGCAGTGGGATCTGGCTCCCCATATTTCCTCAGGCCTGATTTTTCCTCCCTAGGTGTGGAGCAGCAGCCAGCAGAGGAAAGGAAGGCTGCAGCTGGCAGGGAGAAGGCAGGCACGGGGGAGCACCAGTCAAACACAACACACTAGAAACCATGAAATAGGAAGATTAAAAAAAAAAAAGATTAAAAAAGGTGTTTTGTCCTGTTTTCTTTAGAAAATACTAGGTGAATCACCTGGCTGTAGGACTGCTTGGTAGGGTTGCCAGGAGCCAAGAATTGCCCAGAACAAAATCCTAGCATGGGTGCACACACCGAATCTTCCAGAAGAGAACTGACCTCCAGGAGCTGGGTCAGGCATCTCCTGCCACACCCATAGGTGAACCCACCATACCACTGTGCCTCTGTCTGCCCAGAGCTGACTGGAAACGGGTCTAATGAAGCACTTCCATCATACACACTGAAGTGACTGCTGCAAAATGTGCTGGTTGACAGATAAAGCTTTACTCATTAGAAGTAAAAGGACCTGAGAAAAGCTCCCCTGCAGTGTGTTGGAGTGTGCTGGGCCTGCCTGCACACACGGGTCTGCAGCATTCCTGCAGGCACAGCGGTGCTTTGCAGAGCAACAGCAGATCACTCAATTTTTTAATTTGATAGCAGCCTGTGAACTAGCCTAAGACTGACAACCACATGCTTACCCTGACAGCCAGAATTAACAGCAAAATGTGGCCATGCAAACACATTCAGGGCAACAGCAAATGCATTTCTGACCTACAATGCTACCCTTACCTTTTTTTTTCTCTGCAAAAAACCAATCATTCCCAGGTAATGAACTTACTCTGCACCATTAATAAGTGGACCTTTTAGAAACATCAGCCTGCACAGAGATGACCAGTTTCAGCTGTGTGTTTCCCAAGCCATCATGTCAGATTTATAAACCAATAAATGCTGATTTCTAGCTAGCACCCAGCAGAAGGACAGTTAATTGAATAAAAATGAGATATGCAGGATCTGCCGTGATTTGCACAATGGATCAACAAAAGGGGCACGTCTCTGCAGAGAAGGAAGGGAGAACACTGAGAAGGGAACACTGCTCAGGCACTGAGGGGCAGAGGCTTTCTGTAGCAAGGCTTTGCCTTGTGCCATTGCAGCTGGTGCTAAGGAAGAGCCACAGAGCCAAGCTTCAGCTGCACAGAAGCTGAAAGCACACAGCCATCAATTATAGGAGACCAATAGCTAAAAAGAGGAAAAGGAAAATTGTGCTAAAGGACACAGAGCGATGCTTTACGCTTTATGTGGCCTGTTTTAAGCAGGACAAAGTCAGTGGAAGGTCCATTTGAAGACATGGGCTTGTGTGCATCTAGTGGTAATTACTGCTTTTTTTCAGTTTGATAACTTGGGGCATTTATACAGCACAGGTCTTCTGGAGCTGACAACACTCAGCCAGACCCAGCAGTGAAACAGGGATGTATTCTGCTGGTTTTAAGCAGTTTCCTTTTCCTGCCCAATAATCTTATCTGAACAGATTATTCTGCTCTTGCATCCTAAAACACAGCTCACTCCATCTTGAAAACTTTCTCTGAGAGCACCTGTTCAGTGAGGCTGTGATGATCCCTTGGCAATTTCTTTTCTGATAAAATATGTAAATGACTCAGTTTCCTTCCTGTACAGAGAAGGATGGCACAGGAACTACTAGGCTGGTTTAACAGAGTTAATCCAAAGATAATTTGTGCTTTCCTTACACAGAAGTAGCTGCTGTCATATCCTATAGAGTTAAAATTCTCTTCAGTTTTAGTATCTGATTTTGGTCCCCTCTTAGATTGCAATTCTAGAGGAATATTTTATGTAGGCAATTCAAAATCTTCACCTTCTATGACAGAATAGCTCTAGGGAGAAAGAGAAATGGTTTGCAGAAAGGCTAACAAAAAACTAAACAAGTCTCCTCATACAAATAACAAGCACTGAATTCCTTCAAAACCAGAAACTCTTTCCTTCTGAGCAGAGATATAAAAGGCAGAATTATGGGCTGCATACAAAGAGGTGCAAAAAGACAGATATGCATAATTATTCTTTTGCACAATTACGAATGATGTTTCATGTTCTCTGGGATCATCTAGTTTTGTAGATACACATCCTCCTCACTCCCCCGTTGCTTTGCAGCACTTGTCAGGCCAAAGGGAAAAGACAAGACTTGCTGAAAATCCCAAAGTCAATTGCACACAATGCAAAAGCTTCTGCAAGAACCGAATGTGCTGCCCAGATTTCTCATGGTATTTTTCACAGGGAGCACATGACATTGATTTTACTGATTTTGCCACCTTCCCTGTTTTAGAGTACACTATTTAAAAGCATCAGGAAATTATTTTTCAGCCCAAAGGAAGGGCAGTCTTCCCCATAACCAAGCTATAGGGAAACACTATGGTATAGGGGTTGCTATGGTTGTTCCATGGCTTACATTCAAACCCTGAACCTCCCAAACATTGTGATGTACCAGACATCAGACAGAAGCCACTTTGCACTTGCCTTTGCTTCATACTGTGTGATAATGGACAAACCATTAATTCAGAATCCAACCCATCTGTGAACAAGGGTGAGGACAGGGATTCGTAAGAGCATTGCACTGTCCGTCCTTACCTCGTAGTAGCTCTGGACAGCATTTATAAATGCTTCATCTGCCACAATCTGGGTTTCTCCATTGAGAAAGGCCTGGAAACGATCTTTGATTGTCTGGAGCTGCTGCTTGCTTATCTGTAAAACATGCCAAAAGGAGAAAATTAATCAAAAAAGGTTTATGTATGAGGAAAAAAAACTAACAGTAATTGATCTGCAATATCTTATTGGGGTGCTTATGATGTGCATTTCTGCTCTCCTTTGGGGACAGCAGCAATAGCTGAGGAACCAGCCACACACAGGTACATCTGCAGCCTGGTGAGTTCATTTAGGCATCACAAGCACCTGAAGTCATCCTGAACATCATTTCTAAACAACTCTGCCAAAACAAAATGCACACAAGACTTTTACTACTTCATGTGTGCTCAATTCAAAAGTAAGCTGCTATGTGAGTGCTTGGAAGAATCTGTTTTGGTGCAACCCCTTCTCCACTCGGCCTCTCCTCCCCTTCAGAAGCTGAGGTTTCACACCAAATGGAAAGCCCTGCAAGCTAGCTGCTGGTTTTGGTTGTTTTTTTTTTCTTTTATTTTTGTCCTTGCTCATCTCTTTTGATTTTTCACATACAAAACATCAGTCAAAACCAGTGGTGAAAGAATTTAATGGCAAGAAATCCTGTGAGAGCAAACCTGTTCTCCTTACCCTAGCAAGGACTTTCTCTGCTGTCTCTTTGCTATTCAAAACAATTTCTGTCCAGCATACAGCTGGTATAACTTACAAGACAATTCTAATTTTGTCACAATGACATCAATGGAAAGTTTACAAGGCTTTATTCCAGCCTTGTAAGATAACATGCCATTATTTTACCAATTTATCTGTCAGTTTAAAACTGGACATAGCTAAAACCCCACCTCTTCAGTTTACAATGCAGATAAAGTCAGAGCAGGCCCATAAGTCATGTACCAGCCATGCCAGCCTAACATCTTAAGATGTAGACAACACTCATGCTGAAGAGCTGCAGGGACTGAAATGTAGCTGAGGCTGGTTTACCATGGAGTTACTTCACATTTGAGGATAAGAATTAATTTTGACAGAAGGAAGCAAACAATATGTATATATTCCAACTTCAAACTTAAAGGAAAGGAGAGCAGTAACAATTAGGACAGGTATTTATTAGTGACCAAAACATCTAGAGAAGACTCTTTTTTTCTCATTTGTATTCCAGTGGAAGAAACCAGTCCATTAGAATGGAAGAGAAAGATAAAATTAATGGCTCTAAGTGTCTAAATGGCTTTGAATAAAGTATAAAAAACTGCAGAGATTCAAACAACTAGAGTATAATGAAGCCTGGCAAACACCACTAGTGATAAAAAGCAGGAGAGGGACCACTTGGAAAATGCAGTGATAAATATCACTGGAGTTACAATCACAATGTGCTACGTGGGGGTTTCAGGACTGCGGTAGTGAACATCATGAACACTGGTAATTAATTCCACAACACCACGCTGAGGGGGGTTAGTGAGCAACAGCAATTTGATGTGATAATCTGGGATTAGTATATCCTACTGCTAATGGACAGGTGTTCATCAAAATGACAGTGAGACTCACTATGCTCTGCTTTAGAAAACGTGGAACAGCCTCTGCCACCCTGTGGGTGCTGCAAAGGTGGGTCATTCCCATCCCCAAAACACCAGCTCAGACTTCACCGGGTCTGACACATGCAACAAAGCTCAGCAACACAGGGCTGGAATAAGGACCATCCCTCAGCCCCACCTCAGCCCTAGGCCATGAGCCCTGAGGAAAAGCACTGCCAAAAGCTGGTAGCTTTTAGGCTGGCAGACTCTTAGGGCCAAAATTTAAATCCTATCTGCCATGTCAGGCACCTAAACCCCTTTGTGGTGTTTGCCAACAGCACCCTAGACATCACAGGCCCTTGGGCAACACGCACAACATCGGCTGTAAAACAATCCAAACCTATCTGAGCTGATGGAAAACTGGGTCAATGATAAGAGGAGCCAGAGAGAATGCAGTGATCGAGTGGGAGACACCTGTGGGAAGGTGCTAGGTCTGTTTTTATTAATCATTTAATTATCTCAAAGAAGAGAACGGCAAGATGTTAATTAAATGTATTGACAATTTTGTATTAGCAAACATTGTGAACGTCAGAAAGAAATGACAGGGCAACAAATGCTATAAAAAACCGAGGAAAGAAACAGAAAAACTACAGGTAAGCTTGAAATCAGGGTACTGAGCCACAAGGAAAGATATACTAAGAACACAGATACTCTCAGCCAAGAGGCTTTTCATTTGGGATTTTAACAACACCCATGGCATATTCATTACATCTTTGTGTCCAGGTTATTTCTTAGGACAACCTCCAAAAGTCCTTCCTTGTTCAATTCCTATAATGCCATCTAGCAGCAGTATTTTACCCTTCTTCCTCAGTACTGAATGGGCTACCTTCAGAACAAATGATGCTCCTTGAAATTCCTAGAAATTCCCAAAACGCAGCTCACACGCAAGCTCCTGGGGGCTGTGGAAATGAATCATCCGATTTGTCTCTACTAGAGTGTCAGTTGCCTCCTCCTTGGCCAAGCTGTATGCCAGCATTTTCCCCATCCAGGGAAAATGAGATCCTCTCTGATCACACCAGGCTGCAGCACAGTCCAGTCCTCAGCTAACGGGACCCTCAGTCTGACACTCCCACCAGACCATGAGACAGCACTGGGGCATCGATCCATGTCTGTGCCACTGTTAGGGATGTTATCAAGGGAGCAGTTGATCTGGGCCACAATTTAACTGTTTTCATATTAAACTGGGTTTCTGCAGCACAGCAGCAAACACCCGGTGCAGAAAGCCAGCACCATAAGGGAGCAGAGGAGACCAGACCTGCAGGTCAACCAAATGTGCCCAACACGCTCCACCTCCTATTTTATGCCTCTTTTCTTCCCCATCAGGCCTCCCAGGCATTGCTGCCAGATTCCAGAAGCACTTCTGGGGCAGCCGAGAGGCTGCAGCTCCCAGCAAAGGCTGGAGCGAGGCAGGGGGGCAGTCTCAGCACCAGCATCAGGCTCCAGAGCCTTGAAGCAGTGCCAAGTGATGCCACTAACTCAGCCACAGGCTTAAAAGAGCACGTGCCCTGAACACTCAATTGGAAGCTTAAGTGCTTTAAAGGCAGGGGTGTTATTTTATCTCTTGTAATTAGAGGCAACAGTGATAAGCTAGAAATCCGTATAAAGCAAGCCAACAGCTTCTGCAGATCCAATAAGGCCACTAAGGGGCCCAGTACAAACCACTTCTCAGTTATCTTCCATAGGGTGCTCACAAATAGCAGAAAACAGCAGAATTACTTCCACTTGGAAGGACATCAGTACAACATCACAGCCTTCGCACCAGCTGTGGCAGGAGGTGAAACCCTGTTAGGCTGTGAGCCCAGTAGGTGTGTGGATGTTGGGGACACAGCCCTGCTGCGCCCCATGCAAACACAAATCCAAGTGACATCACACAGGAGAGCTGGGAGTAAGCAGGAAAACTGGTGGATTGAAGAGATTTATTCTGTTTACCTTCCCGCACTTTTCCAAACCTCTCTGATGTTCCCTACAACTGCTTCCCACACGAGAGCCATTGAAAAATGAGTAGTCATTTCTGCATTCTACAGGGATCACAGAACACAGCACTCTGGACCCAAGAGAACTCTCCCAAGTTAATACTGTGTGTGCTTATGCAGCAGAGTGTTTCCCAGACTTTTACCTGTCTAAAGCACGGGAGTATTTAAGTTGCCAGATAAACACAGGCATATTAAAAACTGTAATCAACTGAGGCAGTGATGACAAACTCCTGGCACAGGTATCAGGCACAGCACCATGGAGCTTTTGAGCTGGCATCCCTCGTGGACTGCGTGGCTTTTTATAAGAAGCTTGGCAGATGTCTTTCCCATAACAGACTACACTATGGGGAAGAGCTCACCAGTGACTAGACACGGGCCCCAAATGACTCTTACCTTCTTGGTCTAACTTTGTTAAGAAAAACCGCATGCCCAGCACAATCCAGTGACCTCACAACCTCACTACAGACCCACCGACCACAAGGAAGTCACAGAGGCAACCAAATGAATTTGCTTGATGCAGATCCCAGCAAACAGCACATCAGTGTCTTCGGGACAAACACTGACCATCCCCTTTCTTGATCTGTGTTATTTTTGCACATACTCAGTCTGTCTCAGAGCCAAATGCAGACCTGAATACAGGGAGCCATGGCACCTTCACCAAAGTGCTCCAGACAGTGAACAGCTGGCACCACCTCTGTGCATCGTCTCCAGTCTCCTTCACCTACACCAGGGAAGCACAAGCACTGCACAGGGAAGCTGTTTGCCACAGAAAACCTCCCTGAAAAAAGTTACACACAGCAATGTGCCTCACTAAGCCATCCTCTCTCCAGAATGCTTTGCTGAGTCTGACCATGCAGGAATAAGTACAGCACCAAAATGGGCCCAGAGAGACTGTGGCATCTCCAGCCTTGCGAATTTCCACAGCCTGACTGCATGAAGATTATCTGGTTTGGGAGGGAGCCCTGCTTTGAACAGGGAAATTGGGCCAGAGACCTCCAGAATTCCCTTGCAACCTACATCATGCTACAGCAGTACCATATCCAACAGAAGATCTGGAAGGAGTGGCCATCCTAGACTGTAGATCGCTGAATCTGTCAGTAAGTAGCAAGCTACAGCATAACACATTCACACCTGCACAGATACTCAAACCTGCTAATGAAGCCCTGCCCATCAATGTGACAGCTGCTGAAATCAATCAGATTTGGGCCCTGTAGAAGGATGTTTCCAAGTGAAAGGCACCCCTGTGGCTGAGAGGTGACCCCCTTTACTGCCACACTTGAACACCTCTAAGCAAGGACTGAATGTTTCAGTGCACTGATGCCTCCCAGAGCCCTTGCACACTGCACATCCCACTGGGTCTTTCCTGCAGGCAGGACATGAGGATGCATCACAGCATGGCACACTGGTCCCTAATGGCTCAGCCCATCAGCATCACCTCTGTCCCAAGGGAATCGTTTCAGCTGAGGACTGCAGGTAATTCCCAGGGGAAGCACCTCTGCTTTTTGTCCAGAAAGCCCAGCAGCAGGCACGAGCAGCACTGAGCTCTTTCTTCTTAGGGCACCTGCTGCTCAGGGACCACTGCAGGGAGGAAAGGAGGAATAGTTAACTGCTCACTGTGCTGCTGCTCTGGGTTTGGTTTTGTAACATCTAATAAATATTTTATTACTCCTCAGCACCAGGTGATTTAGGAAAAATCTAAACCAACCAAATGAGCATCTCTCATCATTGCTGCTTCCACAGCCAGAAAACTGGTCACAACATGAACAATCTGGGAGGGAAGGTGTGGGGGGGAGGCAGAGTAGCCCAGCACTGGTCCCAGGAGAGAGGCCAGCAGCCCCAGCAATGGGCACAAGACTAGAAAAAAAAACCCAATCAGGTTATTTTTCACTTGGAAAACATATCAGGTTTTCCCTCTGCTGATGCTGATTTCCCTGCTACAAGAGAGGGCCACAGGTGGGGGTGATTCACAGCCCCAGCATTTGGGGTTTTAATTGCAAACTCTCCTGGGCAGATGTGGCTGCTCTGCAAACAGCTGAACACTGATGGCTTTTCACTGCTCACATTCACAACCAGCATTAATTGCAAGTCTCAGGCAACTGTTCCCAGCCACCTAACAGCGCCTTTTCTGGTTGTTTCGGGGAAATTTAATACTTGTTACCAGAAAGAGTTTCTTGTGCTTTGGTTCCTGACAGCCACCATACATCTTTCCAGGGATACTCTTACAGTCTAACCATATGCAGATCACTGTGCACACACCCACTGTTTTACTGCTGCCTGTACAATTCCCTCTTTGTGGATGCTTGATTTGTTGCCTCTCCCTCAGTCCATGCTTTACAGACCCTGTTGAATCCACACTGCCCACCCACTCTCCAGCCACACTCATCCTTTGTGAGTGGCAAACAAGAAAAAGACATGGTCCTGGCAAGCCACCCCGGTGTCACCTACTCCTCTCTCAGAAGAGAGTTGTCCAGTTGAGCTGTTGCAGAGAAAATGACAGCACCATGACCATGCCTGGGTTTACACACATGGGCAGTGAAGAACAAACACTACTCCTTCTGCTGCCTGCAGCAGCTCATGCCCTGTCTGCTCAGCCCACCTGTGATGTTGGGAACGGGTCAGAGCAACAGGGATCCTCCAGGAGCAACACTCCTGCATGCCCACCTGCCCTGTGCTCAGAGATCAGGCTGGGTTTGAGCACAAACAATGCAAACAGCTCCTGGGTCCTTACACACCAGCACAGTACCACAATTTGAAGGTCGGACACTGAACCAGCCTCCCACTCAAGCAGCCCAAGAACTCAAGAATATTATTTCCTGACCTAAGGGTAAATATCTGCTCCAGCAATGTGACCAAAGGGGAGAGAAAAGCCACCAGAGCAGCCTGCATAGGAAGAAAGCCCCTTCCTCTGCCCAGCCACAGGGCTACCACCCAGCCATGCCTCCCCACAGCACCAGCTCCAATCCCTGCCAGGACCTCTCACTACCTCTGTTATTATGAGCAAACTCCAGCAGCTTTGCAGCTCAAGCAGTGAGTGTTAAATGATTTTGGCACTTGCTGGAACATTTCTCCTGTAAACAGGCTCAAGTGTTGCTGGGTAAATATGGGAAGGCAAAACATCAATCCCTTTGGTTAAGCCAGCTGCAGACACAGAGGCTCTAGATCAAGCAGTGCAGATCTCCTCTTTCCACTGTCCCAGACTGCATCCAGTAGCAGATTTATCAGAGAGACAAAGAAAGGCTCTGAGTCGCTCTCTGAAGTACATGGATGCGCTTTTTTATCCTCTCAAGCCCTGAGTATATTTCTTTTCTATGGTTCACTCTGCCAGCTAGGCACACTTCTTTGACATACATGAAAGACGTAAAATGCTATTATGGCTGCTCCTACTTTCTGAAACGCTGCAGTGCACAATGCTAAAAAAAGAAAGCGAACCCAGCATTTGGGACTGGGCCTTGCCATGATGACTTTCCCCATGCTTTCCAAGCTACACCTTCCTTTCTCAGCCTGCCACCACAGGGCAAGCTTAGATGCAGGTACAGCAAAAGATACTTTGCAACTGCCTGCTTCACTTGCTACCTTTGTTTGTACCAGGGGTATCCATCTGATGCTCACACAGCACCTTTGCATCTCTCCCCTGCAAAGGGTCCCCTTTTCCATTAACAACACAGAACCACAGAACTGTTTGGGTCAGAAGGGACCTCAAAGATCATTCAGTTCCAATCCCTCTGTGATGGGCAGGCACACCTCCCACTCGACCAGGTTGCTCAGCTGTGGTTCCAGTCAGGAAATTCTGCTCCTGCCTGCAAGTTTCTTTCTCCTGCATGTCTCCTCCTGGCTGGTCCTCCTCTGCAGCTGATGTGCTGGCAAGTAACCCCAAGATGGAGCCACCTGACAAGAGCACAGAAAACTTAGAACTTCTTCCACCTTTGATCTTATTTTACCTAAGCAAGCCATTAGCAGAGTGAGTTTGTGACAGATCCAACAGGCTAAGTTAGCCCTGCTGGGTATCTTTCTGTGTATGATCAAACAGATACAGGCCCCTATTTTTTTACTGATAATAAAAATATGACTTTGATCTTAGAAGAATAGAAAAGCCACTACAAAACAGAAGCAAGAAATAGCAATGATGAAATACTAGGTCAGTGACTGAGGATGGGCTGAGGGGTGATTGCTGCTCTAAGAAACCTCCCTGGTGACTTCTGCTGTGTCGGGAACCTTGCCTGGTGAGGTCTGCTGGGTAAAACACATCATCGTGATGTGGCAGCTTTCAGCAGAAAGCCCAGCGTCATCCTGCCTGTGATAAAACTACAGCTGTTCTGTTAATAAAACAGAAAAAACAAACCCATAAAAATACTAGTAGAAATACAGCCAGGAAATAAATCCAGGAGACAGATAGGATGGATGTCTAGAATGGGCAGAGTGACAAGCAAAGCCCCCCAACACTGGATGCCCCTTAGGGTTCCCTTTTCTCCCAGGCTGGACTCTGCAGCTGGGGGGCTGCAGCTGGATTATCTCCTCCTCCTCCTCCTCTCTCTGGCTCAAATACCTTCCTTATTCCCTGCCAGTCCCAGTCCCTGTCTAATTAACCTCAAGTCCTGAGGGCCACTGACACAACCTCTCACACAGCCTGCTGCAGCAAATCCCGGTAGCAGAGGGGCACTTTGAGACACATTTGCTCTGACTGGTGTAGGAACTCCCTGGAAATGCAACAGAAGTGGCTTGGCCTGCCCTTTAACTCCACCAGTGCAGTACATGCAGTACACACAGTGCATTGCTGCTCTGAGACCTCAACAAACACTTAACCCAGGAAAAGAATCCAGGGAAGATCTTCCTTCTCCTCTGGAGCATTACAGGCAGTCTTGGAAAGTAACATTTTCACTCCTTTTCTTCTGTTGGATGGAAAACAACACATGGTCTATTGAAGCTTGTGAGTGTTAACATGACACAGCTTCTGAGACATTACCTCACATCCTTTCATGCCTCAAGACCATGGTGTGCTGCAGTGGAGGAGGCAGGTGGGGAGCTGGAGAACATCACAGGTCCTTCTCCATGAGACACCCATGTCAAGACCCTTGGAAAAGTCAGGAAGGGGCTGGTCTATGATCCTACTATAATTTCTATTTATTTCAGAATATTCTGAGGATAACTTCCAGAACTTGGATGTTCAGAGCCTGACTAAAAGGAAGTAAACAAGACAATTTGGGGTATAAATGTTACACATTTATTGCCCAGTGGCTGCAAAGCCCTGAGCCTCCCGCTCTGTCACCATCACAAATATGCAAAACCCCTCATTCAATCATCTGCAACAGACAGCTGATACTGTATTTATTTGATAATTTAAAAAAATGTGCAAAATCTCATACAAGTGCTACAAAGGAGCATTCACAAACAATTCCCAGGTGCCCAAAGAAAGAATTGTATAGAAGTGATGGTTTTACACTGCTGATCAATGAGGCTGGAGCTCCTTTGACCAGGAACACTCTGCCAGCCCCTCCTGAGGAGTAACAAACAGCACAGAACCCCTTTCCACCACCTGGGCCAGTTTTATTTGGACAGTTGAGCACTCTGAAGATCAGTAACTCATATTGCTGCTGACACTACCCAAGTATCTCCATTCTTGGACCAGGGGCTAGGAATGGTCCAGCATATTGTGGGTTTGGAGATCCCAGGCACAACCTAAGGACAGTTAAATATCCATAAACTAACTGATCCACAAAGGTGAGTGAGGGACACGGTGGGAACACAAGGTGGTCTGTGCTGAGGGGTTCTGGGATTCAGGCAGTCCTTGCTCTCCAACAGCCCATTTGTTTCCTCCTTCTGTGCTGCATTTCCCATTTGTAAAGCAGAGTAAAAACACTTTGTTTCTCTCCAGAAGTGGCTACATGCATGAAAAGATTGAGAGCCTCTCACAGACTACAATGGTGCAGATCCAAGAAGAAAAGCAAGCTACTTTTAGAGACACTTTTAAATCACTCTTTGAACTATTTCCATCTCTGTGTTCCTACTCCAGGCAGACCTTACAGATCGCAGAAGCCAATCATCCTTCCTGGTTAATGTACACCGCGCTCATGCTGACTTTAAAATATTAAACAATCATAGCTAAAGTTCTCCTACCAACACTTCAGATGTCCAAACAAGAAACCCAGGCTTGTCTCTGTTCTTTTTTTAAGGCAAAAGAAAAGCACATCTACCATCACTGGTGTTATTTTTGCATCATTTTCATCATTAAACTCTGCCTCTCCTCCATGTCACAAGCTATTTTAAAAACAGTTCTTACTGAGCAGAAGTGGCAGACAAATGGAGACTCAAGGACTCCTGGTGTGTCCCAGCCTCTGTGAAAATGCTGGTTTCAGCCTGGCAGAGTTAGCAGGGGAGGGAATGTCTTTGATGGGAATGAACAAGATGGCAAGAAATGAAGAGGAGCTCCCAGGCAGACAAGGCTGAAATGGTGAGCCCTGCTGTGGGCATTCCATATGCCCAGGCTGCCCCTGCCAAGAGCTGGGGAAACCACCAGCCCCCAAGCCAGAGGGCTGCTGTCTGAATCAACATGAAACTGGGCTGCTGGAGCAGAGGAAGAAGCAGATGCAGGTCTGAGCAGTATTTCTTTTCCAAAGAAAGCACATTCTCAAAGCAGCCCACTAAGAGACGTGACCTACTACACACCACAGCTCTGGCTAAGTACAACTTGTCATGTTTGAAATTTTCCCTTATTCTGTGCATCTGCCATGAGTTCCAAGAAACAAACAAGAAGAAAGAAAACACTCCAGATTTTAAGAAAATCTGTGTAAGAGCCAAATGCATCTCTGATCCAGTAAAAGGGAAGCTGTCTCTTTCAGACAGCACTTGAAAAAGGTTCAATCAATCAGTCAAGCCAGAACAGAATTTGTTTCTAGATAGAAAAACAAGAGAAAAGGTGTGAAACTGTAGTGCACCTCCTCCTCCACCTAACATTTCCTGCTAAAGTGAGTAATATCAGATTTTACAAGGGCATGTTGTCAAGAGCTGGAAGAGAAAGTTTAGTAAAAGGTAGGTTGTTCTGAGGCAACAAACAAGAAAACAGCATTTCAACTTTCCATGCCCACCACCAGACAGAGACACGGGAATATACCTTCACAGGATGGCTGGAATGTATCTGGAATAGCTGAGAATTTCTCCCCTTCAGACATCGGGGGGATTCATCTGCAATAACATCACTCCACTGGGGTGATTTACTATTATTTAAGGAAAGACACTATTGAAATTATCCAATTTGTTTCCCACAGCCCTAATCTTTGGACCCAGTTTCTGTCAGGAGGCTCAAAACAAGGGGACAAATCTTGCAAATTATCTGAGGCATCACAGAGATGGGATGAGAGCCCTATGGGGACGTTCCCCCAAGGACGGCTTTGTGCAAGCAAGTGCTCAGATTTCTAGGCTTGGAGCACATTCACTTGACAGGGGAGGCTGGAGGAAGCAGTGACCTTTTCTCAGCTTTGGGCTGTAAACATAAATGAAATCCAGCTAAGGCAGTCATGGTACACACAGCCTGTGTGTGGTGTGAGCAGAGCCCACGCTGGCATCTGCAAAGGGACAATTAGCTGCTTGCATGAAATAAGACACGAAGTTCACTCATGGTTTTCAAGATAAGGGAAAGGCCATTTGCTGGCTGGCAGGCTCTGGAGTCTGCAGTGATCAGTCTGAGCCTTGCAGCCCAGGGAGATCCACTGGGGAACCGTGGGAGGACTGGGGTGAGGCATCTGAGCTGAGCCCAGCTGGAAACCAGGACCTTCCCCCAGCAAACCCCACCGGTGGAATGAAAGAATCAACACCACAACCAACATATGACTGAACCATCCCTGGGGGCACCTGGCAGGGGCAGAGGGACATCCTGGCTCCCTAAGTGAGCAGCCCTCTGCCCTTGGTGCCTCTGGCTGGCATGCTGGCTGTCTCTTGCCTTTCACCTCCTGCCAAGTTTAATTAGAGCTAAAGAACATCCCCCCAAAGCTGCTTGCTATGGCCCAGCAGCAGCACCCGACTGCACAAATCTTTCCTGCTGGCTCCAGGGCACAGGGAGCAAATGCAGCCAGATCTGGTCTGGTCCAACCACCTTTCCATCAGCCTGGAGGCACAGTACTGGTAAGCTGGATGTAAAAAAAAAACAAACCACCAAACCAAACAAAAAAATCCAAAAAAACCCACAAAAAAAACAAACAAACAAAAAAAAAAGAAAAAAAACAAACTAAAAAAAGCCTTTGTTTGTGCCTCTGATGGCCTGTGGGTTTTGGTTGGTTTTTTTTTTTTTTTTTTGCCGAAAGTTAGAGATAGTAGTTTGAAACATCCAGCTTTCCTAACAAACCCAAAAGAGTACCACTACTATACATTAACTCTCTAAAGTCTGGCAATTTTCAACACAGCAGTTGTATATGGTCCTACATAAAAATCCTTTCCAAAAACACATGCCTACACGTTAAAAATTCTCTCCTTTAAGCCAGAAAAGCTGTTTTAAGGATTCCTGTGAAGTGTAGTATATTGCAGGCTGTCTCCAAAAGAAGATTCATTTTTCTTCTTTGGGCTAGAGGTAGAATAATTTTAAAGGCTTTGAGTGAATGATGAGCTCTGTGCATTTCTGCTGGGAGGGTCAGAGCCCCCTGCTGTCCTCTTCCCATCAGATGAGGTGTCTCTGCTCCTCATCTGCTGTGAGCTGTGCAGAAGAATTGCAAGCTGATGCTATAAGAGCAGTGACCTGCAGCACAAGGGGATGTAACAGATGGAGTAAATATCCTCTTCAACACACCCCCAGAATATGTTGTCCAAGCTCAAAATTCAGATTTCCTATGTGTCTTACGCTACCTTACGGTGGCTGAAAAAGCCCAGGAGGTGGGAGGAGAGCAGACTGTGCACAGAGGGAGCAGAACACAGTCCCAAGGGGCAGCAGGGAAGAATTGCCTGTTGCTACATCTGGTAATGAGTTTGTCCACACACTAGGAGTTCAAGTTGAAACCCCCACAAAAAGCAGCAAAGCTACTGCAGAACTGAAGCATATAATTTCAGAGGAGTGTTTGTAGGAGCAGAAAAACACGTGGGCATACAGAAAGAGGAAAAGACAAAATGAAATTATTCTTCATAAAAGACAGCTGTGCTAGCATTTGCCCCCAGCATTCTCTATCCTAGAGTTTCCCTTCTGCTTCTAGGAGCCCTGCAAGAGATCACTGAAACCATAACAAAACCACAAAAGGGGGAAAAATAAGCTCCCCAAATGAGCACAATGCATTGAATCACTACTCTCATTTTCCTCCTCCCAGTAAGTGTGAGGATTGAGCTATGTCCTGGAAGTAGGTCTGTGCAGGCGGCAGATCCCAGAGCTTGGTGGCAGCCGGACCACAGTACTCCATGTCACTCTGATCCCATAAAACACATCCCACATTATGCTGTACATGCACAGACAATCCCAGTCACTCCAGCTCACCTCAGCCTACAGCATGGACTGCCTTTTTTTTTTTTAAAACTCAAACATTCCTATTAGAAGCCTCAGCCTACGCTGAAGAATTAGAGATAACTGGTACACGCAGAAATTGGAAGGAAAAACACTAATCTTAAACATTGCTTAAACAAAAGCTGCAGAACTCAGTATGTGGGAATCCAGTCTCTTTACCTGAAAATGCTCTGAAACATTTGAACGAAAGGAGCTTGGAGTTTCGCTCCTGGTGCTGATTGCTGGGCCAGCATCAGCACGGCCAGTGACGGTTCTCCCTTGGCATGACACACACTGCAGAGGGGGCCCACACAGCCTGCTCTAGAACAGGCAGCCCTGATTTACGGCTGTCTCAGAGACAAATGCTTTCCCAGCCCTCTGGGATATCGGCAGTGAGCTTCCCTGGCACACTGGGAGATGGGCAGGGAACCCGCAGGGCCTGCGGGTCAAGGCAGGTGATGCCAGGTACCAGCGGCACTGGCTCGCGCAGCTCCTTTGGCCTCACAGCCTCATGAAGAAGAGGGGACCAGGCTGAACTGTGACCAAGCTGGTTTTGTCCAGAAAACTGGGCCAGGCTGGGGCGTGCCTGAAGGGGAAATGCCAGAAAGCAGCACAAACAAGCCCATTCCCCTTGGTTCCACACTGGCAGGGCTTTCTCCAGCAATGCCAATGTTACTTTGCCATCCAGCTCCTCCTTGTCTGCAGTTTCCAAACTTCAGAGACCTCCTCACAACAGTTTCTTGAGTGGGCAAATATCCTGCCCACACTGACAAGAGAAGGACAAACTGGTGGGAAACTTTGTTCTGCCTCCAACTCATTTCCAGTCAGGTTTCAGCACTTGGCTTGACCCACGCAGCAGAGAAAGCTGCCAGGTTCCAGCTGAAACCCTGGCTGTGGGCTCGCAAAGTTGGACATTATGCACACTGGAGCAAACAAAATCAGCACTAAAATCTTACCCCACAGGAAATATCAGGAAAAAAATGCCAGAGAAGCTGGCAACATTAGTCACTTAAGAACTTCAGCATCCCTGCCCGTCAGCTCTGGTCCTGGAGGAGATACTTCTGCCTTCACTGACTCAAAAGCCCAAGTCTTTATCAGGAGCAAAGTTCCCCAAACCTGAATACAGAACTATTGGACACAAGGCACTCCTTCTGGTTGATGTCTGTCTTTGCAATCTCACTTTTCTCTCTGATGCTATCAGAGATGGTACACTAAAGCTCCCCTTAAATTTAGGTGGCAAATAGAAATTTTTATTTCCTTTAATCTTTTGAACTGTGACTACTTCTTTACAAACCATGTACTATTTTTGAGCTTTGTGATTAATTCCTTAGATATTTTCTACACAAATATGCTTTAAACACGCAAAACAAATCCCAATTTATCCTGATACAATGGAGAAGCAAAGAAACTGAAGATAGCATCAGAAGAAAAACAACAAAGAGAGAAGCCTTTGCCACATTGCAGGCTAACAGCAGACTCATGCAGCAAGAACATGATAAAATAAAGATGCTTATCTTGAGCAACCGAGAGCCTGAACAACATGAGTCAGTAAGAGCAAGGCACCCATCAGCCTGTTTGGGAAACCAAGGAGATTTCTGAATGGGGCTGGTAGCTGAGCCCTCTGCTAAGCTGTGCACAAATCCTCTTTGCCTACGGGCTGACATTCGGGTGGATGACAGAGGCCACATTTTCTGCTCAGGGGCTGCTGCTGAAGAGAGAGCAACGTACCCTGTAGTTACGGAGGGCCACAGGGAAAGCCTCTGGAGCACTGTGTCAAATGCTAGAATTCAAAAGAAGACTTTTCTTCCCTTATTTTTGGTGCCTGAGAGCCAGCACTAACCCCCACCACGCTCCTCAGCGTTACAGGCTCTTCCCAAGAAAAGAAAATAACAGAACATTAAGCTGGCACAGTACTATGAAGTGACATCAAGACCCCTTGCAGTAAAATCTCAGTGTGATGCAGAAGGAATTACCTCCACAATTCCACTCCTGTCAGACAGCAGAGCACAGCACAGGGGTTGCTGTGCTGCTGATGCCAGTGTAATTTCCATTAGTGTTAATAGGAACTACTGACAGAAGCAGCAGCCAAGAAGCCAAAAAGCCTCCAGTCTTGATGAGTGCCTTTGATGAGTACAGAACTGCATTAAGTCAGTCCCAGCAGCTGTATCAGGCAAATCATCACGGCTGTGAGTATGAGCAAAGAGCCAGGGCTCAGGCTCCAAAGAAGGGCTGGATCCCAGCTGGGATGGGGCACTGGAGCTGAAGCAGCACAAATGGCCAGTGAGGTGCCAGCAATGGCACAAGCCAAACCCCACTCCAGTGTCCACGTGGCAGTCGGTCACAGTCCTCAGCAGCAAGCTTGAAGGAACCAAGTGGCCACTGCAGCATTTCTTGCAGCTAATCCATGAACAGCTACTGCCAACAACCACTAAGCTCCTTGGGATGGGCACAGAAAAGCATTTCTATCCACAGTGGAAACATAAGATCGTTCTCAAGAAAGTATAGGTTTGGAAAAACAAGGGCTTGGGATCAGAAGATGATATAACAAAAAAAAAAGGTGAGCCATGAGAAAACTACATGTATGGAAGAACAGGGGCTTGAAATGTAAAGACGTTGTTTTGGTCCCCATTAGGGTCCAGCAGTTCAGACAGAGAGAAAAGTCCATCATTACAACCATCACTTCAAGTCATAGAAGATTTTTTGGATCAGCAAAGACCTAGAGAAAATTCAACCCCAAGATATAAAAACAGATTTTTATTAATTAGAAAAAAAAAGCCAGATACAAATCACAATCCCCTGAGAATAAATAAACTAGATGTCAAGGTTATTTTCTTCAAAACAGTTTAATAGGCAGGTGCTGAGCCAGTGGTGGCCATCTCCCCAGTGTGCCACACGAGGCGAATCGCCGGCACAGCCTTGGCCCTTACGATTTGCAGCAAAACCATCAGGTCTCCCAGCAGATGCCCTGCCAGTTTTGAGTGCCTACCCACCACCTCCACTGCTCGTTTCTCATCAGCTCTCCGCAGACAGCAGCAGATCATTTCATCCTGTTACTTATGCCACAGAAATTTAGACTTGAGGAAAAATAGGCACAACAACATTACATCATTTAAGCAACCAACTTAGCTGACTATATCAAAATTCTGCAAGAGCAAAAGACTTTTAATTAAACTAACTAGCCCTGGGCCAGAAAAATACTTCTTTCCTGCTGATTCATTTGATAGGAGGTGATGGTGCCGCAATCACTGTCACAATTCAAAGCACTTCTGAGTACTCCTCCACATCTCAAATCCCTTTGGTTGCAAATGCCTCAGCAGAAGCCTGTGCTACCCAGACACCTGCCTTGTCCCAGTGGCACCCAGGTCAGCTCCAGAGCCTGTTTTTGTGCTGATAACCTGAGTCTCATGGCCTCTCTGTACCATTTGGCGCAGAATGAAAATAACAGAAAACCCTAGCAGCCTAGCCCCAAGGTACTCATAACTAATAATTTCACATGGTAAGCCATGAGAGCCAGGAGCAGTCCCCTTCACAGCACTGTGCCAAGGACAAAGTCTGTGTCCCTAGGGCAGGGACTGATGCTGAGCTCTGGAAGGGGAGCCCAAGCTTGTGACAAGAGGGTCTGGACAAGCTGGGCACAGAGGAGAGAGACAGCAATCCCTCCCACCACACCTGCACTTGCCATCCCCCCGCCCCCCCCCCCAGGTTTGCCAAACGCCTTAGGAAAAGCCAGATTCTACACAGAAGCACTCTGCTGCAGGGAAGAGACACAGCTCTGTACAACCCAGAATGATGCTCTGTCATGTGGCACTGCTCCAGCCCACACAAGGCTTCATCTTCTACTACACACTTAAGTGAACTGCTTTTTTTGATGTTTTTTTTCTTTTCTTCTGGAAAGAAGCTAATTAGAGTGGAAAAGGATCTCTACGACTCTCGCATGTATGACTCCTGTATTTCAGAGACTTTAAATTGTGTTATGCAACTGCCACACACACACTGTACTTGAAATTATATAGCATGCAACCTAATCAAACACCACTAACAGGACCAGGTAGTTAAATCATGCTGTGATAAACAAGGAAAACGATTTTGTCTAAGCATGGTGAATTCTCCCTTGCACCTTGGTCAAAGTGGCACCTACTACCAATTATCAGGTCGGTAAAATGAGTCTGTTATTTAGGGTAATGGTTTAACTTAACATGCAAAGTGCATGGCTGGGGGTGCATGAAGTACTCACACAGTGCAAGGAAGGGGCACCTTAGTGGCACTGACTACCCAGGGAGCCCCTGAGAAGGGGAGCAGGAGCAAGGCAACAGATGTGAGCCCGGGGCAGGGCTGTTAGAAACAGAGCTCCCTCAGGAACGCTTTGAGGACAAGACTCCGCAAAGTATGGAAAAATCTGCTGAAAAAGAAATAAAATAACTCATTCCCACTCACATCCATGACAAGAAATTAAAAGTACGTGTTACAACAAGGAAGCCAGGCTGGATACTGGAGAAAAAAATCCCTGTCCCAGTAAGGATGCAGATGCGCAGGAGGAGCTGACCCAGGAACTCACGTCCCCACATCCCCAGCGGGATCAGCTGGACAAGTGCCACCAGGAACAACCTGGGCATGCTCAATCCTGCTTTAAGAGGAAGATGTTCAGATAGCCTGAGGTCTTTCCAGCCCTATTTTTACAGGATTTCTACCCTTCACTCCAGCTGCCCTGCCATACCTCGCAAGAGGCATCCTGCAGCCAATGCTGCTCTGCAGCAGCCCCCGCAAGAGGCACAGGCTATATTTATTCTGGTACATTGCAGTGGGAAGCTTTAATCTGTGTAATCGCCTCAGAGAAGATTTCATTCAGTGAGGGGAAAGCAATTACTGTTTCATTTGCAACCAGTTGCCTTCACAGGGTCTTAATCTATCAGAGCTGGAGGGTCCTGTCAGCCCCTGCACCTGCCTGGACAGTTTTTGTGAGATAGGTTTATGCCTCTGATAAGAGCACCTGCAGATACTCAAGGTTTTCAGCCCGTTTGAAGCAATTTTTCTCTTCCCAGATGCTATTGCTTTTATCTGACAGCATATACCCTGCATGAAAAAAACAACTGGATATAATCCTAGATTAAAGGGATTGTAATGCAGAATTAAATACAAGCCGTACCCTTCATAGGGTTTGCTGTCGTCATTCACCAAGCACAGAACTCGGCCGTTTGGGAGGTGGTCAGATGGTGGTGGCATTTCAGATAGCCTCTGCAGCTCCTGACTTCTCTAGACAGGCATTTGCATCTCCCCACAGACGTGGGAGGAAAAAAACCCTCTTAAAATAAAATAAAAAAAACAAAACTAACCCAGCGACAAAATAAAAAAGTCCTTGGTGTTTCCATATGATGCTGCATTAAAATCCCTTTAAGATTTCACTTCAAAAACTAGCAACTAAAATCCAAATTCTCAGCAGGACTCTGCACATGTTGGACTGCTGCACCTCAGTGCTAGGAAGGTTTGTGGTCCCACAACAACCATGCCAGGAACCAGAGGAAGATAACTGAGACTCAAATTAGACAAGAAAAAAGTCCCGAGGAAAGGATATTCACTGTCTACTGCAGCAAGGATCACAATAGCAAAGCAATGCAAAAGCCCACCAGGAAATCTTTATGACTTTATCTTACGTCAGGAAAGACACCATATACTTATATGCACAGCTGCATACTTGGAAAAAAAAAAAAAGGCACTTTAATCTTCTGCTTTTTCCAGCCTGGCAGCCAAAGCAGCTTGACATGATAAAGAGACTTGAGAGTTGTGAAAACTACATATTAAAAAGAGAAAATTTCTAACTGTCTTTCTCTTGTAAATTGTGGCAGCCAAAAAATCCAACCCTAAAATGAAGATGTGCCTGAAGGTAGCAATTTTACAATCAGCAACATAATGATTTATATCACTGCTGTCATCTTTGTTGGGGAAAAGGAAGCCAGGTATTGTGATCATTAGCTTTTTGATACAGATGACATTTTTAAATGAGGAAAAACACATGCATTTTAATCAGGAACTGAAGGAAATTGCCCCAAAATACTAACAGAAGAATCTGCAGCTCATGCCAAGATTTGCAAACACAGGATATGAATATTAAGGTGACAAACATTATCAGTGACATCCCGAGCTGCTGCATATCCCTGGGTACATGTGAGGGAGCTCACTCACCCTGGAACACCCACGCCCTCCCAAAACATACGCCTTCATGCCACAGGCCCCAAGCAGGCACAGCCTGGAAACAGGCCCCTCTCCTGCTGAAGCCTCTGGGTTTCCAGGTGCTGCTCTCACACAGCAAGGTGCCCTTGCTCCCACCCAGAATCCAGCTGCTCACAGCACTGAGGCTCCCCAGCTCCTGCTAATGGTAGGCACAAAGCAGCAGTGTTGGGTCCCACCGAGAGACAGCAGCACCAGGCTCTTCTTTTAAATAAACAATTGAGAGTCAAGGTGCTACAGCCTCTTTTCCCCAGAAAAGTTCCAGAAGCAATGCCTGGCCTACCTGCTAGTCGGTCTCTAAGCTCCTGCCTGATGCCTTTTTCCTGGTCTTAGGAAATAAAAGCTCAGACGCAGTTAGAGGGTTGTGGGTGATTTACCTCGGTATTTTAATAGGATCTCATTCGATGCATTGCTTCACCCAGGTGACACACATCACAATGTCCTCCCACCCCCCAATTGAGTGTACAATTAAAGACCTTACACATTAGCACATCTAACAAGAGGGGCCAATAGGAGGCTGGGGTGGGCTAACTCCTAGTTTACAGAATCTGTCCTGCTAGGGGACCTTGAGTGCTTATGACAACAGAGTGTTTGGTCTTCTAACTCTACAGTTTCTGGGGTGTTCAGTCTCCCAGCCTACTGGACACCAAGAAACCAGGCTAAAGTATCACACCCATAGCATCACAAGTATGCATGCTAATACCTGTGGATATAGGGAACTGTGTAAAAGGTATTTAAGAAAAGGCAAAAAATCCTTCAGGCATCAGCCTATGCCTTGGCAGACACACATGAAGTCACAGGTGTAAAAGACAAGAGGCTGCTGCTGTCGAAGGATTAAAAATCAACTGAACTTGAACTTTAATGAAATAATGTGACTTCTCATGCTTCCATTCCCCAGTGTGACCATAATCACATCTGTTGCTGAGAACCAGGACACTGTTTTCAGAGACAAGTTAACATGCAGGCTTCCACAAACCTGGGTGATGCGACAGCAAGGGCACCAGCACAGGCTTTCTTAAGCCCTGTGCAGCAAGTTTGAAATTGGGATGCATTTTAAAGCCACAGAAGAGAACTTCCTGCAGATGACATCAGTAGCACATCAAACTTCGCTGAGTGTTTGCAGAGAACAGCAGAGAAAGCACTGAGAGTTCTCTCTCTCCTAGTACACGAACTCCAAGGCAAACAACAAATCTGTGGCCACAAACACCCTCAGAGCTCAACACAGATGAAGAAGACAGAGATTAAATCTAAAAGGCTCCTGTCCCCTCAGAGATCAATGCAGATGAAGAAGACAGAGATTAAATCTAAAAGGCTCCTGTGCCCTCATATTTTAATAGAATACAGGAAAGATTCAGCCTGTATTGGAGTAAGTTTTGTTTATAAATCCCACAAATCCCACACAATATGCCAAAAAACTCTCCTCCAGAGAAAAAGCTGTGTCACCTCCCAGTTCACAGTTTGCAGTGACAGCCATGTAATCTCAGCCTGCGTACAGCAGTTTCAGACCTTCAAAAAGGACTCCTCAGCCTGACAAGGATGCACTGAGCATGTCCAGCAGTCCAGCACTGTGCCATGCCTGTGGGAGTAGTCAGCAGTCATTCTGCACCATTCAGTTCATGGATCAGCACTCCTACCTCTCAGTCTGAGTATTTCTGGCCCTGTGGGTCTGCAATAACTCCATGCTGCTTGCCCTCCCATGTTCGCCATTGAAAAGCGTTGATAGCACCAGAAGTTGCACTGTTTTCTGAAAGCAACTCTAATTAAGTATGAAAGCAAGTCTAATTAAGTATGGCCTGCTGTGTGAATCCCCTGGGAAGACAGAGTAGTACCATCAACCCTTGCATCCAGCCATCCTCCTTTTGCCCAGTGTAAGCAGCTGACAGCAGATGAAGCCCTGATCTGAGCGCCAGGATGTGCACCTGCAGCTGTGCTGAGCAACACAGAAGCACGTGCCAGGCTGAAGGTGCTGTGCAGTGAAGGGCTAAAACACTTCCTATCCTCCACACCCCACTGGGGAACAGGACTCTGCCATCAATCCTTCTGTCAACAAACCCTCCCCATCTTTGCTAAAATCACACCAGTACCCTCCGGCACACTTATATCTCATTTCTGCAGGAAGTTGTAGGTACAGAAAGCAGTCAGGATCAGGTGTGGAGCATCCCGGTGTCAGGGCCTTCCCACAGCCAGGCAGCGAGCTCCTCCCTGCTCTCCTGTTTCATCTCTGCATGTCAGATAGCGCAGATTGCAGGTGCTCACCTGGGAATCATCCTGCTCTGTGCACTGCCACTAATGATAAAAGCTAACAGCAAAACCTCCAGTGAGGCAAAGAGAACCAGCACACAGCCCCGAAACATTAGTCACTACAAACACACCTGAAGCTCAACACACGTGGGGCACATTTAAATTTACTTTTCGTTAATTATGAATGAATGTTGGTTTATCTGGTGTTTACTCCAGTGCAATAATAAAAACACATTCAAAATCATAAAACTCCCTGCAAAGAGCCATCACCTGTGCTTGCCCACCTTGACCAATTGGTTCAGTGCAAGTATGTGGAGATACAACTGAATGCCAAAAGCTAACAATTTTCATGCCTGAAAGGGGGAATTTTCCTTATGTTCTACCCTAACACACTACTGTGTGCACTCTCAGTAGATGCCCACCTAAAACCCCTGCTCAAGTTACTTATTCTTTTCAACCTATTTATTAAACCAAAGGTTGAAAAGCAAGGAGAAGAAACCCCATCCAGGAAGGGAATGATGTAAGGAAGGATTGCTTGGATTCATCAGGACAAATGATAATCATAGCTCTGATCTTGGGTTGCAATTGATTAGTTATAAATACACAGCACCAAGGGTACAAGGGCAAGGAAAGAGCTTTTTTGGAAAGGCACAGGAATAGACCCCAAAAGCAGAGTGCTTGTGGCTCTTCAACAGATAGCCCTAAGTGCCCACTGAAAATGGGAGATACCTTCCTGCTCACAGTGGACAGAAGGGAGAATGATATCATTAAAGCCCACATTGCATCTCAAAGTCCTTGGAGGAAAGGGGAAGAGGTACTTCATATTTCTATAAAACAATTAGTATTGACAGAATGGACTATAATACAGCACTCAGACCAGAGGAGTAATTAACTATCCAGCAGCTTGCTTACTGGATGCAGATAGGAAGCACCAAGGCAGCAATTAGAGAGCAGAGAGGCAAGGCAGGCACATGGCTTTGCTCTAACAGGTACTGACCTCAGAGCCGTCTGCTCAGGTGTCTGACGAGACATCCCGTACCCCACGCCGAGCACCAGAGCATCCCTGGCACAGTCACTGGCATCTCCCTGGGCATGCTGAAAGAAGAGCTGGCAGCCAGCACTGATTTGGGAGCACCTTCTCTGCACAGGTTGTGCTCAGCCTCTCTTCCCCTTGCCTTGGTTTCTCTGTGCCTTAAAGAGTGTGGCTACGAGCCAAGCAGAGAGCTCTGGTCACAGACAGCATCAGTGATGGAAAAGTACCACTCACAGGGGATAGTGCCTGGGAACTAATCTGCAAGATGCCACATACCATCAAATGCTTTTCCACTGAAGCTCAAGGCAACTGGTTTCAGCACCTTTCTAATTTGCAAATCTCTGAATAATCCTGAAAATTGAAGCCTCAGGCAGAGCTGGGGCTCCTTGCACACCGTTTCAGCCTTGTGAGGCTTAGCTTTAAACATCTTTGGGGAGAAAATATTTGCAGTTCAGTCTGAGGTCCAGAAAAAAAGGACATTAAGTGCCCAAACCTTCAGCGTTTCTCCCCCCAAAACCAAGAGGTACCATGGATCTATTTCTAAACAGCCACTCTTGGGTAGCCCTTGCTCTACCTTATTCCCACCTATGGGGAAATGTCTTGGCACAGTCCAAAGGCCCGCCTTGTCACTTTGTAGGGAGGCGAAGCAGAGGCAAACGGTGTTTCTGCTTCAAGATGAGCACCTTCCTCCCTTCTCTCCTTGGCTCTCCTCTTCCCTTTCTTCTCTCTTTTGCCACAAGAGTTTTCCAGCACTGGATGGTGATGCTGCTGAACAGGGCAGCCACAAACACGCAGAAAACAGGTCCATGTAAAACTATGCATTTACATCCGTGCACGTGCTTCTGGCAAACAGCTCACAGCTGGGCTGCCATAAATGATGGAGTACCAGAAATAAAGCTCTTTCCTGCTGTGACATTTTAAAACAATTCAGCAAGCTTTTCACACCAGGAAAAGCTGGGGCTGTGTGTGCAGCGAGGAGTGAACATGCTGCAGCTCTATGCGTGGCTCCAGAGTCAGAAAATTACTCTGCAGCGATGCAAGAGACTGCTTCATTCCTGATATCCCTGAAACAAGGACAGAAACTGGACCAGCAAGGGTTTCACAAGGACACCACACTCTCCTGGGTGCGGGTGCCAAGGCTCTGTAATGACGAAATGCAGCAAAGGACCCAAAAGACATCAGGCATCACTGGGCCAGAGTGATCACCAGAATCACTAAGTCATTCTCGCTGGCCAGACCAAACTCTCACAGCACAGTAAATGGTCATTTAAGAAATAGATCTGGATTTGGAGGCAACACTAATTTCTGGATATTGAGACTCTGAATAAACTAGCTAAGAAAAGCAAGGCTGCCACAGGGTCTGCTGCAAGTGGTTTAAGACATGAGACCTGCTGGGACATGACAGTTTAGTATCCAGACTTTCCAGAAACCAGAGCTACAGAGACCTTCAGGTCAAAGGCACAATTCCCAACCAGCCGACGCCAAACTTCACCCAGTATTCAAGAGCAGCAGATACTCCCCTGCCACCTTCTCCTGAGAGCGAATCAAAGAGGGCAGTTGGAAAAACCACATGAATACCAAGTACACCATTAAGGTTCTGGACACAAGATTTTAAGGCAGAATCCTGACGAGCCTTTTGTGATATTTCCTTACATGGGACACAGCACTCGGACCAGTTTGCTGTCACTGAATGCATGACTTTACTCATTTGAGCAGCAGCAGCACCCACTCCCAGACTTTCTGGTGGCAGGGACCAGCATCCTGTGCACCATGGAGATACCAGGGAGGGAATAATGCATCTTCTAAAGAATATCACTGTGTCAAATAATCTCATCAGCTCTGGGAAATCTCGTCTCCTGAAGTCGCAGCAGCTGAGGACAGATGGTGTGACAAAGCTGCTGCTGCATGAATGACAGAGCCATTTAAAAGCAGAGGACTTTTTATTTCTTCTCTTCCCTAAACACCATTGTCAATCTCAACGCACTAGAATGAAAAAGCCTTGTTTTCACTGGAATGTTCCACCAGCAACCATTGGCTTCCTGCAGTATTAACAAAATAAACCAGATCTTGTCCCTAACGAAAACAGTAATTTTTTGCTACCGACAAGTCACTGCTTTGCCTCAACTCAACATCCCAGCTCATATAGGTAATTTATATCTAAATCACCTCAAAACTGGTACCTGTTTTCACAGCATAATTAATGCAGCAGCAGGTAACAGCCAACACACAACTCCTGCCAACACAAATGTGCTGGTTTCATTTTGGGACCTTTTCCTCTGCTGATAGAGCTCAATATTGCTCAACTAGCATCAACATGGGCAAAATAAATCACAGATTAAAAACAGACAGTAACAAACCAAAACACTGTGGTCCTGCTGCAATAGTTGATAAATCCTATTTAGGATCAAATAAGCTCTAAAGGAGAGGGTAAAGGAAGCCCAGCAGGGTATGGAATAAAATTTGGCAGCTGCAATTCTGCTGCCAGAAAGGCACTGGGACAGGACCATGTCTGGATGGCATCGATTGCAGAGGCAGCTCCAAGGCACTTGGAGCACCCTGTACTACTACATAGAGCAAGCAGCTGTTCCCCACTCTCTCCTCATGCAGATGATTTTAGGAAGGGAAGAAATCAGGAATCATTACTGTGCCACAACTCTGAAATACTTTCCCTGTGTAGGCAAGAAACTGCTGTCATCACAAAAAGTATAATTTCAGCGTGCATGTGCATGAATGCACAAGGTAGGAACTAAAAATAGAGGTACCCTATTTCCACGCATCCAGTCAGCAGGTCCAGAAACAGCATAAACAGTGATTCAGCAGTAGCCTGCATGATGCAGGAGGTTGTTTCTTTGCCTCTGCCTCCTGTTTGTAGCCCTTCCCACCTCAGCTGAGTTACCAAGGCCCAGCAGCTCCCAAGAGCAAAGCCCAGACCTGCCTTGCAAAAAGAGCCCCGGCTCCACAGGGCCCAGGGAGATCTGCCAGTCTTGGGGAATCACTGGCTGCTTGGTTCCCTCGAGAAGGGGGTGATGTGAGGTGGCTGTTAATGCTCTTCACACAAGGTCCAGCTCTCAAGAACACAGACATTTAGAGAGTTTTTCTGTCTACAGAAGTTTTTCTAGTGCAGAGTCTACATGCTAAATTAAATGCATTTTTAAACAAGATAGCTGTATAATTTGCATTTTTGCTATTTTTTCATTAAGTTTCTGTGTCATAGCTACAAAGTTTGATCATCCAAACTGGGTACAAAGAGGTGCACAATGTACAAATAAAGTGTATGGCAACAATTTTTGGTGCAAAGTAGTGCTGTGACTCTATAAACACCTCTGAAAAACTGCACAAGACAACACCAAGGACATTTTTTGAATCCTGTGAGATTTGTTACATAAACAGCCATGACCTTGTACCCATGGTTTCAACAGGGACAAGTTGGTTTTTTTGCTGGTTCTCACCCCCAATTTTTTCATTAATGTTTGCTTGAGAAGTCAGAAGGAGATACAAGAAAAAGAGAATGAAGAGTAGGAATTTCATTTACATTTCATAAAACTGTAGCTAATCTCTTTAAGCAGAAATTTAAAAAATACTTAAGTCTTCCCACTGCCCAGGCTCTGTCATTCACCCTTTCAAACACAGCAAAGTCTCCCAAGTATCCAGGTGAGCAAATCCCTCCTCCAGCCCTTGAAGTCCTGGGACTAAAAATATCTTTGAAGGGCTTCCTTGCACAAATGTGACTTACCCCCACACCATTCCTAGACAGCGCAACTAACCAAGAACAATTAAAGTGTTCAAAGATTTCAATTTGACCTCAGAATGTATTAAAGTCCTTTCTACTCTCACCTTGACATACTTTGAAGTCTGGATGATTTGCATTTTGATGTCTAATTGAAATGAGGATTGCTGCCTGACAGGCCTTAATCTTCTCAAAAACACAGTTGTTCCTCTCTCCCCAAAGCAAGTATTTATTACAAGTTTCACCTTGAATATAGGTCACAGCATTGCAAAGCAAGTAATCAGAGCTGTAAAAAAAAAAACAACCCAAAAAAAACATACCACAAAGATTCTGTCTAGGTTAAAAAAAAAAAATTCAAAAGGCACATCTGTTCTCCTGAGTCACAGCAAGGAAAGATTATTACCACTAGCATGAGGGTTATACAGCAAATGAAACAACTGGTTAAAGAAAAAAAGAAATTAAATCACTTATAAGTGTCATCTTACATCATTAAATTTTAATAGGAAAACTACTGTGCTTTGCTTAGTCTGAATATATATGCAATGTAAAGAGACCCTCTGACATCATCGAGGTGTAACACCACAAGATAAATGGAGATGATTTCCCACACTACTGGAGCAGCTGTAACTGCCTCCCAAACCTGCAGCAACCAAACAGCAAGGCAGCTGCTTCTGGCTGGCCACTGGCTTTTATGCCTTTAGCTGAGAGGAAAGAATCAGAGGTCTTACTCTTCTCCTGACTGTTTGGGCTTTAACAGAGGGCAGCTGAGCTGCTACACTAGTCAAAATGCCCATCTCCTGCTAGTCACAGTTTGCTTGTCCCTGAAGCCTGAGCCATCACCAGAGCACAAACATCTGAAGGCCGCATTTTGCACCGAGAGTGCCCCAAGCAAGGGCAGCCAGAGCACATCCATATGCATCCCGAGAGAGCCCATCTGGAGCAGAGCCGCACTCCATGGACTCCCAGCAAGGCAAAACTAAGCTCAGGACTCCAGACTGCCTTCCTTTCATACAGCAGTAGGGTTTTGAGAGCATTAAGGATGAAGATTTTCCTGTCCTGCTTCTGCATTACAGTGCAATTCTCCCTCTTGAAGGAGGGCAGCACCCATGACAAGCTCAGGAAATGTCAGAGGAAGAGGCTGCAGGCAAGTCAGGCACTGCCTTGCCTATGGAAACAGCAGGCAGCCTGCAGTCCACCTGCGCAAATGTCAACAGCAGGACAGGGTGCACGGCTGCTGTGCACAGAGCTGTTAAGATCTATATGAAGCCCCATGTGTGTAAATTAAACATTGGCTCCTTCTATCATCAAATGTGTACAACTTGTAAGCATGAATTATGCAAGACTATTAACTGTCGTATTTTAAGAGGGAGCAGCTGTAGAAGCTGCTTGGAGGACACAGAAGGGGCTCAGTGTCTGTGTGTGTCTCAGCTACAGCACAGCTCCAGCCCCAGTGCTCCCCCAGACCTGCACCCTGCACTAAGCAATTAACTCAGCATCTCACAAGCTCTCACTGTCTTCCAGTGCTCTGTGGAGAAAGGAGTAATATTTTTATCACCTTCTTATTGACGACAACTTCAGAAAGATCTGGATAATTGTGTGACTTTGTGAAGAAGTGAGCAGAGAGCTGAGCCTGTAACCTGGCCCAAACTCAAGCCCCCAGTCAGTGCCCAAACTGCCAAGCTCTGCCTTTGCTTTCACCTTTCACAAGGAACCTGAAACAGTAAACTCCCGCTGAGACCAAGGAGCTCCAGGCAGTTTCAGTTCAGTAATTTTCTTGTTGACTAATGAACCCCCACACTCAGCCAGAGCCCACAGATGAGGATGCCAGTCTAGAGTAACGCTGCACAGCCCATGTCACAAGCGGCACCATGGTGGAGGCAGAGAGCAGCTGCAGGGATGCTGGATGGCAGCACGGAGCACTCACCCACCCTCAGCCCCAACACAGAGCACTGCAGGCTACTGAGCACAGCCCTCCCTGAGAAGACACCGTGCTTAGCAGACATGCTAAGGTTGCTGATGGCAAGCACTGGCCATAAATTACCTATAGGGTGAGAAGGCTTTTGGTACAATTTTACATAAAACATTAATTCTTCTGGTCAATACAGATGCTGGTAGGACTGGGTGGCAGGGCCGTACATAGCAAATAAGCATGTTGGAGCATAAGTGCTGAGAGGGGAGGCACAGATAGGTGTTAAGACCGGTTTCATTCATTGTATACATCACAGACTTGGAAGAACAAACATTAAACACCGTGATTACATTTACTGATGATTCAGATTTGTGTGGGCTCCTCAATACACAAGAGGAGGGCAATAAAGCCCTGGACAACTGTGAGCAAGCAAGTACCTCAGGGGATAATTAAATTAATCTGAGCTATGGAAATGCCACACAACAAGGCTAAAACAAAGCAAACAACATTGTAAAGGACTTTGCACTCAAGAAACTATATGAGACAAACACAGGCTACTGCTCACCCAGTGACCCACCAGGGTGCCAGGTGCTGTACAAGCCCATCAGGTAAAAACTGGTACAGTATACACACAAAGCTCTAAAAAAAACAATCCCAGTGATACCGGTTGTATGTGTCCCCAGCCCAAGGGACTGTGGCTTTAGAGAATAGACTTATCACAAGGGGACCACTGGTGACACAGCAGCTCTGGGGCCACCCTGGCAAAACAAATCCATGCAGAGGACCCCAGGCCACAGCACCTGCCTCCCACCTGGGTTACCAACTCCCAGTCCCTATTACCAGCTGCTCACCAGACTCTTGACCATTGCTCCCCATTTGGAAATAATGTACTTGCCCCTAACTGCCTGGGCAGCCTCACCACGCTAAACTGCCCTGTCTGATGCAAGGCAGCTGCCTTAGAGACACTGAGGCACCTTCCCTGAGCCCAGCAAAGGGATCACTGGCAGGGCATCACAGCAGGCACAGAGCCCCTTCCAGGAGACAGGTCCCAAGAGCACATCAGACCAAGGCTGGGGAACACAAAGCATCTGGAGCAGCAACACAAGCGAGGACATGGGAGAAGTAAGAAGTGGCAGAGCTGCCCAAGGCCCTGGAGGCACGAAGATACTAAATTTGATGAGGTTGAGGAAGGGAGCCAAAGGAGGAATAAATAGAGCTAATGAGAACACAAGGCTTGAGCATTCAAAAACCTTTAACACACTACTAAACAGCAATAAAAAGGCAATTAGAATTCCAAGATGCATGGAGGGTAATTGCATGCACTATAAATAGGTGGTGGGAAGACTGTCCTGCTCAGCAGGATCTGATTCACTTTTGGGGTGACTTCTGTGCAGAAATGAATATTTTGGTGTGTGTGACAGAAGCTGAGAGAAAGGAGTTTACAGAGAGATGAAATTACAGGAAGAATTTCTATCACTCACATCCTGCTCCATGAAATATGTACCAAGCAGGAGCTTTGCCAGAGCTTCAGAGGTCATAATTTGAGGAACTCCAAACAAAAGTTCAGCAGCAGGGATGCAATACAGCCTTCGGAGGAAACATCCATGTTATATCAACCAGCAATGTGTATGGCACAGGAGTCCAGGCACTTCAGTGGCTTTCACTATTGATGGAGAAATCTAACAACACCCATGGAGACCCCCGTCCTGCTCAGTTCATAACCTTTGCAAAGCAAAGCACTTGTAACAGCACTTAAGCAAAATCAGAAGTTTAAAAGTGCAATTCAAGTGTCAAATTCACTTCCACCAACCACCATCATGCCACTGGCATGTTGCTTCTGGTCTCTACCTGTGCCTCAGGCACACTCCACTGCTCTGCCCATCACCCCCTCCCTGGGCTGGTGTAACCCTCGAGGGGATGCCCATGGCTCAGCCATGCAGGCTCACGGTAGCTGGTACAAGCACCCAGGTTGCTCTCTGATGCCATTCCCTGCCCAGCCCTCCCTCCCTCCACCAGTTAGGCTGGAACAAGTGCACCAACTGCTGCTCTCCCTGCCAGGCATGTGGCTCAGGCTGTGCGGGAATGTGTCATAAGAGATTCTGGGAAAGAAGTAGCCTTGGAGTAGATAAAACCCATGAGATCACAGCTGAAGGCAGGGTAGGGTCTTTGCAGAATTACAGCTAACATCTTTCAGAGGAGAAGGTACCACTAAAGTCCAGGAGCCCATAAACAAGTAGAAATCATACCAGGCAGAGCCTTGGCCAACATAATCCACCACTGCAAGATCAACTCAAGTCTTTTGAGGACACCAGCTCTCTCTTGAGACAGCTAGAGGCTAGAAGAGTATTATTCCCCACCATCTCTGCATAGCCCTGGGCATACCTGATGCAGAGCAAACAAGAGATGGAAAAGGAAAACACAGCCACACCTGAGAACTGCCAGCAATCCCTCCTCCCTGTCCCAGCTCCTTCACAGATACCTTCCAGAGGAGGGAAGTTTACAGACTGAAGCACCAAACACCGGATAAAGGGAGGGAGCAAAGCTGAAACTTCCCAACTCCAACCTCTCTCAGCCAGGCCTCGTGCCCTTCCCAGCTCCCTGTTCTTTCCCATTGCAGAGCATCGGCATCAAGTCACGTTCAGGAGCTGCTCTGCCCTCGCAAATGACTGAGCACACGCAGTGTCTGCAGTCCTAACTCCAGCTAGCTCTCAGCTATGCACCAAAAACCAACCCCATGCAGCTCAGAACATCCCCAGATAGCAGCAGATGGCTTTTGCCTGGAGGTCTCACTGGCAGAGGGTGGTCTTGATGCCTTTTTCCTGGTCTTAGAAAAATGAAAGCCAGACACAGTTAGAGGGTTGGGGGTCATTTACCTTGGTATTTTAATAGGATCCCATTTGATGCATCACTTTGCCAAGGTGGAACGTGTTACAATGCACACTGCACCTCCCATTGCATATACAATTAGAGACCTTACACATTAGCATATCTAACAAGGGGGCCCCAATAAGGGGGCTGGGGTGGGCTAACCTCTAGTTTACAGAATATGTTCTACTAGGGGACCTTGACTCCTCAAGATAGTAGAATGTTTGGTCTCTTGCCTATGCAGTTCTGGGGTTTTTAGACTCCTGGCTACGCAGGCCACTGCAACTAGGCTAAGTTATCGGACTTGAAGAATTACAAGTGTGCATGCTAACACAGAACTGCGTAAAAGGTACATAAAAGAAAAAAGAAAAAAATAATCTTGGCATCAGTCTGCAGAGCCAAGGTGGGAGGCACAGTGCTGGTTTTTGCAGCATGAACCGCTCTCAGGTCACACAGCCTTGCCCATGCCTGAAGAAGTGCTGGCTGTGGCCTTCCTTCCTCCTTGCACTGATACCATGCAGGTAGCAAGGCAGCTGGCTCCTGCTGCGTCACCCCATTAGCTTCCTTCTGAGGCAGGGACAAGTCTGTCATCTCTGGTTGCAAGAAGAAAGGGAGCAGTCTGCTATGAAGGAAGGAAGTCTAGCAGTGGAGACAATAAAAGCAAATTCATCACACGCAACATGCAAAGCATTTGTGCTCTCTTGCTGAATTAGGAAAAGGTATTTGGCATCGTAGAAGAAAACTACCTTTTGCTTGGTGTTCTGCTTATGTGATACTCACATCACCTTCCAGCTGCCTAAATCCTCTGCTGCTGAGGTGTGGGAGGAGCTGACCCCCATCAACAACACATCAGGAAAAGTGAAACCACCTCCTTGCAAAAACTACAGCCCCTGGCAGCATCAGCAGCAGTCCAACAGAACTTCTGGATGGCTGCACCTAATTGTTCCCAAATCATGCAGTATTTTCTATGCCTAAAACATAACACCTGAATGCTCCTTCATTCCAAACCCACACCTATTAGACAGGGACACCTGAGGGGAGCACTGTATAGAACAAAGATTGTATCTGGCTGGCTGCTCATGGAGCAGCTTCTCCCTTCCACAGCCACTTGGACCAGCCACGTGTCAAGGCTGGCCAGAGCAAGCCCAGCAATTTCTTCCCGAAGTGTCTTTGCAGTGTTTAGGTTCACCTGGCCAACTGGCTGGACAGGGGTCCCCCAAACCACTCCTTGGGATAAGAGTTTGTTTCCAGGCAAAGCATCAGCTGGAAATCAGATGGGTGGGTGCCTTCCTGCAGAACCAACATCAGTGAGCACAGAGCTGTATTTAGGAGTACTGGTCTATTTTCCCTGTAACAGGCAAGTCTCTTTATCTCACCAGGAGGCCACCAGCCATGCCCCTTGTTGACTCCAGCCACAACCAGAGTCTGTACTTTGGCTGTGACACTCTGGGCTCTGAAATGACCCTCATGCACACAGCCACACGCCTAGCAACAAAGGCAAATCACTGTCCCTCTTTGAGGGGCTTCGAGGAAAATATGGGGCTGCTCCCCTGCGATGTGGAGGCGGGGAAAAACTTGTAGGTTCTGGTCACATGTTGGGCTGCTTAAAGTGGTAAAATCCTTCAACAGGATTGAAGCCTTCTGCACCTCAAGGCAATGCCAATTTAGCATTGGTAACTTAACAAATTCCCTAGGAAAGGGAGAATGGCATGAGCAAGGCCCGCATAGCTCATCGATTGAAAGCACATGCTGAAGCAGACATCAGGGGTTGGTACAAACTTACAGAACCTGCAAACTCCCACTGCCATCCTCTCCAGCTCAACGGGTCCTCAGGATCAAATTCAAATGCTAGAGCAGAGACTGCTCTTTACAAGGCAACCTGTGAGACTGTTTCAACAGGACAATTATTAATAAATAGCATCTTCTATCAGTAGCTCCTCAAGGTGTGCGCCTGGAAAACAGCCTTTCCTCCCTACTACTGTCCTCCCCTGTGCCAAACAGGCAATTGGGAGCCAAACCACCCCCTTTTATCCCTGCTCCAAGAGATTGAACTGAGCCTGTGCACACCATGGCACTGCAGCTGCTCTGGATACAAGGCTTCTTTCTCCTGCAAAAGTGCATCAGGCAACAACAACATCCAAAACAAATACTTCTTTTTCACTGCCAAAAAGTTTATTGAATTTCTTTCCCCCACAGTTCTTCACCTGGCTGAAGACATACAGTGAGTTGATAGACTTGGAGGGACAGGGTCACTCTGCTCCATGCTTGTACAGGACCAGATCCAGTTCATAAATGTTAATCCTAAATCATCAAGCGTGGATCTAAATCCCACCCTAAAAGGGAGCAGAAGGTGGTCTGCAGAGGGTCTAGAGACATAGCTGGATTCGAAGACTCTTCATTTTAGAGAGTCTAAAAGCACCCTGCCCTTGTGTGAACGTCACCCTGATTTAGCACACAAGATCACAGAAGGCCACTGCTGGACCATCAGCCCTGTCTGCAAGGGTATTGCACAAATGCATTGTGGCATCTGCACAAAGTCCTACCAAAGTCAATGGGGTTCTTTCAAGATCTGCACATCACATTGCCAGTCCCCGAAGATAAACACTGCAGCCCCGTCATTTAAAAAATCCACCCTTCTGGCCCGGAAAAACATGACCAAATCTAGATCTCATTAAGTTTCTTCATCAAATATTAACATTTAGGAAGGGGGAGACACCCATGAGGGTTACTATACACCTGGCACTACTAAAAGTCCAAGCTCCCAACCTTACTGTGAAGTAGACAGACAGGTTTTGAACTATGACAACTACAAACACAGCATCACTTACCCCAAGCTGAATAAATATTTGCATGACACTTTGACTCAGGTGTTTAAATTCTAGAAAACGTCTGACTTTATCAGCCTGAATCACAGACAAACAATACCAAATATTATCACTAAAAGCACCTTTTCAAACAACAATTTCAAAAGGTTAACATCAAACACTCCGTGACTGCACTTCATGTCCTGTTTTACGAATGAAGCCCACGCAATTCAGAGGAAAACCTGGTTAAAGCAAACCAAATATCCTGTACCCACAAATAACTTCTTCCTAAGCAAGTGCTGGGCTGGGATGCTCTGTGTATTTTTGTCAAGGTAATGAAACAGGGGAACTCCCCAAGACCCTTCCATCGCTTGCATCTCCCCTCTCCCACCCTCATGAAGAGGCAGCTGGACCCTATTGCTGGATCTTGGAGCATGCCCTTCAAGAAAGGGTGGCCCAATTCTGATGCACTGGGAGCTGGTGGTGCCACCTGCATAAGGAGCATCCAAGGTGAGGAGACAATTCTGACTGTCCTGCCATGCCTGCACCACACTCTAAAAGAGCTGGGCAATGAGGTGGCACCTCCCTTTGGACCTCACCCTGTTCCATTTCCAGGAAGGGAAGACCTTTGAGGGTCCACACATCAAATCCCACCCACGTCCTGGGTGACCAACGGAGAACAGCTGCTCACCACCAAGGGAAGTCCCTTTGTCTGCTGTTTTAAGGCAACTCTACTGTTTTAATTAGTCTTAATTCTCAAAGGCACACTAAAATCTGTGATTTCCAGAGATCACTTTGTGGGTGATACCCTGGCACTGCTGCAGCCACTAGCTGGATTCACATCGACTCCATCCAAGCAACAGCTTTATTGATCATACTGTATTGATTGGTCTTAACATACTGATCAAGTTTATATCATGAAATAGAAATAGGATGTGTACCTTGTACCACCCTGGGCTACAGCACTGGCAGTAGCTCTAGGGTTTGTATACATACACTGCTAGTAGCAGATTTGTGATGGCTGGGCTGCTACTGCTAAATAAGCTAAAAACAAACTAAATATTTCTCCAGCTAACAAAAAATTGCATAGGGAAACAACTTGCCGATCATTTTCCACATAGGTAAATGGAGAATAAGTGACTCACCATTCAGCAGAAGGAATTACAAGTTGAGCAAGAGGCAAAGTGCTTCGGGGAGAGTGTCTAGACTATGCAAAGCAAGGCCATAAATTACACCTTTTGAAACTATGGGCTTTAGCAGGGCTTGGAACTGCATGATCCGATAAGTCTTCTCCACTCTTAGTTTGTAACATCTCTGGCCCAAGAGGTGCCACCCACAATAATTGAAATGTCAGGCTATGGATCAGGAACTGCAAAGTTTTACAACAGCCAAAGACCAAGCTCACAGCCTATTTAATTATCCACTTCACAATCCAATAAACTGCAAGTATATAAATAGCCAAAGTATGACAAATATTTAATATCTCCTAGAATTAAATTAAGATAAGGCACTGGCAAAATAAATGATAAGTGTTTTAACTGAAAACAACCATATTCTGCAGATTCCAGACAACCTGAGCACAGTAATCACATTCTGCACTCCACACTGCTAAGCAGCACAGCATCTCAGATGTGCCAGACCTTCCTTGCCATGGTGATGCTCTGCAAGCAGGCTCACCTTCACCTCAGGACTGGCACAGAGCTGGAGACAGCACCAGCCAAGAGCCCAGCCACACACACAGCTCTCATTTGGTGGTGGCAATGGCATGTGCCCACAGTGAGCCATTTAAGTGGTGAAGCCAGCCCCTAACTACTCTTCCAGGTTTGTATAGGCATAGCACAACTAATTATCCTGCAAGCTTTGCTGCAGCTACAGAGCTGTACATGAGGTCTAGTTCATGCTTGAGAGCTGCCTGGACTTTGCATGTACTTCTTAAGCAGCTCTAGACAGCAACTGAGGAACAGACAGAAAACAAGCAGAGCATCGTCTTTACCTCTCCTGCCCTGCAGAGCTGAGAAAACCAAAAATCTCCAAGGGTTTCTTGGGACCAGCAGAGCAGAATCTGACCACAAAAAAAACTCCCCCAACAGAAAGCTGCTAAAACAAGTCCCAACACCACCTGAGTCAGGGTCTGTCCCAGGAGAACAATGTGTTAGTGGTTTTATGAGAGAACTTGTGTAGTATGGCATGAGAGTAACAATCCAACCCCTGATAAGGAAGTATGTGGTTATTTGGAAGGCTGCACTAGCTTTACTATGTCCTAATTGTTGTAGCATCTGTGTGCCTGCTGAAATGGCAGAAATTCAGTGTTTTAAGATGCACTGTAACCAATGTAATGGTTTGTGACCCCTCACACCTGTGTTGCATTAAGCACTGTGCTCAAATCAATCACCATTCAGCAAAGCACAAGCTTAAGCGCTTTGCTGAATTTGACTGAGAATTTTGCTAATGCACCTGACGTCATCCCACAGGCTTACACAGGGACCCAGATCATGAGCCACTTCTCCCCGGAGTAGCCCTGGTAATCTGCAACAAATCTGGAACTTTTTTCATCCCACATTTATCCCACTGGGAACTGATTTACTCTCCTGCCTGCCTACTCCCTTGTTCTGCAGGAAGGAAAACAGGCAACGGCAACCACGACTGCAGTGACATCTGATCTAATGTGCTCTCCACGTTTTATCTCCAAACAAGTCCTTCCTTCTGCCCCTTTCTCAACAAGTGTTTTCAGTTTATGCTATTTTGAAGGAGCAAACACCGATTCCAGGTCTATGCTGTGCTTTTTAACTGCCATGCTGCTGGTATTTAGCATGAGGTACAACCCACATCCAAGGATGCTTGGTTTGCATCACTACAGACACACACCTTGTCCAACATCTCTAGGCTGCTGGCTGAGCTCCCTTCCCAAAGGTTTCAGACAGCTGGGATCAAGTGGGAAGAGGCACCAAGCACGGCTGGTCGTCTCAACTCTACTTCCAACAAATCAGCATGAGCTAGAGAAAAGACCACACACATCCTGGGCAAGCAATTACCAAGCTCAGTGCCATCTGCAGTAATAAAACACGTTGTTCTGAGAGCCACGGAGCTGGCAAAGCCACTTTCCTCCTGAGCTGCATCATGAGGCTGGAGCCTTCCATGTCCAGCAATATTGTAAGCTCTGATGGGAGTTTTTCCTCCACCTTCAGTAGGTCTCTTGCTCAGATTCCCCAGTGCCTAGTAAGGGCTGCCCACACACTGCACCTTCCTCCCATCTGGGGTAGAAGATAAAAATGAAATGTCCCTATTTTCACCAAGCTTAACAGGGACGAGTATCTTGCAGACCACTGTCTGCATCTCAAATGCGCCTGGAATTCAGTGGTGGCTTAAAAAAGAAACCTAAGTGGGAAGTAAGTCAGCACAGGCAGGTATCTAATAAGCCTTTTTTCTTTTCCCTTAGGAAATACTGCTAGTGAGATGTAAATAAAAGAACTTACAGGTAGACACCACAGATGTGTAGTTACTCAAGTGGAGCCTAACCCCATAAACATCAAAATAAACCCAAAGCAGAGGTGGACTTGAAAACACTAATCTAAAAAACAGTTTTTCCTCTGTTGCAGAAATTTCTGTAGTGTCAGGATCAGAAAAATACCAGTTCTGAGTGGCATCTGCTTAAATTCATCTGGAAATCTGAAACACAGAGTTTGCTGATGGTATAAACAAGCAGTGCTGTCATGCCCACATGCAGTAAATACCCAGCTACACCATCCATTCACACTTCTCCGCTGCTCTCTTCGCTCTCATGTACATTCTAATTTATCAAACAGTAGGTAATTACCTTTGTGGTGCAACAGCACCTTAACTACACAGTTCCCTTTATTCCAAGGGGGTTCATGAGTGCTGCAGAACACCAGGCTGCATTTTCCAGCTCCAGAGCACTACACAAGCATGTGTGGCTACAAACTGGTAGATTCACAGCACTGGAACACGTAGCCCCCAGGGTTCCAGCCAGCTCTGACACAGCAGCACTGCAGGATCAAGGAGGGAGGATTACACACCTCAGGGGAGGTACCACAGGGATCTACAGCCCAGCAAGAACTTCAGTGCTGCGGCCACAACAAAATCAACGCCTTCTTATCTGAGAAAATTGCAAAGAATGTGAAGCTATAGAAGCTGCCTGGGCTCTGGGAGCCTGGAAGGGGCAGACTGCAGCACAGCCCATCTCAGCTGTGGTCCTCCAGCTGTGTTGAGGAAGGACTGGCTCTTATCAGATAACCCAGACAGGAAATTACTCGGCAGGGCAACAGCTTCACTGCCTCACCTGCAAAGCCATGGTCGCCTGCCCTGTGCTCGGGGTGGCAGCACCTCCCATTCTACAGGGGAGAGCTGTGAGACAGGTGAAGCCAAACCTCATCCTTCTCCTTCCAGCCCTGGGCAGAACCTGCTGAGCAGGGCTGGGGACAGGTGCCCAGCACTCACTGCTGCACAGTTCTGCCCAGACACCTCCCTGACATGGGTGTGGGGTCTGAGCAGCCTGCATGAAGCCAGGTCCCCTCACATGGGCAGGGCCCCAGTGGGGCTCCCAGATGCCCCATCCATGGGCAGTGACCGCAGTGGACAGATGGGCATGTTCAAGCCCTGGCATCCCCAGGGGCCCACACATGCAGTGGATCAAGCAGCTCCCTCTGCAGCCTCTCTGTCCAGCACCACTGGGAAACGAGGGAGTGTGGCCCTGCACACCAGCCTGGAGACTGCAAATGACAATGCTTGGGGGTCTTCTGCTCCCCACTTCTTCAAGGATGAAACAATTCCCTGGCAAACAGCAGGCTGTGAGGGTGGAGAGGCAAATGGCACATGGGAAAGGAAGCAGTTTAACCCTTCTCTGCAAATGAGCAAACTGACCCAAGAGCCCCCATTAGAGCAGGACCAAAACCCAGTTTTCTCTCACCTTACCCCTAAGAAGCAAAATGCATTTGTTCCACTCTGGTGAGTCTTGAGCACCTGATACTATTATCATTACTAAAGACCCAACCAATACATTGCAACTGAAGTTTGGTGCTCAGAAGGGATCAAGTCCCGCACCTTCACCCTCTGGTCCCCTTCCAGCCAGAGAAGGAAGGGTGGTGCACTTTCTCAGAGGGACGTGTGAGGAAAGCAAAGCAAAGGAGCACATGAAGTTCATCAACAAATTCCAGGCTCAGATAGTCCTTTAAATGATTTCAACAGGAGTTGTAGCTAAGAAAAAAGGGCAAGGATCTACTCCCAGCATGACAACAGAATATAGGGATATAGAAAAGTCAAAAAAACAGAATTAATTCACCTTTTAAAGGGTGAATTCAATTTGACATGTGTTATCATGCTTTCCCAGTTCCATTTCACTGCTAAGTTTGAGGGGAGATGGTCAGCCCTCAAGACACACCTATTTTAGCTACATTAATAAGCCAGCCATGTTTCCCTATATTCTTCAATTCAGAGAGAATGGATTCTTTCCTCCAAAGACCCTGTGTAACTTCCACATACCCTTGAGTATTGCTGCCATTTTGTAATTTTTCTCATTACTCCTCATTTCTTTGTTTCACCTGCACTGTATTCCCCACCTTTTCCTTTCCCTTCTGTTATCTTTTCACAGTGCACTATTTTGATTTCAAGGACTCTAAACTGTCCCTCACAGCCACTCTTCTCTGGACTGCTAAGATGCTACATGCTCCTTTGGATAAACTACTTATCAATTTCAGTTCACTTTCATGTAAGAAACTTATTTGGTTTTATTTCAGAGAAACTAGCAATAGCGTAAATTTCATCAACTTTCTCTAACACAAAGAAGTTGCATGGGAAACAAAAGCCAAAACTACTTTGGAAATTCACAAGCTGTTGGAAAACATTGTAGGCAAAAAGAACAGATAAAAGAAGCTCCAAACCTGGCTATAATTTCAGCTATGTACTTTGCTCAGCAAACAAAAGCAGATCATTCAACCTTCCAGCAACAGATTGTCCTATATTGCCTTTAAACTACATGATACAGTACGGATACACTTTCCTACCTCCGTATGTTGCAATGACTAATAATAGTCCTGTGGTGTAGCAGCACTGAATGTCGTTTGCATCAATACATCCAGGAGCCTGCCTGAATTGTAAAGGTCATTTGTGAACACAGAACAGTATCAAGGCGAAAACTGCAGTCTAAGAAACTCAACGGAAAATGGTGACAAAAAATCAGCCAGCTGTTTCAGGGAGCTACATTACATCACCGACCTAACTCTGGCTGCCACAGGGAAAAAGTTGGCTGCATTTGACTGAAAGATGCCTGTGTCCAGATACAGAAGAAACTTAATTTCTGCCCTGGCCCACGAGCTTGTGCCTGAGAGGAGAAACAAGCTCCAAGACATCTCCTTGGATGGGGAGCCCAGGTGAAGCTGTTCTGCCAGCCTCTGCCTGGAGCAGCATGCGGCCCTGCCGTGGTGACACACCTGGGGAGGAAGACTCAGGACTGGGGCAGAGACTTCATCGCAAACCTCTGCTGATTCGTTTTGCTGGGAAGCCAACCTTGGGGAGCTCGCCGCACATAAACACTTACAAGAAGTTGCAATGAGACTCAGCAACTCCCCAAGTCAGTGCCAGCACTCCCAGTTAAGTAAACTTTGCAGTAAGCATGGAGTTGTGGAGTCCCTTTGCAGGAGGCAACAGCACGTGCCTGGTGTTTTCCAGCAACAAAACCCATTTCTCTCCTTTCGACAACCTTTACAAGGCCAACATCCCAAACTTCCCGAATCCCGATGTTGCATAACTAGAAGCATCGATGTATGTCACCGCGTCGGCTCTGTGTAGGAGACCATGTCGGGGAGCAGCACGGAGGGTGACAAGGGGTCAGGGGGCCACCCCGAGCCCCGGGACAGGGCTGCTGCCAGCAAACCGCACCACGTGGGCCCAAGGTGCCCTGTGCCGGGAGTGCCCTTGGGGTGCCCGGGGAGCTGCAGGCCTGGGGAGCAGCAGGAGAGGCGGGGAGCGGGCAGGGATGCAGACAGAGGGGTATCCAGAGGAGCGTGCGGAGGGGTAGGTCAACAGCGGGTAGATAAGAAGGGGGCAGGCAGGTGGGTGGATGACAGGGGCAGGCAGCGAGCAGCCAGAGGTGGGTGATGGAGAGGAGAGAAGAGGAGAGGCAGGGCCTGGCCGGCAGGGCAGAGCCGGGCAGGGCAGGGCAGGGCAGTGCACGGCCGGTACCTTCTGCTGCCGGCGGGCCATGTCGGTGGGCTGCTTGGCGTTGAAGGGGTAGGCGATGCAGCGCATGACGAAGACGTAGAGCTGCAGCTTCTTCTTCCTCTCCTCCTCCTCCCGCTGCAGCCGCTCCAGCTCGTCCTTCTCCTTCTCGCTGGCCACCGAGGGGCTGGGGCTGGCGGGCCGCGCAGCGCTGCTGCCGCGCCCGCCGGGCTGCAGCCCCCCGGCGCTCCCACCGCCGCCGGCACCGCCGCCACCGCCGCCGCCCGGGCCCTCGCCGGGGCGGCTGGGCGAGAGCCGCGCCGCGGCGGGCGCCAGCGGCTCCTTGCCGCTCTCCTCCTCCACCAGCTCCTCCGACTCCTCCTCGCTGGACGACGGGTCCAACATCGCGGCGGCGACGGCTGGGCTCGGCCGGGCGAGCTCTGGACCGCGCTGGGCTGCGCTCCGCTCGGCGCAGCCGTGTCCGTGCCGGGCTCCGGCTCCGGCTCCGCGCGCCGCCGCGCCCGCGCGCGCCCCCGCGCCGCCCCTCCCCGCCCCGCCCCGTGCGCGCGGGCGCTGGCCGCGGTGCTGCACGCGCGGGGCGAGCGGAGCGAGCGACGAGCGGGCCCCGCGCATGCCCGGTGGGGGCGGTGCCGCCGCCATGGCCGCGGGGTGTCCGAGAGGTGCGGGTTGCTCGGACAGCCCCACACGGGCACCGCTGTGCCCTCAATGTCCCCACAGCCCCACACGGGCACCGCTGTGCACTCAATGTCCCCACAGCCCCGCACGGGCACCGCTGTGCCCTCCATGTCCCCACAGCCCCCCACGGGCACTGCTGTGCCCTCCATGTCCCCACAGCCGGGCACGGGCACTGCTGTGCCCTCCATGTCCCCACAGCCCCGCACGGGCACTGCTGTGCCCTCAATGTCCACACGGGGCTGCTGTGCCCTCAATGTCCCCACAGCCCCACACGGGCACCGCTGTGCCCTCCATGTCCCCACAGCCCACACGGGCACCGCTGTGCCCTCCATGTCCCCACAGCCCCACACGGGCACTGCTGTGCCCTCAATGTCCCCACAGCCCCACACGGGCACCGCTGTGCCCTCAATGTCCCCACAGCCCCGCACGGGCACCGCTGTGCCCTCCATGTCCCCACAGCCCCCCACGGGCACTGCTGTGCCCTCCATGTCCCCACAGCCGGGCACGGGCACTGCTGTGCCCTCCATGTCCCCACAGCCCCGCACGGGCACTGCTGTGCCCTCAATGTCCACACGGGCACTGCTGTGCCCTCAATGTCCCCACAGCCCCACACGGGCACCGCTGTGCCCTCCATGTCCCCACAGCCCACACGGGCACCGCTGTGCCCTCCATGTCCCCACAGCCCCACACGGGCACTGCTGTGCCCTCAATGTCCCCACAGCCCCACACGGGCATCGCGGTGTCCCCACAGCCCCCCGCAGGCACTGCTGTGCCCGTGTTGTACGCACAGAACCCACTGTCCCTCCAAACCCGCACAACCACACACAGGCACTGCTGTGTCCTCAGTGTCCCCATGGACACCAATGTCCCTGCTGTGCCCCTGGTGCCCCACAGCCCCACACAGACATTACTGCATCCCCACAGCAGCCTGAGCCACACGAATCCCCGCAGACCTGAGGCTCGCAGCATTTGTTTTCCACCAAGGAGCTCTTCTTGCACCTCAGTGCAGCTAAAAGTCTTAATCGAAAAGTGATATTGCTGATAAATATTTCATCCAAGTCACTAATTATTACACGTGTAATGATATCGTGGTGTTCTGCTTTGAAGGATTACCTGGGGCAAGCTGAGGACTTCAAGAGCCGTTCTGAGGGATGAGTCAGTGAAGACATCGTGTGCTCAGTGGTTTAATTTTTGCTGATTTTCAGATCTGCTTGAGACTTCATTTATGTGTATTCGTGTGTTTGTGATCGGTGGTTTTCAAGGTTTGGTTTTTCTCAATTAGCAGTGCTTTTCTAAATGTCAAAATACCTGTCACCTGTTAATTCATGTTAATAAATATTTAGGGAGAAGAGATAAACATCGGCTCATGGTGATGGGGCTGTGAGAATAGCTTGCGGGAGAGGAGGTAGGCACTGCTTCTCACGATGTGTTCCAGGGTTTTCACAGCAGCTGGGCTTTCTGAGCTTCTTGCCTACTTCTAATTAAAAGCTCAGTGTAGCAGATGAGTCTGGAAAAACTTCTGGGTTCTGCATTTCCAAATGCTATGAGAAGTGGCTGAAAAATTGGTGTAGAGAGTGAAAAATGTCTTTCTCCATTTCCAGCAGCCTTATCTGCCAGAGCTGTGGCATTCTGCGCATCACTTTGCCATGGTGTGTGTCCTGCCAGCCATGTGGGATGACCTGGGGATGAAAAACTCTCTGTGGGGAAGAGCAGAATTGCAAAGTTCCTGCAAGCAGTTTTCCATGTGTTTCCCATTGAATGGAGCTGGTCCAAGCTGAAGTTAGGAAAAAATTTTTCAGCCCATCTCAGCCTTTCTCAGTATCATTTCACTTCATGCCTGCTTATTTATTGTCTTCCCAGACAAACAACTGGAAGTACTGTGATGTCATTGCTGTAATGCAAATAACTCTGCTCACCCAAGAGTGTGCAGTTGTGCTGCCAGTCCCTTGCTAGGGGGACAGGTCATACAGCACCTGCTAGTGCCATTCGGCCCCTAAAATGGCTAATGCAAGGATAACTACCACAAGGGTGATGGGATGCCTCAAAAATCTCTTCCTCAGCAAAATTCTCTTATTTTTTAAGTTGGCTTTTAGTTTTGCATTTCTTTATTTTGATTGATGCCATTTTTATATTATCCATCAGAAAAAAAACCCTGTCCTGAGTCCACTTGTGCCAACTGTGAATGCAGAAAAAAATTGAATAAATTACACCAATGCCTATGATGATATTATCTATAGGTGATCATACAACAGAGGAGAAAATAGAAGTCTTTGGGATTTTCAAGACAGAAGTGTCATTTATTGTGTAGGAGAATGGAAAAAAATCTGTGACATGAGGCTGCAGGTGCTCTCCCTCATAGTTGAGGAGGCAGATGTTCAGAAGCTGCAGCTCTCTGTCTTCCCTCTCCTGGACAACAGAGCAACAAAGCTCTCTCAGATGATCAGAGGAAAATGGGAACATTTTTTATGAAAGGTTTTCTTTCTGTGGTGATTGCTCTGATTGTTGAGGTAACTCTGCAGAGGTGGATTCACTAGAGGAAAGCAGCTGGGGATGACAGAAATAACTTTTGCTGGTAGGAACATCACAGACATTGAGTATCTGACTATGAAGACAGATTGACTATTCTGACAGATTGTCAGAAAAGATTCCTTAAATTAATTGATGCAAAATAGATACATACAACCACCAAAAAGACCCGCATGTTCTTTTTTAAGAGCCTTCAGAATTATATTTGTCCTTTAGTGGGTAAGATTTGGCTCACCAGAGAACTTTGAACTTGGTTATGTTTTGAAAGGCCTGGCTGAGTATCCAGTTATGGTTCATCTGGAAGTTTTGCTGGTTCGGAGAAGCAGGGACACATCACAACCAGTGTGATTGACACTTTATTTCCTTAATTCACAGAACCATGTTTTTGCAGTAACTATGTCTGAATGTACGGTTACAACATTCATGCTTTTTCTGAGTAAAGGAAAGAATCAGGTCAAAAAGTCTCAGGCCTCTTGCTTTCTGTTTCCAAATGCCATATTTATCCAGAGAGATGTATGCAGCTTCCTCTAAAACATCTCTCACTTACAGTTGTTTGCATCTTATTGCAAGGCAGCCTGTCTGGCATCAGGCAGGAAGGGAAGCAGTGGAGTGGTCATGAAAATTATGTGTGTCTAACTTCCAATGGTATTATTTCAGGGTGGGTACTTGTGTAATTACCCATCACCAGTGGGTAAATGTAGATAAATAAGAGCATTAGCTAAATAATTTTTGATGTTGTGTTGGTTTTTATTGCTGTTTTCTCAGGATGCTAAAACAAAGGCTCTTTGGGTTAAAAGGATGGCTAATGTTGGGTAGTTCATTTTCAAGATGAAACACAGCTGCAAAACCCATGGTCCTTTCTAGCTTATCACTTTGGAACAGGCTCCAGGAGGTTTTAAAAATCTGCCCCTACACGTTTGTTCCCAGCATCATGAGTTAATTGCATCTGCTAAAACACTTTCTAGAATAATTACTAAATGAGATCCAAAGTACCTGCATTACCAGCTCTCTTGCAAGTTCCAGTAAGAAGCAATACTCATCATGTGGGAATACTCCACCTCTGGGCCTGCGCCTGTTTACACTACAAACACCAACCCCTGCTGAGGGCAAAACGCTTCCCACCTCTCATGGCTGGAGCCACTGCAGCTGCGTAAAGGAGATTCCAGGTGACCTCAGGTTTCGAAAACAGAGTTGGATGGAGAATAGCAAAAATATTTTGTGAAATGTTTCAAATTTGTTTCCATTTTGTACAGTGTCAGAGGGAAGAGTGTGCTGATAATAGAAAAATCACTACTGCAGCGTTTGTATCTCTCTCCAGTTATTCCCATTAGACAGGGGAAATCAGTGTAGATAATGATTTGTGGAAATTACTGTAAAGAAAAGCAGAGCTGAAGCAGAGGCTCTGACTTTGGGAAGAGAGTTCCTGTGTTTGTGGCACCAAATGCTATGGCACCGCCTGTGCAAGCAATCGAGCAGGAGGACCCAAGGCTTCAGAGAAACCCTCAGAAAGAGTAAACTCCACTCGCAGCAGCCATTTGGGAGAGCTTAACAGAGTATCTCCCTCAGGGAGGCTCACATTTGCATGAAAACCAAACAAACCCACACTCTTTTTATTAATCCTGTTTAAAGGCCTAAACCAGAATATTTATGAAAGCTGGAAGCAATTAGCGCCTTTGTAAAATCTATGTGCACTGATGGCAGGGAGTTGCAGGGGCTGTCTAAAAGAGGAAAGAGCAAGTAAGGCTGTCTCTTGTGCTGTTTAACCTCCCCTGAGATCCCTTGTGGCCAGGGAACATGATAGAATCATAGAATCATTAGGCTGAAAGGATCAACTATTAACCCAACACCACCATGTTCACCACTGAATCATGTCCCCAAGGGCTACATCCACATGCTTTTGAACACTTCCAGGGATAGTGATTCCACCACTTCCTTGGGCAAGCCTATTCAAATGCCTGACCATGCTTTCCGTAATATCCACTCTAAACCTCCCCTGGCAGAACGTGAGGTCATTTGCAAATCACTTGCACTGAACATGAGATTTGGAACAAAGTGAGAGCACAGACTGTGGTGCTGGGGCACTCACTGCTTCTCTCCTCCAGTCACCCACTGCACCCACTAGCTCCTATCCCTATTCCAGCTCGGATGGTGCTGTTTCAATGAGTCTTAGATGATTTGCCTTATATGTGCAGTATGCTGGGTACGGATCAGAAAACACCTCTGGAGGGGTGTGTAGAGACCCCAACTAGGATTCACCCTCACTTTGAGACTGACTGCAAAGCAGCTCCTGAATTTTAACAGGGCTACCCAATGCCAGACCCCCAGTAATCACACGGTGCCTGCTGGCTGCTGCTCTTGGTGTTTATAGGAGTCCAACATCAGAGATCATTTATTCTTCTGGCTGTTACCTGCTGCAAATTCAGCCCTTTGGCAACGTGCCATCGAAACATGAAATAAGTTTTTTCTCGACTGTACCTCTTGCTTTAGAAAAGCAGTTTTGCAATACAATTCTGAGTTTTTTACAGTATCAGGTAAAAATGAAAGGGAAAAAAGAGGAAAAGTAGGTAGCAAAGACTCTACTTAAAAATATGTTATGGCTCATAAAGATGAGAAATTTCAGCAGCAATTGAAAGAGGAAGCAGAGGAGCTGCTGAAGGCCAGCTTCTCTTAGGCTGTGCAACAGGGAGCGCCAAGTAAATGATACCTTCTCCTGAGGACTTGCTCCCATGTCCTCGGGCACATGCTGTGAGGGTCTAGACAGTTTGCATCTTGCAGTTTAAAGAACTGGATAACGGAAGTGTGTGAGTGGACAGGTTTGACCGGCACATCCTTTGATTCAGGCATGAACAGAGTCTGGCTACAGAGTGCCACTGGAAAACACTGCCTCTTGGTAATAATACTCATTTATAGAATGGAAATAGAAATTCTGGTGTGTCCTAGGCTCCATTTGTTTCACTGTTTCCTAAAATAGCAGAGGAAACAATCCTTGTTTCTTGGTAACAGCATTATATAGATTTCTGTGTCTCCCAAACAGAGTGGCTTAAACTGGTGCTCTTTTCACCTGTTCATGCATGCTCAGCTAATATTTACATTGAGATTCTGGCTGCACCAGGGCTGTGGCAGGAGCAAAGCAGAGGCCAGCCAGAGCTGCTAGTCTGACTTAATCCTTGACATCAGGGAAGTGTGGGATGGGGAAGGGAGGCACCACGAGACACCCAGCCCCTGCAGCTGCAGATGGTGCAAGAGTTGGGATGCCACTGCTTCAGTTCAGCATTTCTCTTATCAGTGCTCAGCCTGCTCCTTGCCCTGCACACAGAGCATTTACAGCCCTGCAATATCAAGGATAAGCAGGTTTCCTTTCTTCAGCAAACTGCCACCTGAAAGGGAAACTTCCCACCAGCTGAGGGTCAGTCTCTCACAGTGGGATGGGTTGTCTGCGTCCTGTGCAGTGGTAGCTGCTCACTGGGGACTGGCAGGACATGGAGTTCCCCTCTCTACCTGCACTGCTGGGAAACTGTGGTTTGCAATAAAATCACCTCCTAATCTATTTCTAGATAATGTGTTGAAGGTGCTTTGGAAAGGCTTTTCAGTCCCTTGAAAAAGTCTGTTGAGCCATAATTTTCTCTCTCTTCTCCCTCCTTTGCTGGTGCCAGCTTCTGCTCTCCAGACCTGATTAGCATCTGCAGGAAAATGAGACCTCCCACAGCATCCAGGTTCTGGAGTCAGAAATAGCCCTGTGTGCTGAGGTAGGAGTGTACTTATTCCACCCTGTAACTGGATTTAGATATGCCACAGCTGCAGCTGGTGCGGGGGGGAGGGGGGTGCTGTTGGCTGGGTTTGAAGCAGCCCTGGCCTCCACGTGCAGTGTTGCTGCCTCTCAACCCTCTGCCTCCTGCAGTCCTTCGTTGGGTAGGTGACAGCTGGCACATTGGCTTTGGTGCCTCCTGTGCCTGGAGGCTGGTGCTCATGATGTTCCACCTGATGTGTTTCTTCCAGCCACCTATTACTGCTCAGAGGCACTGCAAGAGCAGATACTGCAGGGAGAGAAGGGGGGATGTGCAGTAAGAGGCATGTCAGGGCAGGGACAGAAGGGGAGAGGTTGAATTGCCTTCTTTGATAGCATGAAGCAGGAGATGGGGAAATGTGATAGTGATAGGAAACATACCACATGCCCTGTGCCCCCTGCTCTCCTCCATGGGCTTGGGCAGATCCTGCTTGCCATCGAGGATGCACTTGGTCCTGACACTGGTTCTAGTCTTTTCAGCCTCTTCCTAGGGTTTATTATACCAGGTGTGAAAATAAATAACAACAAATTAGCCTGACCCAGCAGACCCTGAAAGAGACCAGACTCATTCAATGTCTGCAGCTACTCAGCAAAATCCACAAGTGAGCTGTTTATCTCCACTTTCTGGCCAGACTGGCAGCATCACATCCGTGTCAGGTTCAGCACTGAAATCCTTTTCCAAACCCTATTGAGAGGATTGTAGCAATATTTTGCTGCCCAATCAGCACTGGCTCCCAGCTTTCAAGGCGTCTATAATCAAAAATGACCGAGTCTTATTGCAGATAGGAGGACCATGGGCAATTTATCAAATGCACCCTATTCTGCTCACCCAGAGCCTGGAAATAATTGCAGCTGATCTATTCCAGCATGCACAGGGCTCCTACAAAACCTGGGCTGGATTGCTGCTGCCAGTCAGTGCCTGATTGCCATCCCTGGGGTCACTGCAAGTCAAGGTGCATCTATTTACTTATGTTTAAGTTTTTTGTGGTAGTTTTTCAACCAGTCCTCATATTTCAGGAAAGTACCCAGAAAACGGAGCAATTGATTTGTAGCAATAATACTCTAGCTCTATGATTGCTTCTCTGAATGTACAGTACTCCCACTGCTAAGGAATTAACTCTGAATTTCTACTAGGCTTTTAAGTATCTTTGTTCTGGAAGAGCTGATTTTACTGGTCTTCAACACATCACTAAAAACTTACAGCTAGTGCGTTTTTCTTGGTAATTAAGAACCCTTGGATCTCCTTTCACATAAGCCACTTCAAGAGGTTTACAGAAGTGACTGGATGGGCTTCCTCTGGGGCCATGAATCTCTCTTTTTGTTAAACAGCCCAATCATGACAAATGCCTCAGAGCCACCATTTTAAAATAAATGCATTATCAGTACTGCAAAATCTATGTGAATTAATATGTAATATCAGTAAGTAGGACGCTTGAGCAGTATTTTAGGCACAGAATAAATATTTAATGATTTCTGTTCCAAATTTAGTGTGAAAGTGATTTAAATGCACAGCATGCTCCCTGCTTACATATCAACAATTTGACACATATACCAGCTGGCTGTTCATTGCTTCCCAGTGGCACTGCTTGGGTGTGGCCAAGTGTCCTCAGCGGTGGCACGGCTGTGGCTCACTATACTTTGAAATTCCTCTGCTATTGATTCAGCAAAAGGCTGGCTCACACTTGGTAAGCTGACTTGATGCTGTTCATAAGGACTTTGCTGCTGCCATCCAGATAGGATGAAATAACATCCAGCCCATTGTGTGCCCCATCTGGAAGCTTGGCCAGGGCAGGCAGGAGCAAATGAGTTTGCAGAGGTGGGGACTGGGGGGTTTACTCAAACTGAAGACTCACAGACCTAGAAAGGGGCTGTTTCTCCCATGATTATTTTGGAAATGATGGTGATCATCGTGGCACTCAAAGACCCATTGGGAAGAGAACTCTTGTGTCCGTGCCTGAGCAGTTCAGGAATTGCTGGATTTGGTTAACTTCTCCAAGAAATTTCTCTGGCCACTCCAAAGGATCCTTTTTTAATTACTCACATGGACAATGCCACTGTCAGGCTCCTTGGGAAATTCTTGGTGGGTTCCCCTGGGAAAGCTTTAGGCTCCTGCAAATTCAGAGAGGTTGAAAGCCGCTTTTAACCAATCTATTGCCAATTTTGGGGGGAAAAAAAAGAAAAAGAAAAAAAAAGACTTCATCTGGATGCAACAAATAAAAATAAACAAACTCAATTTCAAGCCTTTTGCTTGGAATCCCCTGCTATTGCAATGTCTCCTCTACACAAATGTTGTTATAGATGAGTTAGAAGCACAGCACCAGAGCACTACAATGTAAACCTGAAGAGGCCCGTACGTTTCATCATGGGGGTGCTTCACTCAGGAGACCTGGGGTGACTTGGAAAGTCAGTGAAGAGCAATATTTGACATTTTCCTCTTCTTTTACCATAAGCAGCCAGCTTGGATGAGGGGCTGACTCAGGGTCTGACTGGTGCCCCAGGCACAGCTCTGCTGCCAACCTCACCCTTCCCACTACGGGTTCTCCCTTCTCAGGCAAGACAAACCACAAAGCTCTGTCTTATAAAATCCCCCTTTGCAACCACCTACCCTCATTGGGGATATTTTTACCCAAAAGCGACACATCTGGCCCAGTCTCATGGAGAAATACAGCCCAAATACAGCCCTGGTGAACTTACAGACTGATAAAGCTCTTGAAGTTTGCAGAGAGAAAGTGATTTTCCTCAGCAGCAAGGGGTCTGGGGCTGTGCTCACACTGCACATTTTACAAGTTGGTAAAGCAACTGCTGGTTGAATTTGCCCCTTGAAAGCATATTAATGCCTCTTTACACCATGAATACCTCCTCTAATGGTTTAATCCCACTTTGATTCTCTAATTTACTGATGGGAAAGGTGCTGAGTTGCACAGATTTCAGCCTTCTAAGTAATTTGACATCTCTGTACATGATATCACACAGCAGCAGCAACAAAAGAGGAAGGTTTGATGTAGGTTTTAAAAGCATTGGTTTGGATCCCTTTCAAGCATCTGTGCAGCATTTGCGTTTCCCATTACTCCCCAAGTGTTTTTGTGGCTAGCAGTATCTTAGATGCAAAATTTTATCCTTGTCTAAGAAATTTGATCCTGGAGTGGTATCAAGCACTGTATAAATGCATACACACAAACAAATTAATATATCTAAATGTAAGTGGTGGTTAAGTGGATAATAATGACAGTAAAATTTCTACAGAACTGCCTTAGTGGCTATTACTAAAAAATATTATGTTCTGTGTAATGATCCTAGGACACTATTACTTTTAAATAAATTATAAAAATGATCAGATCACTTATTAAAAATATTTTTCCTGTATCGTGGTTTCTGTGATTCACAGGAACATCTTTCTGCCTTGGTCTTGAGCGGTGCTCTGAAATGAACATCATTTGCTGAGATATTGCAGAGAACAGAAAAGATCCTGTTGCAACAGGTAGTCAGTGTCAGAAGATGTAATTTTTTAGATTGCAAACTTGCCGAGCTGCTTCCACCACCACCCTCAGCCAGAGCATGGCTTGTCCTACAGAAAAACTCTGTTGCAGCAGGTGTTTTGCAGTAGCTGCTCTGTGACACCAGCAAAGCCCTGGTGTGAAAGGGAAGCTGCTCTGCTCTCCCAGGTCTAATGTAGGTCTTCCCATCTGGCATTGCCTTGTGGCTGCACGTGCTCTGGGTACAAGGGCATCCCAGCTTACAGCCACACACATGCTGTTTCCAGGACACTCACCAGCTCCCCATCAGCCTTGGTGTGAGCTTCTCTGCCTAGACCCTCTTCATCCTGTGTGTATCAATCAGTCAATCAATCACTCACATGCCTTTAGGACAAGTCCTAAACTTGCAGTTTCACAGACACAGGCTTTATTTCTCTGACAGGATTGTGTGATCAAAACAGAACCTTCTTCTAAACAGGAAATTTTGAAGTGCAGGGCTAAAACTCTGTTAGAACACTTGTTGCTTTATTGGCCTTGCTGGTATAATCTCCAGCAAGCTGATTAACTGCAAGACGTTTTACTGTCTGTAGAGCAGAGGGACCAAGCCTGTGTGCCTCTCTAGCAGCTTTTTGGATCAAAGAAACAGTTCCAGTCAGCCCCATGCCACTATGGTGAGATGGCAGAGTAAGCATGAACAAGGTAACGTGGTCACTGGATAGGCTGGGACAGAGGTGAAGAGGATGCATGGGGCAGCCTGACTCTGTCAGAACCAGCAGGACTGAATTCACTGGGGAGTTCAGGTCCTCCAGAGCCATCAGGTGACTTCCAAACAGGCTCTAGAGGGACCTGATGGGGACCTAGTATAGATTTGTGATCTTGGGCATTGTGCCGTACACACACCATGCTGTCCATGCTTGGTGCTGTCTGTGCACCATGCTGAACGTGCACCACGATTTATGTATGCCATGATGGGATGTGCATTGTGCTGGCTGCACTGTGTGTACATGCACACTGTTGTGTGTACACTGAGGTGTGCATGCCCAGTGCTGTATGTTCACACTCCCTATGTTGTACGTGTGCTGTGCTGGCCATGCACTGGGCTGCCCCTGCCGTGTCTGATACATGCGTGGCAGCCTCTGCTTGGTGCCCAGGCAGCATGTGGAGTAGGCCAGTAAACCTCCGTGAATACTTGTGGGATCATGGCTAGCAAAAACACCATGTGAAAACCATGAGCAGCAGCTCATGCTGAGGAGGACCAGCCACAGGACAGTTAGAACCACTGCTGAGGGCAGGTTGGTGTTGTACGATGATTACGTGGAGATGGAAACCACTATGAAGTCAAATAACTCTAGTGGTGTTTGCAATGAGAATGAAAGAGACAATTCACTCCCTGGGTTCATCCAAATTTCCAAACACATCTTCAGATGGGAAGACAGCCAAGATATTCCCCTCAGGGAGGCAAGCAGTGGCAGAGGGGTGAAGAAAAGCAACACTGCTCGCTAGATTTCAAACAGCTGGAAAAAGGCTAATATCAGTTAAACCCTGTAGCTTGAAGCGCAGTGGGAGGTAAAGAACTCTTCACTGGGAATAACTATAGCTACAAAAACCTGCCTGCTGACTCCCCAGTCATCACAGGAACCAGCAGTTTTATCACCCAGACAAGCTGTTCCTGAGCAGGCTTTGTGCTGTGCCTTTTCCTTGGAGGATCCCACTGCCATTCCATGCAGCCCTGTCAGTGCACAAAGGTGTCTGGGGCCACAGACAGTAAGGACAAACCCCAGAGCCTGCTCCACGTTTATGCAGAAGCTTGAACATACTCTTGTGTAATCAGAAATCCAGGGGCAGGGACACCTCCCTGCAGAGCGGGAGGAAAATGCCCAACCTGCCCTGCCCTGCGGTGACACTACCTAAGCTGAAATCAAAGGACAAAATCAAGTTGTTTTTTACCTGCAAGTGATGAGAATGGATTTTTGGAGGCTGACTGCAGCCTCCAAAACTGAATCTCACCCAGTAATTCCTGATTGAACATGTCTGCACTTCAGCAGTGCCTTAGTTCAGAATCCCCAGTTGTTTTGAAAAACCCTGCGGAGTGGGGGAAACTGGTGTATTTACACAGCTTGCTCAATATTGTCTTTATTTAACATTTTGTGCTGTCTTTTTAGCCTTTGGCTCCCATTTCATTGTGCCATTTTCTGCTAGGTGACAGCATCATAGACTTCCCCTGCACTGACTTGTGCAGAGTCTGGTCAAGCCACTTCTTAAGAGGCAATAAATTATACTGAAGTACCAAAAATGCCAAGCTCAGAGTTGTTCATCAAATTCTTCCCTGACTTCCTTGCACTGTTTTATGGAAAGCTCTACAGCAGTGCAAAGACACCTTTCTTTTCTATATTTCCTATATATTAAATAGCATGTTTCTCTGTCTAAAAATATCCAAACCAATAAAGGTGTCATGTTTATTTCTTGGCTTCTTACTGTCCTTCATATGTTAAAAGTGTTACAGTTGTAGATGAGAGAGAATTAGAAATCTCTCACAGGGCCACTTTCCTTAATGTTTGCTGCCCTTTTGCCCTCTGAAATACAAAGTGGAGGCCTAGGTAAATACTGCTGCAGTTGATGAAGCCCTCTGAGGGCACATGTCACAGCATCCGTAATTGGATTGTCTCTTTCTACCTAATTTCCCATGGTAATTCATGGCTGAGGGGCTGCTGCTCCTGGTCCCGTGAGCAGAGCATTGTCCCTGCACTAGGGAGGGCAGGGAGGAGCAGGCTTCCCAGGAAACCCTTCTCAAAAACACTGCCACATGGAGAGTGTTTTTTGAGGGAAGGTGTTTTTTAAATGCTCTCTGCTTGTCCATTAAACCCACCAGTTCAGATGCCCAGGACTGGACAATGTTTGAAATGGCAATGTTGCACTTGGCCGGTCATGAAAACAGCTGAGACCACAAACATCTCTGAGACCCAATGGCACAAAAAAAGAAAAGGCACAATTGCTGCTGTCTGTGATTTACAGGTACCGAGGGGATTTTGGCAAGTCTCTTAGAACAAACGCATTCATCCCATCTCTAAGAGTAAGCAAGGGACACAGTAATCAAGGTATGAGCCAATCTCTGAAATTGCAAATACAATGTATAGTCTTCAATGATCTGCCATTACTCTTCCTTTTTTTGCCTTTAAGAAGAAATCCAAGCCTTTTCTATTTTCACAAAAAATTGCTAGATTGCAGCCCTTTAGAGATTTCGTTAGTGCTCTTGGTGCTGAAAAGCTTTGGGTAATTAACTGAGGAAAAAATGGTACTAAAAAGGGCATAAGATACAAGTTTAATAATGCCACGCAGATAATGAATCTTCCCTTAATGATGTAGGGCATTTGTCCAATATTTTCCAAGCATTTTGAAATCTATTTTAATCCGACAAGGATGAATATGAGTAAATAAAACATGAAATTTACAGAGTGGTTGCCAGTCCTACAAACACTCCTCTGCTCACAGCATCGTGTCTTGGTCGTTTCACCAGCTTCGGCAGATACTTGAGTTTTTTGATGGGTTGCACAGACTCAGTGTCCCACTGCCTGTGTGAGGGGGAGGCAGAAGAGGACAGGACCACTGAAGCATTGACCTTTTCTTTCCCTTTAATTTCCACCTTATTCTATAACACTCTGATATTTGAAGTAACACATTTGAATGTGTGGTGTGTTAACACACTGCACTGCAAACTTTAAAATCTGGAGGTTTGGGGATTTGCAGGCAGTATGGGAGGCAAGGTTGTGGGCTGTTTTGGGGCAACAAAGCAGAGCAGAAGATCCTCAAGCTGTGCTGCTTACAGCTCTCCAGCCCATGTGGCCACTGTGGTAAAACTGCAGTGGCACCCATTATGGAACACAGGCTGTTTCAGGGCAGGGAAGTGGTGGAGGAAGCAGGAGTTTGCAAAAAGAGAAGGAGTGAAAGGGCTGATGGGCCATGGCATTCCTGTGAGATCTGCTGCGAGCACCCTTCAAACCATCTATCACTGAAACTGCAGGTTCCTTATGAACAAGAACCAGCTTTTGCAGAGATGGCAGCACAATGGGCTTTTTCAGGCTATGGTCAATTCCCTTTTATGGTACCTTCAATGTGTCTGATAGTTCCTGCCTTAGCAGTCTGGATTTGTCTCCTCAGCCCTGAAAGGAGCACATGTGACAAATGGAGATGTTTATAATAATGTCTCCAATGTCAGGGGGAGATGTAATGCACTCAAAAGAACTGAATATCACTTGCTTCTGTGTTGTTCTAAGATAATTTATCCTAACATTTCTCCTAACTATAGAGCATGTCCTGTATTGCATCCATAGCTTGAGGTACCTAGGGAGAAATATCAATGGAAGAAACTTTGTCGAACTGCAAGGTAAGGTCCATTTATGTTTGACTTCACCAGTGAATCTTTAAATTTTTGGACTGCAGCCATGCTGACATCTATTTCCACGAGAATTCTCCAATAAAACAGAGTATCTGATATTAATGTGATTGACCTGCTGGCCTTGCTGAAACTGCAGGGAAGTAAGTGTGCATTTAATCAATTTTGCCGTGCATTTAGAGGTCATCATTGTGAGTGGTATCCTGGAGATGCTGTTCAGTTACTTGCTCTCTGTAGAAAAGGAGATTTTGGATCCTGGTGCCATCTAGAGAATGCAAATGTCCAGCAAATGCCTTCCTAGAGGAGCCTGTTGGGAAGGACCTTGATGCTGCAGATGCAGAGTGCCACGTGCTTTGGAAATGTGGCTTTTCCCTGCTCCCTGGATACTGTGAGCATCCTGTCACCTGGCAATGGGTCACTGCAGAGAGCATGCTCAAAACTGCTGAGTGCAAACTATGGGCTGCCATATGGAAGGTTTTGGAGTAAAAAAAGAAAAGCAGAATTCCTGAGAAGCTCAATTGTTAGGAAATTCATGGACTGGTGTACAAGATGAGAAAGATGCTAGCAAGGCTTTGCTCTAATACAATTTTTTTTAAAAATTTAAATTAAACTTAATCCAGATTCTGGTTTTGAGTTGTGTTGTTCCTTCTTTTTTTTCCTTAAATGAATAAATGACTTTCTATAATAATTTTGATGTGAGCAGTCGGAGTTGACACTTGTGATTTAGCTCTGTTTTATCTGATTGCAACCTAATCTGATGGCTAGCTGGGTAAATTAAGCCCACCATGAAGATCCTATGTTTGTTTAAGTGGCACTATTTTCTGTGTTATTTGAACTGTAAATTCCTAGCACAGGGGCTACTTTTCTATTTTGTATTTATACAAAGCTGCACACAAGCGTATTACCAGAAAATAATTACAACCTGGTGACATAAATAAGTGGAGAACCAATTATTTGGCTCCCATGTGGAACAAGCAGTTATCCAAGTGGGTTGTCGTATGCTGGAGGGCTAAAATTTCTCGGGAATGTAACGTGTTATTCTCCATTCATTCACAACCCAGTGTGCTGTTTTATAAGATTCAGATCAGTGTGAAGGAAACTCATACAATTTGTTTTAAATGTTCTGAACAAAATGCAAAGAAAGTTATCTTCATCAGAGAGGAGGGTGCTGCCTTCATGGCCTGCTGGCCTTTGTCTTCTGCTGAAGTCCCCATAGGAGTGTGCGACCAACTGACATGCTACCCAGATGAGCTGAATTTTGCATTGTGAGCTCTTTGTTTGAGAAATGCACTGAAAAAATAGAGTGCCTGTATTTGAGAAGGTGGTTAAAAAGAGAGTTTTCTCAAGTCTGGCACTGTGTGATTCGTACAAGTCTCCAGAGTCTGGCTGAGAAGTGACAGAGGTGCCATGCCAGAGAGGAGATGTTCAGGACAACAGATGCCAGCCCTTGCACACACACCCAGTCCCAGACCTGCAACCCAGGTGACCCGGGAAAGGCAGCAGCCCCAGGGTAGCCATCCAACACACTGTATGTCCTGTCAGCTTTCCTTACTGATCTCACCAGTTTCTTGGCAGAGTCACCATGGAGGTGAACACTTCCTGAAGGAAAACAACACACCATCATCACTTGCATCAAGAGTTTCCTGTCAACCTTTTTTCCTCTTTTAAAATTCTCCCACTGCGAATATCATATGTCCCCAACTGCAGAAACTGGGCCAGATTCATATCCTTAAAGATGGCCATAGGATGGCCTCTATTAGCTAGGTTTGTTACCTAAAGGCAGAAACAGAAATAATCAGGAAAAAGTGCTACCTATCCAGCAGAAAATACTCATCAACTGATAAATTAACCCCTTGTAGAAAAGCCAAAATCAGAAATCCCTGAACCAATTACCCCAGCAATGAGGGATGTCTGTGGTTTTGGGACATCTTCTTATGAGGAATAAGCTGCTGCTCACGTGAGTGCACTTTTTCTCCCAGCCCAGCAAATGTGTGCAGCTCATGGTACTCTCCTGATGGAAGTGGAAGTGAGAAAGTGCCTAGGGAGGGCTGCCCAAACTCAGGTATTTCTGTGCACCTGTCAGCACCCTGAAGCTCTTGAGTTTATTTCAGCTAATGCAAAAACAAGTGGGATCCAACAAGATACTATTTGCTCTCAGTAGAGAGACATTAACTGAAGAACAGAGATGATGCCATTCCTCCAGGGGCCCAAAGCCAACAATTGATCATTACTGGTGGAAAGCAGGAAAAAAAAAATCTCAGTCCCACATCCATTTGGTACTTTGAAAGAGTCAGATTCCCAATGCAAAATAATTATGCACCAGGGCAACCTTTGACACAGAACTCAGAAGACACCAAATACATTCATAGGCTACTGCAGCCAAAGCCTTGGACAGCCCTGGTCCCTCTGCTAGCAAAGGATGCCTGAGATGGTTACAGAAGCTGAACATCTCAGAGAAACAAGGAAAAGAGCAGTGTTTGCATCCAAATGGAAAACAAACAGAAAAAGGGAACGTTGCAATTATTGTAATTTGGATATTAGAAACTGGAAAAATTAGATAAGCAAAGGAAAAGAATACAAGAAACAGGCAGCAGTTACAGAGAAAAGAGCAGTAAGGAAGTCTTTAAAATGTATTAGGGATGAAGATAAACCAAAAAATGTCTTTGGACTATTACCATATTGAAATTATAGACATGAAAACAATTATGCAGAAAGGCAAATATTTTTAATGAACAAATACTCCTGTTCTGAATCTAGGAGAAAAACAACCACAAATGATGCATTCCCACCAGATGATGATACAAGAATTTGCATAACAGCAGAAGTTCAGGGAATAGCAAGCAACAGTTACAATTGCTCAGCATCTTTGAATCAGCAGTGTAAATTATTTGCAAAGAAGTGTTTTGAGGAGAATTTACTCTTTTTCTCTGGTCTACAAATACTGGTTTTGCAGTGATCAGGGAGTACTGGCAAAATTACAATAGAAGAAAAGATGCTACTTAAGGGAAAGTTGAATGGTTTGGATGCCTGCTGAGTTCTGATCTTGTGGAGATAATGGATCCCAGACAATGAGAAACAACTACAGAAATTAAAAAATAGGAAGGGATAATATCATTAATGCCCATCAACAGGAACAGATCTTCTAAAACTGACCAGATTTTTCTTATAATGAGATCACCATTTTGCTTAATAAAGGGAATAGTGTTGATTTAAGCTTCTGTAAAATATTTGTCTTGGTGTTTCACAGTGTAATGTTCAAGAAGCCAGTTCAGTACAAAATCAACACAGCACACGAAGTGAATCAAGTATGAGCTAAACAATTACCTCTCCAAGACCAGCTGATGTGGTTATGTTTCAAGTGGAATCTCCACAGAAATCACTGCTTGGTCTGAAGGCAGGCAGTTTTACTGGCACCTGGAAAAAACTACCTGAAGTCCCATCAAATCTGGCTGGCCACTGACCCTTGCTGGGGCAAGAAGTGAGCAATGGAAAGCAGAGGTGCCTGATGCAGGGGCAGGTGTCTTGCTCAGCCAAACATGATGAAACCTCACACATTTTCTTTTAGTTATTGGTAAAGCCAGTGCTGAAAGGGATCGGGGCACTTGTGCTCAGCAAGAATGAGGATGTGGTGGAGCCATGCCCAAAAGATCACCTTCAGAGGGAGAGATCTGGGTCTGAGGAGGGGTAATTAGGTATAAAATGGCTAAAGAGCTAATACAGGGGAGCTTGAGACAATTGTTTCTGAACACTGTGTAGTGCAAGGCTGCTGGCCACAGCAGCATACTCCTAAGTGCTGAAGTGGATCCACTGACAGTGGAAATGTTTTGCACTGGAAAATAGCATCTTTTATTAGAGTGATGGCACAGCTTGAGACTGCAGCCACTACTATCAGATAGGATTCTATCTATTGAACCAAGACCTCTGTTTTATTCCAATGGTTTTCTTTTTCAGAAGTTACTTCAGTGCAATGAAACCAGTGTCTCATCTCTTGGAAAGGGCTTTAGTTTAGTGTAGACAGATTCATCTGTCTTTCCCCTTCCTCTGTGTTTCATGGACTAGTTTCATCTCCTCCATGGTCAACTGATGAAGCACCTCATTGTGAATCACTTAATAGCTGGCACATGCAATGATTCTTCATTTAGCTTTCATAGAGTAATGATGGATTTTTGGTTATTAGTAGGTGATGATGGTTGAAGTGTTTTAGGATACATTTCCCTTCAAGCAGCTCTCATGCTGGGTGCCAGCACAGAGCCAGGCAGTGAGGGGACAAAACCCCTGCAGAGGTGCCACTCACTGTCTTGGAGTGTACACATGCTGATCAGCAAAAGCAGGTCTGAGCTGGTGCATCTGCCAGGGGGAGGATGGAGGAGAAAAAGGGCAATAAGAGCCATTATTAATCACTTGTGGGCTGGCTGATTATATGGCAATAATAAGGAAATAGTAACAAAAAACTGCATGGATTCAGCAGCCAATGCTCTTACCTCACTGGGGAATTGCTGTGCTCCCTGCGTGACAAGGCACTGGTGGTCATGGGGAGCAGGGACTGTGTGCCCATGGGACACACCAAGCCTCTGCACCCCAGAACCAGCTGGGACTGCTGCTAGTCCCTCCAAAAAAAGCCCTGGCTAAAAGGCATTTTGGTAGGTTCATGCCATCCCATGCAGGGTTCCCCAGAGAGTCCTCTGAGGGCACATCCTTTCCTGGTCACAGCCATGGGGACACTGCAGGACACCCAGGCTCAAAGTCATATACTCATGTAATTAAGGCTGTGCCAAAGGCAACCAAGGATGCTGAACTCCCAAAGTGAAAATCTCCCCAGAGAGATGAAAAATGGTCTTTAGATTTTTAATTCCCTGCCCCTAGCTGAACATAACAGAGATCAGAGGCTAAAAGTGGAGAATGTCCAAGCAGCAGATTTACCTATGACAGGAGGAATTGCAGAAGTATGGTTATTCTGACTGATTATGAAAGTGTTGCATTGCTCAGCCACATGGGAGGCAACAAACTTGCGATGGAAACAGTTACTTTAGAAAGAAGGAAAACCTAAATATTTGATACTGTTTCTTGGAACAAATGATCAGATGCTTTATTTATATTTTTTTAAAGATGCTGAATTATTTATTTTGTGACTGAACTATCTATTTTATTTAGAAATTCTGGGTAAACAAATGTAAAACAAATGATTTAACAAAGATCCCCTAAAGCTTTCCAGCACAGCTATTATTTCACATCCTTTTTCCAAGGAAAAGTCTGTTTAAAGTTTCTATTTTTTCAGACAGCTTTATCTGAGCACGTGAAACATTTCTTAGTTTCATCTGTCAGTTGCCGCCACTGAAATCAAAGGCTTTACCAGGGGGCCAGACCTGTTGTGCTGTTTTATTACATATTAGTCATCCCTAACTCTCCTCCAGCAGCTGAAGATCACAGTGATTTGTCCCCAGTGGAGGCAGCGCTGTGCTGCTCCTCCCACGCCTTGCCAAAAGGCTACTTCCTTTTGATGAGATATTAGCTGAAAGCAGCTTATCTGCAGGATCCTCCCGAACAGCACCCTCGCTGTGCTGAGGAAGCAGGAGTTTGTGGGGGAGCACACAACTCCCCAGGGACAGGGAAAAGAACCTGGCCCTCCATCATCAGACCAGCCCAGGAGCCTGATATGCACAGTGGGGAGTCTGGGATGGATTCCCAGCTCCTACAGAGGGGGTGCCTGGTACATAAGTAATAAGAAATATTCAGTTCCCAACCAGACCAGCAGCCAGCTCAGTGCACTGGCCAATCTCTTGAAGTGCTCATCTCAAACTAACTTCTGCTTTAGATGCCTTCGTCTAAGATCTAGTGTGGGTAGGAGTGTGCAAAGACACACATTTTCTAGCAATCCTTGTGCATTATTAAGTTTTCTCAAAGTTCCTTCTTTTTTATTTTAACAATTTGGAAGACTTCTTAGAATTATGTGGTTTTTTCCCTAGTGGGTTGAAGAATTTATGTCTCTGCTGTGTTTGTTGCACTGCAAGGGAAAATACGAACATTAAAAAAATAAACACACAAAATGGATTTTGAACCCACATTTTTGGAGTGATTCAAAGTAATTGCAACACTACAGATTTTCAAGAGTGCTTTGGGTTTCTGGGCTTGCAGAGTTTAGAGCAATTTAAAATTAATGGAGTACTTAAAGTTTTTAAGAGCACTTCAATTTGCAAGTGATCAGAGTTCAGGGATGCAGAGAAAAAGTAAATTAAAATAACTGGAAGTGTTTTTCAGAGCATTTATTGTAGCTCTGGCATAAATGGCACCCTGTTCAAGGGCTGCCAGCACTTTTGTTGTGTCCTGTGTTCCATGGAGCTTTATCTCAATGACAATCAGCTCTTCAGCAAAATCAACTGGCTGATCATGGCCTCTTAATAGGAAATTTATATTTATAAACAGAGAAAAACCTGCATACTCTTTGGGCAGAATTTCCTTGTCAAGAGCTTCTTATGAGGTATTTGAAAGGACTTAGACCTTAGGTGAAAAATTAGGGAAATCCACAAAGCTGAATCGAAAGCTGCCACCACATGTGCTGCTGGTTGGATGTGATGTGCAACAGCCCTCGTGGGCACCCACATGCTCACAACAGTCTTCTGGCATCATTACACCCCTAGGCTTAATTTCCAGTTCTCTGGTTTCCCCTGAATGCAGGAAGACAGCAGGAATGGCATTCCTTCCTCTGCACACAGGTGTCTATAATCATATCCACAGGCATATAAATACCCAGAGCCTAAAAAAAATGGTTTGGAACACATTAGGTTACCTTAAAGAAGGGAAACTATCAGATCTTACAAAGCCAAAACCAAATAAAGTAACCCACTGGGATTTCCTGGAAAAATGCGCTCATGAAGGTATCTTTTCATGCTAGAATGAAGGCAGTTACACTGCTATGAAGGCACTCACACAAATTAACGTCTAATGTAGATCCTCAATGGACTATCAGGGCATTTCCTTGCGTATCTCTTGAAACTTGTGAGTAAGAAATTACTTCTCAGTTGTTCCATTCATCTGCAATAAATCTCATGACTGTAGAGGGAAAGATGCCATCCTGAAATTACAGCTTCCCCATCAATGTGCTTGAACAGGTTACCCAGGGATTGTCATTTTTCATCTGAAAGCAGACATCAGAGTTCCTTTTTCAAAGCGTTATTTGAAGTAGTAAATGATGTGGAAAAAAGAGCTGACAGCAGAAAGGAAAATAACATTTGCACGTCTTGTACAGCTATTTGAGAGAAGGCAGGTGCCAGAGGAAGAGCTGTTCCACAGTGTGGGGGAATGGTGGGGAGGCTCTATCTGCAGTAGGGGAGTTACCTGGGCTTGAACCCCAATTTGACTTCTCTCTAAAGGTTCAAAGCTTTTGCTCTTTGTTTTCTTTCAACAGGCACCCAACAAATCCTGTCAAAAAAAGCTGATAAGATCATTCGTTTCAGAAATAACCCAGACCACAGAAAATGCCCACAAACCTCAGTGCAATGAGCCCTGCCCATGACTGTGGCTCCTGAACGTTACAAGGAAAAAGGAGGGTATGAGGAGGAGGACTTTCCTGCTAAGATAAGAAGGGATCAGCTGGAAGAAGCAAAGGATTCAGCAAACCTACGCAACCTGGGAAATGAGAGAAGGGGGAAAGGTGAAATAGAAAGAATTTGAAAGAGAAATTTTTAAAAGTTCCTCATCTTTAAAGTATGTGTTCTTATGAGAAGAAGAGAGGAGCAAAAAGCCTAATAGAGGGAACCTGCAATGGTAATAGTTATTACTATAGCCCTTTTACTCCCCTAGATCAATGCCATGGCTACCATTGTGCTCTTGGAGATGGAGCCTTGTTTGTGGGGAAGCAACCACCTGAATTTGCCTGCAGCATGCAGTTCAGCAGGGCAAAGGTGGGACTTCCCTTCCCTGGAAGGTATTCAGAGACCCACCAAAGAAAGACACCCAAAGAGCTGAATTAAAGCAAATGAACTCCGTGTTAAGTAGTGCAAACAACCCAACTGTATGTGAATTCCCACATGGAAATGGCAACTGGGTTGGCCACTGAATGGCTTTGTTTTCAGATCCTGGATGGTCCCAGGTCCTGCTGGGGCACATACCTGACAGCTGCTGGTCTTTGGGAGCAAACCAAACCCAGCTCTCAAGAGGCGAGGGGGTAAGTCTCTTGGCAGCTTGGCAAAGGAGCCCCCTTTTATGTGAGCCAAGATAGATGCAGCCCAACATGGGGACATGGAGAACACCAAATGAGAAGCCAGAAGAGGTGGGGACAGCTCCCCCACACCTCATTGAGTGCTGCCTCCTTACCCTGCTCCTTCACCCAGCCTTTGTGAGCACAGCATGGCCACAAGAGAAAACCGTCAGGGCACCTTTTACTAGGAAAAGAGCTGAGAGGAGAGGCCACCTGATCCAACATCACAAACCCACTCCCTCCTAATCTGCTCTTGATTATCAAGCTATTTAAAGTTAATCACTCATTTCAAAACCCTGTGCAATATCAGGTAGCAGAAATATGTGCCCTGTAAATTAGTCTTCATTGATGGATGCTGCATGTATGCTCCCAGGGAATATTGCTGTCCTCTGAAAGGGGATAATCAGGCCTGTTTATTTTCTGAGGCATTGGGAAATAGCCTAAAATTCAGTAGTGATGCTTTTAGATAGCTATGGGTAGCTGTGATCTTATTTAACCTATGTCCTGAGTTATGAAAACATTGAAGCCAAGATACTACACCTAAAAATGTGAGATACAAAAGGTGTTTGTCATGGAATATAATATATAAGTTTACATATCTGATTTTTAAGACATTAATAGCTAGGGTTTTTCTAAAAAAAGCCTGAGGTGGAAATCGGCAGTTTAAGGGTTTATGTAAATTGCCTGCAGATTGGGAAGTTATGAGCAAGAAAGGATAAAGCAAATATCTGTTTTGGGCATTGGTTGTTATTACAGTTAATAAGTGCCTTCAGCTTTACAGAACTCTTTGGAAAGCCTCTATAGGATAGACAATGCAATTATGTCTGGAAAAGGCAATCACGTCTCCTGCAGAATAATTTACGAGGACATTAAATCAATAGGCAAATCATAATTAATTAAGAAGCTTAATGTGTTGACTTTTTAATGTCTAATTATACCTCTATTTATATCAGTTATAGGTAAGAGTCAAAGAAGTGGAGGCAGAATGCTTTGAGAGCTTGAATTATGAAAGAGGTAAAAGACGATGAGATGGTGAAGCAAAAGCTTCATAAGTAAAAATTTAATCAGATTGTATAATAAAATATTTTTATCATTGAAATACCTGAATGTAAACTTAGCTTCCCTATTGAAATAAAGTACTTAGTGCTCTGCCTCTCCAAACACAAACATGAAACAATTTGACTTTGTGAATTTAAAGCAGTTCTTGCGTGATTGACTTGGGCTTTCTGCTCATCAGGAATGTGCAAGAAGCCATGTTGATCATTCATAAATACTGCCATCATCTTCTATCACAAGCTGGACTATGGCAATGAACACTATTTTTAAAAAAAAATTTTAGAAGTGTTTTCCAGTCTCCAGTGAATGTAACTCTTCAAGGTTTTTCCCAGCCTTGCTGGGGTGGAGGAGCTCCAGTGGAGTGAGGATAGCAGTGATGCATCACAGAATTTACCAGCAACAGTAAAAGGCCTACAGACGTCATCTTCCCTGTCCCTTCCATCCTCCCAGCTGCTGCCACTGGGCCCAACACAGATGCCCAGCACAGAATACCTGTTCTTATGGTGTCTGAACATGATCTGCATCTTGCTGAAGCAGTGACCAGAAACCTGTGCTCCTCTAGTCTGAAGGGTCAGGCCTGAGTGGGTGATGAACCATCCACGAGGTGAGTTCTGGGAGCTGGGCTGAGCCCACTGGGAATTCAGAGCACCTTCCCCCAGCTCCTCACAGAGCCTAACCTCTCTGCCCAGCTGGGTTGGGGCAAAGCTCTTGTTCCTCACCCCCCATCACCACTGTCAGGAGCATCCAGCACAGGAGCACCAAGTGAGGGTGTCCTGTGTTCCCACCATGTGCTGGAGCTCAGCAGGGCAGGACTGGCCCCTGCTCCCCAGTAAACACCCAGGACAAACATAGCCCTGCTGTGTCACTAGGCTGGCATGGTGTGTGCACAGGGATCCTGGTAACTAACCTGCTCTATAGAAAAAGCACAAACCATGACAGAAATTTGCTCAACTCCCACCAAACAACTATCTTTTCACTGGGTGTAATTTCCTGAGTGTAGTCTGGTTTGACTTCAGTTGCACTCCATGTCACAGAGAGTCATCAAGCCAGCTTGGCATTATAAAGCACTACAAAGCATGGAATATGAACTTGCCATCTTCAGGGTTGAAAAAATGTTACAAATAGCATGAAGAGATGTTAAGGTTTTTATGAAGGCAAGATTTTATATGTGTTTAATAAGTAATAAGAATGGAAAAAGTAAGAAGGGGAGGGAGAAAGGAGGTAAAATGTAAAGAATTAAATAAAAATCTATTTTAAAAATTATGATTTGCAGTAGAGAATATTTTAACTACTTCTTAGCCTGCTTAATTTCCCCATCATGGACAGGTGTCACAGCTTTAATCCCAACTGTAGACTGATTTGCCAGGGTACCCATAGCAAGGGAAAAGGAATGCAGACTCACTTGCCACATCCCAGCTGTTGGTGGTATTCCTGTAGGGTTTAGGTCATGAACCTCTTCTGATTTGCAGGCCCTGCTAGATTTAGTTGTGGCTGCTAGTTTGGAGCTGTCTAACCTGCCTCCTCCCTTCAGGTCTCCCCCTCTCCACTTCCGCAGGCAGAACAGTCAGAGCATCTTCAGGATCTGCAGCCCTGTCCATTGATTTATATCCCCATGGGTTTAAATCTGTACAGTTTCTCTGGATATTATTAATTCTCCACTTCCCCAAGGATAGAATTGTTCACTATAAATCAGGTCTTCTTCATAAATTCTCGTTGTCATCTGTGGTGAGCACGGGTTGATGTTAATTTTCGCAGCCCCGATGTGATGCCTGTTATTGCTCATATTTCCCATGTACTCGGTGTGGTAAAAATAACACTGAGACAAATACTTCCCAGAAAACCATAAACCACAGAGGGCCTTTACATATTCAGCTAAAACCTTTGCCTGCAGGAGCCATACTGGTTTTCCCAACCCCTGTTTGGAGGTGATTCAGAGCTACACCAATAATGCTAAGCACAAAAAGGGGAAATGTGAATAGTTTTATCACTACTACCACACAGATATTTTCCAGAGAATGAGTAAGTCTTCATCTATTAAACTCTGTATGATTTATCAATTCTAGTAAAAATGTATTAGGCTGAAAAAATCTCACAGGTATTTTTCTTCTTTTAATGCCGAGGCTGCTGTTGCAGTGAGAGCTCCAGAGCCAGGCAGGCCAGAAACCACCGTGCTTCATCTGGTTAGGAAATTAAGTGATGGATGCAGGGTGAATTTAAATGAGGAGGCCCTCAGTAGGTCTGGAGACCTCAGGAGAAGATTAGCAATTGCACAGACTCATTTTAAACCCCTATTCAGCCAGCAAGATATTGAAAAGTTTTGCATTAATGAAGGATGGACTCTGATAGTGGTAAGAGAGCAACAGAAGGGAGCTACCAGTAATATCTATTCAGATACTGAGGTCTGATTATTGTGTGTAGCTTGTTGTGAAAATTCCATTTTCAGATGAAGGCAGATAAGTTCATGACCACTGAGGTCTGGGAGAGGATACCAGCTCCACAGACATCAGGTGGCACAGACTGAGGATCTCTTGGAGAAGGGAAGGCTGAGCAAAATGGAAGGATGAGAAAAATCAGGATGTTCTGGAAAGGGCAGTGTTTCTCTCTGAAAAAGGTGACGGTGTAACAATCATGTCAGTTATCTCCAGTGAGGGCACATAAATAATGCATTCGTTGAAATTAAGGCCTGGGAAGAATTTTTTTCACTGTTTTAACAGTTTTTTCTTAGTTGATGACTCCTAAAGAGTATCTGCAAGTCAATCAAAAACTGTATTTTTCATTGCTGGCAATGTGGCCAAAGCACTCAGTATCGTCCTTTCCTCACTACTGGGAGTCATCCTTCATGCATATGAATTCTCTGTTTGAAGAAAGATGGTTAAAATAAAAGGACTTAATTGTCAAGCAGAACAAACAGAGATGTTTAATTAAATAAACCCAGAAACCTCGAGGAAAGAAAGAAATCTATAAAACAACTGAAGGCAGCCAGATTTGTCAGGAGTGGTGCAAGGGTTTGAAAGTCCCTAATCATAGTAGAGGTACAGAGGGAGGAGGGAAGCAACATTTTTGCTCAGTCAAGCCTGTAAGCAACAGAATTACTGAATTAGAAACACAACCTGTCCTGTTTCACTGGGCCATTGCAGATGGAAACTTTCAGCAACCTCTGCCAGTATTTTGCAGTGAGCAGACATTTAATGAAGATCTCCTGTAAGCAAGATACTAATATTGGATGAAAGGTAGCTCACTGGGCATGTTGCTCATCCTGTAGCTTGAAGCTAAATCCTATATCTGAAAGCACAGACAGGCAGTGAGTGTCTGGTATTGATGGTTATTAAAGCCCATCAATAGGCTGCAATATAGGTAACCATTAACAATGATGTTAAAACAAGCTTTTGAGTTGTTAAACTCTAATGTAAAATTAATTGATTGATCATTCTTAAACAGTTGGTTCTTTGTCATCTATACATTCATCTCTACTATTAAATGAAATGACAATTTGTGTTTGCCACGGCATCCACACCACCACTGTGTACAGAAATGCAGCCCTTTGCTTGCTCTGCCCAGCCACCCCATGATCATCCTTTAGCTCTGCCTGGGTTGATCTCTCACAAAGATAAAAAGAGATTTGCACATTTCCAATCCTGCCATGATGAGTAATGGTAAGTCTGTTGCTCCACCCTCCAGCCAGAGCAGATATCTCACTGTCCTGAGTGGTATTTTATCCCATTGCTGAAGATACATCACAGAATTTAACATCTTTTCCGAAAGCAATTCCACTACTTATTCACATAGAGTGAAAACCAAAGGCCTTTTAAAATGTTTACTTCCCCTTTATAGCTGGCAAATCAGTTACTGGTTCAGCTCCATTGAAATCACCAGCAAAGGACAGTCAAATTATTTTTACAGCACAAAATGCAGAAAACAAAAACTCCCTGTTAATTTAGTTGAGTCCTTAGAAGCGCTTCAGAGATTTTGTTAGCAGAGGTGCTAACATTATCATCTTGTGCTACTTAAAACCCAACACATTTCTCACTATGTTTTCAAACATAACACTTGATTTTATTTTTAAACATAGATGTGGCCTGTGAAAATTTCTTAGAAATCTTCTTTGGAAAGGGCAATACTCAGTAATTCTGGTTTTATCTTTAAGGGACCTTTCAAGTACTGTGCTTGTTTTTGTCTTCTGGGAGAAAGATTTAACTTGCTTTAGAGAAAAAGCAGGTCCTATTAAGAAAAGTGATTAGCAAATGCTTATATAACTTGCAGAAATATAAAATTAGACTCTATTTTCAAGCTGCTGACCTACTAGATTTCTTTGTGTCATGTGTAGCTCTAACACAATAGTAACTGTGAAAGTACTGCTAAAATTGGAGCTGCAAAGCTTGACTGCTTTATTTTTTGCTTTGCTATGTAACACAACAAAAACGGAGGGTCTAGCAACGCCGACGGTGCAGAGGAAAGCTGGAGTGGGATGGATCAAACACGAAGCAGGAGGGGCTTGGCCTTCTCTAAAAAGATTGAAACCTGCCTCTGTTACCACAAGGAGGTGTTTTGTACTGGAGTGTCTGGGCGGAGGATAAAACCACCTTAATTTTCAGCAAAGCTGAGCATCTGCTACTTTTAACTTCTAAAAGCACTGAGACCATGTTGATATACAGGATACTATCTTGGACACTTTATTCAGCCAAAAGCTAACCACACTCAGCATAATTCTGTGAGGCAGGATAATTCCCTTTGGGATTGCCTCAATTTCACATCAGGCGCTCATACCTGCAGGGCCCTGAACAACCAAATTCTTTAGGTTGCAAACATACAGCCCAGAAAACCTAAACCTGGGTCTCTGGGCAGCTCTCCAGACCCTGAGTCACCTCCATGGAAACAAGTTTCACTGGGGTTTGCAGGAGGCTAAATTAACTGCAATTCAAACTTTCCTGTGAATAATTCACTGCCCTGTTAAGTATGTGACTAGTCAAATCAATTTAATATTCCAGTCATAGAAATCAAATTAAATAAACCCAATCCATGTATTGCAATCTCATTTGAAACATGCTATTATTTTAAATTGTCTTGTAACCTCACACACAGAATAAAAATAATATACCTATTCTAATCTACTTGAGGAAGGAAAGGTGCTGGAACAAAATGTTTTCCACTCTGAAACTAACTGACAGATCTATTTATTTTTCCATGTATTGATGATGGAGAAGATACAAACAGTGCAAATGGCACACTTGTCTGATAAGCCATGGATACCCAACCTGGCTGGACCTGCAATAGGCTGAAAGTGGCAGTCCAGGACCAGGAGTGTGGATACTCTTTGGGAAGGGCAATGATGCTGCCAAAGCCCAGCCGTGTGCTCATCAGCCCTGTCCTTATTTTGCTGCCAGAAAAATGTTGAAAAAATTCCTCTTGTGAGCACCTGTGTCATCTAACAGTGATCCTCTGCAATGTCACTCTCAGGGCATGCAGTGAGGGCTAGGGGTGCAGGATCTTGGTCTCCTAATTACATGTGCTGGTCATTTGTTCTTCAAATTTTTATTTTTGTAATTGTTGTAAACATTTGAAAACTGTTTAGGAGAATGTGAAACCTCCTGTGAAACTTCCTGTCCGTGGAAATCCATAAACTCTCTAAAGAGCTTGTTCATACTGAGCATGAGATAGGCCAGTATCTGAATCCTAGAAGCCTTTCTTGTTTTTCTCATTAAGCCAAGGAAAACAGAACATTTTGACTGTGCTGAAAAGATGAGGACTCACATCTCGTGTTCTGACCTGAAGTTCTTCAAGCACTGTTTACCTCATGCATTACTGAAGGAAAAAGTACAAGGGAAAGCACACCAAGATGTTCAGTGACTGCTTCCCTGTGTGACAGACCATGGCCACACAAAGAATCCAGCAAAGAGCACAAAACCAAGTTCTGTCCATCTGGTAAGGAAAAGGGGAAAAGGAGAACAAATAGCAGAGCTCAGTCCTGTCAGTCACCTCCTAAGGAAATTAAATTTGCTGGTTAATATGTTTTGCTTGACCTGGCTTCCAATGAGTTTGAGGGACACTGTCAAGATGATTCATGGCTGTGAAAGCTGGAAAATCAGGCACATTTTTGGTAATTTAAGACCAAGGAGTGATTTCATCCTTTCCTCTTGAAAGCAGGACTTTCCTTGGTATTGATGGTTCGTAACAAAGACTCAGCATTTATCAAAATACCTCCCTGTCAAATTTTCCTCTAGGACAATTAAGAGTAGAGATAGTTCTAAATTTTGATAAGATACACACATATGAGGTAATAACGAATATTATTTAGGGTGTTGTCTTTGACATCGGGATATATCAAATGACACAAACCTTCCTCAACAGAGAAGAGCTAAAGTGGAAAGTTGCTGGTATGAACTTACTATGTCCTTGATTAACTGACTTCCTCTCATTTTTTCCTGTAGCTTCCCTATTTTTGATATTTTTTGTATTCCAAAAAGAAAGTCCCAAACCCGTCAGAGCAAGCCTCAGGCAAGACTAACAAAAGAGGTGTTAAAGTGAAATATTGGCCTGAAGGCCTCACAGCTCTGTACATTAAGACACAGCAAGAACCATTGCAATTAACCCAGGATCCATGGTGGAAGATTCCTAGGTGTTATTCTTTTTAATAGGGAAAACAAGGCAACCTCCTGAAATAAGATATCATATAAAATTGTCAAGCTCAGAACATGATTCCATAAATTAACTAATGCTAAATAAGGAAAAAACTCACACAAGTGAGGGACCTTGTAGCCTAAGATATAAATGAACATGCTGAACACTTCAATCTGTTTCTAAAGAGTGATCTTCATCACCCTTGCTGAGCACTCTGTGAGTTGTTCCAGACCAGGCATGTACCCTGGGTGAGGAACCCTTAACTGCTCACCCCATCAAAAATTGTCCCTCATTCCTGATTCTGTCTCAGCTGGAAGTCATTGTCAGCTGGGATGCTCAGAAATTTCTCTGAGCTGTGGCTGCAGACAGAGAGGAATGCACAGATGAGCTGAGACTGATAACCATTCCTCTTGCTGAGTAAGTAAAATTAAAAAAAAAGAAGTCTGTTCCCAGCTGTGGTGGCCAAGTTGCTACATGATGCCACGTCAGCAGCCAGACTTCATTTTGTTCAGAATCTTGGGCTTTGCTGCAAGTTTGGCTGAAAAGCACTCAGGAAGAGCCAAGAATCAATTGTGGGGAGCTAATTGATCAGAAATCTGGGTGCAATATCCTGCTGTTGGGCTGTCAAAGGGCAGGTGGGAATAGCTGCCAAAGGCCAGGCATGGATGGGCATCTCCACACTGCATTTTGGCTGCTGAACTAGTTAAATGCAGGAGAAATCTTTCAGTCTGAAGATGCCCTTTAGCCAACCTGGTGGTCAATATCTGATGCTTTTTTCTCTTGGGCAGAGAATGCATCAACCCTTCTGATGCCTGTCTTGGCTGCCACAAACTGACCTTAGGGCAGAACTTTCTCAGCCCTCAAAGACCCTCAAAGGCACAGCAAGGGGTGGGCAGCATTTAAAAAACATGCAGCTCACAGTCATTTCATGCTAGACCTTGCCTAGTCTGACCCCAAAAGCTGACATACTGAAATTCATCATACACAAAATGAGCACAGCAATATCAATAACCATTAGAAAACACAGCAGTAATGATAAATATTAATCTAGAGAAGTGCCTAATTCATGACAGAATTGCAGAGAAAGCAGGTTGCCTAATGCACAACTGATGGCTGCTTGTAGTAACAAAATTACAAATAAATAATAAACTATTAGAACCTGATCTGTGCTGTCTCTGCAACAGGGAACTTTTGGAGCTGTTCTCCTTGGGGAGTGGGGGCAACTCCTGATCTCCCTCAGACACAAGTCTGCCCCAAATCCTGCCTGCTTTGGCAGGATCAATATCTGTTACCTGTATCCAAGTTCTGACATTTTGCCATAAAAGATACTTTCAGAAACTCATGGCAGTAGGCTGCTTCTGACCCATTTTTTGGTGTATTTAACACCAAATTTTATTCAACTTAATAAATATTCAGGGTAGTATAGACCTCAGCTTTGCTTCATATCTAGAACAAAACACACCTTGAATAATCAGATGTTAAAGACAATGAAATAACAACAGCCTGATTCATAACTTCCAGTTTGTAAATGTTTACATTGTAAATAAATAGCTGAAATATGCTGTTTATCCCAGAAAAAAAGGTAATGCTTCATAAAGTAAAATCAAATGCATATTATGCATTACAATTCTTACATTCTCATTCTACCAGCATCAGTTTTCATTTCCAAATTTCAACCTGGTGAGAGTACTTAGGAATCTTGTTTCATTTATGGGTTTACTTTACTGATTTTGAGATTACTTTACTGATACAATGCTAAAAGAAAAACAAAAACCCTCCCCCATAAGGGCCACTCAGGCAGTGATATATTTGAATGTACTTCGGCAGATTTTTCTACAACAGCCTGGTTACACATAAATGAACAGTTTTAAACCTACATAATGAACTCTTTGTTCTTTAACAGCTTTACATTACTTAAAGCCTTTCACCCAGCTTAGGTCTGCAAGTTCTTTCAAAGCAGTTTCTTTTGGATATAATGGTATCTGAAGACTGATGTAAAGGTTAAAATGCCAAATAATAATCTGCCAAGCAGCTGGAAACTGCACAGAATGAAGGTGCCCAAGCTAAAACAATTCCTCCTTTGAATTATCAACCACTCCACTTTTTCCACTGAAATAACTGCAAGCAGTTTGTGCTGGTGTCAAGACAAGGCATTAGCATGGCAGCACAAATAATCCAGCTACTCAGCTTTGGATGTGGCTGCAGATCCTTCACAGCCCCACTGCACAGCAAGGCTGGCCAGCCAAGCCCCTCTCCTCTCCACAGATAAAGGAGATTTTAATGTAAAACCTTGGCACAGTCATGAAGTTCTTCCCAGAGCCCTTCAGTGCCAGCAGTCCTTCAGGGTCATGTGGACAAGATTGCCTGACCACAGCTCCTGAGAGAAAACGGGAATGAGGGATGCAAAAACCCCATCAAATCCATACAGACACAAAGGGCTTCCCACAGGGCTGAAGCTGCATGAATAGGGATTAAATGGATGCATTAGCCAATATCTCACTGAATGGCTTGGGCTCTTTGCTCAGTTTCTACTGGGCAAATGTTTTAGTTTAACACTGCTATGATTTAAACACCAATAGGTAAAGTCAAATAGACTTCACTGAGTCGTGAATTGTCTCAGGTTTAAAGTCAAATGACACTGTTCTTTCTCTTCACTCGTATGGCTTTTGTGTTAAGACCAGAATTAAGGAGATATTTAACCCCAGCCCTTCCTTACCTCACCTAATCAGACAGCTTTTGTTGTAGGGAGAGTGCAATCACTGCTGGATACACTGTAAACCCGTACTTTGTGAAATAATGGTGGAGTGGTAACTGAGTGCAAGATTCTTCTCTTGCTAACAAGTGATTCTCAAGGAGTTCTCTTTGGATAAAAACGCAAAAAAACCAAACAAAAAAGCATGGGAGGAAATATTAGTAGCTATATTTGCACCCCAAGGCTGTAGAAGTCATTGATTAAACTTCTGAGAAGTCTTATTAATACATTAACTTTCCCTGAACTCCCCAGTGACATGCATGATAAAATGCATTTTTCTAAATTTTTGAGGGCTAAAAAGAGAGCCCTTTAGAACTGATGGTGCAGAATGAAGGGGACACCACTGAATTGTTACCAGGGAGTGTCAGATAACCTTTCACAATCATGTTTAGCTGGTTTTCTGATTCCTGGAGTTCTTGGACCGAGTCCTAGATGTGGTGCAGTGTCTGGAGAGCCCCTTGCTGACAAGCATCCCACCATTCTGATGCCTTATCTCTCCCAGTTTTGGTCCCTCTGAGGCAGCCAGTGCCAGCCTGCTGCTACCAGAGCTAGATTGGTTCACACAGACCCCCTCAGCCCTCTGCAAATGGGAGGTAAATTACCTCAGATAAAGCCTGTGTGTAGGGAAGGCTGCCATGCTGTATCATAGGGATCCTGGCTGACCTGATCCTGGTCAGAGCCTCAGCCTGTCCACCCACCACCACATCCTACTGAAAGACCAAGGAAGGTCAAAGCGTGTCTTTCCTGTAGCTAAATAAAGAACCAAGCTCCATGTAAAAAGCCAAACTCTTTGTGTAACTCCTCCTGGCTGAGGGAGCCAAGTGAATGACTCAGATCTGTCAAGAGAGAGTAGAACTCATCCTTCTCTGCTTTTTATCATCCTCATTCTGAAATTAATGGCAAAGCTCAGAAGAGGCTTGTGTGCCTGTGGGTCAGGTCAGTCATGTTGTGTCATAATGTGTGCCAGGAGCGCAGAATTTGGAGATAATTCTAGCCAATTTACTCACAAATTCTTCTAGGAACATATATGTCACTGAGAGGCACATTTCGTACATTTATTTTTCCTTTCTCTTACTGGAGCAACCAAGCACCAAGTTAAAGGCTGAAATTCTTGAAGGAGGGTGGTCTCCTGTCCACAGTGTTTTTTAAAATCATAAGCCTTTAAGGTTGCCCTGGTATCTCATACCCTTGCAGAAATCAAGTTCTCTTCCATTTTTGTCATGTGCTCTGTGTCTCCTGGTCCTGGGAGCAAAGTGAAGCAGAAGCATCCCATAATGGACTGAGAGATGGGTGATTTCAGGATGTCAGACCACTGGCATCATCTGTGCATCAGCCTTGTGCCTGGTGAGTTCAGAGCTTTCCTCTCTGCCTGTCAGCTGGAGTCTCCTTGCCTTGATCCTTAGGAAATGTAAGGAGCAATAAGATTGGGAATTAAGTTGTGCAGGGGAATAAATTGGAGGGCATGAGTAAAGATCTCCTGCACACTGGCAGCTTGAGAGGCTCAAGGAATTTTTTATGTTTGAGAAACTGAATGGAATTGAAGTTGTTCCTGTGCATGCAAATTCACGGTGACACCACTGATTATGATATCAGGAAATAAGAAGCTGAAAGAATATATTTGCTGATATTATAATTACAC